>NC_069401.1:94973834-95066496 GCF_026875155.1 Cherax quadricarinatus | reverse complement strand
ATTTTTTCTCCCCAAGAAAAACCCGCAGTAATTTGTGAAGAAATTTTCTCCAGGGGGGGGTATCAGCCCCCTTCAGCCCCTATCAGTCCTTTCACCCCTGAGGGGCCCAGCCCTCTCAGAAGGGGCAAATATCTTGTTCACTGCTACAGGCGAGTAATTGACCCCAGATGCAGTACCAGTATCGACCTGTGGTAAAAGCGGCCGCCGCTCCTTGCAGTCCGGGTTTTTGAAATAGTGTATTTTTTTAAAGGGGACAGTACATCTCTTACCTTAGCAGGACAATTAAGGAAAATCCTGCTCCCACTTTATTACCATAGTAAAGATAGTGGACATTGTTTGTCTATGCTTAAGACAGCAAGATTTAACATTCTGCTTTGCCTCAGGAGGAAGTGGCAAGGAAGCAAAAGTACTATGTCGCTTTTCCTTTGTGCTTGGGCAGTGACGGCGTGGGGCGTTGTGGGCGTCCTCAGATTACTTTTGACTCTACTGAGAGTGACACTGA
This sequence comes from Cherax quadricarinatus, assembly GCF_026875155.1. NCBI lineage: Eukaryota > Metazoa > Arthropoda > Malacostraca > Decapoda > Parastacidae > Cherax > Cherax quadricarinatus. The sequence goes on along the minus strand of NC_069401.1, from coordinate 95,065,994 downwards.
CGCCAGGATAACCAACAAAAAAACGATTTGTGCGTTTAGTGTGAACAAAAGTATCTCACAAAACACAATGAACACTTACAGAGAAGTGTGATCAGCTTCTTTAGTGATAAGATTGGAACAATAAAGACAAATCTTGTGGAACATTAGTGTACCAGTGTGCGTATTCCTAGACTATGGAAGACGTGGACATCCAAGGACACTTCAGCTTCTGTCAAGTCACCGATACCTGTCGAAGGTGTGAAGAACACCATAGCTCACGTAAAAGGCCAGGTAGGTTACGAAATTCTTGAGTACGGGGGACTCCCACAGTTCTTGAGTCACAAGGGGTTTGTAATCAACCTATAGTCGGCAGTTAGGTGCGGACTTTTGAGTCCACACAAGTAAGTTTGTCAGCCATCAGTGAATGAAATATGCTGACATAACACCCCCTAGGGGTAATTTATAATCTTACAAATTATAACTCATTACAGCCCGTTGAGAGATGATCATAACAACAATTCAAGACCTCGTCTGCAGGGGCGGCTTTGTAGACGATTTGCTGTCTTTTATCAGCTAAGTGTTCCCTATATTTAAATTTAAAATTAAGCTTAACTGGTAATCCCATTTCTCAACATATTGGTCGTGATCGAACCGAATAAAGGCCACACTATGGTCCAAATATGTTGTACTACAGTGTACAAATAACCTACGAGCCAAGGTCCTTCGAAAAAAGCTGTAAAACTAGTGTTTTACAATATAAATCAGTATATATGAGTCCCTCCAGACTCAATCACAGAGAATGGGCAGCCAAAAGAAAACGGGCGCTCACCCAGCGTTCACCCAAAGAAAACGGGAGCTGAGTGACTCACCCAACAAGAAAACTGAGGATGGCACCCGATATCCACTGCTCCAAGCTCGAAGAAGCGCTGACTAAGACAACAACACCCCAACTGATGTTCAGTTTGTCTGAGTGTATATACACATAGTGTTTATAATGTTTATAGACAGAAATTAAGAGACAAGACTATTATATTAAAGGAACTATATATATAAGTGTAAGATTTCAAATATATATTAAGTGACATTTATATATGTGTAAGTAATATTCATGTGTTATATAGTGACATTTATAGTGTATAGTGAATGAAGTGTATAACATCGTTATTTACGATTAATCATCGTGGTCAGGCTGACACAGCAAACTCAAGCCATAAATACCAGTCATATGTACTCTGTACCCTTCATGGTCATTGACCCTGAGGTTAAGCTTAGTGGGTCAGTAGTGTCTGACTCGATTATTGCTGACTTAAGCACAAAAACTCAGCTGTTTATAGCAGTACAGTGTTTTTAATCACTAAGTGTGGTGCTAGAATTTCCAATATACCATTAAAATGGCTTGTATGAAAACTCAGTTTCAGTCTTTACAGACTAAGATTACACAATTAGAAAATCGAATTTCAGTCTGTATAGGATTAACTCAAGATACAAACATAGATTTTGATGATCTTGAGGTCAAATTTGAATTACTTACACAACGTCTGAAAATAATTAATTCAGACTATACACATTATGAAAAGAATTTTCTTGAATCAGATCCAACTGAGGATGAAATTAAAAATGTTTTGGATACTTTTAGTAATCAACAATTAAGGTGGACAGGAGTACAGGCTATCTGCCGCAAAACTCTGTCACAGGGACCTACTGTAACTAGTGGTCAAACACCTGTTACACCTATAACAACTAACAAGTGTCCCATACCAATTTAAACCTACATTGTCATTACCTATTTTCCAAGGTCATAATTATGAAGAATTCATTAGTGGTTTTCAATCCATAGTAAATTCACGAACTGACATAGATGAGATTGCTAAGTTCAATTATCTTAAATGTCTTGTGAAGGGAGAACCCTATGAACTGATTAAGTCATTTCCGGTGGTTAAAGGCAATTATAAAATTTCCCTTTTACGTGTCTTAGCAGAAAAATTACTTTGATGCTGACAAGGCCAGAGTTAGACATGCAGTCTTAATATCAAACAATGTTTGGGTGGCTTCACAACCCAAACATTATTTTTCAGACTTACAGGCATTTAGAATCACATTAGACAATAGTCTCACATCTCTAGGTGCTAATATGACCTAAGGCAAATGTGATTGGTTTTTTCAGTGGTATTGTACAAGATAAGTTGTCCCCAAAAAAAACTATTGAACGATTAAAATTTATTATGTTCAAAAAACGCTATTTCACTTGTGAAAAAATTTTAGCAATGGTTTACAAAAAATATTTTTATGCATGCAAGCAACGAGACAAGATGAAAAATTCCCCAAAATCCCGTGGATAATAAACCTTCAACTCAGTATAAAAAGAGTATACCTACTCCCACTAAACCACAGAAAGGGAAACCCCATATAGGCATTTATCAAAGCTGTGAATACAACAGACGTAAACAGCCCTATCATACATAAACGACTCCAAAATGTGTACTTTGTGATGGAACACATTGGGCACAGTATTGTATTCAATACAATCAATGGAGGCACGTAAACAACGTGTTCATCAGCTGAAAAGGTGCATCAAGTGTTTAGGTGAACACAAGGGAGGTAAATGCTCACTGAAGAAGTGTTTTAAATGCAAGGGTATGCATCATACAGTATTATGCCCAAATACTTTTGCTGAACAGCTGCAGACTTCCACAGAATCAGGAAGTCAACAAGCAACAGCATTAAATGTGAGAGATAAGTTTAAAGCAACTGCTCGAGTTATCTAGTAAATTACACAAAACCAATGTGCTTACACTATTTGATCAAGGCTCACAAAGGTCCTTCATAAGAAGAACAGTGTTACAGAAACTGAATAAACAACCCTATGCCAAAATACAGTTAGATATAGCTGTTTTTTTCCACAATTCTGGTAAACAGACATATGACCTAGCCAGAATCACTGTTGGTCTAGTTAACAGGAAAAAGACAGTAGAAGCTGTGGTAGTAGATGATTTGCCTAAGTCTGTGCAGATCCAGCGATTAAAAGAAACAGTTGCAGCACTGAAAGCAGCTAAGGTCAAGTTAGCCTGTCCAGACATACAGACGGACACAATTAGTCCAATTGATTTAATCATTGGAAGTGATTATTATCACTGTTTTGTGCAAAATTAGTAAGTAAACATGATGTTCACTTGCTGAAAACAGCAGGAGGCCAAATGATATGTGGTCCCATTCCCTCTCAAAGTGGGAAAGAAGCTGATATTGATTCAGTGGAAAATGTACTAGTTACGAGAATAACCGCTGATCATGTACCACAGCAAAAATTATCATTACGGGAAGAAATGAATGAACCAGTTGATAAGTTGTGGGATTTAGATGCGATAGGTATTGATGTAATAGATGCGATAGGTACTGATGTAAATAAACCGAGCTTACAAGAGTCTCAGACTTATAACCAATATTTGGACACTGTCAGATATAAAGTTGGACAGTATTGGGTTAGGTTACCATGGAAATTAAATCCACCACATCTGCCTAGCAATTATCGCATGGCTTTCGGACAGATTGAACATTAAAATGGTATAAAATACCAACAGGTTGTTAGGTAAGACACATATGCAACAGTTAGGTATCTTTATTTTGAAACGTTTCGCCTACACAGTAGGCTTCTTCAGTCGAGTACAGAAAAGTTGATAGAAGCAGAAGAGACTTGAAGACGATGTAATCAGTCCATGTGATGGACTGATTACATCGTCTTCAAGTCTCTTCTGCTTCTATCAACTTTTCTGTACTCGACTGAAGAAGCCTACTGTGTAGGCGAAACGTTTCAAAATAAAGATACCTAACTGTTTCGGACAGATGAAAGCACAAATACATGAGCTCAGGAAGAATCCAGAGCTACTGACTGTCTATGATGATAATATACAAGAACAGTTGGACAATAAATTCATTGAGGAAGTAGTCGAAGATAAGTTGAAGACAGATGCTCATTATCTCCCGCACCATGGAGTCAGAAAAGATTCTGAAACCACTCCACTACGTGTTGTATATAATAGCAGCGCACGTGCAAATAAAGATGTAGCAAGTCTTAATGACTGTCTGATGACCGGACCCTGGATGACCGGACGGGCTGGAGTTTTGAGACTATGACCGCGGGTTCAATCCCGGCCGGGGGTATGGTTTGTTTGCAATCGTGTCATTACGATTTCTTGAGTCACCCTCACTAACTGAGAAGCTTGGAGACGTGCTTATGAAATTTCGCACAAACCCATATGCCTACACAGCTGATATTTCCAAGGCTTTCTTAAAAGTAGGACTACAAGAAATAGATAGAGATAATACTCGATTCTTGTGGCCTGAAAATCCACATGATCCTCAAAGTCCTGTGAAATCTTATCGTTTCAAATCAGTATTATTTTGTGCAACATCTCCATTCTTACTAGAAGCTACTCTAAATACACATTTGAAGAAATCTGAAAGTCCCTTCAAAGAAATCTTGAAGAAAAGTTTCTATGTGGACAATCTTCAAGGTAGTGTGAATAAAGAGGAGGATTTGAAATCCTTATACAGAGAATCTAACAAGGAGAGGAAAGAAGCAAATATGCCTCTAAGGATGTGGAATACAAATTCAATGCATTTAAGGGAACTTATCAAGGAAGATTTCCCTGAAGCTGAAATTCCTGATTGCAACAATATGCTGGGACTTAATTGGAACACACACGAAGATACTTTGAGTCTCAAAAAGTTAAACAATAAATTTAGCAGTACACCACTAAACGTAGTTTACTGTCAGAGGTATCACAATGTTTTGATCCCCTAGGACTCGTCTCACCAATTACCATAAAGGGTAAAATGCTTAGTAAGATGCATGGAAGGTCAAAAATTGGGTGGGATGGGGAACTTGCCTCTAGAAATGAGTGCAAGCATGGGATGAAATATTTCCCGGGAGTTTAAGCAACTTTATCAAATTAAATTTCCCAGACAAATAGGTCAAGAGGGAAACAAGTACACATTACATGTGTTCTGTGATGTGTCAACCAGAGGTTATGGCCCCTGTAGCTTACATGAGTAATGCTGAAGGAAGTAACTAATTACTTCAAAGGCCAGGGTAGCACCCTTGAAGGTCAGAACAGTACCCAATTGGAATTGAAACACTCTATGTAGGTACAAAATTAGCGTATCTCAACAAAGTATTTTATCATCTCACTATTGAAAAAAACCATGATCTGGAGTGATAATGAAGCAGTTTTTCCAGTGGTTAAGAAATAATAAGAGTAAGTTGGTCTATGTACAGAACAGAGTAGCAGAAAATAATAGAGATGCAGAGAGATTATCTCTTTCTCCACGTTTTCTACCCAGGGGAATCCAGCTGACAGTTTGTCACGTGGTGTCCCACTCAAGAAATTTGTGGATAATAAATTATGGCTCCACGGACCCAATAGCTCTCTAATGAAAATAACTGGCCTCAGCAAAAAGCTCATATTATGCCAGAAGAAAGGGGTTGCTTGAAACACAGCAGAAATAAGTTGTGTAAATACTGCAGACACAACAGAAATAGTCATTGATGGATCTAAATACTCATCTTTGGGCAAAAAATCTTAAGAGTTACAGCTCTTGTCCATAAATTCATTAAAGGAATAAAAAATGATTATGAATGTCTTGAACCATTAATACTGGGTGAAACTAATACAGAAAGATGTTTTCTCTACAGAATATAAATTTTGGAAACACAAGATAAATCCCCAAAGAAACCTGTTATGACTAATTCTTTAGGACTTTATCTCGATCAGAAAAGATTTTAAGATGTCGAGGAAGAATTCATAATTCTTCACTACCTTTAAAAAAGCCTTTCATCCAATATTGATCCCCCAAAAATCATTGGCTAACAAAACTGATTGTGCAAAACGCCCACAGTAAAAGTGTTTCATGGTGGGGGAAGCTGACAAAACTTTGTCATATACGACAATCCTATTGGATACCCCAAGGTCGACAAAGTGTGAAAAAACAAATAAGGGACTATATTACTTGTCGTCACTACGATATGCGAGTATGTCAGTATCCAGGTCCACCTCCATATCCCTCTGAAAGAGTTTGTCATATCACTCCATTTGAGGTGACAGGTGTAGATTACACTGGACCAATAATTTTAACCAAAACAGTTGACAAAGTTCCTATCAAAGTGTACGTCTGTTTGCTCACTTTTGCTACAACTAGAGCAGTACATCTAGAAGTAGCCACTGACATGTCTGCTGAAACCTTTATCAAATTCAGAAGGTTTGCAGCCAGAAGGGCATGTTCCAGACTGATGATTTCAAATAATGCAACGAACTTTGTTGCTGGTGCTGCTTATAAGCAAGATCTTTGATCAACCAGAAGTACGACAGATACTGAATCAACGCAGTTGTCGTTGGAGATACATTCCTCCCAAATCTCCATGGCACCGCGGATTTTATGAAAGAATGATCGGCATTGTAAAACGTTGTTTAAGGAAGACTTCATCGTCAAAGAATCTACTTAGAAGAATTCCGTACAGTTGTGGCTGAAATAGAAAATAGAGTCAACAACAGACCTCTAACTTATGTTACTGATGATCTGGACAATTTAGAAGTGTTAAGTCCATCTCATTTACTCCATGGCAGAAGGCTCGAACCTGTTCCTCCCATGAATGATAAAGAAATCATAGAGGATCCTACTTATTTCGAACCTGAGCAACTCAGACGTAAATTCAAACATCTTAATAAAGTGATTGTTCTCATTGAGAGAACACTTCTATGGAGCTGGTGTTCCTGAAAATCATAAGTCCTTAAAACCTGGTGACATAGTGATTATTGACAATGATGGTACGAGGTCCCAATGGCCAATTGGAAAAATTGTGACCATATATCCTGATGCAAATGGAATCATCAGGACGGTTGATGTTTTAAGCAAAGCTGTAGTGAATAAGCGGACAATAAATAAACTAGTGGCGTTAGAATTACACAGTGTTGAAAAAAAAATTAGTGATTCTCCAGAAACCACACAGACTAAAACTGTTCAGAAAAGACAAGCAGCAGTGGTGGCGAGTGAGAAAATTAAATTAATGATGAATAGTTCACATGCAGCGAACCTCTGCCGCCCCCTAGCGTGGAGAAATTTTCTCCAGGAGGGGGTATCAGCCCCCTTCAGCCCCTTTCAGCCCTTTCAGCCCTGAGGGGCCCAGCCCTCTCAGAAGGGGCAAATAACTTGTTTACTGCTACAGCGAGTAATTGATCCCAGATGCAGTACCAGTATACGACCTGTGGTCAAGCGACCGCCGCTCCTTGCAGTCCAGTGTTGCAGAGTGTATTTTAATAAGAGACAGTACACCTTAGCAGGACAATTAAGGAAAATCCTGCTCCCACTTTATTACCATAGTAAAGATAGTGGTCATTGTTGTCTATGCTTAAGACAGCAAGATTTAAACTTTCTGCTTTGCCTCATGGAGGAAGTGGCAAGGAAGCAAAAGTACTAGGTCAGCTTTTCCTTTGTGCTTGGGGCAGTGACGGCGTGGGGCGCTGTGGCGTCTTCAGATTACTTTTGACTCTACTGAGAGTGACACTGACGCCAGGATAACCAACAAAGAACGATCTGTGCGTTAGTGTGAACAAAGTATCTCACAAAACACAATTAACACTTTAGAGAAGTGTGATCAGCTCTTTAGTGATAAAATTGTGAACAATTTAAAAACAAATCTTGTGGAATAGTGTGTACCAGTGTGCGTATTCCTAGACTATGAAAGACGTGGACCATCCAAGGACACTTCAGCTTCTATCAAGTCACTGATACCTGTCGAAGGTGTGAAAGACACTATAGCTCCCCGCTACAAGAGAAGGTAGGTTACGAATTTCTTGTAGTACGGGGGACTGCGCAGTTCTTTAGTCGCAAGGAGTTTGTAATCAACCTATAGTCGGCAGTTAGGTGCGGACTTTTGAGTCCACACAAGTAAGTTTGTCAGCCATCAGTGAATGAAATATGCTGACATAACACTCCCTAGGGGTAATTTATAATCTTACAAATTATAACTCATTACAGCCCGTTGAGAGATGATCATGACGACAATTCAAGACCTCGTCTGCAGGGGCGGTTGTGTAAACGATTTGCTGTCTTTTATCAACTAAGTGTTCCCTACATTTAAATTTAAAATTAAACTTAACTGGTAATCCCATTTCTCAACAGTATTGGATTTAAATTAGACAAGTTTAGATATAGAAACGACATAGGAAAGTATTGGTTTGGAAATAGGGTAGTTGATGAGTGGAACAGTTTACCTAGTTGGGTTATTGAGGCTAGGACTTTGGGTAGTTTCAAATTTAGGTTGGATAAATATATGAGTGAGATGGATTGGATTTGAGTGGGAATTGCAAATGAGTGAATAGAGTTACCAGACCTCATTTCTTGGGTAGCATTGAAAATTGGGTTGGGAAAATGTTTTGTTAGTGTAATGGATTGTAAAGGACGTGCCTAGTATGGGCCAACAGGTCTGCTGCAGTGATCCTCCTTTCTTATGTTCTTATGTTATCTCCTAGATGTCCCAGTGGACTGGAATCGTTTCCTTCAATCCCACTCTCTGCTGTTCTTTCTTCACGCAGATCCTTGCTCCTATTGGTCCTCGCCTCTACATAGCTTTTCAGCACTTCCAGTTCCTCTGCCAGCCTCCGCATTCCTGTCTCTGCAGCAGGAGCTCATAGTGTTGCAAGCCTTTTTTTTCCAGCTCTCGTTCCATTGTGCTTTTGATCCTTTCTGCCAATGCTTCTTGTTCAGCCCAGCCATCCCCGATACCCTTGCTTATTCCTCGTGCCACGTGTGTATGTGTATGGGGTGTTAGCGTGTGTGTATCGGGTGTAAGCGTGCGTGTGTATGTGGTGTTAGTATGTGTGTGTGGGGGTGTTCGTGTGTGTGTGTGTGTGTGTACTCACCTATTTGTACTCACCTATTTGTGGTTGCAGGGGTCGATTCATAGCTCCTGGCCCCGCCTCTTCGCTGATTGCTACTAGGTCCTCTCTCTCCCTGCCTCATGAGCTCTATCATACCTCGCCTTAAAACTATGTATGGTTCCTGCCTCCACTACATCACTTTCTAGGCTATTCCATGGCCTGACTACTCTATGACTGAAGAAATACTTCCTAACATCCCTTTGATTCATCTGAGTCTTCAACTCCCAATTGTGTGTGTGTGTGTGTGTGTGTGTGTGTGTGTGTGTGTGGTGTGTGTGTGTGTACTCACCTATTTGTACTCACCTATTTGTGGTTGCAGGGGTTTCGAGTCCTAGCTCTGGCCCCGCCTCTTCACCGGTTGCTACTAGACCCTCTCTCTCCCCGCCCCATGAGCTTTATCAAACCTCGTCTTAAAAACTGTGTATGGTTCCTGCCCCCCACTACGTCATTTTCTGGGCTATTCCACTGCCTTACAACTCTATGATGAAGAAATACTTCCTACTATCTCTCTGACTCATTTGTGTCTTCAACTTCCAATTGTGGCCTCTTGTTTCTGTGTCCCCTCCCTGGGAAAAATCCTGTCCTTGTTTCCCCCTTGTCTATTCCACGCAGTATTTTATATGTCGTTATCATGTCTCCCCTTTACCCTCCTGTCCTCCAGTGTCGTCGGGCCCCCCATTTCCCCTTAATCTTTCTTCATAGGACATTCCCTTAGCTCTGGAACTAACCTTGTTGCAAACCTTTGTACTTTCTCTAGTTTCTTGACGTGCTTTATCAAGTGCGGGTTCCAAACAGGTGCTGCATACTCCAGTATGGGCTGACATACACGGTGTACAGTGTCTTGAATGATTCCTTGCTAAGGTGTCGGAATGCTGTTCTCAGGTTTGCCAGGCGCCCATATGCTGCAGCAGTTATCTGATTGATGTGTGCTTCCGGAGACATGCTCGGTGTTATACTCACCCAAGATCTTTCTCCTTGAGTGAGGTTTGCAGTCTTTGGCCACCTAGCCTATACTCTGTCTGTGGTCTTCTGTGCCCTTCCCCTATCTTCATGACTTTGCATTTGGCAGGATTAAATTCGAGAAGCCATTTGCTGGACCAGGTGTCCAGTCTGTCCAGGTCTCTTTGAAGTCCTGCCTGGTCCTCATCAGATTTAATTCTCCTCATTAACTTCACATCATCTGCAAACAGGGACACTTCTGAGTCTAACCCTTCCGTCATTGTCGTTCACATATACCAAAAATAGCACTGGTCCTAGGACCGACCCTGTGGGACCCCGCTCGTCACAGGTGCCCACTGTGCCCAGATGTGTGTGTGTGTGTGTGTGTGTGTGTGTGTGTGTGTGTGTGTGTGTGTGGTGTGTGTAAGGCATGGGTACCGTCAACCAGGCGTTGACAAGACGCGGGAGAGGTTTTTTCATTGCATCCCTGCCATGAGCTGGCTTTTATTTTGCTCCTACGTTCAGTGCCTTTCAGAAGCACGATGACGTATTGGAGCCATCTGCTAAGTGTATGCTGAAGCGTAAAGCTGTGTTATTTTTCTTGAAATGTATTGGAGTAGAATAGTGTGGTGATCATGGATATATTTATTGGTTGTTTAAATTTATGTTTATTTCCATAGAATAAGGAAGATTATATAAACCTTCCTTAGTGATCAATCATTGCTTATTGAACCCTATATTAATCACTTGTTTAGGTTTTTTCTAAGCTTACTAGGGAGTGTGGCCTAAGGCTGGGTTTTGTTTTTAATGTTTTTTATTAAAGCAAAGTTGTTATGGCCTTACACAACTGCTCTCCCTCTACAGGTTATAAAACATCATGACAGACCAGTATTTGTTATTCGATTTACCTTGTCTTTGCAGGTTGACTAAATTTCAGCTGACTTTTCTGGCTGTATTGCCTTAACACTGAAGTGTATGGAATAATTTGAACTGTACTAATTTTTTGTATAGCTCACAGCCTACTTGTTTTGTATTAATGCTAAGCCATATTGCTGCACGACAAGATCGCCAAGCTGAAGCACTGTATACCGCTAAGATGACACCAAGTACATTTGTCATTCATTCTGGAATGTAGAACCGTTAGAGTATATCACACTCGACTCAGCGATCGAATGTCACGTGCCGTCCACACATGATGGGTGTTCGTTAGTTGTCCAGTCAGGGTTCGCATAAGCATCGGTTTCAATAAGGCACTCACCTAGACTTCGAACTCGTATCAGTAAATAGATACTGTTTTTTTCTTCCCCTTCCACGAGATATAACCTATAAATGTCCTGACGCGAATAACACCAAACAAATATACACACACGCGCGCGCCTTGACATTAAAAAACCATTGATGCCTCTCTTTTCCTACTTCTCGTTTCATCATATTAATAAAAGGCTCATACTTGCCAGTTGAGAATCTCTCTTGTGGCTACGATATCCCAGCAGACAATTCAATTTCACATTCTCTATTAATTCCATTAGTTTCCCAGATGCAGTGTCTGTCAAGCACTGTCAACGTGGAACCTGTCCTTAATTGAAACGTATGTTACCTCAACACTAACGCCTCTCTCCTGTCAAAGCTACAGTGCGTCTTAATGGAGCAGTCTGCTACGCTACTGCTCTCTTCGTGTGTGTGTGTGTGTGTGTGTGTGTGTGTGTGTGTGTGTGTGTGTGTGTGTTGTGTGTGTGTGTGTGTGTGTGTGTGTGTTTGGACCCCACTGTGTTGCCTGGCTTCCTACTTATGGAGATTCTTGTCTCATTACATTATAGTACATTATGTAGTGTCGAGTGAGCAGTATTCGTTGTCGAATAATGCAGTGAAAATAGTGAGTCAGAGAAGAGTAGCATTTAGCATTAACGTTTAATATTAAGACATTACTATCCTTCAGTGTTATGGAGAAACTAAACCCAGGACGCCGACAAGTGGTAAAAGGAGGCTAGTTTCAGTAACGACTATTGTTGATATAACATTCTCACCCACGAAATACCTGTTTCATACACTTCACATTTACTAGGTACATGGTTTCGCAAGTGAGTAAAACGTCGTATCAATGAAGGGCTTCACTTATCATATTTAATGTAACTTGTTCGTTTGCGTATTTTTTATATCATTAATTTTCTTTAAAATATTTTATCTAACAAGGAAGAAACAACCTCTATCACGTCAGAGTAGAGCTGATCCATCTCTATAAAGAGCTTATTGAACTTCAGTCGTTGCACCTGGATGTCCCAGCACTGGATCTCTGCTTCCTGTTTACCTAAGAAGAAACAGACGAGTCTCTCCCATTTCTCGGTTTCCGATTAAACAAAAAGATAAAAAAATATTTGAAAAAACACTGAGCAAATTATAATGAAAGATAGGACATGTACTGTACATTTCATCGAAAAGTAGACGTTTAACAATGTATTGTTGGAGTTTTATAGAGTTTTTTTTTTTTTTACAGTTGTCCCCATTCTTCTAAATCTAAAGAAAGCAGCCTATAGTTTGGTTGATTAAGAGTATAAATTATGATTTAAAGTGTAGGAAATTTTATTCCAGTAATAATTATGCTGGCCAACAAATCTTTCAGTTCACGTTTAAAAACTCCTGCTGGTACAGTTTCTGTGAAATAGCACTTCAGTAAGACACAAACATCACGAAGAAAAGATATCAGGAAAACCTAACGATCAGTTTGATGGCCCACTTCTAGACACTTGTGCATGAGGACAGTACTGAAAATATGCGAGAAAGCCTAAAAACTGTGATGTAAATATGCTTGTATTATTACTGTTCTGGTTTGGGATATTGGCAGTTTGGAGAGATATATTGTGTATTTTTATACGTATATACTTCTAAACTGTTGTATTCTGGGCACCTCTGCAAAAACAATGATTACGTGTGAGTGAAAGTGTAGAATGATGATGAAAGTATTTTCTTTTTGGGGATTTTCTTTCTCTTTGGGTCACCCTGCCTCGGTGGGAGACGGCCGATTGTTGAATATATATTATAATTTATTATTATTATATATGATTCACCAAGGCATGCTATAAAAATATTTCATATATTCATATCATGTACTTCATAATGGTGTTTACACAAGAATTTTAAAATTAAGTCCTCAAGTTTTCTCTTCTTTAATATACTTGTTTACTATGTTAATGTAATAAATCGTACCAAAACAACCTTAAAACTTCATAACCTTATTCTAACATCGCAACACACTTATGTATTAATCCATGTTATTTTCGAAAGTTTAATTTATAAACAACCATGCTGGAAACACCCCTCTGCACAAAACTTTGCCAATTATTGCTTCTCTTCACCTTTTGCTTGCCTTATCGGCCAAGCAGCGCCTTTCTATTAAACTATATAAGTTATATATTGGATAAATATTAAATTTATATATTAAATATATTATTTGTACTTCGACAACCTCATTAAACTTATTCCTTTGCTTATGCCCTCATCACGTTTAATTAATGATTTCTTCATTTCATCGTTCAATGAATGAAAACGATTCAAACAACCTTAAAAACTACGGAACCTTATATAACATTTAGTCTTTTTCATCTTGTTTCTCCAATGAGTCATAATCCGTTAGTATATAATATGGAAAAGTATATAAGTTCACTAGTGATTTAAGAGCTAAATAATATTTTTGGCTTTGTTAGATAATGTTGCAAAATATTGCTTGACAATTTATTTTTGTGCCTACTTAGGGCAATGAGGAGCGTTTGCTATTTAACATTATGGCAAGTTTTTACTATTCGGCACGACATACCTAATTTATCCGACTTAAATCGATATTTCTGATTCTTACCTGGTTCGACACCCTCGGTACTTTACTAATGTCACCTTTGTTTATGCTCATCATCCACTTATACACTTCAGTGATATCTCCTCTCATTCTACGTCTCTCCAGAGAGTGAAGATTCAAGGCTCTAAGTCTATCTTCATACGGGAGACTCCTTATACAGTAAATCATTTTAGTCATTTTTCTCTGTGTGTTCTCCAATGAGTCTATATCCATCCTGTAGTAAGGATACCAAAACTGAGCGGCATAATCTAAATGAGGACCTCACTAGTGATTTATAGAGCTGTAAAATAATTTTTGGACTTCTGTTACTTATACTTGAAATAAATCCTAGTAATCTGTCAGCCTTATTGTGTGCACTTAGGCACTGTTGTCTTGGCTTTAGTTTTTCTGCTTACCATGACTCCCAAGTCCTTTTCACACTCAGTATGATCAAGCTCTTCTTCACCTAGTTTAAAACTTGGAAGGTTATTCTCATTTCCAAGAACTAGTACTTTACACTTTACTTTGTCGAAATCCTCTTGAAGTTCATTTGTATCCTCCTCAGAATGAATTATACGGCCTGTCTTTGTATCATCAGCAAATTTGTTCATGTCACTCGTAATTCTTTCATCAAGGTCATTAATGTAAATTATGAACAAGAGAGGGCCTAAAACTGATCCTTGTGGAACGCCTCTAGTGACTAATCCCCATTCAGATTTTACCCCATTTATGGACTCTCTCTGCTTTCTATTGGTAAGCCATGCTTTTATCCATGCTAGAACTTTGCCTCCTATACCATGAGGTGCCACTTTTCTTAAGAGTCCTTTGTGAGGTACTCTATCGAAGGCTTTTCTGAAATCCAAATAAACAATATCATATTCTTTATCACTGTCTACTGCCTCATATGTTTTGTTCAAGAACGTCAGTAAATTTGTCAGGCAGGAACGACCACCTCTCGTGAACCCATGCTGAGATTCATTTATCAAATTATGTTCTTCAAGGTGACTTCTAATAATAACATTTATAATTGATTCTAACTATTTACCTACTATAGACGTCAGGCTTATTAGACGGTAATCTGAAGGAAAAGACTCCTCCCCTGATTTGAATATAGGGACTACATTAGCTATCTTCCACATCTCTGGCACATCAGCAGATAGGATGGACGCACTAAACACACTATTTATTGGCTGACTAAGTTCCAGCTTCCATTCTTTAAGCACCCTGGAAAACAACTCATCGGGTCCTGGGAATTTATTTTGTTTGAGTATATTTATCTGTTTGATAACTATGTCCCTCGTGACAGTAATATTTGTTAATTTGAAGTCTTCAAGAACTGAATAATTGTTAATTTCTGGAATCTCATTTACGTCTTCCTGTTTAAAGACACAAAAAATAATCATTAAATAGAGAACACATTTCCAGTTGATTATCCGTCAGCTGTCCATTCTCAATTTTCAGAGGTCCCACTTTTTCCTTTGCCTTCGTCCTATACACTTGAAAGAACCCATTTGGATTAGTCACATTAGTCACATTTATCTTTTCTAATCCCCTTTTTTACTTCTCTTTTAACCTGTACATATTGTCAATAAGGTTACCTCTCCTCTTTTAATGCACCTATAAATTCCCCTTTTCACCCCCTAATAGATATTTTAGCTTCCTGTTATCCCATTTAGGATCGTTATTACTTGAACTAATTTCTCTCTGGAGAATATATATACTCTGAGCATGTTGCACATTATTAAGAAAAAAATATAAACGCAGATCCTTTCTTAATCGTATGATTATCGTCAATAAAACCTTTAGCTACATTGCCCCAATCGAGATTAGACAGGTGTTCTCTAAGTCCAATATAATCGGCAGAACAAAAATTGGGACCGCATTATCCTTATTCTCGTACTTCAGGTAATATTAAAAGTAATGAATTTGTGATCGCTTGCGCCAAGCTCTTCAGTGATCTCCAGATTATTTACGAGTGTTCTTTTTATTTGATAAGACCAGGTCGAGCAAATTACCTCTGGTAGGCTCTGTTACATACTGTTTCAGAAAACAGTCCTGAACTACTTCCATAAAGTCACTGGACTCCAGATTACCGGTCAACAAAGTTCAGTATTTGACTAAAGTTAAAATCCCCTATCACTACGTTATTGTATGTCTAGAAGCCCTAACAATTTCGTCCCAAAGAAGTCTCCCTTTATCGTGATTCAAGCATGGAGGTCGGTACATACCACCTAGAAATAGCTTTTCTTGACTTTCTAGAAACTCTTCCCTTACTGATTCTGTTACTGATCCGTCTATTTTTATACTTGTTTTTAGGCAACAATTTATTTTTCTTGTACATATAATGCAACCCCAGCCACTTTCCCGTTATATCTATCTACATGAACAGCTTAAACCTTTCATTATGACACTAAGCAATCATATCCCACCTCTTTAAATTATACCACGTTTCAGTTATTGCAATGACATGCTACCAAACGTAATTTATTAATTTTATTTCTGGCGCTTCGACAGTTATTATAAAATGCATTAATATGCTTTTCTTATGAACCTTTTTTATATTCGGCTTTTCTTTTACACAATTTCTGTTACTATCATTTCTGATGCTATCATATGCTGTATTACTCAATGAATGTTATTGTTGAGATTCATGATATCAAAGCCCAAATCAATATTTTGACACTATTTTCCATTACTAAACCCATACCTCTAATCCTAGTTTAAATCCTCAACAATATCCTCAACTGAGCTAGTGAGAAAACCCACACCCGCCCTGGATAAGTGAAACCCATCCCTGGCATACATGTCATTTCGGCCATAGAAGTCGTCCCAGTTGTCAATGAATGGTACTGCATTATCCTCACAGTGTTTGTCCAGCTGGAAATTTATACCAATCGCTCTGGACAACTATTCATTTCCAACTCCCCATCTTGCAAAATGCCACATATAACAGGGCTCCTTCCCTTCTTCCTAATATCTGTTGCTGCCTAATATCTTCTAATGAAGTCTTCACTTCTATGCTTGCCTACATCATTGCCTCCAGCACTGAGGCAGATAATAGGATTGATCCCATTACCATACATGATATCAAGTTGGCTAACAATATTCTGTATCCCAGCCATGGGAAACAATCCCTCTGTCTCCTACTCCTATCCTTCAAGCAGAAGGCTCTATCCATGCACCTAAACTGATTGTCCCCAACAAGCACAATATTCTTAATTTATTGTTCTTCATCGTGACGTTCCAAGTAGTCGACTCACATTCGTCTGGCAGCACAGAGAAAGCGTTCGAAGCTTCCACAGTTTCCACAACAATCGTTTTTACCTCTCCATTCGTCCTCTTGATCTTCAACTTCAATCCATGCTGTCCGGCCACTGCCCAAGTCTTTGCAACAATTCAAGCTAAGCAGAAGGCAAATTTGATAAAATTTCATGTAGCAGTGAGTGACATAATTAAGAAACAATGTACCAGTGTCTATCACTTTGAGAGTCAAAGGAAAGTAGAGTGGTTTCACCAGTCCTGGTACCCAGTACCAGGACTGGGAAGATGGTATTCCCTTCGTTTAAATTGCCATCCGGTGAAGCACTCTGGAATCATTAAGTCACTGGCTAGTTGAGGATGGCAATGCTTCCTTCTCGGTGTTTTTTCTCAGTTTCAGACGCTGTGTGGCTAAGATGGGGTGGATGGCACCAGTGAACAAGCCTGCCAGTCTAAGTAAGATGACGTTGGATCATGAGGTGGTGCTACATGAACTGGAGGCAGGAGAGGAGGAGTTGGTACTGAAGCCGGTTCCTGGGAATGCTCTGATTAGTAGTGAATGGTATTTGCTGGTGGATGAGGCCTCTGATGAAAATAAAACCCACACACCCGATCAGAAAAACGCATGTGGTTACCTCTATAAGCAATTGCACTGGTCGCCGTTGTTCAGTGGTGAGAGTAGCCACTCTCATTGCTGAGATCCAGGTAATAAACCCTAGAGATTAACATAACTATCAGCAATCTGAAATGACCAACGTTCTGAAAGGTGAAGTACAAGACTTTGAAAAGTGTTGTGGAGAAATTTTCTCAAGGAGGGGGACATCAGCCCCTTCAGCCCTGAGGGGCCCAGCCCTCTCAGAAGGGGCAAACATCTTGTTTACTGCTACAGCAAGTAAATGATCCCAGATGCAGTACGAGTATGTGACGTGGTCAAGCGGCCGCCGCTCCTTGCAAGAGTCCAGTGTTGCAAAGCATAGTTTAATAAGAGACAGTCCTTCTCTTACCTTAGCAGGACAATTAAGGGAAATCCTGCTCCCACTTTATTACCATGGTAAAGATAGTGTACATTGTTGTCTATGTTTAAGACAGCAAGAATCAAGCATTCTGCTTTGCTTCATAGCGGAAGTTTGGCAAGGAAGCGAAAAATTCTAGGACAGCTTTTCCTTTATGCTGGGGACAAGTGAGGGCGAGGAGACGCTGTGAGGTCAGATTAACTTTGACCCTACTGGTACTCACACTGACGCCGGAACAACCAACAAAGAACACTGATCTGTGCGTTAGTGTGAACAAAGTGTCTCGCAAACACAATAAACACTTAAAGAGCAGTGTGATCAGCTTCTTTAGTAAACAGATCGTGAATAAATGAACAAATCTTTATGAACAGTGTATCAACGAGTGTTGTGATCCAACAGAGTGTAGTGCTACATTCTTCAAGGAACACTATTCTTCAATCAAGTCGACGGATATCCGGGTGCAACTGCGGGTCAGCTATAAAAACCCAGGTATGTTTAATGATCGTAACATTGTTAGGTCAGCTGTGCAGCGGATATCATGTTATGTTGATTAAACTACTAATACTCGGTAAATTACAGGCCATCGAGCCTACAAAAGTAAGTTTTCCAGTCAGCAATCAGTTAATGACATATGATGACATAATACCCCTAGGGGTAATTTATTACTAATGTATTTCCTTTCCAGCCCATTGAGAAGTGGTTAAGACAGCTTTTCAAGACTTCGCCTGCAGGAGGGGATGTGTGGGCGAAAGCTGTCTTATCAAGCAAAGTTCCCCCTATATTTAATCTTTAACCTTAGCTGGTAAACCATTTCTCAGCAAGTGTCCCTTTGATGTTGGTGTGGAAATGCTTGGACAGCTAGTTCAGCTACTGAGGAACTTTGAAAAGTGGTGTTTGGTGTATGATAGAAGATGTGATTTTTTTTTATGATTTCACTGTACTCAACGAGGGTCAGTGGATATAGCCCAGGTCTCTCACTAAATGACACTCTCACCATGTTCACTGACTGCCACAAAGTAAATTTGATGAATAATGCTGAAGGGTTTCTTCTTATATATAATTTAATTGATGAAGTGGATACAAAAGTTGTGAGTATGTGGCAGGGTTATTTGATTTCTGTGACCCAGTGTGCCAGTTATATATCTATGTTTGAAATTGTACTAGACAGGAACTTTAAATTTTTGTGTAACTTTAAATGTAATGTGAAATTGATTTATACAGCCTGGGTTTTGGGAAGTGGTAATAGTGTTAGTGCTCCCAATTTTGCACTACCATTTTCTCTGCAAGTAGACTCCAGTTCTGCTGGTATTAGTGTTGCGTTGTTGAAAAATCAGCAGGACAATTACTGCTAGTAAACTTAAGTTACCAGAGAATTTATGCCACAACAGAAAAGGAAGCTCTTGCTTTGTGTTGATTGTGCAGATATTTTTCAGTATAGTAATCATCTCATTCACGTACCGAATAACCATACTCAAATGCTCACTTTGGTGATTCGTTATGTGAAGGGGACAGAGAATGTGGATCATGTATTGTCTCGTCTATACTGTACAAAATGTAGTGTAGATATTTATCTGCTCTGGTTTTGCAGTGGTTGCAGTAGGTGAGTAGGTGGCATTTCTGACCACCTAGTGGATTGACGCTCGGTGAGCTAGGGAGGGGGGTATCTGATTTCTTAAGAGTGTTGTGAGTGTTTGGTGGTAGTCATGTCAGTACATGCCTAGATAAGTTATACTAACATACGGTGTAGGCAGTGAGGCCTCACCCGTGTTATGTTGGTGTATGAACTGTTGGACCAAAGATAGTGGTACGGTGTTGGCTGTGAAGCCTCGCCAATTTTGGGTCACGAGTGTGGGGAGAATCCAGGGTTCCTTGGAATGACTTTTAGGGAAATGCTACAAGCTAAGTCAAGGAGTAAATAATGAACTGTAATGAGACAGCTCTTGCCTACACAGCCATCCCTGCAGGCAATGTCTTGAGAAGCTGTCGTATGCACTCCCTAAGGGCTGTGTGAAAAGAAAAATGTTATATAAGTATAATTACCCCTAGGGGGTGTTATGTCAGTATTTCAATAACTGAATACTGTAGATATGTACTGGTGTGGGCTCAATGGCCCTCGGATCACCGGGTATTGGCAAGTCAAATAAAATATGAATAGATATCCACTGCACAGCCGACCTACCCTTATCATGTATATCAGATGCACCTGGGTATTTGTAGCTGACCCGTTGCACCTGGTTATCCACTGTCTTGATTGAAGCAGGCGTGTTCTTTGAGTCTCCACGTCTTCCACAGTCAAGGAATACGCACACTGGTATACTATGTTCCACAAAGTTAATCTTTCATGGTAATGTCTTTAAAGAAGCTGCACACACTTTTTGTTAATAGGTTTATGATTATTATGGAGTTTGTCTGAAATACAGCAATGCATGATTCACTTCCTTTGCTCTAAGCATTAAGTATGAGTCTTTATTGCACCATTACATTTTGTAATCTAAAACGCCTCTTGCTGCACTTCGCTTGCCCGCAGCACATAAAGGAAAAGCTGACATAGCATATTTCCCTTCCTTGCCAAACTTCCACCAGGAAGCAATGCAAAATGCTTGATTCTTGCTGTCTGGGCATAGACAACAATGTACCCTATCTTTAAAATGGTAATAATGTGGGTGCAAGATTTTCCTTAATTGTCCTGCTAAGGTAAGAGATTGATTGTCTCTCATTAAGCTACACTATTTGCAACACTGGCCTCTTGCAAAGAAGTCGCATGACCATGACATATGCTCCTACTGCATCTGGAATCAATTAAAGTGTTGATGCAGAGATGCAGAAGCAAGACACCATCAACCCTTCTGGAGGTCTGAGTCCCTCAGAGAGCTGAAAGGGGCTGATGGGGCTGATACCTCCCTCCTGGAGAAAATTTCACCACAATGAAAATGTTTGTGAAGTCATGGGAGGTCCACCTTTTGATGGGTTAGTGGTGGTGGCTCAGTGTGTTTATCAAGGCCACAGTCCTACCGAAAAAAACTTGTATGTGACTAACAACCCAGTTTTGAAATCTGATAATTTTCCCTCCTGTGTTCTCCAATTTCTCCTAGTGGTGTGTTTTGCATAGCCAATTTTGCTTATTGCATATTGCTGTGAGACGCAGGGTTGCTAAAGTAATTTTTTATTTGTATTAATGTGTGCAATCATTTTTGCACTGTTTCTGGATAATTTGTATATTTTTTACGAACTTCTATTTGAAAGCAGAGATGTGTGTTCATGGATGCTAATACTATTTACAGAAAGAGTTTCTCAGTTTACAATAATCATGTAATTAATGTGGAGACTTTTTGTTTATATAAAGTGCCTCTTTTATTTTTGCAGGCAGAGTTGTGTGGACACTATGCTGTTGAAAGTGAGACTTTCTCAATTTACAATAAGTTTACTTGTATATAATTGTTGCGTTTACTTTTTATGTAATTAATATGTAACACAGTCAGCTCTGCATCATACGTGTGTTTGGCCAACACTGAGTTGTGATGGTGCATTTTCTTAGTTTAAGTTTAAGAATACAGCTATAAAACATGACTGTGGGCTTATTTGGCGTAAAATAAGCTCACTTTTACATCAAACGAGTTTCACACGTCTACGGATTAGCAGTAAATATTGTAAGGATAAAATATAAGGTGATAAATGCTTATTTTGTTTTTCTATGTAAAAGTAAATTGCACCAAGGCAGTGCGTGATGCAGTTTCCTTATTTTTTGCTAATTTTGTTTCCTCAGACCTACGGTTAATTTCACATTTTTTTTCTTTGACTAGCTGCAGCCTAGTGGTTACATGCAGCTGAGTGAGACCGGTGGTCTAAGGGAGTAGGCATTATGCAGTCTATTATAAAATGTGTATAAAAAATGCTCCATATATGTCAGTTTCCAGGATTTGCTCTGAAATCGGAGGAGTATTAGTCTTGAAGAATAGCCAGGACAGGACAGGAGCAGGAGAGGTGTTTATTAGTCATTTGGAGGAGAGAGGAGGCTGGGACATGTCTTGGTTTAGCATTGGTTTAAGTAGGTGGGGTGATTTTTGGGGAATATAGGTCAGAGGTTATTTTATTGTTTTTGGTGCTCTCATATTTACCTGTAAGTCCCTAGGGTGCAGAGGCCAGTTTAATTTTTGGAGAGTACTCGTGTACAGGGTTTTGCCTGCAGGTAAGACGCCGGTAGGAGGAGGAGGAGGAGGGGATCCTGGAGCCTCCCTGTTTATAAATATTTGTTTTAAATACTAGTAGCAGTGTGCTAGTGAACTAATGTGTGTAGCGTGTAAAGGTGTACTGGTGTGTGCTTTTGTATGTATATATATATATATATATATATATATATATATATATATATAAATATATATATATATATATATATATATATAATATACATATATATATATATATATATATATATATATATATATATATATATATATATATATATATATGAGGTACGTTTGTTTTCTCTGAGGATGAGGGTCCCCAATCCAGCTATAAAGGTGGTACTTCCCTATATATATATATATATATATATATATATATATTATATATATATATATATATATATATATATATATATATATTATACACAGTTGTGAGTGTGTGGGGAGTTCGTGAGGCAGTAGGTAAAATGAAAGGGGGTAAGGCAGCCGGTATTGATGGGATAGAGACAGAAATGTTAAAAGCAGGTGGGGATATAGTTTTGGAGTGGTTGGTGAAATTTAATAAATGTATGGAAGAAGGTAAGGTACTTAGGGATTGGCAGAGAGCATGCATAGTTCCTCTGTATAAAGGCAAAGGGACAAAAGAGAGTGCAAAAATTATAGGGAAATAAGTCTATTGAGTATACCTGGTAAAGTGTATGGTAGAGTTATTATTGAAAGAATTAAGAGTAAGACGGAGAATAGGATAGCAGATGAACAAGGAGGCTTTAGGAAAGGTAGGGTGTGTGTGGACCAGGTGTTTACAGTGAAACACATAAGTGAACAGTATTTAGATAAGGCTAAAGAGGTCTTTGGGGCATTTATGGATTTGGAAAAGGCGTATGACAGGGTGGATAGGGGGGCAATGTGGCAGATGTTGCAGGTGTATGGTGTAGGAGGTAGGTTACTGAAAGCAGTGAAGAGTTTTTACGAGGATAGTGAGGCTCAAGTTAGAGTATGTAGGAAAGAGGGAAATTATTTCCCAGTAAAAGTAGGCCTTAGACAAGGATGTGTGATGTCACCGTGGTTGTTTAATATTTTATAGATCGGGTTGTAAAGAAGTAAATGCGAGGTCTTGCAAGAGGAGTGGAGTAAAAGATAAAGAATCCCCACAAAGTGGGGTTTTCACAGTTGCCTTTGCTGATGACACTGTGCTCTTGGGAGTTCTGAAGAGAAGTTGCAGAGATTGGTGGATGAATTTTTGGGAGGTTATGCAAAAAAGAAAATTAAAAGTTTATACAGGAAAGAGTAAGGTTATGAGGATAACAAAAAGATTAGGTGAGAAAGATTGGATATCAGATTGGAGGGGGAGAGTATGGAGGAGGTGAATTATTCAGATATTTGGGAGTGGACGTGTCAGCGGATGGGTCTATGAAAGATGAGGTAATCATAGAATTGATGAGGGGAAAAAAGGGTGGGTGGTGCACTTAGGAGTCTGCGGGACAAAAAAACTTTGTCCTGGGGCAAAGAGGGATGTAGAGAGTTTTTTTCCCAACACTCTAAGGGGGGTTTTAAGCAGGGGTGATAATGTTGCAGCGGGGAGAAGGCTGGGGCAGGGGAATGCATGTCTGAGGGCAATGTGGGGGGAAAATATAAGCAGAGAATTCGTAGTTTGGAATTTAAAGAGGGGGTGGGGGTTTCCCAAAACTGTTGTCCAAGGGTGGGGAAAGGGGTTGTTGGGTGGTTCGGACATGTAAGAGAATGGGCGAAACAGAATGACTTAAAGGGTGTATCATCTGTAAAGGAAGGGGGGTAGGGGTCGGCCTGGGAAAGGTTGGAGGGAGGGGTAAAGGAGGTTTTGTGTGCAGGGGGTTGTACTTCCAGCAGGCATGCGTGAGGTGTTATGAAGGGGAAAAAAGGGACAAAAAGGGTTTTTTAAACTTGACGTCTTTGGGGGGGGGCGAAAAATTTTTGAAAGGGTTTGGGGAAAGGAGGCCCGGCTTTATCTGGAAAAGGGGGTAAAATTTCCTTTAAACCCGAAGGGGGTTTTTTTCATTTAAAAAGTATGAAAGAAATTTTGGAAGGTTGGGAATGTGGTGGGAATCGGCCCGTGGATAATAAAATATAATAATAATATATAAAATAATAAATATATATATATATAAAATATATATATATATATATATATAAAATATTATAATATATAATATAATAAGTAAAAAAGTGATTTTTTGCCCCCTTTAAAAATAAGAAATTAAAACTTTCTATAAATTAAAAAGGCTTATTTGGTTAAAAGGTTGGGAAACCTACTTCAAATGGGTTTTTTCAAAATTATAAATAAAAATTAAAAATATATTAAAAATTTAAAAATATTTATTAAATTTTTTTAATTTTTTAAAAATTTTATTTTTTAAACGGATATATATTTTTATAGGTGAGTTTTTGTGTCCTTCCTTGTAAAATATTTAATATTGACCATTTAATTAACACTTAATATGAAGGTACAAACTGGCCTTAGGTTGGTTTATGTGGAGTAATTTGAATGTCCCTAGACTATGCAGGTCGTTTACACCTTAGGAACCAAGACATTTACGTTACACAGTAAAAAGTGTAACAATGCTGTATATGTAAACCAGCTCTGAAATATATGTTTATCGTTATCTATTTCTCTGCCAATCTCCTTCTTGGGATCCAATATGGCCGTCACAAGATCAACAATGTTTTTTGAGTCACAAATTTATTTGTACCATATGAGTGTGGAAAACACATGTGAAAGTTTGGTTACTTAAAAAACACGTATCATAGAACCCTTTTATTTAAGGTTAACCAATGAACACCTAATTTAATCTCTTCAAATTTTCAACCCAGGTGAACTATTACAAGTGTAAAGACCCGAGGAACATTTGGCACATCCAGAAGCTTCCTTCTTAGTATTCTATTAACCATCTTCGACATTAGTTTTTATGAGATAATTTTAGAAAGTCTCATTTAAACGTGTTATTTTTTTTTTGCCAATTTTAATCTCGTATTTCCTTTAGTAAGTGGAGTACGCCGTCTTAAGGGAAAGGGGTGTCTTGATGTTAAGAGGCTCTTGATCCAAGAAAACAGATTTATCCTCCCCTTCCTTGGATCGAAACTAAATGTCTTCATTTTCCTAGATGCTATATAACCCCCTACGTGTTTCGCGCTTTCCTTGATTAAAATAATTCTATTCTGCACAGCATATATTTATAGTTCTGATGTGTTATAAGAAATGATTGAAACACTTTTTTTTTTTTATTTTGATGACGCTGTCGACAAAAAAATATTAAGATTTTTTATGAAACCGGAAACTGCATCTGCTGCCCAATTTCATTTTTTTTTCTTTTTGCTGATGGGTTCTTCTAAAAGGAAATTTTCCCTTCATTATAGGTTGTCAGTTTGATGCGCCAATTTTCTTAACAAATTAGTTTCCGTGAAATTACCGAGGAATGTCTTTTCTGGTAGAGAAGTTAAATCTACACAAGGTACTTTTTATGAAATAACTATAAGTACTGTTTGGGCTAATTTGTACAAAAAATATTTAGAGAACGAGACATTTGCGACCAGCCTAACCTAGAACGCGATGCTACTACGCTACGTGGACGTCGTCTTCATTATAGAACTCAGGTTTTATTTTGTCAGTCAATACATGTAATTCACCTGGAGAAAATGTGAAGAAAAGTTTCCTTTCCTCAATATACATCTGTAGCAAACGAGGACAAAAAAATGTGCATCGCAAACCGTCCATTCCTTTCTACTCGAAGAACGATACCCAGGTTACACGATTTCTTACAGTGACAGCATACACGAAGTCCTATGTACCTCTAAGGTAATTACACAAATCACTAAAATTCACCAACCATCTCTACTCTCTTCTTGTCACTGACTGCTGATGATTGGCTCTTTATATCAACAATACCATTCAGAAGAGCTTCCTGGACAGGTTCATCATTATCCAGAGATTGAAGTGACCACTAATGTATCCAGTACTCTGTACAAATACAAACTACTGTTAAGGATTGGATGAGTAAGAAACCTGAAAGGCAGAATGAAGATAGTGTTAAATATGAAACATGTAACGGTAGAAGAAGAAAAAAAAAACTATTTTGATGAGACGAGCAGAATCTCTAAGCTCGTTATTCTGAATATAAATGTATTTTAAGAGTGTATGAGTGTATACTTTTTTTTTGAACAATTCATGTGTCATTAACTTTTATATCCAAAATCATGGTATTAAATGGAGAAAAGTTATGATGAAGGAGAAAGTTTAAAAAAACTAACAGTGACTGGAATCAGCGATAATTACTTAATATAAAGTTGTATAAGCCTCGGGAGGTTTTAGCGTCTCCAACGTATTGGCTGATTTTTCTTCAACATCCAGGATAATATCATCAGGTGATATCAAGAGTCTCCCGATTACCCACTACATCTCCCAACTGGATTGGTGAACCACTTATGGGAGTAACGTACTTTCATGAAAGTGTCCTAATGGAGTGCATATGTTTTATTTACACAGCTATTAAACGAATAATAATGACTGGGGTCCAGTTCCAGTTTTGTAGTTATTCTTAGTTCATGTTCTGTGCTAGTTCTGCAGTAATTCTTAGGAACTGGTATTGCAATAATTCCTAAGATTAACTTTAATCAAGTTCAGCAAAAATTCTTTTGGCATAATTTAGTTCTACAATAATTCTTAGGCCCGAATGACAAAGTCTCCTACGGTAATTTTCACAACTTCAGTGAACCGTTCCTCCAGTTCACCTATGAACAGTTCAGAGCACAACAGCTGTGTCCTGATAACTATGGACAGTAAAGAAGACTAATGTCTGCAGAGTTGTTGATCTGCTACTAGCTAGCGCCAGCGTCCTTACATTACAGATGCATAATATGGATGAAATATTGATATGTTCATTCTCTCTCTCTCATTCTCTCTCTCTCTTTATCTGTCTATATCTATTCTATGAAAACATGCATGTATATATATGCATGTACGTATGCGTGTATATATGTATCTATTTATCTACCTGTTTATATCTCTATCTTTCTATCTCTCAGTTTTTCTTGGGTATAGGAGACAAGTTTTATGCCTGGATTAATGACTGACTCCACAGTGAGAGACGCCGACCGGTACTTAACGGAGTTCTTCGTACTTCAGTTATTTTTTTAATGTACAAAAGTAATCTTGAGATGAGGCTAACGTCTAAAATAAGCAGTTTTGCGGATGACACAAAAGTAGAAATACATTTTACTATTCTGTGTCATCCGCGTAAAGTGATTGAGTCTTCGAAGGGATCTGGACAGGTGGGTACAGCGGTCAGAAATGTGGAAAATAAGTTACAATATTGACAAACGAAAAAAAATGTGTTTTATATAATAAATTCATATACAAAAACTAAATATTGGGCAACAATTTCTCCGAAACAATAGAAAACAGGTCTTGAAGCAATGAAAAACAATAATAAAATGCTAATTATCATAGAAAATTCCTGAACAAACAACTAGAAACAATACTAACTCTATAACGCACGTGATAGATCTCGCCTTCAATATATTTCTTTGAAAATGATGCAAAATAAAAGTGGGAAAAGATTTTGTTTTCACTCAGAATTACAGCAGAATTTAATAATGTTCTCGCTTAATGTCGGAATCAACTAAATACTGTGCTGGAGGTACATTTTGTTAGTTGATTTTTGATGTTAGTTCAGAATCATCTTCAGGACGATCAAGTGACCACTAGCCACTTAGAGCATGATAATAGTAGTAGTAATAGCAGTGGTAACAGTAGTAGTAGACACAGTGATGGTTGCAGGAGTTGTAGCAGTAGCATCAAATGCCTTCTCTGGAATACCTTTAATATTTAAGCATATTTTTGTAAATCGTGAATCATTCAGATGATTTTTTTCAACCGTCAAGATGGCCGGAAGGAACAGAGGGCAGGTAGAGCCGGCTTCTGTGCTCTCCAGTTTTCAATTATTTAAATATAATTAGAGGCAAGGACCATTGAGTCACCAGTCATCTGGCTTTAGCATGTCTTCTCCCCGTTCTCTCTCTCTCTCTTTCTCTCTCTTCGTCTCTCTTGCTCTCTCTCTCTCCTCTTCTCTCTCTCATCACTCCGCTCGCTCTTCTCTCTTCTCCTCTCTCACTCTCTCCTCTCTCTCTCTCTCTCTCTCTCCACTCTCTCCTCTCCTCTGGCGTCAACCGGGCCACCCAAGGTATAGATTGGACAAGGTTGCGTGGGACTTGCCAGAATGTGCCAAACTTCTCAGCGGGTTTCGACCAGTAGCACTTGAACGGAGCCACAGTGGTCACCACCTCCACGAAGTTGATGTAATCATGACAGAGAGACAGAAGGGGAGCCGGGTGGTGAGAAGAATGGGAGAACCGGGAAAGGTGAGATGAAAGCGAGAGTATTTCACCTCAGAGCCCACAAACCATTAACTCGGCGCTACAGCGAATAACAGTGGGATCAGTTAGTTCATCAAATATTAACCCGCAGGTGTGGGCATCAGTCACTAAGTAGCTGTTGGTTTAATAGTGCTATGTATCAGTAAGTAACTGCTGGTTTAACAGTGATAGGTATAAGTTACAAAGTAACTGTTGGTTTAAACAGCTTATTGACTAATCAGTAACTAAGTAACGCTTATTTAAAACATGCTGAGTATCAGTAAATTACTGTTGGTTCAACAAAGCTGGGTATACATGATTAAGCAACTGTTGAATTTCCCGCGCTCGGTATCAGGGATTATGCAACTGTTAACTAAATATTGTTGGGTCAGGGATTAAGCAACTGTGGACTGAACACTGCTGGATATCACTGTGGAAGTAACAGTGGGCTGAACAGTGTTGGGTATCAATGAGGATGCAACTGCTCGTGTGTCGGTGTTATGTAATATTGGTCAAGTAAACTTTGTAACATTAATGCATAGTAGCCCCACCTATGAAAACACTGAGTCCATAAATAGAGTGCAGAGACATGTTACTTGAAGAATTATTGTC
Organism: Cherax quadricarinatus; assembly: GCF_026875155.1. NCBI lineage: Eukaryota > Metazoa > Arthropoda > Malacostraca > Decapoda > Parastacidae > Cherax > Cherax quadricarinatus. The sequence goes on along the minus strand of NC_069401.1, from coordinate 95,036,875 downwards.
ATTCTCGATTACTGCCATTCATCGACATTAATAGCACCACACGCTCATGCCAGAGAGTACCCAGTGTTACATGTCAAAACAGATTAAGAATTGGTTGCAGGACAAGAGTTTTATGTTATCCGATGGCCTGGGAACAGCTCGCATCTGTATTCCTTCGAATATTGTTGGAATGTGATGAAAATGGCTGTCATCCAGAAACACACTATCAGTACAGCGACTGGCCAAGGAGATGAAAAAATACGTAGATTTATGAAACGGGAATGAAATCACATGGAAAAATAACCAATTATGATAAAGTAAGAGACATTTGTTTATTCTCACCCTTTATCCTACATGATTAAAAAATGATTTACAAACTAGTAGTGGTCCAACATTGTTTGCGGAGTCTGTGTGCAATTAAAGATTTGCTATCATGAAGAATCACTGACATAGTGATTGTCATTAATAGTCACATACTTAGGTCCCTCCTGAACCCTTATCAATCACTGTTAATCTGACAATGCAATTTTAAGAAAAAAATGAATTCAAATTTTAAAATTAGAAGAGAAATTAATTCAAAATCTAAATCTCTTGAGAGTCTGCACCCAGCCTTCAGCAGTCCGAAACTCAAGGAATATACTCACTCCAAGACGCATGCAGTGTATTGAATCTTTTCCCCTAAAGATTGAACAGTGGCTGCAAGCTCACTTTCAGTCAGGCTTGGGGGGCTGGGAGTACGTAAATCCTCTCAGATTGCCGTACAAGCTTTCCTGTCCTTATCCATAGCATCAAACGTGCTAATAAAATAAAATTCTTCTCGGACTAGCCACAGTCCTCAGCAGGTGAATACAGGACCCTAGCTACGGGCCATGCCAACACGAATGTGGAGACACTTGACAGCTCCAGTACGCAAAACCTAGTGCATGCACATGGCCTACAATCAATCACGTTGGCATGGCTCCACGCTGAAAAGGTGCTTGCCAACATGCTAAGGCTGTAACTTCAGCAGGGAGACTGCCCGTTCCCAAGTTGCGAGAGCACTTCACTCCGGGGACTTCCTCCAAACATTCCCAATTTCACCAATGGGGAATACGCCTCGGACCAAAGACCCTCCATATTGAGTGGGCCTCCCGCCTTGCTGGTCCCCAACTGACACGGAATATACGTGCATTTGCGGGGCGGATTGCGCAAGCCGACCAATATGGGTTTACATGGTCTAATTTGCTCCAAAATCAAGGGCTGCAAGCAAGACACAATGAATCAAGGAAATCAAAAGAGAAATCCTTGCTACAAGCTAGATGCCATGAGCCAAGACCCGCCATGAATTAGCAGCCAACAATACCCAAACCCATAAAAAAAACATCTACCTTGAAAGAATGATAAGCTCTTAGCAATGGGACTATACCTGTGTGTCGACGCTGCTGACACCACATCCATCACGGTGTCGCGACCAGGGAGTAGCTGTGCTGACTACAGGGAGGTAGTCCAAGATCGCAAGTACAGGGACATATGCCAATAGAACTTATTTGTCCCAGTGGGATCAGAGACTTGGTATCATGGGAAAAAATCCACATAAGTTTCCTGCAAGAACTTGGGTTCTCAGACTCAATCGAACCACCACCCAGGGACCCAAGGGCAGCCACATTCATGTCTCAGCCACTTCAGCATGGCCATGCCAGAGGAGGAAATGCATGCTGCATACTGGGACTCACGTGCTCGGCTTCGAAGAGTGGCTGAAGGAGAATCATAATTCTTTGAAATATTGTTACCAATTTATTCTTGTTTGTGCTTTCCTATCATGTAATCTTCATATTAATGAAGTTCACCATAGAATATAGAATATAGAGTGGTTGGAGTAAGATATTCAAACAGCTCCGGGAGAACCTTGAGTTTTCCCAGAGGTAAGTAAGTATATATAATATATAAATATATATATATATAAATATATAATATAATAATAGTATATATATATATATGATATACAAAGCAGAAGGGTTATAAGAAGAGCAGAGTATATGGAGATTAAAAGAAAGGTAAAGAGAGTGGTGAGAGAGTGCAAAAGGAGAGCAGGTAATGAAAGAGAAGGGAGAGGCACTGTCATGAATTTTAAATGAAAATAAAAAAAATTATGGAGTTAAACAAGTTAAGAAACCGTAGGGAAAGAATGGATTTGTCATAAAAAACAGAGTAGGGGAGTTAGTAGATGGGGAGAAGGAGGTATAGGTTAGCTGGGCGAGAATAATTTGAGGAACTTTTAAATGTTGAGGAAGAAAGGCAGGCGGTAATTTCAGCACTGGCCAGGGAGGTACACCATCTTTTAGGAGTGAAGAAGAGCAGAATGTAATGTGGTGGAGGACCGTTAGGCATTACGTAGAGAAGAAAGGGTAAAGCACTGGAACTGATGCGATCATGACAGAAATGTTAAAAGCTGGGGGGGATATAGTGTTTGGAGAGGTTGGGTAAACTTTTTTAATAAATGTATGAAAGAGGGAAGGTACCTAGGGATTGTCGGAGAGCATGTAAGGTCCCTTTAATATAACGGGAAAGGGGACAAAAGAGATTGTAAAAATTAAAGAGAATAAGGTAACGAGTAGACCAAGGATAAGTATACGTAGGATATATTGAAAGAAATTACATGTAAGACAGAATTGTAGGATTGGTGCGGATGAGGTCCGGGAGGCTACAGAGTGGGGTAGGGATGAGTAGAATCAAGTGTTTTACATTGAAGTCATTTTAATGTGAACAGTATTTAGATAAAGGAGGGAAGTTTTTAAGTACATGTATGATTAGAAAAGACATATGATAGATTGTATATGAGGAGCAATGGGCAGATGTAGCAAGTATATGGAATAGGGTGTATTACTAAAATGCTGTAAAGAGCTTTTATGAGGATAGTGAGGCTCAGGTTAGGGTATGTAGAAGAGAGGTAGAATACTTTCCCGGTAAAAAAGTAGGTCTTAGACCAGATTGTGTAATGTCACCATGGTTGATTTAATATATATATCGATGGGGTTGGTAAAAAGAATAAATTCTAAGGTGTTCGGGAGAGGGTGGGATTAAATTAGGGAATCAAATTCAAAATGAAACGACACAGTTACATTTTTGCTGATGATACTGTGCTTATGGGAGAGTCTTAAAGAAAAATAGCCAAAGTTAGTGGATTAGATTTTAGTAATGAGTGAAAGGGTAGAAGTTGAAAGTGAACATAGAAAAGAGTAATGTGATGAGGGTATCAAATGATTAGATAAAGACAAAATAGGATATCAAAATTGGCGTGAGGAGGTAGTATGGAAGAAGTTGAAAGTTTTCAGATACTTGGGAGTTGACGTGTCGGCGGATGGATTTATGAAGGATAGTGGTTAATCCAGAATTGATTACTGTAAAAAAGGTGAGTGGTGCGTTGAGGTATATGTGGAGTCAAAAAAAACGTTATTCTGATGAGGCAAAGAAGGGAATTTATGAAAGTATAGTAGTACCAACACACTTATAAGGATGTGGAAGCTTGGGGATGTAATGCAGCACGAAGAGCGGTTGGATGCAGTGGAGATGTCCTGACCTAAGGCAATGTGTGGTGTACATATATTTATGCTGAAAAATCGGAGTGGTGGAAAATTAGGATATAGGTGTGGAGTAAATAAAAGCATTAGTCATAGGGCAGAAGAGGGTTGTTGAGGGAGTTTTAAGGTCATGTTAGAGAGAATGGATCAAAGTGAATGACATGGAAGAGGCAATAAAATATATTGGGGAAGGGGTGCGTCCGTCGAAGGGTTTTGAAAGATGGGGTAAAGGAGGTTTTTGAGGTCAAGGGCTTGGACTTCCAGCAAGCGTGCATGGGCGTGTTAATTAGGAGTGAAAAGAGACGAATGATACTTGGGACCTGACGACTGTTGGAGTGTGAGCATGGTAATAATTTAGTTAAGGGATTCAGGGAAACCGTTTATCTTTCATATAGTCGGACTTGAGCCCTGGGAAATGGGAAGTACAAATTCTGCACTTTAAAGGAGGGGTGTTTTGGGATATGACAGTTTGGAGTGGGTATGTTAGTGAATCTTATGATTTATAAGCTCTAAACTGTTGTATCCTGAGCACCTCCGCAAAAGCAGTGGATAATGTGTGCGTGTGGTGAAAGTTCTGAAAGATATGAAGTATTTCTTTTTTGGGATTTTCTTTCTTTATTGGGGTCAACCCTACCTCGGTGGGAGCCGGCCGACTTGTTGAAAAAAAAAAATTTATATATATATATATATATATATAAATAAATAACAAATCTAAAGGATGGGGTCCACCTCTTGTGTAAAAATGAGGGACCCATAGCCTCGAGAAGTGGAGAAAAAGGCTTCAAGGAAGAATATTTGGATTTCTACCTGAAGCCGTTTTGAATATTCGCACTTTCCCCTACCACCCCCTTCTTCTGATATGAATATATATATATAATATATATATATAGAATATATATATATATATATATAAATATATATATATTAATATATATAATATATATATATATATATATGGGGGAGGTACCCACCTCTAGAACCTGTCCTAGGGACCCTCATCCACAGAGAAAAGAATAAAGACTTGCTTCAAAGGAAACTCAAGGTTCACCCTGAACCTGCTTGTAGAATTTATCTCCTCCCGTTGCTCCTACCACCGCGAAAGAGCTAAGAACAGGTTTTGCAAATCACCTGGATTCCGAAAAACTGGCACAAACCTAGGGCAACATGGGTTTCAGGGCAGGTCGCTCCTGCCTCTCACAACTACTGGATCACTATGACATGGCCTTGGATGCACGAAGAAAATCAAAAGCATATGTAATATACAACACAAGTGCTTTGCAAAAGCATTTGAACAATGCGATCATGGCGTAATAAGCCCATAAAATACGTGCTAAAGGAATAACTGGGAAAGTGGGAGATGGATCTTCAACTTCCTAACAAATCGAACACAAGAGTAGAGGACAACAGAGTTAAATCTTGGAGGCTGCCATAAGTGAACGACTCTGTTCCACAAGGCACAGTACTCGCAGCCCCATCTTGTTCCTTATCCTCCATATCAGACCATAAACAGAGATATACACCACAGCCCGTATCATCCTTTGTGCGGATGAGTACTAGGATCTGCATGAGGCTGTACATCTGCAGAGGACGTCGGTTAACCTCCAAGAAGATATAAGACAAAGTTTTTCCCATGGCAACGGATAAACGAATTTGAGTGGTCAATGAGTACGAAATTCCAACTACTCCGTTATGGAAAACTGGAGGAGATAAGAACTAGAACAGAGTATATCTTCTGACTCCGTCCATACCAATGAGCGGAAAAATAATGTAAGGGACCTGGGAGTAGTAATGTCTGAGGAGCTCACTCTCCAAGGATCACAACAGTGCCACTGATCGCACGTGCAAAGAAAATGATAGGATGAAATGAGGAACTTTCAAAACGAGAGATGCCGAAGGCCCCCCCCCAAATGGATGATCCTTTTCTCAAATCACTTGTTCCTCTAGGGCTGGAATACTGCTGTACATTAACATCCACCATACAAAGCAGGTGGAAATCGCAGATCTAAGAGAGTGTACAGAAGATCCTTTACTGCACGTATAAGTTCTGTCATGCACCTTAACTACTCGGGAACGCTTGGAATCACTTGACCATGTACACGTTGTGAACGCTGGAGGGAGAGTAATCAATTAATCTACACTTGGAAAATCTTGGAAGGATTAGGTCGCCAAATCTGCAGCACAGAAATCACTCCTACGAAAGTATAAGACTGCAGGCTAAGCAAAAATGCCGCCAATAAAAGTAGGGGGCGACATTGGTACACTAAGAGAAAACATCCAAAGTGGTCCGGGGCCCAAACTGTTCAAACACCTCCCGAATCACATTAGGGAATTGCCAATAAAAACCCCTGGCCTGCCGTTCAAGAGAGAGCTGGACCAGATACCAAAAGTCGGTGCCGGATCAGCCGGGCTGTGGCTCGTACGTCGGACTGCGTGCGGCCAGCAGTAACAGCCTAGTTGATCAGGCCCTGATCCATCGGGAGTCCTGGTCGTGGACCGGGCCGCGGGGGGCGTAGATCCCCGAATAAACCTCCAGGTAACTCACCAGGTAACCAGGTAACCCCCTATATTTCAAGTATGTTTTATTTAAAAATACAAAAATACAGTTGGGGCCAAACATTCACAAAAATACAACAGAAAGTAAAACAACATAGGTAACTCAGAGCTACATCTCGAATACTTCGTCCAGCTCCTCGGAGGTGGGCCGCGTGCCCAGAGTGCTGCAGGCATTTCTTCTCTGGATCGCTACACTGAGTCTCTGAAAGAGGAAGCTGGTCGCCCTGTGGTCCTTGATTTCTATGAAGAGCTTTTCACCCAGCTCTTTGAGGAACTTTAGAGCCCAGCATACATAAGGGGGATTACCAACAGACCCCTGGCAGTCTTCAAACTGGCACTGGACAAGCACCTAAAGTCGGTTCCTGACCAGCCGGGCTGTGGCTCGTACGTTGGTTTGCGTGCAGCCAGCAGTAACAGCCTGGTTGATCAGGCTCTGATCCACCAGGAGGCCTGGTCACAGACCGGGCCGCGGGGGCGTTGACCCCCGGAACTCTCTCCAGGTAAACTCCAGGTAAACACTTGCCCCATGCTCCAAGGGTCTCCGACCCTATTGGAATGAAGTTATAGCAAGGGGATAGCAACAAGATATATCATTCTGGAAACTGCTGTTACATGATGACAACAGGTTCCTCTGCAAAGTAAAAGGGCACAAGTGCAACTAATGTGACATTTTATTGTGGCAACGTTTCGCTCTCCTGGAGAGCGAAACGTTGCCACAATAAAATGTCACAGTTGCACTTGTGTCCTTTTACTTTACATATTGTTGGTAATTCTACCAACTTTATTACAGGTCCCTCTGTAGCCATCCGTCTCACCTCCTTAGTTCCACTACTGCTACTACTACCACCACCACCACCACCTCTATCCACACGACACTTCACCTGTCTCCTGCCACTATATACAAGCGATTTCGTAGTTTTCTCTGTATTAACGACAGACCAAACTGGTGGCTGCCAGAGCCATGAAACTTATGGGGGAGGTCTTAGGTGGTACCCCATCTCAACAGTGGTACCGAGCAGCGACTCAGGGAGAACTCCCTCCATATGATAGAAGCTGGTCCAGAGCGCAGTGTACCGCCATCCATTGGCTTCGTTTGGGCTTTCCCACAGCCAAGATGATGGTAGACAAGGCTGAGGAGGAGAAGTGCCAGTACTGTCAGCACGTTGTCCAGCGGCCCCTAACACACTATCTTCTGGAGTGCGAAGTTACTGAGACACTCCGCAAGCAACTAGGAGTGATATTCCCTCCCGAAGAGGACCCAGAGATGACTGCGGCCACACTAGTGTACCATGGAGTCAACGAACCAGACAAGCTGTTATCCGTGATAACGACATATCCTCCTCGCTTGTGTCCATAGATAGGAGTACATATGGTGTTGTCGCTTATGAGATGCACCAGTTGAACTGACCAGAAGAGTACTTGATCAGCATACGTCGCATCATTGTAGAAACCTTTCTCCCTCGGGAGCCAGAGACGGGTCATCGCAAGACTGAGACCCGTTCCAGGACTACGGTCTTGGCGAACATTATACATACTTCTCTGTATTAGGACTGAAGAAGCCACTCGTGGCGTAACGTTTCCTTTAATAAATGTTCTGAACTGTACCTAAGTGTTTTTTTTCCACACTACTACAACTACTACTACTACTACCACCACCACTACTACCTCTACCCACGTGACACTCCACCTGACTCCTGCCACTATATATAATGGTTTTCTTAGTTATCTCTGTACGATCAACGATCTCGCCTCTAAAATTACCCCGTGTTGGGAGAGACTTCCCTTAGAGTGGTGCTTGCTGAACCTTCGTCTACATCTTCACCATCAGGACTGGTGCGTCGGTGGTTGCCTACCCAAGAGCAGGAAGCCTCCCTCTGCACTCCTGTTGCTGCCTGAAGTCTCCACGGCTATCGACTGCACGCCATACAGCCAGTGCTGCCTCTCGTCGCCGCTCAGGATATACAGTGCCCCATCTAGCTACAGTTCACCTCCTCAGTGTCCTGCGCCTCCAGTGACGGACTCTACAAGGAAACCTTAAATGTTCTAACTGCGGCGGGTCACACACTGCAGTTGCAAATTCCTGCCAACAAAACTGTCGACTCGCCACTGCTGTCCACTCTGCGATGGTAATCTCTCATACTTACCAGACTACTCACATGTCCTTAACCTAATCTTGTCTGCTAACAATCTTCCCTCTCTAATTATCCCTCCTTCCTGCTTCTCTTCTAAGCCCCCTACCACCTCTCCCTCCTCCCTCTCTTCCACCCCCCTTGTCCTACACCCGCCAGCTCTCCTCCTCCTCCCCTACCCCTCTTCATTTTATTTACCCCTCCCACCATATCCCTCGTGACAGTAATATTAGTTAATTTGGAATCTGCAGAAGTGAATAACTGTTAATTTCTGGATTCTCATTTAAGTCTTCTTGTGTAAAGGCTGACAAAAAATAATCATTAAATAGACAACACATTTCCAGTTCGTTATCAGCTGTCCATTCCCAATTTTCAGAGGTCCTACTTTTTCCCTCACCTTCGTCCTATACACTTGAAAGAACCCCTTTGTATTAGTCTTTGATTCATTAGCAACCTTAATTTCATACTCGCATTTAGCCTTTCTAATCCCTCTTTTTACTTCTCTTTTAAACTTAACATGTTGGGCAGTAAGGTTAATTTTTTCCTCTTTTGATGTACCTATAAATTCCTCTTCTCTCCTAATAGATGCTTTAGTCTATTAACCAATTTGGGATCGTAATTATTTGACCTAATTTCTATTTGGGGAATATATATACTCTGATCACGTTGTACATTATTAAGAAAAAAATACATAAACGCAGATACCTTCGTAATCGTATGATCATGGTCTGTAAAATTATTAGCTAGATTACCCCAATTGAAATTAAAGAAGTGTTCCCTAAGTCCAATATTTTCGGCAGAACAAAAATCGGGGGTCTTTAACGTTTTATCCTTATTATCGTACTCCCAACTAATATTAAAAGTTATGAATTTGTGATCACTTGCACCAAGCTCTTCAGTGATCTCCAGATTATTTACGAGTGTTTTTATATTTGACAAGACCAGGTCGAGCAAATTATTACACCTGGTAGGCTCAGTTACGCACTGTTTCCGGAAACAGTCCTGAACTACTTCCATAAAGTCACCGGTCAAAGAATTCCAGTCAATTTTATTAAAGTTAAAATCTCGTATCACTACGTTATTGTTTCTAGAGGCTCTAAGAAGCCCAAAGAGGTCTCCCTCTATCGTGATCAAGTCTGGAGGTCGGTATATTACACTTAGAATTAGTTTTTCTTGACCTAGAAATCCTACCCAAACAGATTCTGTTACTTACCCATCTATTTTTTTACTTGTTTTTATGCAACAATTTATATTTTCTAGTACACACAATGCAGCTCCCACTCCCTTTCCCGTTATATCTATATGGAACAACTTAAACCTTCGAATATGACACTCTGCAATCATATCTCGAGTCCTTAAATTGTACCATGTTTCAGTTATTGCAATGACGTCAAAGTTCCCAGCACACGCTACCAGACGTAATTCATTAATCTTATTTCTTGCACATCGACTGTTATCATAAAATACATTAATATGTTTTCCTTCTGCACCTTTTTCCTGTTCACTTTTGCTTTTACACAGTTCCTGTAATTATCATTACCCTGTATTGCTCGATGACTGTTATTATTAAGATTCATAATATCAAAGCCTAAGTCAATATTTCCACACTCATTATTTTCCATTCTCAAACCCATACCTCTAACTAATCCTAGTTTAAAGTCCTAACATCACCCTCAACTGAACTAGCAAGAAAGCCCACACCTGCCCTGGATAAGTGAACCCCATCACTGGCATACATGTCATTTCTACCGTAGAAGTGGTCCCAGATGTCAATGAATGGTACTGAATTATCCTTACAGTGTTTGTCCAGCCAGCAATTAATGCCAGTTGCTCTGAAGAACCATTCGTTTCTAACACCCCTTCTTGCCATAATGCCACATATACATGTCAGCTCCTCACCACAGACAAGCATATACTTCTTTTCCTAGAAAAAGTATTAAACTCTTAGTACATAAACGCTCAGAGAATAACACCTCTCAGTATCTTTATCCTATTATTATTATTATTATTATTATTATTATTATTATTATTATTATTATTATTATATATATATTTTCTCTTAGTTGTCACTACCCTTCAAGTCAGAGAATGAATAAAACTTTGTTATACGACCTGTAGTGTAGTCACAATTTTTTCTCAATCCTGTCAAAATGGTGCCCAATGACGAGTTACAAGCACAACAAATATAAATGTATTTTCAGTAGAAACGTTCAAGGATTTTTCTTTTCTATCTATAATTTTTTTTTTTCTACAGTAGGAATATTTCAAATGGAAGAGAAGCAACTTTGCCAGACTTGCCTTCACTACTGGTTGCTACGATTCTCACCGTGTTTTGTGCTTGCAGTTTTTGCCTTAGTGTACAAAGCTGTAAATACTAAGGAAATACAGTCATTATTTATCTCTGATGACTTTTTATTCGTTCCTAAGTGGTTATCATACTACGTCAAACAATTCAAGTAAGAGTTTCAACCTGAGTTCGTAATACCATTGCGCTAAACGATTGTACATATATCCGAAGGTGTACTTGTGGCAAACTGCAGCAATTCATGGCAATTCATGGCAATTCATGGCAATTCAGTCCCGTCTGTCATCAGCTATTTCTTCTAGGCATCATTTCTATCAATCCCGTCGGTTATCATTCCTAACAGTTATTTTTACTAGCTATCGTTCTTACCAGCCAACATTCCTACCAATCATTTCTTCTAGCTATAATTCCTACCAACCATCATGCTTACAAGCATTCATTCCTAACAACTATCATTCATACCAGCCATCATTCCTGCCAGACATCATTCCTAATACTCATCATTCTTTTAGTCATCATTCCTACCTGCCATCTTTCGTACTAGCCATCATTCCTACCAAACGTCATTCCTACCAGCTATCACTCCCACCTGTCGTCATTCCTTCTAGCCATCGTTCCACCCTTCCGTCATTCCTACCAAACATCATTCCTATCAGTCATCATTCCTATCGGCTATCATTCCTACTAGCCATCATTCCTACCAATCGTCATTCCTACCAGTCGTCATTCCTACCATTCATTCCTACCAGTCGTCATTCCTACCATTCATTCCTACCAGGTATCATTCCTATCAGTCATTCCTATAAGTCATTCCTACGAACCATCAATCCTACCGGCTGTCATTCCTACAATCCATCTTTCCTATCATCCATCATTCCTACCATCCATCATTCCTACCATCCATCATTCCTACCATTCATCATTCATACCAGCCATCATTCCTACCATTCATCATTCATACCAGTCATCATTCCTACCATCCATCATTCTTACCATCAATCATTCCTACCATCCATCATTCCAACCTTCCATCATTCCTACCATTCATCATTCATATCAGCCATCATTCATATCAGCCATCATTCCTACCATCCAACATTCCTACCATCCATTATTCCAAACAACCATCATTCCTACCATCTATCATTCCGACCATCCATCATTCCTACAATCCGTCATTCATACAATCCATCATTCCTACCAGCCATCATTCCTACCAACCATCATTCCTACCATCCATCATTCCTACCATAAATCATTCCTACCATCATTCCTACCAGCCATCATTCCTACCAACCATCATTCCTCCCAGCCATCATTCCTACCAGCTATCATTCCTACAAGCCATCATTCCTAACAGCCATCATTCTTACCAGCCATCATTCCTACCATCCATCATTCCTACCAGCCATCATTCCTACCAGCCATCATTCCTACCAGCCATCATTCCTACCATCCATCATTCATGCCATCCATCATTCCTACCATCCATCATTCCTACTATCCATCATTCCTACCAGCCATCATTCTTACCATCCACCATTCCTACCAGCCGTCATTCCTACCAGCCATCATTCCTACCAGCCATTATTCCTACCATCCATCATTACTACCAGTCATTCCTACCATCCATAATTCCTACCAGCCATCATTCCTACCATCATTCCTACCAGCCACCATACCTACCAACCATCATTCCTACCAACCATCATTCCTACCATTCATCATTCCTACCATCCATCATTCCTACCATCCATCATTCCTACCATCCATCCTTCCTACCACCCATCCTTCCTACCACCCATCATTCCTACCACCCATCATTCCTACCACCCATCATTCCTACCATCCATCATTCCTACCAGCCATCATTCTTACCAGCCATCTTTCCAACCATCCATCATTCCTACCATCCATCATTCCTACCATCAATCATTCCTACCATCATTCCTGTCATCCATCATTCCTACCAGCCACCATTCCTACCAGCCATCATTCCTACCATCCATCATTCCTATCATCCATCATTCCTACCATCCATCATTCCTACCATCATTCCTACCAGCCATCAATTCTACATGCCATCATTCCTATCAGCCATCATTCCTACCAGCCATCATTCCTACCATCCATCATTCCTACCATCCATCCTTCCTACCAGCCATCATTCCTACCATCATTCCTACCATCAGTCATTCCTACCATCCGTCCTTCCTACCAGCCATCATTCCTACCAGCCATCATTCCTACCATCCATCATTCCTGCCATCCATCATTCTTACCAGCCATCATTCCTGCCATCCATCATTCTTACCAGCCATCATTCCTTCCATCCATCATTCTTACCATCCATCATTCCGACCATCATTCCTGTCATCCATCATTCCTACCAGCCATCATTCCTACCAGCCATCATTCCTACCATCCATCATTCCTACCATCCTTTATTCCTACCAGCCATCATTCCTACCAGCCATCATTCCTACCATCCATCATTCCTACCAGCCATCATTCCTCTAATCCATCATTCCTACCTGCCATCATTCCTACCATCCATCATTCCTCCCATCCATCATTCCTCCCATCCATCATTCCTCCCATCCATCATTCCTACCAGCCATCATACCTACCAGCCATCATTCCTACCATCCATCATTCCTACCAGCCATCATTCCTACCATCCATCATTCCTACCAGCCATCATTCCTACCATCCATCATTCCTACCATCCATCATTCCTACCAACCAGCCATCATTCCTACCATCCCTCATTCCTACCAGCCATCATTCCTACCAGCTATCATTCCTACCATCCATCATTCCTACCAGGCATCATTCCTACCAGGCATCATTCCTACCAACCAGCCATCATTCCTACCATCCCTCATTCCCACCATCCCTCATTCCTACCATCCCTCATTCCTACCAGCCATCATTCCTACCATCCATCATTCCTGCCAGCCATCAATCCTACCAGCTATCATTCCTACCAGCCATCATTCCTACCAGCCACCATTCCTACCAACCATCATTCCTACGAGCCATCATTCCTACGAGCCATCATTCCTACCAGCCATCATTCCTGCCAGCCATCATTCCTACCAGCCATCATTCCTACCAGCCATCATTCCTGCCAGCCATCATTCCTACCAGCCATCATTCCTTACCAGCATCATTCCTGCCAGCCATCATTCCTACCAGCCATTATTCCTGCCAGCCATTTATTCTACCAGCCATCATTCCTGCCAGCCATCATTCCTACCAGCCACATTCCTACAGCCATCATTCCTGCCAGCCATCATTCCTGCCAGCCATCATTCCTACGAGCCATCATTCCTACCAGCCATCATTCCTGCCAGCCATCATTCCTACCAGCCATTATTCATATCAGCCATCATTCCTACCAGCCATCATTCCTGCCAGCCATCATTCCTACCAGCCATCATTCCTGCCGGCCATCATTCCTACCAGCCATCATTCCTACCAGCCATTATTCCTACCAGCCATCATTCCTACCAGCCCTCATTCCTACCAGCCATCATTCCTACACGCCATCATTCCTGCCAGCCATCATTCCTACCAGCCATCATTCCTACCAGCCATCATTCCTGCCAGCCATCATTCCTACCAGCCATCATTCTTGCCAGCCATCATTCCTACCAGCCATTATTCCTGCCAGCCATCATTCCTACCAGCCATTATTCCTACCAGCCATCATTCCTACGAGTCATCATTCCTACCAGCCATCATTCCTTCCAGCCATCATTCCTACCAGCCATCATTCCTACGAGCCATCATTCCTACCATCCACCATTCCTGCCAGCCATCATTCCTACCAGCCATCATTCCTGCCAGCCATCGTGCCTACCAGCCATCATTCCTACCAGCGAACATACACTGTGCCTCTACATCACTGGATTTCCGGCAAACAATTTTCCCCTTTTTTGAAAATTTTCTGGGGGAATGTTAGTTAAAATAAAAAAAAATAGATTTGAGAAGAACCCAGTCAATTTATTCCGCCTACATCCTAATAATAAATATTTGGCAAGCTTTCCTTGTCATGGCTGGGGCAGTTTTCTATTCGTGAAGTTATAAATGTTGTGGTTTATCTAGGTTTGTCTAGATTTTGTAGGAGGAAGTGTAGACGATTCTGTTGAAGCCAGGCTAATGTAATTTTATGAAAGTCACTGGTGCTATTATGTGGCATCAGTCACTGGATAAATTCAAGATCAAATGTGTAGTGGTCCTGTACTTGGTTGGCGTTTTCAATACAGCATGGCACCAGGGACTCTTGGAAAAACTACGAGCACTAGGCTTCTCTGGGTCTGCTCTATGCCTCCTTAATAATTACTTTGAAGGTAGATCTCTAAGGAATCTCTAGAGATCCTTAATTATTAACCTAACCTTGTCAAACCCTGTGAAGAAAAAAGGGAAGTTCTCAGTGGGAGGGAGTCAACAAGGCAACGGGTGCCAGTTTTCTACAAGGAACTGTGCTTGGGCCGTTTCTACTGAATGTCTGTTTTAATGATCTTCAATTTATCCCTAAATCCCATACCTATGCAGGCGACTGTACACTGACATTTAGTTAACAAAGCATGGAAATGGTAGCTGCTTTCAGGTAAATAAATTACCAGCTTACAGCTGTGCTGGACTGGGAAAAACGATGGTAAGTTACATATGCTTCTTAAAAAAAAACAGAAATAATGATCAACAGGCACCATGATATAATGCTGGAGCCGTGGTAATAATGAATAGGAGAGGGGTGAAACCCAGAGATGTGGTGGATATCCTAGGAGTGAAATTTCTATGCAAACTGATTATGAAGAACCACATGGTAAATCATGGAAGCAATAGAGTCAAGAAACTAGCAACACTAGCGCGTATCTCTACCTGCTCGCTAGTAAGGCTGTAAGACTACGTGACAAGTGCGTTGAATCCCTGGGTAAGCTTCACTTTCTGCCCCTCGTTTTATCTGCGACTTTTTGACATAATAGAGAACAGAGCAAGATGAGTCATTTTTAGCCTGGACCCGGCCTGAATAGATCTATCATTTCAGAAATGTATTCAACACTGGAGAGATGTAGGTGATTTTTCTGTCATGGAAAAGGTCAATGTTGTCAAGGAACCATACTTGGTTCCACTTCAAGGACAGCGAGAAGACAGCTTCTTCACAACTGGAGGCACAGTAAACATCAACAACAGAAACTACATTCCAACTGTGCCCTTAGAAACTTCACTTCATCTGAGATCATTCATTCCTATAATGACCTGAATCTGGAACATGTTCGAACAGTATAGCATAATAATAATAATAATAATAATAATAATAATAATAATAATAATAATAATAATAATAATTTTATTTCTACAAGTACATGTACAAAGTATACAGTCCTAGCTGACATTAATGACATACTACTATATAGAAAGCCGTTTGTTATGCAGATCATTTCGGGCAAACTAGGTTAGTTTCGTCCCAGGATGCGACCCACACCAGTCGACTAACACCCAGGTACTCATTTTACTGATGGCGAACATAGACAACCGGTCTAAGGAAAGACGCTCAATGTTTTTCCCCTCGCCGGGAATCGAACTCAGACCCTCGCCGTGTGAAACGAGAGCTTTAACCACCGGGCTACGGGGCACCGATATCGATGTAATGAATTTTGTTGACCAAATGAAATCGCTGGCCCAGAGATGGTTCCAACTTTAACCTGTTCTCTGTTTCATGACAATAAAAAGGTTTTCAAATGAGTGCTGAAGTAGGTAACTGCACCTAGCTTGTAACTAATTAAGGTAGGAACTCTTAACCTAACCCGGTAAAAACACTCGTAAATTAGAATAAAAGAAAGAGAGAGGGAGAGAGAGAGAGCAGCAAGGAGAGAGATAGAGAGAGAGGACGTGTCACAGTGTGCTCCACAAACTTTCTTAATATTACTTAACTAAGAGGGTTGGTGAGGAAAAAACTGTTCAGGGACCTAGTACTTCCTACAACACATTAGTACAAGTAAGCCAACTCCTCCATAGAAGTGAATATAAGTAAAATCAGTGACAGTTAAGAGTGTTTTGGAGAACAATGTGGTGAGAGTGAGGGAACAGTGGCAGGCCTAGGAGTGGCGTCACTGTTGTTTTCACAGTGAGCATCTATTATATCTCTTTTGTGTATGTACTAACAGCTGGTGCTTTATAACAACGTGACTGGTACAATGCAACAGAGTAATTTGTGTAACATCTTCCTGTAGTGAAAAGGTGGATAACATAAACAGTGTCCATTAAGTGACAGTGAGAAGGCAACACTACCAGCTTGCCGGCCCACAGCCTGCCCTCACCCTCCCTTACTACCCACCCCATTACAAATACCCCCACGATACCACCACCCACCCTCTCTCTCCTGTGAACTTCATTGTAAACCTACAACGCCTCCTCTGTGATGACTTCACATCACACAATAGCAAGAATATATTCGCTATCTGGCTATTGTCCCAGTAGTTTCTGCAGAGTTTGTGGGTATACCACAAGGGACAAAATACTTCTTAGATGTAAGGAACCTACTTGCTCCAACTAGTCCCAAACACAGATTGCATTCCAGAAGAAGAATTCTGTTACAGTCAGGTTGAAAATCTCAGAAAATGATGGATATCCATAATCCTGGTGGTATAGTGGATACAAAACCTGGTGCTACAGGAAGAAATTCAGAAGTACCTTGGACTTCGTCCAAAGATCAAAAACTGCCCTCTTGGCTGTGTTGTTAGGTCGCAGCTAAGATAAATCCATCACAGGGAAGCACTTCATGAGCTCCTCAAATCATTAGATAACCTTTAAGGCCAGTGCAAGCCTACATCAAGTGACATAAGCTGTTCAGCTGATGGTGACACTATTGACAAGGACAAAGTCCCACACTGAGCTCAACTCAGAGGTAAATAACTGGAGGAATTATGTCATCGCTAAGGCCCCACAGATTGACAGAGTTCAAAACACTACCTTTGGGAATTCTAATACAATTCCTCTGACCACCACAGAGGGAACAGATCCTCTCTCCAGCAATGAAGCAAGCCTTGGATTTGTTAATTCTCCTACACCTGACACCTCTACTTCAGTACCTGCCAGTACACAAGACCGTGCACATACCATCTCTGATCCTACACCTGTCAACACACCTGCCGACACTACTCCAACATCTGGCAGCAGTGCTTCATCGGCAAGTTCTGAGTCAGGATTTTCTCCACCAGTTAATAATCAGGGCACTATCACTGCACCTCAACACCTACTGAACCAAGGTACGAACAGTAGGGACACATCTGTCAGAACTGCACAGGGGCGTGGTAGAGGACGTGGCAGAGGACGTACAAGAGGACGTGGAGGAGGAAGACATCTACAGTCGTCTCACCTTCTACCAACACAGTCCCAGCAGCAGAACCTGTGGACAAATCAGCAAAACACAGGGGTTTGCAACAAATTACAGTCCACCCTCCCCAGGCACGTGGGCAGTGCTCTTGCTTAAACGGAAGGGACACACCAACTAACAACTGCCTGTGAGATACCAGGTGCAGTTACTGCCACAAGAAAGGACATCAGGAGGATCAGTGTCGGAAGAAAAAGGAACTTGACAGACAGGACCACCTGTTTAGAGACCTGTTC
The DNA here is from genome assembly GCF_026875155.1 of Cherax quadricarinatus. Classification (NCBI taxonomy): domain Eukaryota; kingdom Metazoa; phylum Arthropoda; class Malacostraca; order Decapoda; family Parastacidae; genus Cherax; species Cherax quadricarinatus. The sequence goes on along the minus strand of NC_069401.1, from coordinate 95,018,714 downwards.
TCCGAACAAACCAGCAGGATTTCTGAGTTGGTGAACACACTCACACGTCACCCACTCACCTACTCCTATCTCAGCCAGCAGGTGGTATTGTGCCTTATACAAGACCACAGACCTACATCCCTGCAGCTGCCTCAGTGCCCTACCTCTCTCGAGGACAGGGACCTCACATGCCTTACACACCCACCACCTCAAGCTGACCACATCATGAGGAGCCAGTCTATCAGCATCCTGTCGGCCAACATTAGAGGTTTCATTACTAATGTTGGAGAGCTCTCACACAGTTTTGTGAACACTTGACATCCCGACATGATAGCTGTTGTTGAAACATTTTTCGACGACAGGACTCCAGAAAATTTTGCAAGAATTGCTGTCTACACCTCATGGATGAGAAGAGACAGGCAAGGGCAAGGAGGTGGTGTTGCTGTATGCTTCTCTAAAGTGTTCATGCCTAGAAACATTGATGTTGCCACCCCTACTCATCTTGAAATGTTCTTCATGATTTGAATAAACACTATTACCTCTGTACTAGCATGTGCAATGTACAGACTTCAGTGGTAACATGTAGACCGCATCAACTTCCTAATGGAAAATGTTGGACTCCCTCCTGCTACAACACAACTGTCAACATGTCAAAATTTGTTGGGTGACCTCAACCAACCCCCATATACAGAGGGACTTTGATGACCTTCTTGCTTTATTTTACATGAGAAACTTTGTTGATTTCCTTACTCACTTTCTCGGGCTCCTCCCTTGATCCAGTAGTAAGTGATCTAGCATAAGGTATAGTCACATGTAAACCCCCTCGGCTACGTTGGATCATCTGACCACAATTATTATTATTATTATAATAAAAAAGAAGCTTTAACCACAAGGGCTATACAGCGCTGCAGGAAGGAAGGAGGCAGGGTATCAGGGGGGAAAAGGGAGAGGGATAATTAGTAGGGTACGGAGAACAGCGGGGCAGTGGATAGAACAGGGTAGAGGGTAGCAAGAGATTGAGGTAAAAAGGGGCGAAGGGGGATTTGCAAAAGGTATCGTCATCAGAGTTTGTGGAGTAAGCCCATTTTGTTGTCAAAAGTCAATGAGAGAGTCAGGATTAAAGGAGGTCCATCAGCAAGTGGGGAAAGGGTTTAAAGAGAGAGTAGTAAGCGGAGACACATTGTAGGTAAATTCTGCATGCTCGTTGATAAGGGGGGCAGTCTAACAGAATGGGGCTAATCGATACCGGAACCTGACATGTCTCCCAGAATTATTATTATAATAAAAAAGAAGCGCTAAGCCACAAGGACTATACAGATATGTCCTCACAGAGATACCCATGAGTAAGACAGTGGTGGCAAATGTGAAGCGGGAGAGGGAAGTTTTCCCAAACCTCGACACGATGACAAGAAGACGGCCGGTAACCTATACTCGGTTTAATAGAATGAAGTTTGTTACCGAGTAGATTAGACCAACGTGCTGCCAACGGAGTGAAGGGGTAGCTATTACAGCAAAATAGTCCGTAAATGGAAACACCTCTATATGAAACTGGTAGTCATGTACTGCTGACCGCGCAGCAGTGTCTGCCTGTTCATTGCCCTGTACGTCAACAAAAAACCGGGGACCCAAAAAAAAAACAATATCTTTATGCTTGGTAGAGATACGGCATAGCCAAAGTTGGATATGGAGGATTAGGGGGGGGGGGTGTATCAAATTTTCGTATAGCCTGTAGAGCACTAAGGGAGTCTGGGGATAACCAAAAATGATGACACAGGCATAGATGTAATACAGATAAGTGCTGAAAGAATGGCATACAAATTCGGCTGTAAAAATGCTAGCCGAGGAAAGTAAATGTCCTCGGCACGACACTGTCCGGAAAACACTGCTGCGAATCCGACGCCGTCAGAAGATTTAGAGCCATCTGTGTACACTGCAATGACACGAGAATGAGAGCGGAAGGGGTCAAGAATAAGAGAGGGGGAAGCTACGATAGGCAGTTGGGCTTTCGCGCAAAGGGAGTGAGAAAGAACAGACTTGGACAGCTGGAAGTTCCAAGGGGTGAAGGAAAAGTGAATGCTACATGAGCAAAAGAAAGGGGGTAACTAAAGGGGAAGACAAGAGCGAATGTAGTGGAAGAGAAAAGGGACGGGGGCAAACAGGGCGACGAACAAATAAAGAATGTCTACAAAACATCTGTGACTATTCTAAAATAGGGAAGGATTGCGGAATCATGAGAGCAAAGACAATGGGCATCACGGCGATAGGACAAGGATGGAATATTCGCTTCTGCATAGAGGCTCTCAACAGGGGAAGAGCGAAAAGCACCAAGGCACAAACGTAATCCATGGTGATGGATGGGATTAAGGCTCGAGAAAATTAAATTAAATTAATCCATGTTAAGCGCTAAACCCAAGTGAGTCTTTCAGCGCAAGACGTATTGGAGGCTCGATCCTCCGTCTGGTGAGCGCCAGACAGACGCTTAAGATCCCAACAGAATGAGGTGAGGAGTCCACACGCACAACCTGGCTATGGGAAAGAGGTAATTGGCCAGCCCTTTGCTCTGAGCTCGCCACCACCGATTGGAATGCTCTTCTCCAAGGGGATGTTGACAACCAAGTGAAAGCCTTCACTGGACACATCCTTAATTAATCTACAGCAAGAACACATTTCTCACCGGCAATACATGACGAAGCCTACAGATCAGCCTTGGCTTGGCTTTCGTTGTAGAAAGGCTGCTACTGCTAAGTACAAGGCATGGCGAAGGTACAAGAGTCATCCTACCATCTATAACGGAACTTGCACAGGCAAGCCTGTAGGCATATGGGTGACGGTCAAAAGTAGGCCATCGCTAAATGGGAGCTGGACACAAAAAGAAAGCTAGCATCAGGTAGGTAGGCTCCAAAACCTGGTGATCCCTGTCAAGGACAGACAAGGTTATTTTTCCTGATGAACTCAAATTTCCCCCTATAAAACGACAGGAATGGGACCACCTCTACTAGTAGTCGAACACTTGCTACCAAAATGCAAGTTCCTGATCCAGCAAGGAACCTCCTTGGCTAGCTGCATGAACTGTGTCAAAACTCAGTGGTGACCTTAAGGCAGGAAGTGGTGCATTTCGTTCTTAAATCGCTTGACCAAGAAAAGGCTGTGGGCCCAGACAAGTTGAGCCCAAGATTGCTGAGAAGATGTGCAGACCAGCTAGCAGCACCTCTAACTCGAATCTTTCAGCACTGCCTAGTTGTTATGCAGGGGGTTTCTGCATGACATTGTAATGGTGTTATGCAGGGTTCTGCATGACATTATAATGTATATATAGTAGAGAAGGGTGTCATAATAGTATGAATGTTATAACTGTAAAGAATAATTTTATAATTCATAAAGTGAATTTGGGGGCACTGTAAAGTACTCTAACTGTAATTATAAAGAAATCCTGCTAGGTAGTTATTTTCCCAAATGTGTTTGGGTACGGGAGTAAGCGCAGCTTGGGGCAGTCCACGTGGGGTCAACGTGGTGTGGAGGCTGACGTCGGAGATGCTGTGTATTTAAGCTAAGTTTGTATTGTGTACCCCTTTTGTTTAGCTACCCAAGTCATAGTTCATCTATGGCTTACCTGTATGCCCACCTAGGCTCTGACATGGTCAGGGGGCTGTGGATGAGTGAGGAAATAAGAAATGGGGTTGGCAGTGGGAGATAGTGTGGGCCCGGTGCTGACTAGGCCTAGTGGGTTTTGGTGGCTGGACCTCCAGCCAGCTGTTTCTTGTGTACCCTATTTGGGCGTTTAGGGTTAAGGCGTTTCTAGAGTGCGTAATAGTGTTTATGTTGAATAAATAGATATATTTTCCTAACTAGGATTTTTGCCTAACCCTCTGTTAACCAACCCATTGAAGTAACACATACTGGTTTAGCGCTTTCTGTTTTGACTGGGATAGCCCTGGGTGGCCTGTTTATGCTTGAGATGTGTGTAACTTTTACCTTGGCCCTTAGACAAGGCTCTAGCCCCAGGTATCCCACATTTCTGCATAACATGGGGGCCTGTATATGGGAGAATTATCAAATTTTATGTGGTAATTCAAGTTTGCAACCTGGAAAATCAATATCCATTCTTTACTAGGTTGGTCAGAGGAAGCATCCACTATAGCACTCACACTAAAATGATAATTTACCTTTGTGTGCAATATTGCTAGTTTCTCGAGTGTTATTATTAACTAATACTCTGTGAATAATTTACCTTTGTGTGCCATATTGTTGGGTTTTAGGGTGTTATTAATACCTGATATTTTAAGCATAATTTCCCTTACAGGTGCAATCTTGCTGATTTTTGGGGAGGTTATGCTTACCTGATTTTCTGGGAATAATTTTCCTTTGCAGGTGCAATAGCTCCATTTTTCTGCCAGGATTTTCTTGTGTGCAATCCTGTTTAATTTTAGGGAGTCACATGACAATCACTCCTTGTGAATATACTACTTCAGTGTATATGCTTTGCTGTGTGCTTTATTATTTTATATCAGTAAGTTCTGTCCTAATAGCAAGATTTGGTGTTATTATTTCTCAAAATGGCTGACACTAGTGAAAATTCTGGGGGTGACATGTGCTTGGGAAAGGGGACATTGAAATCAAATTTCCATGTAGGGGACCTGGATAAAAAAACAGAAATTTTACAAATGAAAAATTTGCCCTAGTTGCAGAAGAAAAGGAACAGTTAAGGATTGAACGACAAAGATCCAGAACAGAGAGCTTAGAGGAGCTTAGGGCTCAAGAAAGAGCTAAAGAGAGGCAGCTTGCTTCTCACCCAGCCACAGACACAAGGGTAGATGTTTTACATTTGTATAAAGCCATAAAATTTGTGCCCAAATTCCTAGAGAAAGACCTAGACCAGTTTTTTCTGTTATTTGAAAGTACGGCCAAATCCCAAGTTTGGCCGGAAAAGGAATGGGCAACATTAGCGAGAACCCAATTAGTTGGTAAAGGATTACAGGCCATTAGTTCTTTAGAAGGATCTACCTTTTCTGATTATCATAAGCTAAAAGAGGTAGTTTTACTGGCTTATCAAATGTTGCCGGAAAGGTACCGGCAGAAGTTTAGAGGACTAAAGTTTCAAGCAAGGCTGACTTTTGGGGGAAATATGGTAAAGGGGAAGATGTCACTTCTAATTTGGGGTGTCGCTCAAAGGGGGTGGTAGGCCAATTTTGAGGGTGCAATTACCTTAATTTGTTTAAAGGATCTTTTTGGGGGAAAAGTTTCCTCCTGACTTTAAGGCATATCTTGAGGAGAAGGATCTTGATGATTTTAATAATGCTTTAGAGCTGGGTGACAGATTTTTAGCTAACCAAAAATTTCGTAGTAGTTACCACACCCCACATACTAATAATGGTAAGTTTTCTCCACCCACCAATAGGAATAAGAAATTTCAGAAGTTTAAGCCACCCATTTATCAGCCTAATAACCACCAGAGTTTTAATAAGCCTAATTTTCCGGTACTACTCGAGAAGATTTTAAGTCAGTTGTCACAGGTCCAGGACTACAAGGGACAGGTGGGACGAGCCCAGCTCCCCAGAGTCAAGGGGTCCAACCTAGGTCAAATGGGCAGGGGGCCTTTAAACCTTATTACTGTACTTATTGTCATATACAGGGCCATCTGCAGCCGTATTGCAAGAAGATGCATAGAGATCAGGCGCTTGCTGGAGCTTCTCAGGTAGATACACCAGGTATCCACACGGTAGCTAATATTGAAGCACCACCTTTGGGTATATCAGGTAACTCAGCAGTTTTGGACCCTCGGATGAAGTTCTTTACAAGTCCAAGGAGGCCTTACACCAAAATGAAGGTAGGGTAACAGGTGTTATGTCTTTGAAGGACAGTGGTAGCACGTACACCTTGCTTTGTAGGGGCATATTACCAGTGTCGGATGACACATACACTGGGTTGGACGTTTTGCTCAAAGGAATTACCGGATTCACTGTCAAGACTCCAGTGCACAGGGTTATGGTGAAATCTGCATACCAGTGTGGTTACTTACTGTAAGTACACAGAGGATATACCTTGTGAGGGGGTTGAAACCCACTTTTAGGCAATAATGTCATGGGTTGTCTTGAAAGTGAGAAACCTCTGGTTTGGAGGGGCCCAGCCTCACAGAGTTTGGAGGAAAAAGCTAGGGCTACCTTGCCCGAGTTATTTCCAGGGTGTGCAGTAACCAGGAAAATGTCAAAAGATAAGAGGGCAGTCTCTCTCTGTGACCCTTTTGATCCTGGGAATGATTTGGGTTTGGGAAATCTATTCCTCGAGCCTAGCCTGCAGGGGGCTCGGGGTTGTGATGAACCATCCCAGGCAGGACCCTGTTTGAGTGGGGTCTTGGAGCTGGTATTGGGGGTGGCGACTCCTACTCGAGAGCAGCTGATCGAGGCCCAGGGGTGTGACGACACCCTAAAAGCTATTCGGTCATCTGCTGTTACCGAGGAAGAGGCCTCTCAACTATATGTTTCTTTTTTGCAGACGGTATTGTGATGAGAAAGACCCTATCGAATGCGACATCTAATGATGGGGCAAGGCAGGCACTCTACCAAGTGGTGGTGCCGGAACCATTTAGGTATCAGGTTTTGTGTTTGGCCCACGATGTTCCCATGGGTGGACATTTAGGTGTTAAAAAGACTATGGGCAAGATTTCTAAACATTTTTACTGGCCCCAGGTATGGGAATCAGTGGGTAAGTATGTAGAATCATGCCCAGTTTGCCAAAGGGTAGGAAAACCTAATCAGGGAATTAAACCTGCCCCTCTTAACCTTATTACAGTAGCCGGAGAACCTTTTGCAAGCTGGTGGTGGATTGGGTGTGGGGCCCCACTACCCAGGACCAAGATGGGAAACCAGTACTTACTATTATTTGTTCCTCTACCAGGTTTCTGGAGGCCATTCCACTACGTGAAATTACAACACGCATGGTCTTGAGAGCATTGGTGAAATTTTTTATGCAGGTCGGGATCCCAAAGGGGAAATTAAAAACAGTTTCAGGGTCAAATTTTACATCTAAACATTTTCACACAGTTTTGGGGGAGTTTAATATTAAAATGACGACCTCCACCGCCTATCACCCAGAGAATCAAGTGGTTGTGGAGCAGTTTCACCAATCTCTCAAAACTATGCTGCATGCTTATTGTGCCCAGTACCAGAAGGACTGGGATGAGGGTATCCCCTTCCTTTTATTTGCTGTGCGGGACAACACTCAGGACTCATTATGCTATAGTTCCTTCGAACTGATCTATGGTCACCAGGTACGGGGACCACTGACAATTTTGAAGGATTACTGGCTTGGTGAGGATTGTGAGGTTGCCCCCTCGGAGGATTTTCTCACTTTCAGAGACCGTTTGGTTCACATGAAGCGTCTGGCAGCTGAGAACCACTAGCATTGGAGCCGGTGCCTGGTAATGCCTTAAAAGCAAAGTTCAGTGGGCCATACAAGGTGGTGGAAAAGGTCACAGATCAAAATTACAGAATTCACACACCTGGGCGGCAGAAGTCTGAACGGATGGTACATATAAACAGGCTGAAAAGGAACCACCAAAAAGGTGTGGCGTGTGTAAATATAGTAGGTGACCCAGGGGCAGACACTGATGTGCATGGGGCCACCGATATACACCTTAGTAACAGGGCATTGTTAAAAGACCCTTCACAATGTATGTTAGGTCTTAATAAGGAAAGGGTTGCTGAGATGGTTCAACTTCTCTGGAATTTTGAGGATTTGTTCGGGTAAGCAAGCTAAAGCCCCATGATATAGATGTAAGGGAAGTTGAACCAATTTGGCAGGTCCCTTACAGAATGAGCCCACAAGAGAGAAAAAGTATGGAGAAGGAGGTGAAATTTCTACTTGACAATGATTTAATAATACCAAGCAAGAGTGAGTGGACATCCCCCTGTCTGATGGTTCCCAAACCAGGTGGCACCACGAGGATGTGCACTGGCTACCATAAGGTTAATTTAATAACTAAGGCTGATTGTTTTCCTCTTCCTAGAAAGGATAATGTCATTGATGCAGTGGGGGAGCTAAATATGTAAGTTAGACCTGTTGAAGGGTTATTACCAGATACCTTTAACCCCACGTGCCAGTGACATCTCTGCTTTTGTAACGCCAGATGGGCTTTTCCAGTACAAGGTTCTTCCCTTTGGGCTTCGTAATGCACCCTCCTGCTTTCAACGCAGAATGCAGGAAGCTATACGTGGCCTAAAGGGCGTGAGGTGTTATACTGATGACCTGGTTATTTTTAGCGACTGTTGGACAGAGCATGTGAGGCAGCTTAGGGAACTTTTCTTTAGGCTCGCTGGTGCTCAGCTCACAGTTAATTTGCAAAGACTGTTTTCGGGCAAGCCCAGGTAACTTTTCTAGGACATGTTATTGGCCAGGGGAAGGTGGCCCCAGTGAATGCCAAGGTACCAAAGAACCGAAAGGAGGTTATGCGTTTCGTGGGCATGGTAACATTTTATTGAAAGTTCTGTCCAAATTTGTCAAAGGTGATCTCTCCACTCACTGGCCTGACTAGCCCCAAGCATATATTTGTGTGGAATATGAAGTGTCAGAGGGCATTTGAACATGTAAAAGCTTTTCTTACAAGTGCTCCTGTGCTGGCTAGTCCTAATTTCACATTGCCTTTTTCTCTACAAGTAGATGCCAGTGATACTGGTGTTGGGGTTGTGTTACTGCAAGAAGTAGCGGGACAATTATTGCCAGTCAGCTACTTTTCGGCAAAACTGAAGAAACACCAGCAGCACTATGCCACCATAGAAAAGGAGGCTCTTGCTTTAGTGTTGGCAGTGCAACATTTTGAGGTGTATATATCATCAGTTCACCCTATAACTGTGTATAGTGACCATAATCCTTTACATTTCCTTCACTTAATGAGGAACCACAATCAGAGACTTATGAGGTGGGCCTTCTTTCTCCAACCTCTTAATCCTGTGATTCATTGTGTGAAGGGGGCGGAGAATGTGGTTGCTGATGCCTTGTCTCGTGTTTGAAGTGCACGATGTAGTGTATAGATCACTTATCTATTCTTATTTTGCAGTGATTTGCAGTAGACGAGTAGATGGAACCCTGGACCGCCCAAAGGAGAAGGGCAGGTTGAGCTGGAGCTGGAGGTATCAGGATTCCCTAATGTGTTTTGGGGGGTAGTCACATCAAGTGCCATTCCTTGGTAAGGTATGTTACTTTTTTTCTAGGTGTTGGCTGGAATGCCTCGCCTCTGTTTTATGTTGGTATAGGGACTGTTGGACCTAACGTTTTAGTGAATGTGGGGCTGGCGGTGATGCCCTCCACTGTTGGGTCATGTCTCTTGATCCGAGGTGTTTTGCTTCTCCAGGACTGTTTTCAATTTTTCCTTTTTGGATCACCGCTGGGGTGACTCCAGGGTCCTTGGAATGACATGTAGGTGTCGGCCTGGGAGGTCCACCTTCTGGGGGTCTTCTGTGATGACTCCAGAGTTTTACGGCCACAGTCCCACCAACACGTTATGTGACTATCCACCCATTTTTTGGGGGGGACTGATATTTTTCCCTCTCCTGTGCTCTCCTGATTCTCGCAGAGGTGTGTCATGGGGAACCAGTTTTGTTTACTAAAAATTGCTGTGAGATGGGAGTGATAATGTGATGTTGCTTTTTAAGTAGAATTTAACATGTAAAATCTGTTTTCCTTTTCTTTGAACTCCTGGAAAATGTACTTAATATTTGAAAGTTTTTTTTTTGTTGGCACATACAGTTTGGTCTGCCTTGCAACATACTGAACTTTGGTGTTACTTCATAAAACGGTATTCCTCAGGGGCACTTTTGTACAAAGTTAACTTGCTCGTTTATAAGTTTGCTTGATGTAATTTAGGTAAAATGCATCAACGCCAGTGCCTGGCCAGCACTGTGTTGTGATGGTGCCTTTTCTTAACACAGTTGTCTAAGAGTGTGACTGTGGGCTCGTTTGGCATAGAACTTGATCACTTTTATGTTCGGCGAGTTTCACATGTCAGCAGTCTAGTGCCTCAGTTTGTAAATATTGCATATTTGTAATACCAAAAGACCATGATTGTAGGTGGTCATTCCACAGTTATCACTTTTGCCCGTTGCCTCAGACCTTAATGTGGGGTTTATTTTCTTTCTTTTTCCTTTTGCCTAGCGGTGTCCGTAGGGACCCCAGCTAGCAGAGTGAGACCTATGGTCTGGGGGTGGGGGTGTTATGCAGAGTTCTGCATGACATTGTAATAGTGTTAAGCAGGGTTCTGCATGACATTGTAATGTATATACAGTAGTGAAGGGTGTCATAATAGTATGAATGTCTCATAACTATAAAAAATACTTGTATGTTTCATAACAATAAAAATACTTGTATGTTTCATAACAATAAAAATACTTGTATGTTTCATAACAATAAAAATACTTTCAAATGAGCTGATGCAGGTAACAGCTCTTAGCTTGTCAATAAAGTTAGGAATCCTTAACCTTGTCAAACCCTGTCTAAAAGAGAGAGAGAGAGAGAGAGAGAGAGAGAGAGAGAGAGAGAGAGAGAGAGAGAGAGAGAGAGGAGAGAAAGAAATGAAACATCCAGATACCTTGGTAAAAATGGTAATTAACGCCAACAATTATGTAAATTAACAGTTGCTGGTTTTAAGACATTAACGTGACATTTTTGTTCACCATGTACATTATTAATATAATGACTGATCAAAACACTTATATTAGAACATCCCAAGCACATAACAGAACACCAACACGCCTTTAGAACAGCCTCAACAATTGCCGCTTAATATTCCGTAATTTCCACAACCACTTGACAAATTGTAGTACTGCATTACTAATTACCAATTAAGAAGATACTCATACAAGAAGATGCTTTGAAAGTGCACTCATAAATATCCTCAGCAACTTCAACCGAATCTAAGTATTCTCTAATCTAGTAAAACTTTGTGCCAGAAAACTCCTGGGACGTTTTGGAATCAATATGACCTGACTCGCACCTCACTTGTTCTTCACCCCATCTCAACTCAGTACTTTATAAGCTCTGTCTCCCATACTACGTTTATCCTTCCATGACATGCTGAAGCCCAATGTGTAGGGAAGTATATTCAATAAGCGACTTGTGTAACTGCATTTGTGTCTATCACGAACAATGTGGACATTGTTCACCGAGTTACACGTTAACACCAAAAGACGTTTTAAACAGCATTAATTAATAAAGGTAACATCTTTGATCAATGCAATATAATACCGACTGCCTGATGAATTTGTCATAAGTGCAGCATCTCGGTGTCTACAGACATTTAACATGTTTCTTATTCGTTAGATTTGCGGAATGACGTATCCTTGAATAAAGTTAAGTATTTAATACAGCAACACCATGTACTCTTACTACAGAGACTGCAAGAATGTGTAACTCAGTTCACAAATTTGCAGCTCACATTATGGCCCAAACTTGCTTTTATAAGTGGGATCTGTCCACTTTCGACCGCGTTTACTACTACTGCAATATCGTTCTAATCCTTCCACTGACCTCACAAGAAATGGCTCCAGTCTTCTGTCTCTATCTTAGATTGAGAAAACTCTTGGTAGGCGATTCCCTTCCCATAAAGATACCCATGTATTACAGATGTGTCTTATCCGGCACACACAACATGACTGAAAGAATCAAGTTACATTTATCTTAGCTAGAATGCTGACTCACGTAATGGTACTTCAACATTCTTGGGAGTAGAACTGGGGCATTCATGCCATCAGAAACCAGATAATAGTTCAACAACAATATGCAGGATACTTTAATGTCTTAACAATCAAAGATTTCGTTCACCTCACCCCATAGTTCCTCATCAGAACATTATATAGTATACGTCCGTGTATTCTGTATAATCCGTTTGACCTGATAAAATACTTATCAATACGTTGTTCAGATCGAATCTTTATCTTCAAAGTGTGTTTTTGTTTCTGTAAATAAATCTAATCAAAAGTGGAGCTGTTAGAGTGTTAAAGTAAAAATCGGAATTTCCACAAACCGTAATTTTAATTATTCTTCACCTTACATATAATGCAAATGTGCTGTAGTGAAAAAAGAAAGAAAGACGTTTGTTTGTGTTGTGTCCGAGAGCAGGATACTTGACCAGATTCTCCAATGATCAGAAAATATTTATCCGCTCATAGGGACTATTTATTATTTTTACTATTACTATTATTATTATTATAGTAACACACAATTCGTCTACCACTAATGTCTTACTAGCTAGCTAGCTAGTAGTAGGCTGATCACATTAGAAATAATCCTCCGAACTAAAATATCCTCACAAGTACAGTACCTCAGAGTGTTGGTCATGTCCTTGTCTATTAACTGGTTTCCTTCAATCTCTTACTAAAAAATGTTACTTTGCTTACACTCCGAAATCACGTCCAGCCATAGGACCCATTTGTTCTTATTCACTCCAGTCTGACCCGCTCATATAAGCCTGCTGGATGTCCAAGCACCTAGCTTGTAAATCATCACTATCGCCTACGGCAAACCCCTCTTCAGAAGACTACTATATCTTCAGTCCCCAGATTAATAAGCCCTCTTGGTCATTCTCTCTGCTCCATCCTCTCTATATTGCTTGACCAGATCATCAGCCTCACCACAACTCACTATTTATCTTTGGTAATCCCACCATTGCTTCAAAACTCCACGTGTCGAGTTCTATGCATGATATTTACAGCACATATTGCTTTCAAATACTATGTCTATATTATATTATTATTATTATTATTATTATCACAAATATTATTAGTATTATTTTTTAACGCAACACATTTTTCTACTAACGAAGGGTGACCCAAAAAAAGAAACATTTTCCATCATTTGCGCAATAGTTTCTTTTCTCTAAGTGTGTGCAAAACATCACAATATGTCATCCTCTGAACTGGACTATCCGGTGGGGACATAATCGAAATTCCTTGGCTCAAGATCCCTTTTCTATTAACAAGGCACCCCTTTGAATGTATTAATATTTAAGAATAGTAAATGATATTCAGTGAACGGCGAATCACTATTAGTGTGTTATAGTGAAAATATAATTCTGCAGACATTGGTAGAAATTGCTAAATTCTGCTATAACAACTGAATACATAGACTAATGCATGATAATATCTTCATCTTCCTTCTGATATCTCATTGCTCAGGGTGACAGAATTTATTGCCTCATGTATGTAACTCATCCTGTGTGATAAAATATGACAGAGAAACAACTAGCTCTTTTTCTCAAAAAGTCACTATTTATTTCATAGACCATATTGCGTACATCTGTAGTGAGCTGCTGGCCATACAAAGTGTGCCAGAGAGCGTTCTCAGGGCTTAGTAGAGCTTTCTCCTTATGAATGAAAGAAGAACTTGAAGGTGAAGGGGAAAGGAAGTTAGAGGCTGACTTTGGAGTGTGGCCAGAAACGTGATGTAGAAGTGGGATTTTTATTACAATATCCAGATTCTAACCTTATCTCTTTAAGCTTCACCACAGTCTTACATATGTCACCATTCACCTTCTAAGCATTTCAGTAGCCAAGGATTATGTATCCTGTTGAAAGTTGCTCACTTGAGGGGTAGCCACTGATAGTACCTTCGACAGTTCCTTTTCACAACATAAAATTTATTGCTTTGTTTTGAGCAGGCGACCTGTGAGAGGAACTTGGTAGAGGAAGGAGAGAGTTAGGAGGCTGGGGCTCACGGGGTGAAACTTGGAGGTCGTGCTGGGATATGTAAAGTGTTTCCTCCCAGCTGGGGCTTGAGGATAGAGCTTAGACTGTGATCTGTGATCTTGGAGATAGATCTAGTTTACAGAGTAGTTCTCCCTTCCGAGAGGCACTCATAAACTTTCACTACTTCTCCCACTCCGCCACCTAAGCCATTCCATTACACAAATAACCCGCACATAAAAGAGAGAAGCTTACGAAAGTCAATGGTCCAAGTCGGACCGAAACGTCGTCGTAAGCTTCTCTCTTTTATGTGCGGGTTATTTGTGTATCGTTCCAGTCACGGTATTGTGCCTTTTTGTTATTCATTCCATTACATTCCCACCCATCCATTTACACCTTCCACAACTTCTACTACTCCACTGCCATCACTCCACTTTAATCATCATCTCTCACAAACTCACCAATCCCTGTTAGGACTGACGATAAGTCAATAATTTCGCAAAATCTTACTCAAAGTAAAAAATAGAGAATATCAAATATCCTTATATCTTACATAATAAACAAACATTATTTCATTTCGTACTTGCAATAAAATATTGTTAAGCAAAAAGAAAGCTATCATACATTTGCTTATAACTTACTAACCTCCAAGGATTTTTATAGTACATCGTAAAGGTAAGAGCGGCATCATTGGGTCACCAACAGCAACATCCCCACGATTGTCATGTCACAAAAGCAGAGAAAAAGAACCCATTCATACTTTTATTAAACAGTTTTATAATGAGCAGGCATCACGGCAGCCAACAGGTTCATACTGTGGCATCACCATATTAGGAGGAAATGAAGTTTTTATGAGATGTAAAAAGAAAGATGTGATCCATGGGGATCATAGAGAAATATTGCTAGGGATGGAAAGAAAACGGGAGATGAAGAAAAGTGAACCAAATATTAAAAAATAAAAATTTTTATCTTTAAAACATTTAATTCATTCACTCAAAAGCTATAGTTTAATTAGTTTTATTTTTTTTCCACACCAGTCCTAATCTTCCATGATATATCAAGGCCTCAGGAATATCATTTTATTGGAAAAGTCAATAGGCACAACTCATTATGGATTCCATATATATATATATATATATATATATATATATATATATATATATATATATATATATATATATATTATATATATGCGCAGATCTGATTGCAGCCCAAAGCGTCCAGATGGTATCACTCTTCTAGCCTTGACAGACGGTAAGCAGGTGGTGTGGGACTATACATGTGCATCTACCTTGGGTGATACCTATCTCCAATACACCAGGGAGGAAGGAGGTGCAGCTGCCAGCTTCAGGGAGTCCCAAAAGTCTATAAAATACGGTGAACTTGCCCATCATTACATGTTTGTTCCCATAGCCTCGGAGACCCTTGGCTCATGGGAAAAGAGTGCATCTAAGTTCTTTAAAGAGCTAGGCAAAAGACTCATCAGACTAGCTAGGGATCCCAGGGCAGCTAGTTTTCTGTTCCAGCGACTCAGCACTGCTGTTTAGAGGGGTAATGCCTGCTGTATTTTGGCCATGCCCCCTAGTTCTGAGGAGCTGGAGGAGATTTTTGCATTATGAGCACTGACAAACACACACATTATATATACATATATATATATACATATATATATATATATATATATATATATATATATATATATATATATATATATATATATATATATATATATATATATATATATATATAAAATACAATGGAGGTACCACCTCTAGAATTTTACTGGGGACCCTCATCCTCAGAGAAGGCAATAAACGTACAGCAGGGAAAACTCAAGGTTCTCCCCGGACCTGTTTGAATATTTTCTTTTCCTGCTACCCTCTATATCTTTATGCTACGTCTTAACTTTATTAATAGACGGAATACACTGATAGAAAACACGAACATGAATACATTGGTACAATACATCAAAGGTTGAATCTCCTCCAGCTCCTCCAAAGCTGGACGTGAGCCCAGTATGCAGCATGCATATCTCCTATGGATGGCCTCGTTGAGGCGCTGAAACATAAAAGTGGCTGCCCTTGGGTCCCTGGTGGAGTCGATGAGTCTGGAACCCAGTTCTATAAGGAAACGTGCGGCATGTTTTCCCCATGATCCTAAGGTTTCTGATCCCACTGGGACAAATTAATACTGTTGGCTTATGTCCCTGTCCTTGCCGATCTTGTACTCCTCCCTGTGATCAGCAACTCCTCCCTGTTGCCCGACACTGTGATGGATATAAGTGTCAGCCAGTGTTCACACACAGGTGTAGTCCAAGCTAAGAGCTGAGGTCAGTGGTCAGAGTATGCTGAGTCAATGGCCACCTGCAGTCATACCTGTCCTAAGTTCTGGGAGTTAGCGTGGGGTGTTACCAAGCACCATGGCTTGTTGTAGTGTTTTAGAATCTCAGGTTAAAGTGTTGAAGAAGGAGATTCTACTTCTTCAGGAGGAAAATAGGAGACTGAAGCTTCACCTAGATGAGTGTGGGAGCGAGTGTGAGAAGGATTTAGCTGGTAAGGAGGAAATGGTCACTAGCAGTGATAGTGGCAGCTGCTTTAAGTGGCAAGTGGCTCACAGTTCAGGAAGAGGGAAGATAAGGAGGGATAACAGAGTAGATGTGAAGGTAGGAAATTGATTCTCTGTTCTCCAGGACGAGTGCACTTCAATGGTTAGTGAGGCTGAAGGTACCACTGATTTCCCTGTTAATCAAGGTAAGAATATTTTATAGATGGATGGTTCAGAGAACCGACATGTTGATAAATTGGACATATGTGCAACTCTTGGGTACCTTTATTGAGGAGAAACGTTTCGCCACACAGTGGCTTCATCAGTGGAGAATGAGATAATCAGTTGAGGGACTGATTACCTCATTCTCCTCCTGTTCTTCAAGTTTCTCCTACGTATGGACTGAAGCCACTGTGTGGCGAAACGTTTCTCCCCAATAAAGGTACCCAAGAGTTGCACATATGTCTAATTTATCAAGAATATTTTAATAGTAGGAGATTCTCAGGTAAGATATATGGACCGTGGTTTTTGTAACAGACAGAAAGGTCAGACAGAGTGTGCACCTTCCAGGAGCTGGTGTTGGTGACAGTCATCAGGTTGGATATTATGATGTCAGGTAATGGGAACAAGCCCATTATCTCAGTGATGGGGGTAATGACATTGGGCAGGGTAATGACAAGGGCAGGAGACAGGAGCTGCTGGATAAGTACAGGTCAGCCATAGAAGTAGTTAGGTCTAAGGGAGGGATCCCAGTCATATGTAGCATCTTGCCTAGAAAGGGAGTGGGCAATGAATGGATGTCTAGGGCAATTTGTATAAATTGCTGGCTAGACAGGTACTGCAAGGAAATTGCAATCCCATTCATTGATAACTGGGACCTATTCTTTGGCAAACGTGATATGTATGCAAGGGATGGGGTTCATCTCTCTGGGGATGGAGTGGTTGCATTAACCAATTTGTTTGAGAGGGTAATTGAGGACTTGTCTTGGAATTTAAACTAAGAGATTATAGAGGTATGGGTGTTTGTGGGAAACAATCAGGCTGCAGTATTAGGGTTAAAAACAGCAGTTATTACCGGGATACCTCAGGGATATGTTTAAAAGACAATATTCAAAATAAAGTTGCTAGTAATGGCAAATCAATTGATCAACAAACAAAGAGAGATAGTAGAGGGCAACGAGTGACTAGCTCCCTTAAGGTTCACTATACAAACAGTAGGAGTCTTAGAAATAAGATAGATGAGCTAAGATTACTTGCAAGTGTAGTTAATATAGATATTACTGGTATAACAGAGACCTGGTTCAACCTGAAAGATAGAGAAATGCCTTCTGAATGCAACATACAGCGTTATAAACTACTCCACACTGATAGGGTCAACAGGAAGGCTGGTAGAGTGGCAATGTATATCAGAGAAAATTTAAATTGTTATCTTAGACATGATATAAGATTAGAAACATCGAACACAGAATCTGTTTGGCTACAGTTTCCCGAGGGTCGTGACAAATTAATTTTGGGTGTGATTTGTAGGCACCCAAACCTTGATAGGGAGTGCAGTAAGCTGTTATGGGACGAAATACATAAGGTATCTTGATATGAAAATGTTGTGATAATGGGAGATTTTAACTTTAGACAAATTGATTGGAACAATATGACAGGAAATCTTGAGTCTAGTGACTTTCTTGATACGGTTCAGGATTGCTTTTTAGAACAGATTGTGACAGGACCAACTAGAGGAAACAATCTGCTTGACTTGGTTCTTGCCAACAAAGAATCAAATCTCTGTCCCAGATTTTCGCTTGACCAACTTCATGGGACTGAAAAATTACCTGGATGGGCTAAATTGGGATGTCCTGACTATGTGTCAGGTAGGTGATTTTGGTTGCCAATATGACGTTTTTGAGAGCATAGTTCTAGTTGCCCAAACAACTTTTGTTCCCAGTAGGGAAATTAGATCATACAAAAATGATCCCAAATGGATGAACAATAGATTAAAACATCTCATTGGTCAAAAGAGAAGCATATATAGGCGTATTAAAAAAGGGGATGGGCAGTTAAGAAGTCAATATATTCAATTAAAGAGAGAAATAAAGAAAGGAATAAGAAAAGCTAAAAGGGATTATAAGGCTAAGGTTGAAAGGGTTTCAAAGACTAACCCAAAAGGGTTCTTTCTGGTATACAGAAGTAAGATTAGGGACAAGATTGGCCCACTTAAGAGTAACTCTGGTCAGATCACTGACAGTGATAAAGATATGTGTGAAATTCTCAATACCTACTTCCTCTCAGTTTTCACCCAGGAAAATACTAGCGATATTCCTGAAATAATAGATTATGTAGAACAGGACGATAATAAACTATGCACGATTGCGGTAACTAGTGACATGGTCCTCAGACAAATAGAGAAACTAAAACCTAACAAATCCCCAGGGCCTGATGAATTGTTTGCAAGGGTGTTAAAGGAATGTAAAGAGGAACTTAGCATACCTTAGGCTAATCTTTTCAACATATCACTACAAACTGGTATAGTGCCTGATAAGTGGAAAATGGCAAATGTAATACCTATTTACAAGGCAGGTGACAGGTCCTTGGCTTCGAACTATAGACCAATAAGCCTTACCTCCATGGTGGGAAAATTAATGGAATCAATAATTGCCAAAGCAATTCGTATCCATCTTGATACACACAGATTGATTAATATCTCAACACCGTTTTACAAAGGGGCGTTCCTGTCTTACGAATTTACTAATTAGATCATGGTAATGAATATGATATTGTGTATATGGACTTCAGTAAGGATTTCGATAGAGTTCCACATCAGAGGCTATTGAGGAAATTGGAGGAGAAATAGGAGGAGAATTTTTTTCTGGGTAGAGGCATGGCTGACAAATAGGCAGCAGAGAGTTTGCATAAATGGGGAGAAATCAAAATGGGGGCACGTCACATGTGGTGTTCCGCAGGGGTCAGTGTTGGGCTCGTTGTTGTTCACAATTTAAATAAACGACATAGATGAGGGAATAAATAGCGACATAAGCAAATTTGCTGATGACACCAAAATAGGCCGTCCAATTCATTCTAATGAGGACACTAGAGCATTCCAGGATGATTTGAATAGACTGATGCAATGGTCGTAGAAGTGGCAGATGCAGTTAAATATAGACAAAAGCAGAGTTCTAAATGTTGGACAGGAAAATAACCATGCCACATATAAACTAAATAATGTAGATCTTAATACTACTGATTGCGAAAAGGATTTGGGAGTTCTCGTTAGCGGTAATCTAAGACAGCAGTGCTTTTGTGTTTGCAATAAAGCTAATAGAGTTATTGGCTTCATATCTAGAAGTATAAAAAATAGAAGTCCTCAGATTGTTTTTCAACTCTATATATCCTTGGCTAGGCCTCATTTAGACTATGCTGCTCAGTTCTGGTCTTCGTATTACATAATGGATATAAATGCTCTGGAAAACGTACAGAGGAGGATGACAAAGATGATCCCATGTATCAGAAATCTTCCCTATGAGGATAGACTGAAGGCCCTGAATCTGCACTCTCTCGAAAGGCGTAGAATTAGGGGGGATATGATCGAGGTGTATAAATGGAAAACAGGAATATATAAAGCGGATGTAAATAACGTGCTGAAAATTTCCAGCCAAGACAGGACTCGCAGCAATGGTTTCAAATTGGAAAAATTCAGATTCAGGAGGGATATAGGAAAGCACTGGTTTGGTAATAGAGTTGTGGATGAGTGGAACTTCCGAGTACAGTTGTTGAGGCTAAAACGTTGTGTAGTTTTAAAAGTAGGTTAGATAAATACATGAGTGTGGGTGGGTGTGAGTTGGACCTGACTAGCTTGTGCTGCTGGGTCTGGTGCCGTGTTCCTTCCTTGAGTGGAAGTGACCAGACTTGTTGGGTCATTGGGCTAATCCAGAGGGGGAACAGGGACCTGCTCCACATGGGCCAGTAGGCCTGTTGCAGTGTTCCTTCTTTCTTATGTTCTGATGTTCTTATTCTTCCAAGGATAAATGGTGATCCCGTCGGGGCGGTTTGCTGGGTTGTGGGTATTGTTGGCTGTTAGTGATCAGGGCTCCCTCTTTGCTGGGCATCCAACTCTAGCAAGTGTTCTGTTTATTATGTCATTGACCCTATTGTGTATTGCATGCCAGCCCTTGGTTTTGGAATAGTTAAGACCATGTAGACCATATTGGTCGACTTGCGCATCACCGCATATGCACGTATATTCCGTGTGAATTGGGGCAGTGTGGCATGCAAAGAGTACGTAACCTTCATTCGGCGCATGTACACACCCTCATTTGGTATAAACCTTGGTAATAAATACCGACAAGTTGGTTTAGAAAGACACGTAAGCAAACACTATAACATATTTATTAGAAAACGTTTCGGTCCTGGGACCTTGATCAAGGTCCCAGGACCGAAACGTTTTCTAATAAATATGTTATAGTGTTTGCTTACGTGTCTTTCTAAACCACACCCTCATTTACAGGCTATCTCCCCCAACCAGCGAACCAGGTTGCTAAGAGTTGATGATGGGGCCCCGTCGTTCAACTAGTGACCAGGTTCTAGCCAATAAGATGGTGGTTTTGGCAATCGCAGAGGTTATGTGGGTACCACTCTCCTGTCTGCCCTTGTCATTCCCATTCTAGAGCTGGTTGAAGCACGGTCTGCTATCTTGTGGCTTCTATTTCTGCCTTGCTTACCGTGGAGTGCACTATACTTATCACTGTACATTGTGTACATATTGCTGTTCTAAATTGGTGAAGGATAATATAAGTCTAAACTTTTTCTGCTGTGTTTATTTTGCTCCCTTTACGCCCGGGATAACAGGCCATTTGGAATCCTGGGTTGTAATATGGGTAGCCTGTCCGAGAGCTGGAGCTGGACTTAGAGAAACGGTTGAGCTTAGGGTGAAGCTCGTAGCAGGAACATTGTGCAGCTTGCTGTCTGGCATTGCATTAGCTTTGCCTATGCTTTACAAATTTTGCGTGTCAGTTGCTTTATGGTCAGCCTTGCTATTGTGTGATCGTTCAACAGCTCGCTACTAGCTTGTTCGGTGTGCTCGCTTCGCTACGGTCAATCTTATAGAACAGTGTGGATGTCTGGCATTGCTTCACAAATTTTGCGTGTCAGTTGTTACTAGCCTGTTCGGTGTGGAGAATTTTGCAGTCGGCTTTGCTTGTATGCGTATTCTGCAATCGTACTGTGCATAGCTAAGCGTGTCCTGCAAATTAACGTGTTACGTTGAGGTATTCTACAATCGTACTGTGCATAGCGAATAACTTATGCCACCTAGACGAGTCAGACGTCTGGTGTCGGCATATACTTTGCATAACCTACCTAAATTGTCCCTACAGCGTTGTTGGCAAATTGCTCGTTCCATTGGCATTAAATACAAACGCACTCTCACAGCTGCGCAACTGCGTTCACTGATTGCTGACAAACTTATAGAAGAAGAGATCGCACATCAGACTCCTCCCTCTACGGGAGCTAGGGCAAAAACTACTATGTTCTCGCAGGAGGAAGATGATTCACCTACGGAGCAAAACGGTCAGTACAGTGCAGCTGGGTTGTAATAGGCAGCACGGCGCAGAGCCACTGCGGGGCAGTGGCTCTGCGAGACACGTTCCCATTGTTTGGAGGGAGTCCCCGGAATGAGGTGCAATCACAGCCTGGAGACGGGCAATCTCCCTGTCTGATGTTGCAGCCCTGAGCATGTTGGCAAGCACCTTTTCAGCGATGGGGCCATCCCATCCTAGTGCTACACTAGGGTTTGGTGCTAGAGCAGTGATGACATTGGCATAGGTAGGGTCCTGTATTCCTGTCGAGTCACTGAGGTTATCAGGAAGAATTCGTCTTATTAACCCGTTTGATGCTATGGAAGAGGATAGGAAAGCTGGTAAGGCAATCTGGGAGGATCTGCGTACTCCCAGCCCCACAACCCTGACCGAAATATATAAATTACCAAATTGCGTTCAGCCGAGATTACATCCTACGACACATTCTTCCGCTTCAGGAGACAGAACAATGTACACATCGCCTAAACCACATAACCAGCTATCATACAAGGATTACACATCCAGCAGAGCTAGGTGGTGTTCGTGATCCTAGGAAACTCGTTGTAGTAGTAAGCTCAAGGCATATTTCAACCACCTCCCGTTTGAATACCAGTCTCCACAAGCAGTTAAGTGTGTCCTCGGATCATGAACAACACCTGAGTGCGTGATGTTTGTGGGATTGCTGGTTCTGTGGATAAAGTGATGCGAGAATTGTTCTGTATCTTGAGGCGGGAGAATGTCTCACAGGATCTAATTCCGGTTGGCCACAGTTTGGTAAATGTTTCAATACAACTTTACATGTGCCTTTTTTTGTTCAATACAACTTGTTTTGTAGTTTCATTATACACACACACACACACACACACACACACACACAGAAACACACAAACACACACAAACACACACAAACACACACACACAAACACACACACACACAAACACACACACACACACACAAACACACACACACACATACACACACACACATACACACAAACACACACCACACATACACACACACACACAAACACACACATACACACACAAACACAACACACACACACAAAACACAAACACACACAAAAACACAAACACACAACAAACACACACACAAACACAAACACACACACTCACACACACACACACACAAAACACACACACACACAAACACACACACACAAACACACACACACACAAACACACACACAAACACACACACACAAACACACACAAACACAAACACACACACACACACACACAAAAATCCCAAACACACACACACATACAAACACACACACAAACACAAACATACACACAAACACACACACACACAAACACACACACACAAACACACACACAAACACACACACAAACACACACACACACATAAACACACACAAACACACACACACACATAAACACACACAAACACACACAAACACACACACACAATATATATATATATATATATATATATATAATATATATATATATATATATATATATATATATATATATATATATATATATATATATATATTATATTATATTACATTTAAAAAGTCGGCCGTCTCCCACCGATTCAGGGTGACCCAAAAAGTAAGGAAATCCCCAAAAAGAAAATACTTTCATCATTCTACACTTTCATATCACTCACACATAATCACTGTTTTTGCAGAGGTGCTCAGAATACAACAGTTTAGCAGTATATACGTATAAAGATACACAACATATCCCTCCAAACTGCCAATATCCCAAAACCCCTCCTTTAAAGTGCTAGCATTGTACTTCCCATTTCCAGAACTCAAGACTGCCTATATAAAATAACCGGTTTCCCGGAATCCCTTCACTATTACCCTGCTCACACTCCGACAGCTTGTCAGGTCCCAAATACCTTTCGTCTCCATTCACTCCTGTCTAACACGCTCATGCACGCTTGCTGGAAGTCCAAACCCCTCGCCCACACAACCTCCTTTACCCCCTCCCTCCAACCTTTTCGAAGACGACCCTTACACCGCCTTCCTTTCCCTACAGATTTATACGTTCTCCATATCATTCTACTTTGATCCATTCTCTCTAAATGACCAAACTACACATCGGGCGATTCACACCAAGGCAGGGTGGCCCGAAAAAGAAAAACTTTCATCTTTCACTCCATCACTGTCTTGCCAGAAGGGTGCTTTATACTACAGTTATGAAACAGCAACATTAACACCCCTCCTTCAGAGTGTAGACACTGTACTTCCCATCTCTAGGACTCAAGTCCGGCCTGTCGGTTTCCTTGAATCCCTTCATAAATGTTACTTTGCTCATACTCCAACAGCACATCATGTATTAAAACCCATTTGTCTCCATTCACTATCAAATACGGTCATGCACGCTTGCTTGAAGTCCAAGCCCCTCGCACACAAAACCTCCTTTACCTCCTTCCTTCAACCCTTCATAGGCCGACCCCTAACCCTCCTTCCCTCCATTACAGATTTATGCACTCTCTCTATATTTCTGAACCACCTCAACAACCCCTCCTCAGCCCTCTGGATAATAGTTTTGGTAATCCCTTCTCCTAATTTCCAAACTACGAATTCTGTGCATTATATTCACACCACACATTGCCCTCAGACATGACATTTCCACTGCCTCCAGCCTTCTCCTCGTTGCAACATTCATCACCCATGCTTCACACCCATATAAGTGTGTTGGTACAACTATACTCTCATACATTTCCCTCTTTGCTTTCAATGACAAAGTTCTTTGTCTCCAGAGACTCCTAAGTGCACCACTCACCCTTTTCCCCTCATTAATTCAATGGTTCATCTCATCCTTCATAGACCCATCTGCTGACACGTCCACTCCTAAATATCTGAATACATTCAGCTCCTCCATACTCTCTCCCTCCAATCTGATATCTGATCTTTCGTCAACTAATCTTTTTGTTATCCTCATAACCTTACTCTTTCCTATATTCACTTTTAATTTTCTTCTTTTACAGACCCTAACAAAATTCATACGCCAACCTAATTGAGCTAAATGGTTCAGATATTTTGATATTTTATGTCTCATGCCTAATAGAATGTAGATATAAACCATTTCCTTGTTAAATTAAATAGCTTAGCCCATTCCATAAACTTTACTGTTGAATTTGAGGAAAATAACTCATTGCCTTTTCTAGATGTTTTAATTATTATGGGTAACAATGAATTAAAATATAAAATTTACAGAAAACCTACAAATAACTGTTCCTATGTACACTATTATTCTTCTTCACATCAAGATAGAGTTGAACTGTGTTTTCTTATGAATGTTTTTGAGAGCTTTGCGTGTTTGTTGTCCAGAGTTCATAGATGAAATAATATCCAAAAATTATGAAGTAGCTAATGATCTGAAATACCCAAGAAACGTAATTGATAAGTCTTTTAAAATTGCTAGAAATACTTTTTACAATGCAAAAAGGGACGACCAACCTTATTCAACTAAAAATATGTTGGTTCTACCTTACCATGAAAACTTGGTTGATATACCTTCTCTTCTTAAGACTTTTAATATCAAAGTTGTATTTAAAAATCTTGATACAGTAAAAAAAAAAAATTGATAAAGAATTCCCCCCCAAAATGCTGACGGTTGTGTCTATAAGATGCTATCAGAAATCCTAACAAGATTCTGGGATATGAGATAAACAGATTACTCCATTCCACATCTCACGTCTCTAAAAAGGTGAACTTAGTTAAAGGCCGCATCAGCCAATTATACAGGCTTAATCAACCCTCTTCCCGACATCAAGAGACACCTGTACAAGATGATAAGACCTATTCTCGAATATCCATGTGACTAACAACGAAATGCGACATACTACAGCTACAAAGAGTCCAGGATAGAGCACTCCGCTTTATTACAAGCAACAGGAGGAGAGACGGAATCATGATGGAAGATCTAGACATCTAACAGGAGAGAGATGCAATAAATGTCAGACTAGATAAACTAAAGAAGAGACAACTATACGACATGCAAGAACCTCTGTAAACCAGGCAGAGAAAACCTTCAACAACCAAATAACACCACCGACTACATCATTAACACACTTCTCCACAGAACCCAAAGAATGACCCTCCAACAAAGATACCGACGATTCATCCACAAGGATAATTTCCAGAGACCAATGATCCTGAGTGACCTCCCAGTAGATATAAAAGAATGGGTATCACCAGTTTTAGGTTTCTGTTAATTCAATTCCATCCACATCATTTTGGTTTCTCCGCCTCCACTTCCTGTTGTTCTCTCTGTATGATGCTGTTATTATTATTTCCTTACTGCCTTAGCATTCTTGTTATATTATTTCCATCACCTTTCTTTCCCTATTTCCGAACTTCTGTCCTGAATAACTTTTGTTCATTCTCTCTTTCTCTATCATCTGTGTTATGTCTTCATTAACTTTAATTGTCTTCACTTCACTTCCACTTTCTCTTTTCAATTGCATTAACTTTTTCTCCCAATAACCTACCATCTCCCCTTATTTTGGATTTGTTTTGCTTTTTCCTACCTTCACTCATTATTAGCTCTAGCCTTCCTTTCTCTTACTTTTCTTATTTATTTATGCCCGATTTTGTGTTAGGTAAGACACATATGCAAAAGTTAGGTATCTTTATTTCGAAACGTTTCGCCTACACATTAGGCTTTGAGAGGGACGTGACCTCCCAACGTACGTGTGTCTATTTCACACGTACTTGCCTAGCCGAGTATTCTCACGGATTTGGCCTCCACAACTAAATATTCCTCTTTACGATGCCTTCAATGTCTTCCACCTCTTTCCCCCCTGCCACTCCCCCTCTACCGCCCATTTCTGCCTCTACCCCGTCTACTCCTGCCTCTACCTCTACCAAACCCCATTCTTTCTCGCTAAACCTCAAATACTCTAATTCTGATCATGCCACTATCTGTCCTGGAAATTTATTGTACCAGATCACTGGTGCACCTCAACTGAAAGTTTTTAAAACAAACTCAGACTTCAAACTCCTTCTTGGCAGACATTCCTAAGAAACGTACACCTCAACCGCTACCAGACAAAAACTTTTAAAGGCCGGCTTCACTATTATTTGGACCAGTGAGCACCGCGCCAAATGCACATTCATTGCAAAACACGTAGACTACTCTCTCCTGACTGCCTATGGCACAGACAAAGACTTAAAGACATTAGTTCCAAGAACAAAGTCTCTGTTGACGATATTTCCAGACCTGAAAACTCTACCATTCTCAAAATACGCTGTTCAACTCCTTCTGACGCCTCTACACTCTTCAATCAAGGAATCCTTGCCAAGACCATCCGCATTCCCCCAAACACTCTCTTCACTCCGAACTTCCACCCAGTCACACAATGTCTTAAATACTACAAATTCGGCCACGACAAAAACACATGCACATCCACACAAGTCTGCTCCAAATGTTCAGCAACTGGCCACTTCTGGAATACTTGCAACCTCCCCCTTAATGTTGCAATTTTGTAACTGAAGTGTAAAGCACCCCTCTGGCAAGACAGTGATGGAGTGATTGATGAAGAAAGTTTTTCTTTTTCGATCCACCCTGCCTTGGTGGGACACGGCCGAAGTGTTAAAAAAAAATAATATAGGGAGGATTGTGTTATGCAATCTTGTTTCAAAAAAATCCATGTATAGATTACTAAGAACAGGTAAAAGAGGATTTCTCATTGCCATACCAAACTTCTGAGTGTAAAACTTGTCATTAAATACAAATTTTGCATCAACTATACAAAGTTTAATAAGTTTAATGATAGTAGGAACTGGAAATGGTAAATCGCAATTAACAAGTTCTTCAGATAAGAAACTTAATAAATCATCAACAGGAACTTTTGTAAACAAGGAAGTAACATCAAAACTAACCATGTTAAAATCATTTAAGTCAATCAAGGAGCTTAATTTATCAACTAAATCTATATTGTTTTTAACATTAAAGTTAGAAATTTTGCCAACAATAGGGCTCAAAATGTCGACAAGTCATTCAGGTAATTTATATGAAATTGAACCTATGGAGCTAATAATTGGTCTGACTGGATTATCTGGTTTGTATTTTTATTAATCCATACATGTAGGGTAGAGATGGATTAGTGGAAGTAAATTTCTGAATAATTCGTCTTTGCCTTTCAGTAGAAGTTTTATTATTTTTATTGATGTTGCTATTAACGGTTTCTCAGGAAAACATACCTGAATATTTATAGGATGAGAATGCTGGGTCAGGTGGAGAAAGCAGCATGTGACAATCTTCCGAGTGATACAGTCTAAAAACTTGGGTACGTTTTAAAAAAGATTGGGTAAGTATATGGGTAAACCTTCTGCAGTGTTCCTCGATTATGTTATGTGGGATAGCAATGAAGAAGTTTCTCGGCAAGAGGTTCAACTATGTTACAGAAGCCTTTGTCAATAAAGGATCACATTATACTTCTTGAGTGTTTATATTTCCATTCTGCGGGTATTTTATGCCACTTAATTTCACAAATATTAATTTCATCAGTTGATAAATCAGAAGATTTTTCAAAGTTACAAAAGGCTTTTGCAATTTCAACTAAGTTGTTTCGAAGTTTCAAAACTTAGACTAAAACCTAGAGCAGCAGTTGTGTTTTTATCTAATATTTCGTCTGATAAGTTAATTACAAAATTATTAATAGCATGCCTTGTCCAATCACTGTTTAAGATGCCTAATTTTCCTTGTAGTTTGTTTCTGAGTTCATTACAAATTCTTCTGAGTTTATTATAGCAATGATCTAACACACTATGTTTCCATTCTGATCAAATGGCTTGATTAAAAGAGTATTTTGTTTCTCAATATTTTGAGTGCTTCCTTCTCCTGTATTTTAGTAATTTCAATATGTTTCAGAAGAATAATTCTCATAAAATCATCAAAAGGAAGATCTCATGTCAAGGAATCTATTTACTAAAAGAGATATGGGCAAAACTTGTTCATTCAAACAGTTTAAAAAAAAAGCAGTTTTGAAAATAATACGAATATTTCCTTTGCTTTATATAAATTAAAGTCATTTATAATTAATAAAATTTGGGAAGAATTTAGTAATACATTGGACAGAATACTAGGGGTAGATTACTAGGATTGGACAAATATTTTGTTAGTGGGATGTCGTGAAAGACCTGCCTAGTTAGGCCAACAGACCTGTTGCAGCGTTCTTCCTCTCTTATGAGTCGGGTGTCGTCGCTTTTCAGGTGTTGCTTTTTCGTGGGAAGTGATGGTGAGGTGTGGTCTCGACCCTTTACATGTCTTCGTTTCATGTAATGCTTTTATAGTTCCTTGATGATGTGAGATGTCACGAAAGCGCTTGGAATTTCATTATCCTTTTACAGTGGTTGTTTTGCATATTTTGATATTACCTGTTTTACTGTGATCTTATTGCACACACATACATAATATATAGATATATATATATATATATAAAATATATATATATATATATATATATATATATATATATATATATATATATATATATATATATATATTCAACAAGTTGGCCGTCTCCCACCGAGGCAGGGTGACCAAAAAAAGAAAGAAAGTCACCAAAAAGAAAATGCTTTCATCATCATTCAACACTTTCACCACAATCACACATAATCACTGTTTTTGCAGAGGTGCTCAGAATACAACAGTTTAGAAGCATGTACGTATAAAGATACGCAACATACCCCTCCAAACTGCCAATATCCCAAACTCCTCCTTTAAAGTGCAGGCATTGTACTTCCCATTTCCAGGACTCAAGTCCGACTATATGAAAATAACCGGTTTCCCTGAATCCCTTCACTAAATATTACCCTGCTCACACTCCAACAGATCGTCAGGTCCCAAGTACCATTCGTCTCCATTCACTCCTATCTAACACGCTCACGCACGCTTGCTGTAAGTCCAAACCCCTTGCACACAAAACCTCCTTTAGCCCCTCTCTCCAACCCTTTCGAGGACGACCCCTACCTCGCCTTCCTTTCCCTATAGATTTATATGCTTTCCATGTCATTCTACTTTGATCCATTCTCTCTAAATGACCAAACCACCTCAACAACCCCTCTTCTGTCCTCTGACTAATACTTTTATTAACTCCACACCTTTTCCTAATTTCCACACTCCGAATTTTCTGCATAATATTTACACCACACATTGCCCTTAGACAGAACATCTCCACTGCCTCCAACCGTCTCCTCGCTGCTGCATTTACCACCCAAGCTTCACACCCATATATGAGTGTTGGTACTACTATACTTTCATACATTCCCTTCTTTGCCTCCATAGATAACGTTTTTTGACTCCACATATACCTCAATGCACCACTCACCTTTTTTCCCTCATCAGTTCTATGATTAACCTCATCCTTCATAAATCCATCCGCCGACACGTCAACTCCCAAGTATCTGAAAACATTCACTTCTTCCATACTACTCCTCCCCAATTTGATATCAATTTTTCTTTATCTAAATCATTTGATACCCTCATCACCTTACTCTTTTCTATGTTCACTTTCAACTTTCTACCTTTACACACATTCCCAAACTATATATATATATATATATATATATATATATATATATATATATATATTATATATATATATATATATAATATAATATATATATATATATATATGTCGTGCCGAATATGTAAAAACTGGTCAATTAGCAAGAACTCATTTAAAATCAAGTCCTTTCTGAAATTTTCTCTTATTCGTTTAAAGATATATTTTTTTCATTAATGTTGATGTAAAAATTTATAATTTTGCACCAATAGAATATTACAAAACTTACCTAACCTTATTATAACAAGAACAATTTATTTTAGCCTAACCCAAACTAAATATATTTTAAATTTGTTTACAATAATTTAATACTAAACAAACACAGTGAAATATATTTTTTTCATTAGGTTCAGAATGATTTTGGCGAAATTATTGCATACACAAATTTTTGCTTGTCCTATATGGCAAGATGAGTGTTGCTATTTAAGCCAAGATGGCAAGTTCTGCCTATTCGGCACGACATATATATATATATATATATATATATATATATATATATATATATATATATATATATATATATATATATATATATATAATATATATATATAATCACTGCAATTACCACCTTGGGACCTCCAGACTGAAATGCTAGTATTATGTAATCTCTTGCTTTTCCTCTGTCTCCTCTCTCCAGCTCATCAAAATCACATTGGTTTTTGATCAGCAGTGCCACTCCTGCAGCCCCTCTGCTCCCTCTGTGTTTCCCTAGGATCTGATATCCTGTTGTAAAGATGGCAACTGTTATCAACCCTGTGAGCTTTGGTTTATGTGAGGGCTATGATGTCCGGGGACGCCTCTAACTTTTTCGTGCCTCTCCTCCCACTTATATGTTATTCCATCAGTGTTGGTGTACCATACCTTCAGTTTCCTCTTCAGCACTGTTTTGGGGGTCTGTGAGGGTTGGGGACCTGACAGTGTATTGCGGGATTCTACAGCATAGTGTGGGGTGGGGGCAGTGAGTGTGCATTGTGGTCTGTGTTGGGATAGCGTGATTGGTTGTGGCGTTCTGGGGGTGGTTCTGTATGTGCTTGCACTTGCTGCTCTGCCCTGCTCTGGTTGTCCTTTGCTGATTCTGTCCTTGTCTCTCGTCCTAGATCCTTTTGCTTTTGTGTCCTCTCCCTCAGCTGCTGTCGTTCTGCTTTTTTTCTGTCTCGGTCTAGGAACGCCCTCTTGCATGTTGCCAATTCCTTCAACCGAGGTTTCTCTTGGAGGATCCTGTTTCGCATTGTTTCTGTCCTGAAAATCAGCTTGATCAGTCGTTTTCTCCCCTTCAGGTACCCCCCTATTCACTGAAAATTTACGGTCTCAGACATATCCTCTTCACTTATTTCTTTGATGTTCTTAATCTACTGTCTTTCTGTGTGTCCTTTCCTTACTCTCCTGAATCCCAAGAATAAACACTGAATTCGCCCTTCTCCCATTGCCTTTCCGTCTCTCTCTGGTTCTTGTCTGTACATGTCCATTTTCTCCCTCATTTTTATCTTCTAGCTCTTGGTGGCATGATCGGGCCTCTACATATGACCTGTTCCCCTCACCACCTGAATGTGTGTGTGTGTGTGTGTGTGTGTGTGTGTGTGTGTGTGTGTGTGTGTGTGTGTGTGTGTGTGTGTGTACTTTTACGTGTGCCCAGAAAAATAATCCTCTTCACTTAACTCCATCTCACCCTTCCATGTACCATTAATACTAAGTCTACTTACTTCTGCAAGTGCCTGAAAAACATGTGTGTGTGTGTGTGCGTGTTTGTGTGTACGTGGGTACTTGCGTGTGCACATTTGTGAGTGTACTGGTGGATCCCCACACTAGCTAATCATCATCACACTGCCTTAACTCACCTTCACCTTAGTAAATGCTATTTAAATGCTGGTAGACGCTGTTTACTCTAGATCTGATAACTCCAGGAGTAAGTGACCCTTTAGTTTCCAGCATGCAGAGGCCTGGCCCTATATCACCCCCCTCAACCCCAACCAGATGAGTATTACTAGCTTCTGGCAGAAGTGCTTCCTGGTGCCTAGTGGTTGCTCGCGGTCTTACTCTCCGGTCTCCTTGATCCTTTCCAAACACTTTTCTCCTATGATACGTTCACTGAGGTATGTACACATATTCTCCACACGCCCCTCAAGTATTTATACTTCAACTGTTGGTACCTTCACTATTTTCCTTATTTATGACACAGCCTGACTATGGCAGGACCACTTACTGGAGGTCTACTGCCAACCTTAACCTTATCTTTTCGCAATTGTTGTACCTCACAGTTCACTCAATAACCAACTTGACTTACACTTGACTTTGGGTTTACTTATCCTCGTAAAGTTGACTATTTGTCGCTATGTGGAAGCATTGCCTTCAAGGCCTCTAACAGGTTTTCGCACTTACAAATTTCTGAAATTTCAGCCTTCTTCTAGTCCATTTCAATTTTAAGACCTCGTTCTCACTTCTTGGGTTGTTTACTGACCCCAGTCACTATCACTGGCTTCTGCTAAAAACTAAAACACGCCCTAAAAACACTAAAATTCTGGGAGCCTTGTTGCCCTACACTCTGACCGCCACAGTGTGTGTGTGTGTGTGTGTGTGTGTGTGTGTGTGTGTGTGTGTGTGTGTGTGTATGTGTTTGTGTGTGTGTGATTGTGTGTGTGTGTGATTGTGTGTGTGTGATTGTGTGTGTGTTTGTATGTGTGTGTGTTTGTATGTGTGTGTGTGTTTGTATGTGTGTGTGTGTATGTGTGCTTTGTGTGTGTGTTTTTGTGTGTGTGTCTGTGTGTGTGTGTGTGTGTGTGTGTGTTTGTGCGTTTTTTTGTGTGTGTGTACTCACCTAATTGTACTCACTTAATTGTGGTTGCAGGGGTCGAGACTCAGCTCCTGGCCCTGCCTCTTCACCGAGCTCTACTAGGTCCTCTCTCCCCCTGCTCCATGAGCTTTATCATACCTCGTCTTAAAACTATGTATAGTTCCTGCCTCCACTACATCGCTTGCCAGACTATTCCACTTCCTAACTACTCTTTGACTCATCTGAGTCTTCAGCTTCCAATTGTGACTCCTTGTTTCTGTGTCCCATCTCTGGAACATCCTGTCTGTCCACCTTGCCTATTCCACGCAGTATTTTTTATGTCGTTATCATGTCTCCCCTGGCCCTCCTGTCCTCCAGTGTTATCAGACCGATTTCCCTTAACCTTTCTTCAGAGGACATTCCCCTTAGCTCTGGAACTAGCCTTGTTGCAAGCCTTTGCACTTTCTCAAATTTCTTGACGTGTTTGACCAGGTGTGGGTTCCAAACTGGTGCTGCGTACTCCAGTATGGGCCTGACGTACCCAGTGTATAAAGTGTTGAACGATTCCTTACTGAGGTACCGGAACGCTATTCTCAGGTTTGCCAATCTCCCATATGCCGCAGCAGTTATCTGGTTAATGTGTGCTTCTGGCGAAGTACTCGGTATTATACTCACTCCTAGGTCTTTCTCCTTGAGTGAGGTTTGCAGCCTTTGGCCACCTAGCCTATACTCTGTCTGCAGTCTTCTTTGCCCTCCTCCGATCTTCATGACTTTGCATTTGGCGGGGTTAAATTCTAGGAGCCAGTTGCTGGACCACGCATCCAGTCTGTCCAGGTCTCTTTGTAGACCTGTCTGGTCTGCATCTGATTTAATTTTCCTCATTAACTTCACATCTACAAACATGCGCACTTCTGAGTCTATCCTTTCCGTCATGTCTTTCACAAATACCAAGAATAGCACTGGTCCCAGGACTGACCCCTGTGGGACTCCGCTCGTCAGAGGCGCCCACTGTGGTACCTCATCATGGACCATGACTCGTTGTTGCCTCTCTGTTTTAACTATTCTCTGATCCATTGCAGTGCTCTTCCTGCTATATGTGCCTGTTCCTCTAGCTTCTGTACTAATCTCTTGTGAGGAACTGTGTCGAAGGCCTTCTTGCAGTCCAAGAAAATGCAATCAACCCACCCCTCCCTCTCATTTTTTACTTCAGTTACCTTGTCATAAAACTAGTAGTTTTGTGACACAGGATTTACCTTCCATGAATCCGTGCTGGCTGTCGTTTATAATCTTGTTCCGCTCCAGGTGCTCCACCACTCTCCTCCTGACAATCTTTTCCAAGACTTTGCATACTATACATGTCAGTGACACTGGTCTATAATTTAGTGCTTCATTTCTGTTTCCCTTCTTAAAGATGGGGAGTACATTTGTCTTCTTCCATACTTCAGGTAGTTGCCCAGTTTCAAGGGAATTGTTGAAGATTTTGGTTAGTGGCACACGTAGTGTCCCTGCTCCCTCTCTAAAGACCCACGGAGAGATGTCCGGTCCCACCGGCTTTGAGGAATCAAGGTCACTTAGGAGCTTCTCCACCTCCTCCTCAGTTATGCGTAATTCATCCAACACTTATTGGTATATCCCTTGTTGCTGTATGCCACTGTTTTGTCTTCCCATTGTCCCTTCAGCCTCCACTGTAAATACTTCCTGAAATCTCATGTTGAGCTCCTCACAAACTTCTTGGTCGTTTCTTGTGAGCTCCCCACCTTCTTTCCTCAACCTGATTACCTGGTCCTTGACTGTTGTCTTCCTCCTGATGTGGCTGTAGAGTAGTTGTGGGTCAGACTTGACTTTCGATGCTTTGTCATTTTCATACTGCCGCTGCGCCTCCCTTATCTGTGCATACTCGTTTCTGGCTCGTCGACTAATCTCTTAATTCTCCTGAGTCCTTTGCCTTCTGTACTTTTTCTAGAGCACTTAGTTTTTCCCTCCCTGCACCTTCGGGTAAACCAAGGGATCGTTCTTTACAAAGTCCATTTCGTTTACTGATTTTCCTACCAACTCCTGTTCCCACTGAACCTCCTGCAGGAAGGTCCTCATTCTTGCATAGTCCCCCCTTTTATAGTTTAGCTTTTCCCTTTCTACTCCTGTTACCCTCTCCACTTTTAGCTCCACGGCATATTCAAAGCTCATAACTATGTGGTCACTAGCTTCAAAGGGCCTTTCATATGTGATGTGCTCAATGTCTGAGCTACTCAGAGTGAACATGAGGTCCAGTCTTGCTGGTTCATCCTCCCCTCTCTCTCTGGTAGTATCCCTAACATGTTAGTGCATGAGATTTGCTAGCACCACATCCATCATCTTGGCTCTCCATGTTTTGGGACCCCCATGTGGCTCCAGGTTTTCCCAATCTCCCTGTGATTGAAGTCACCCATGACCAGTAACTTCGCTCTACTTTAGTGGGCCCTTCTTGCCACTTCAGCTAGAGTGTCCACCATTGCTTTCTTGCATTCATCATATTCCTCTTTTGGCCTCCTGCAGTTCTGTGGTGGGTTATACATAATTTCAATGACTACCTTGTGTTCCCCTGACTGAACTGTACCTACTATGTAATCCCTTTCTCCAATCTCGCCCATACCTTCCATTTCTTGATGACCCCACCGGTTTTTTATTAGTAGTGCAACCCCTCCTACCCCCCTGCTCCTTCTATCCTTCCTCAGGATCTGATATCCGGGTGGGAAGATTGCATCTGTTATTATCCCATTGAGTTTCGTTTCTGTAGCTGCTACGATGTCTGGGGACAACTCCTTGATTCTTTTGTGCCACTCCTCACATTTATTCGTTATTCCATCTGCGTTTGTGTACCAAACCTTCAACTTCTTTTCAATAACTGTGGTCTGCAGAGAGAGATGGGTTAGGGGAAGCAGGGGCCTATAGGGAATTGGTGTGGGGTCTGTGGTTGGGGGTGGGGTCTGTGGTGTGGGGGCCAGAGGGCCTATGGGGGTTTCAGAGGGGGTCCGGTATTGGTGAGGGGATGGGGAAGAGGGCCTATGAGGGGTTACAATGGGGGGAGGGGGTGGTGGTGAGGGGGATGGGGATAGAGGGTACAGTGTGTGAGTTGCTGTGGGTTACTGTGAAGGTGGGGTTTGTGGTGAGGGGGATGTGTGGGTTACTGTGGGTTTTGTGGGGGGGGTGGGGTTTGTGCTGAGGGGGATGGGGGCAGAGGGTGCAGTGAGTGGGTTTTGGATTAGGTCGTTCGGTT
This sequence comes from Cherax quadricarinatus, assembly GCF_026875155.1. Classification (NCBI taxonomy): domain Eukaryota; kingdom Metazoa; phylum Arthropoda; class Malacostraca; order Decapoda; family Parastacidae; genus Cherax; species Cherax quadricarinatus. The sequence goes on along the minus strand of NC_069401.1, from coordinate 94,982,365 downwards.
GCTTTGGGATTGCTATGGTTGTGTTCCTTCTGTGGGTGGTACTGGAGGGGGTTGTGTTTGTTCTTCCACGAGGGCCTGATTTCTCCTGCTCTCCACCTTCCTTGCATCCCATTCCTCCTTGCGACATTGCACCCTCTCTTTCAGTGTCATCCTTTCTTCTTGTGTTCTGTCTCGGTCGAGGTACACACTCCAGAACACCTGATTGTCCCTTACTCATGCTTTCTCCTGCAGGATCCGGTTTCGAGCTGACTCTGCCTTGAAAATCACTTTGACTGGACGTTTTTTTCCCCTTGCAAACCACCCTATTCTCTGAAAATTTGTCATTTGAGTCATGTCGTCCTCTCCTATTGCTTTCATGATGCTTTCAATCGTTTTTTTCTCCTCCTGTTTCCTTGCCTCGTAAGTTTCCCCATCTACTTCTTGGAGCCCATAGACAAAAAAGGCCCTCTCCCTTTCATCCTCCCACTATGCTTCCCTGAGCATCCTCTGATTCAAATTAGTTCCTGCCATTGACACATTCCTTCTTACTGTCTCTTACCTATCTGGTGTCCCTCTGCTTATTTGTTCCTGGACATGGCAGTTGTCTGTTAGAGCCTCTGTGTAGAGTTTAGCTCCTTCATTGACTTTAGTCCCCTCATTAGTTCTTGCTTTTCTCCCTGCCTTTTCCCAGGCCCCCCTTGGGCCTGATGGGGTCATCGCATACAGTATATCTCTTTGTCCCTCACTGTCCCCTCATCGGTGACTGAGGTAGTAGCTCTTGGTGTCATGGCTGTACTGTCCTTTGGTTCTTTAGGCTGTTTCAGACTCTTTACTTCTTCTACTAAGCTCTGTATCTTAGCTTCAGTTGCTGTGATTTGTAATTCCCATTTCCTGCTCTCCTCAGCTATTTTCTCTTCCATTTTCTTGCTGATCTCTTCCAGCCTCATCCCCCACTATTCCTCTCTTTGCGTGAGCTCTGCCTCCCAGTCCTCTCTCCCAGGTCCACCACTCACTTCATCCACCATTCCTCTGGTTCTCCGTCCAGGCTTTTGGTGTCCCATGTTTTTTTTTTCTTTTCACAGAAGGAAGAGCTTATGCCAAGGGTGCTGTGGAGGGGGGTGTTTGTTGTGGGGAGAAGGGAGGAGACAGAGAGGGGAAAAAGATAGTGTGTGGTAGGAGGGGGGGACAGCTGCAGAGGGAAGAGAGAGATGGGGAGGAGACCAAGGGGGCACAGGGGGGAAGAGCAATGGGGGTGTGGAGTAGGAGGAGTAGGGAGGATGAGAAGGAAGATGTGAGGGAGAGAAAGTGGAATATAATAGAGTACAGCGTGAGTGTTGGTTGAGTCTGTGTTGAGTAATGAGTTAGAGAGAGAGGGGGGAAGGGAGATCAGAGAGTGTGGATGCATGTGGATTGAGCAAGATCAGCCTTTAGTGTGCTTGCAGGCCTCGGAGGCGAATGGGAGAGGAAGGAGGAGATGGAGGGGGAGGTGAGGGGGGAGATGGAGGAGGAATAGGAGGATGATAGGGAGGGACAGTGTGTTTGAGTGTGAGGTAGAGGATTAGAGAAAGAGAAGGGGAGTATGAGATAGTGTTGGTGAGCTAGTGAGTTTGAGAGAGGGAGAGAGAGAGTAGAAAGATGAGAGAGGGGGGGGAGAGAGAGTGTTAGAGTGTGTGGGGGCATGGTGGGTTGGGGGGTAGTGTTCTTGCTGGCCTAGGGAGGCGATGGGAGAGGGAGAGGGGAGAATGGAGGGTAGGTTGTGGGGAAGATGGAGGAGGTATTAGCGAGGAGGACCAGGAGGAGAAAAGGGAGGGAAAAGAGATAATTAGGGGAGGTTGGTAGGAAGGGGTGGAAAGGTGGGGTGAAGATTGGAGAGAGGTTTATAGGAGTAGGAGCGGAGGAAGGGAGGGAAAGACAGGGGTAGGGGAGGTGGTAAGGTGAAGGGAGGTGGAGGTGGGGGAAGATGGAGGAGATGGTTAGGAGGAGGAAGGAGCAGGGGAGAATGGAATGGGGGGAGGGATGGGGGAGAGGTAGGTAGGGAGGAAGGGTGGGAGGGGGGGGAAAGATGGACGGTATAGCAGGAGGAGGAAGGGAGGGAAAGAGAGAGGGAGCCAGGGAAAGAGAATGGTTAGGGAATGTAGGTGAGGAGGAAAGAGGAGGGGAGGTGGGGGGAAGATGGAGGAGGCATAGGAGGAGGTGGAAGGGAGGGAAAAGTGAGAGGGAGGGATGAGGAGAGGTACGAGGAGTTTGCAAGGAGAGTGTGAACTGTGGGTATTGTCTGGGTATGGGTGGGTTTATCGAGACGGGCTCCGTTATGGAGTGTTGTGCGCGCGTGTGCGCGCGTTACTATCTCCCCCCCCCCATGCCACCCGAGTCTCAAGCGAGGGGAGAGGGAGGAGAGGGGATGGATAATCTCGCTGCCAGGCTTATGTGTGTGGACCATCACAGAACTCTCCATGTGTAAGTAAGTTTGTTTCAGGTATACACAAATACAGTTTCATAGAATTATCGTACTTAGCAGCCTATGTGTAGAGAACTGTGGATAACCCAAAAAAGCAGAGTGACTTATTTCCATTGGGGTCTTTGAAGCATGCTATGTACCGAGAGAGCCTGTACCGGCAGTATCTGCCTATGCCTTGGTCAACTCTACTCGCGCAAACCTGGATTATACTTAATGAGTAAGCACCTGTGCACCTACTCGTGTATACCTGGAGCTAAGAGCTATACTTACTGAGTAAACACCTGTGCACCTCGTTGCATACCTGGAGCTGGATATGGTAAGACACATAGGCAAACAGTTAGGCAACTTTATTCCGAAACGTTTTTCCGCCTACACAGTAGGCTTCTTCAGTCGAATACAGAAAGTAGGCAGAACAGTAGAGATATGAAGACGATGTAATCCAGTCCATTCACCCTTGAAGTTGTAGAAATTTTGAGTTGTTCAGATCCCTCGGCCTAGAGAAGTTCAGTTCCATAGTCAGGAAACAACTATCTGGATTGATCCGGCCCCGCCAGGACCCAATGGAAATAAGTCACTGTGTTGACTTTTTTGGGTTATCCTAGGTTCTCTTACACATATGCTGATATGTATTGATAATTCTATGTACTGTAATTTGTGTATTACCTGAAATGTACTTATTTACTTACTTACTACCTCTTCACTGGATCGCTAACTAGCACGTCCACTCTCCTGACCCATGAGTTTTATCGTTACTCGCTTAACGCTATGGATGGATCTGCCTCCACTACATCGCTTCCCAAACTATTCCACTTCTGACTACTCTGGGCTGAAGAAATACTTCCTAACATCCCTGTGATTCAATCTGTGTCTTCAGCTTCCAACTGTGTCCCCTGTTAACTGGTACAACCTCTAGGTACATCTGTCTTTGTCCACTTGGTCAATTCCATCTCAGTATTTTTGTATCGTCATTATACATGTTCCCTATCATTCCTGTCCTCCAGTGTCTCAGGTCGTTTCCCTTTACCCTCTCCTGTTAGGGCATACCTCTATAGCTCTGGGAATACGTCTTGTTGCTCAAAACCTTTGCACTTTCTCTAGTTTCTTTACGTGCTTGGCTAGGTGAGGTTCCTAACTGTTGCCCTGCATACTCTAAATGGGCTAACGTAACTCGGTGTACAGGGTCCTGAATGATTCTTTTTAAGATGTCGGAATGCTGTTCCTGAGGTTGTCGGCGCCCATATGATGCAGCAGTTATTTGGTTGATGTGCGCTTCAGAGATGTGCATGTTGTTATACTCACCCCCAAGATCTTTTTCCTTGAGTGAGGTTTGTAGTATCTAGGCCCCTAGACTGTACTCGTCTGCGGTCTTCTTTGCCTTCCCCAATCTTCATGACTTTGCACTGGGTGGGATTGAACTCCAGGAGCAATTTGCTGGACCAGGTCTGCAGCTGTCCAGATCTCTTTGTAGTTCGCCTGGTCTTCGATCGATGTGAATTCTTCTCATCAACTTCAGTCATTGCAAACAGGGACACCCTCAGAGTCTATTCCTTCCTCATGTCGTCACAAAATACCAGAAAACAGCATGGTCCTAGGACTGACCCCTGTGGGACCCCGCTGGTCACAGGTGCCCACTCTGAATTCCCTTCTTATCTGTGAATATTCGTTTCTGGCTCTCACGACTGCTCTCCCTTATTCTCCTGGGTCCTTTGCCTTCTATATTTCTTCCATTCCCTAGCACACTTGGTTTTGCCTCCCTGCACCTTTGGGTAAACCATGGGTCATACTGGCTTTTTAATTATTCCTGTTACCCTTGGGTACAGACCTTCCTCAGCCTCCTTGCATTTTGTTGCTACTATTCATCTCATTAACTGGCTTCCTGCCAGATCTCTGTCCCACTGAACCCCCATTCACAAGTTCCTCATTCCTGTGTAGTACCCTTTCTTGTAGTTTTGGCTCATTCGTCCTGGCTTCCTGCTTCTCCCTCCACTTGTAGCTCTACTGTGTTTATTGAGCTTAAAACCAATGGTCCATGGCCCCAAGGGGTCTTTATATGTGATGGTCCTCGATATCTGCAACTACTAAGGTTGAATTATAAGTCCCAGCCCTTGCTGGTTCATTCCTCTCCTCTCTCTCTTGTAGTGTCCCTTACGTGTTGGCACATGAAGTTTCAGTACCACCTCCTTCCATCTTAGCCCTCATGTATCTTGGCCCCCATGTGGGTCCAAGATTTCTCCAATATCGATTCTCTTGTGGTTTAAAGTCACCATGATCCTGGAGCTTTGCCCCTGCATGATGAGCTGCTTCTGGCCACTCTAGCAGTGTGTCAAACCATCGTCTATTGCTCTCGTCGTACTCTTGCCTTGGCCTCCTGCTGTTCTGTGGTGGGTTATACATCACTGCTATAACCACTTGGACCTCCAGAGTGAAGCGTTCCGCTATGTAATCATTTCTTCTCCGCTATCTCTTCTCTCCAGCTCTCAAAATTCCAGCGATTTTTGATCTGCAATGCCACTACTCCACCCCCCCTGTTCCCTCTGTCTTTCCTAGGATTTGGTATCCGTTGGAAGAAAGTTGGCATCTGTTATCATACCTGTAAGCTTGGTTTCTGGTGAGAGCGATGATGTCCGGTGATGCTTCTTTGACTCTTTCATGCCACTCTCCCACTTAATTGTTATTCCATCAGCGGTTGTGTACCGTACCTTCAGTTTCCTTTCCAAACACTGTGGTTTGGGTGGCCTGTGAGGGGTGGGAGACCTTGTTGTGGCATACTGTGGGATTCTATAGCTCGGTGTTGGGTGGAGGCTGTGGGCCATGGTTTGTAGTGTGTGTTGGCGATGGTGTGATAGGTTGTATGGTTCTGAGAATAGTTGTGTGTGTGCTTGCCCTTGCTGTTCTGTTCTGCTCTGATGACCTCTGCTGGGCATCTTGTCTTTTTCCTAGCTCCTTTCGCTTTTTTTGTCCTACTTCTCAGCTGCTCTCGTTTCTGATTTTGTTCTGTCTCTGTCTAGGAACTCCCTCTTGTACTCTTCCGAGTATTTCAATCGTGGTTTCTCTTGGAGGCATATGTTCTGCACTGTTTTCCATCCTCGAGAATCAGCTTGATTGGTCGGTTTCTCCCCTTCGTGTACCCCCTATTCTCTGAAAATTTACAATCCTCGTCCATCTCTTCACCTATTTCCTTGGATGATTTTCTCATTCTCCTTTCTTTCTTCCTGCTGCCTTTCAGTGTGTGTCCTTACTCTCTCTCCTGGAGCCCATGGATTAAACTCTCGATTTTTGCCTTTCCTCTTCCCATTGCCTCACCCTCTGTGACTCTGGATCATCTGTATGTGGTCAGTTTCTCCCTTTCATTTTTCCAGTGGCTCTTGATAGCATGGTTGTTCTGCCTCAGCATTCGTCCTTCACCTCTCCATATGGAACCAGCTGTTTTCCCTTTCACTCATTGGTCCTCCTTGGCAGGCTGATGTGACCATAGAATAATTCATAATTCCTTCCTTCCTGTTCGGCCTCGCAGCTTCAGATGCTGTTTGTCTTCTCTGGTCACTGCCACTGTAACGCTTCAGCCTAATTATCTCAACTTCTGGACCTTATCTTGGCTACTGCAGTTTCGACTTGTGCCTTCCCAATTCTTTGTCTCATTCTCCAACCTCTTTTTTTTTTTCCCATTTCACAGAGAGCTCTTTCTCCATTTTTTCAGAAAGCTCTCCTAATTTTCTCTCCCACTCTTGTTCCATCCTTTTCCACTGCTCCTCCATCCACTCCTCCCTACCAGAACCATTCTCATCTGATCCTTGGTTCCTGCGAGTCCACACCATTTTTTTTTTTTGTGAGAGAAGAGAGAAGGGAAAGGTAGAAGAAGAGAGAGAGGGGAAGAGTGAGAAGGGAAAGGGGGAGAAAAGATGGAAGGTAGAGAGAGGGGGATAGTGAGAAGGGAAAATGGGGAAGAGAGGAAGAGAGAGAGCAAGAGAGAGAGAGGGAGAGAGGGAGAGCGAGTGAGGAGAGAGAGGGGGAGAGTGAAGGCGCAAAAGGAAGGGTAGGGAGGGGGAGAATTAGAGGGAAAATGGGGAAGAGAGAGAGCAGAGAGAGAGTCTGGAGAGTAGGGAGGGAGGGAGGGAGGGAGAGGGGAGGGGAGAGAGGGGGGGGGAGAGAGGAGGGAGAGTTGGGGAGGGAGGGAGGGAGGGAGGGAGGAGAGGGAGGAAGAGGGAGGGAGAGAGGGAGAAGGCAAAAGAGAGGGGGAGAGGGGGGAAGTGAGGGGGAGAGGGGGGAAAGAGGGGGAGATGGAAGAAGCGAGAGGGCGAGAGAGAGGTAGGGGAGAAGAGGGAGGCGAGGGGGGGAGAGAGATGGGGAAAGGGAGGAGGGGAGAGATAATGGGAGGGGAGAGATGTTAGAGGGGAGAGTGAAGTTAGAGGGGGGGAGGTGTTAGAGGAAGAGATGTTAGAGCGGAGAGATAGGAGAGGGAAGAAGAGAGCAGTGAGATAGGTAGAGTGATAGGTAGAGAGAGAGTATAGGTAAAGAAGTGGAAAAGGTAGAGATAGGTCTCTACCTAGGATAGGAAGAGAAGGGGAGAGAGAAGGAGTGAGGGTTCAGTGTTCAGTTCACAGGACGGTGTGAAATCCTGTTATGTGTGTGTGTCTAAAAGCTTCCAAGTGCTTGTCGCCTGATGTGTGGGTGTGTTGTGTGTGTGTTTGTGTGTGTGTGTTCGGTATGTGTTGTATGTGTGTGTGTGGTGTGTGTGTGTGTGTGTGTGGGGTATGTGTGTGTGTGTGTGTGTGTGTGTGTGTGTGTGTGTGTGTGTTTGTGTGTGTGTGTGTGTGTGTGTGTTGTGTAGGTGTGTGTGTGTGTGTAGGTGTGTGTGTGTTTGTGGTGGGTGTGTGTACTCTCCTATTTGTGCATCTCTCCTTTTTCGTGGTTGCCAGGGGTCGAGTCCTAGCTCATGGCCACGCCTCTTCACCGGTTGCTACTAGGCCCGCTCTCTCCACCGCACGCACAGGCTGAGGTTGCATTCCGCGTCGTTTTTTATGTTGTTTGGTTCCGGACTACCTACTGACGTCTGTGGAGAGGATTCGAATATGAAAGGTATTCCACACAACGAGACAGCGAAAACATAGACCCAAAAAAAAAACCAACCAACACACACCTACGACATAAATATAACACAAATAATGAAAAAATAAAAGAGACAATAAAAACCACAAAAACAAATCAACCCCTTAAACAAAAAACGGTTCAAAACTAAATCCTAAATAGAAGGACAACATCAACAAATGAGACTCAAACAATCCCTAAAAAACGCGAAACAAGTCCCTGAAAAAAAAAACACCACACCACGCAGAAAAACACATATAACCCAAAAATCCAACACCACTAAGAAGAAAAACCTAACCCAAAAAAAAAAGATAAAAACCAACATATAAATACCAAAAGGTACATAATAAAAAAATCAGACGAGAACACAAACCAAAGGAAACTGAAAAAAAAACTCCATCAAACTAAACAAAACCAACAAAACCCACAACCACAAGTCAGACCAACAAAAAAATCACCATAAACAAAAAGAACACAGAATCAAAACAATAAAAAAAAAAAAAACCAAAAAAAAAAAAAATATTGGGGAACAGGGGGGGAAAAACCCCAAAAAAACAAAAAACCCCCGGGGGGGGGGGGGAGGGAGGGGGGGGGGGGGATTTTTGGGTTTTTGGGGGGTTTTTGGGGGGAAAAAAAGGGGGGGGGTTTTTAAAAGGGGGGGAGGGGGGGGGGGGTTTTTTAAAAACCCCAAACCATTTTTGGGGGGGGTGACCAGCCCCCCCCCCCCTTTTAAAATTCAACCCCCCCCCCCCAGAGCACAACCCCTTTTAAAGGGGGTTTTTCCCCCCCCCAATTTTCCCCCCCTCATGACTGAAAAAATACTTCCTACACTCTCTGACTCTTTTGTGTCTTCAACTTCCAATTGTGGCCTCTTGTTTCTGTGCCCCCCCCTGGAACATCCTGTTTTGTCCCCCTTGTCTATTCCACGCAGTATTTTTTATGTCGTTTTTCATGTCTCCCCCGACCCCCTGTCCCCAGTGTGGTCAGGCCCATTTCCCCTTTTTTTAAG
>NC_069401.1:94955898-94973334 GCF_026875155.1 Cherax quadricarinatus | reverse complement strand
AAGGTGGATAACAAAAAACAGTGTCCATTAAGTGACAGTGAGAAGGCAACACTTCCAGCTTGCCGGCCCACAGCCTGCCCTCACCCTCCCTTACTACCCACCCCATTACAAATACCCCCACGATACCACCACCCACCCTCTCTCTCCTGTGAACTTCATTGTAAACCTACAACGCCTCCTCTGTGATGACTTCACATCACACAATAGCAAGAATATATTCGCTATCTGGCTATTGTCCCAGTAGTTTCTGCAGAGTTTGTGGGTATACCACAAGGGACAAAATACTTCTTAGATGTAAGGAGCCTACTTGCTCCAACTACTGCCACACAGATTGCATTCCAGAAGAAGAATTCTGTTACAGTCAGGTTGAAAATCTCAGAAAATTGATGGATATCCATAATCCTGTGGTATATGTGGATACAAACCTGGTGCTACAGGAAGAAGATTCAGAAGTACCTTAGGGACTTCTGTCCAAAGATCAAGACTGCCCTCTTGGGCTGTGTTGTAAGGTCGCAGCTAAGATAAATCCATCACAGGGAAGCACTTCATGAGCTCCTCAAATCATTAGATAACCTTTAAGGCCAGTGCAAGCCTACATCAAGTGACATAAGCTGCTCAGCTGATGGTGACACTATTGACAAGGACAAAGTCCCACACTGAGCTCAACTCAGAGGTAAATAACTGGAGGAATTCTGTCATCGCTAAGGCCCCACAGATTGACAGAGTTCAAAACACTACCTTTGGGAATTCTAATACAATTCCTCTGACCACCACAGAGGGAACAGATCCTCTCTCCAGCAATGAAGTAAGCCTTGGATTTGTTAATTCTCCTACACTTGACACCTCTGCTTCAATACCTGCCAGTACACAAGACCGTGCACATACCATCTCTGATCCTACACCTGTCAACACACCTGCCGACACTACTCCAACATCTGGCAGCAGTGCTTCATCGGCAAGTTCTGAGTCAGGATTTTCTCCACCAGTTAATAATCAGGGCACTATCACTGCACCTCAACACCTACTGAACCAAGGTACGAACAGTAGGGACACATCTGTCAGAACTGCACAGGGGCGTGGTAGAGGACGTGGCAGAGGACGTACAAGAGGACGTGGAGGAGGAAGACATCTACAGTCGTCTCACCTTCTACCAACACAGTCCCAGCAGCAGAACCTGTGGACAAATCAGCAAAACACAAGAGGTGCAAGAAATTACAGTCCACCCTCCCAGGCACGTAGGCAGTGCTCTTGCTGTCACCGGAAGGGACACACCACTAACAACTGCCTGTGAGATACCAGGTGCAGTTACTGCCACAAGAAAGGACATCAGGAGGATCAGTGTCGGAAGAAAAAGGAACTTGACAGACAGGACCACCTGTTTAGAGACCTGTTCTCGGAACAAACCAGCAGGATTTCTGAGTTGGTGAACACACTCACACGTCACCCACTCACCTACTCCTATCTCAGCCAGCAGGTGGTATTGTGCCTTATACAAGACCACAGACCTACATCCCTGCAGCTGCCTCAGTGCCCTACCTCTCTCAAGGGCAGGCACCTTACATTCCCTACACACCCACCACCTCAAGCTGACCACATCATGAGGAGCCAGTCTATCAGCATCCTGTCGGCCAACATTAGAGGTTTCATTACTAATGTTGGAGAGCTCTCACACAGTTTTGTGAACACTTGACATCCCGACATGATAGCTGTTGTTGAAACATTTTTCGACGACAGGACTCCAGAAAATTTTGCAAGAATTGCTGTCTACACCTCATGGATGAGAAGAGACAGGCAAGGGCAAGGAGGTGGTGTTGCTGTATGCTTCTCTAAAAGTGTTCATGTCCAGCACATTCATGTTGCCACCCCTACACATCTTGAAATGTTCTTCATGATTTGAATAAACACTATTACCTCTGTACTAGCATGTGCAATGTACAGACTTCAGTGGTAACATGTAGACCACATCAACTTCCTAATGGAAAATGTGGACTCCCTCCTGCTACAACACAACTGTCAACATGTCATAATTGTTGGTGACCTCAACCAACACCTTATACAGAGGGACTTTGATGACCTTCTTGCTTTATTTTACATGAGAAACTTTGTTGATTTCCTTACTCACATCTCTGGCTCCTCCCTTGATCCAGTAGTAAGTGATCTAGCATAAGGTATAGTCACTTGTCAACCCCTCGGCTACGTTGGATCATCTGACCACAATTATTATTATTATAATAATAAAAAAGAAGCTTTAAACCACAAGGGCTATACAGCACTGCAGGGCAGGAAGGAGGCAGGGGTATCAGGTGGGAAAAGGGAGAGGGATAATTAGTAGGGCACAGAGAACAGCGGGGCAGTGGATAGAACAGGAGTAAAGGGCAGCAAGAGATTGAGGTAGAAAGGGCGAAGGGGAGTGCAAAAGGTATCGTCATCAGAGTTTGTGGAGTAAGTCAGTTGTTGTCAAGAAGTCAATGAGAGAGTCACGATTAAAGGAGGGTCCATCAGCAAGTAGGGAAGGTAGAGAGAGAGAGTAGTAGAGCGGAGACTACGTTGTAGGTAAATTCTGCATGCTCGTTGATAGAGAGGGCAGTCTAACAGAATGTGGCTAATCGATACTGGAACCTGACATGTCTCACAGAATTATTATTATAATCAAAAAGAAGCGCTAAGCCACAAGGACTATACAGATATGTCTCACAGAGATACCCATGAGTAAGACGAGTGTGGCAAATGTGAAGACGGGAGAGGGAAGTCTTCCAACCTTGACACTGATGACAAGAAGACGGCCAGTAACCTATACTCGGTTTAATAGAATGAAGTTTGTTACCGAGTAGATTAGACCAACGTTGCTGCCAACGGATGTGAAGGTGGGTAGCTATTACAGCAAAATAGTCTGTAAATGGAACACCTCTATAAGAAACTGGTAGGTCATGCACTGCTGACCGCGCAGCAGTGTCTGCATGTTCATTGCCCTGTACGTCAACATGACCAGGGACCCAACAAAAAACAATATCTTTATGCTTGGTAGAGATACGGCATAGCCAAAGTTGGATATGGAGGATTAGGGGGTGGGGTGTATCAAATTTTCGTATAGCCTGTAGAGCACTAAGGGAGTCTGAGATAACCACAAATGATGACACAGGTATAGATGTAATACGGATAAGTGCTGCAAGAATGGCATACAATTCGGCTGTAAAAATGCTAGCCGAGGAAAGTAAATGTCCTCGCACGACACTGTCCGGAAACACTGCTGCGAATCCGACGCCGTCAGAAGACTTAGAGCCATCTGTGTACACTGCAATGACACGAGAATGAGAGCGGAAGTGGTCAAGAATAAGAGAGCGGGAAGCTACGATAGGCAGTTGGGCTTTTGTGCAAGGGAGTGAGAAAGAACAGACTTGGACAGCTGGAACTTCCAAGGGGTGAAGGGAAAAGTGAGATGCTACATGAGCATAGAAAGGTGGTAACTGAAGGGAAGACAAGAGCGAATGTAGTGGAAGAGAAAAGGGACAGAGCAAACAGGGGCGACGAACAAATAAAGAATGTCTACTAACATCTGTGACTATTCTATATATGGAAGGATTGCGGAGATCATGAGAGCAAAGACAATGGGCATCACGGCGATAGGACAAGGATGGAATATTCGCTTCTGCATAGAGGCTCTCAACAGGGGAAGAGCGAAAAGCACCAAGGCACAAACGTAATCCATGGTGATGGATGGGATTAAGGCTCGAGAAAATTAAATTATTAAATTAATCCATGTTAAGCGCTAAACCCAAGTGAGTCATTCAGCGCAAGACGTGTTGGAGGCTCGATCCTCCGTCTGGTGAGCGCCAGACAGACGCTTAAGATCCCAACAGAATGAGGTGAGGAGTCCACACGCACAGCCCTTTGCTCTGAGCTCGCCACCACCGATTGGAATGCTCTTCTCCAAGGGGATGTTGACAACCAAGTGAAAGCCTTCACTGGATACATCCTTAATTAATCTACAGCAAGAACACATTTCTCACCGGCAATACATGACAAAGCCTACAGATCAGCCTTGGCTTGGCTTTCGTTGTAGAAAGGCTGCTGCTGCTAAGTACAAGGCATGGCGAAGGTATAAGAGTCATCCTACCATCTATAACAGGAACTTGCACAGGCAAGCCTGTAGGCATATGGGTGACGGTCAAAAGTAGGCCATTGCTAAATGGGAGCTGGACACAAAAACAAAGCTAGCATCAGGTAGGGTAGGCTCCAAAACCTGGTGATCCCTGGTCAAGGACAGACAAGGTTATTTGCCTGATGAACTCATTCCACCTATAAATCGACAGGATGGGATCACCTCTACTAGTAGTCGAACACTTTGCTACCAAAATGCAAGTTCCTGATCCAGCAAGGAACCCTCCTTGGCTAGCTGCATGAACTGTGTCAAAACTCAGTGGTGACCTTAAGGCAGGAAGTGGTGCATTTCGTTCTTAAATCGCTTGACCAAGAAAAGGCTATGGGCCCAGACAAGTTGAGCCCAAGATTGCTGAGAAGATGTGCAAACCAGCTAGCAGCACCTCTAACTCGAATCTTTCAGCACTGCCTAGTTGTTATGCAGGGTTCTGCATGACATTGTAATGGTGTTATGCAGGGTTCTGCATGACATTGTAATGTATATACAGTAGAGAAGGGTGTCATAATAGTATGAATGTTATAATTGTAAAGAATAATTTTATAATTCATAAAGTGCATTTGGGGGCACTGTAAAGTACTCTAACTGTAATTATAAAGAAATCCTGCTAGGTAGTTATTTTCCAAGTGTGTTTAGGTACGCGGAGTAAGCGCGGCTTGGGGCAGTCACGTGGGGTCAACGTGGTGTGGAGGCTGACGTCGGAGATGCTGTGTATTTAAGCTAAGTTTGTAGTTGTGTACCCCTTTTGTTTAGCTAACCCAAGTCATAGGCTCATCTATGGCTTACCTGTATGCCCACCTAGGCTCTGACATGGTCAGGGGGCTGTGGGATGAGTGAGGAAATAAGAAATGGGGTTGGCAGTGGAGTAGTGACGGCCTGGTGCTGACTAGGCCTAGTGGTTATGGTGGCTGGACCTCCAGCCAGCTGTTTCTTGTGTACCCTCATTTGGGCGTTTAGGATTAAGGCGTTTCTAGAGTGCGTATATAGTGTTATGTTGAATAAATAGATATATTTTCCTAACTAGGATTTTTGCCTAACCCTCTGTTAACCAACCCATTTAAGTAACACATACTGGTTTAGCGCTTTCTGTTTTGACTGGGATACCTGGGTGGCCTGTTATGCTTGAGTGTGGTAATTTTTACCTTGGCCCTTAGACAAGGCTTTTGCCCGGTATCCCCACATTTCTGAAAACATGGGGGCCTGTTAGGGGAGATTTATCAAATTTTATGTGGTAATAAAATTTTTGCACCGGAAAAATCAAAAACCATTCTTTACTGGGTTGGTCGGGAAAAGCTTCCCACTATAGCACTCACACAAAAAGTTTTTTTACCTTTGTGTGAAATATTGTATTTTTCAGTGTTATTATTAACTATACCTGTGAATAATTTCCTTTGTGTGCCATATTTTTGGGGTTTTAGGGTGTTATTAATCTGATATTTTGAGCTAATTTCCCTTACAGGTCCCCATCTTTGATTTTTGGGGGTTTATGTTCCCTGATTTTCGGGAAAAATTTTCCTTTGCGGTGCAATTGTCCTTTTTTCTGCAGGATTTTCTTGTTGCAACCCTATTTAATTTTGGGAAAAGTCCCCTGCAATCACCCCTTGTGAAATTACTCTTCAGTGTATATGCTTTGTTTGTGGCTTTATATTTTTATAGTAAGTTCTTTTAAAATAGCAAGTTTTGGTGTTATTATTTCTCAAAATGGTGACACTGTGAAAATTTGGGGATGCATGTGTTGGAGGTGACATTAAATCAAAATTTCCCATGTTAGGACCTGGTAAAGAAGCGGGAAATTTTTCAAATGAAATTAGCCCTAGTTGCAGAAGAAAAGGACATTTAAAGGGATTGAACGTACAAAAGACCCAGGAACAGAGACCCTTAGAGGAGCTTAGGGCTCAAAAAAGAGCAAAAAGGGAGGCAGTTTGCTTTTACCCAGCCAAAACAAGGGGTAGATGTTTTAATTTGAAAAAAAGCCATAAAATTTGTCCCAAAACCTAGAAAAAGACCCAGACCGTTTTTTTTTTTTGAAAAAGTACGGCCAAACCCCAATTTTTGGGCCCGGGAAAAGGAAATGGGAACATTAGCGAAAAACCCAATTATTTGGGAAAAGGTTACAGGCCTTTTTGTTCTTTAAAAGGATCTCCTTTTTCTGATTATCATAAGCTAAAAGAGGTGTTTTACTGGTTAAAAATTTTTGCCGGAAAGGTACAGGCAAAATTCAGAGGACAAAAGTTTCAGTCGGGCAGTTTTGGGTGAATATGGTAAGGAGAAGTGTCACTTCTAAATAGGGGGTGTCGCCAAAGGGGGTGGTAGGCAATTATGAGGGGCAAATTTCCTTTAAATTTTTTTAGAGGCTTTTGGGGAAAAAGTTTCCCCCTGCTTTAAGGGGTATCTTGAAGAGAAGGATCTTGATGATTTTAATAATGCTTTAGAGCTGGGTGAAGATTTTTTTGCTAACCCAAAAAAATTTTAGATTACCCCACCCCACATAAATAATGGTAATTTTTTTCCCCCACCAAAAGGGAAAGAAATTTCAGAAGTTTAACCCCCCTTTATCAGCCCAATAAACACCGAGTTTTAAAAAGCCCAATTTTCCGGATCTCGAGAAGATTTTTTAAATCAGTTTTTCGAGGTGAAACACTCCCCCTCACAACCTCCCAGCCTTACCCTCACTCACCACCCCAGCCCGCAAATGTTGCAGCCGTTTCAAGCTTCCTGGTTAGTTCGTGTGCTAAATTTCTTCAATCTCCGAGGGGTTGACCCCGGGTTTTGCAATTAAGCCAGTCAGTAAGCCAGACGGTGGAAATGACGCCCGTCAGCCTATCATCCAGCCTGTTCCTGTCATCCACCTGCTCCTCCCCGCTTTGGCATCGTTCACGTTTCCAGCAGCCATTCTCGTGGGGAAGCCAGTCAGCCAACCAGCTTTAACCCGGGGAGAGAGAAGTAAGCCCCGCGTAAAGAAGTAAGCCAAATTTTCCCCCTAAGTTTGTCTAATTCTTTGTGTCCTGTTGGATGCTAAGGTGGTTTTCACCATTCCTGTGGCAAGAGTGGCTTTTAAGCCCCCTTCTGGGTAGAGTGGCGGGCGTTGCAGCCCGCGAGTCATCTCACCACCCCACTCTCCCTCCCCAACCACCCCAGCCCCCACCTCATCTACCTGTGGTTGTTTTGCACCCCTTTTACCGGGTCTAATCTGTTTTGGCTACATAATTGGTCAAGAGATGTAGGTGAGCGCCAACGATAAAACCCAATTAGGGGGTCCACCAAGAGAGCGCATTTCTTCCGACAAAAGTGAGTGTAGGAGGCGTCAGTTCACCCCGCAGGACAACCTACAACCTACCTAAACACAGAATCACCCCATACTACAGACTTCATTATTATTTTTGGAATTTTTTTGCATTTAAAGACTTTTGGTTTTTGTGAGACATTTATAGTAAAAATTTTTTGTGTCTCTAAAAACCCTTTTGTTTTCAGTGTGAGCAGTTTTTCTTTGACTCGTTATTTTTGTAAAATTTTTTTAGTGTTTTCGCTCATTTATTTTTTTTTTATTCTGTGTTTTGTTTTTGCTACCCCGTCTGTTAAGTATTAGGTTAGTGTACCAGTCAGTCACTCTGTTGAAGGATTCATTTTTTTTATTGTATTCTTTCAGCTTATTTCCCCCAGTAATTGTCATTTTTTATTTCATGCAGTGTTTTTACCCCCGTATTTCCCAAAATTTTCCATTTATTTTTTATTTTTGTGTCCTTTTTTTTTTTTTGCCCGCAGTGTCTCCCTTCCTCTAATTTTTTTCGCAGACCCCGTTTTACCATTTTTTTTTGCCAGCAAAAATTTTTTTCGTTCAGTTTACAGCAAGATTTTTTTTGTAAGGAAATTTAAAAGTTTTAAAATTTTTGTTGTTGTGCCCTTCCACTTTTTAATTGAAATGTGCCCTGCCACTGTAAATGAACATTCCCCTTTTTGTTCCCTTGTTTTTTTTTTTTAATTTTTTTTATATTTTTTGAAAAAAATTCCCCTCTTTTTATGCAATTTTTAATTTTCTTTTAACGTAAAGTGTTTTTTTTTTACTCTTTTGGGAAAATAAATTGTTTTTTTTCTTTAAATTTTCAAATTTTTTGATGTTTTTTGTGTTCAATCAGTTTTTTTTTTTTTTTTCATATTTTAATTTTTTTAAATTTTAAACCTTTAGTTTTCCCCGTGACACTTTATTACCCGCAGTGATTTTTTCACCCTTTTTTTTGTTGCACTTGGTTTTTGCAGTGAAAATTTTTTTTGTTTTTCACTTGTTCCCCGCAGTGGGTTATTTTCTTTTTTTTTGGGTTTTTTTTTACGGGAAATTAAAATTTTTTTAAATTTTTTTTTATGCATTCTTTAAAAAAAAAATACTTAAAAATTTTTTAGGGTTTAAAAATTTAAAAATTTTTATTTTTTTATTTTTTTCATTTTTTTTTAAAAATTTTTTAATTAATTTCTTTTTTAGGCCCAAAAGTTTTTAAAAACAGCTCATTTTGCATTTTAAATTTAGGGCCCCCCATTTAATATTTTTTACTTGTATATTTTAAAAGTAAAATTTTTTTTTTTCTTGCCAATAGGCCTTCACATTGAGTTGGCCTTTCCCCTTGGAGTGTATTTTAGACTTTTTTTTTTTTTTTTTCCTTTTTGCAGAAAAATTTGTTGCATCTTTATTTCAATTCTAGGGGTTTTTTTTATCAATTTTTTTTTTCTTCATTTTTTTTTGCCTTATTTTTTTCTCGTTTTACTTTTCCCCTTATGTCCCCAAAATTCCCTTTTAAGTGATTTTTTTAAATTTAATTCGATACCCAGACCTCCTCGGCTACTGTTGCCCCGTCAAACTTCCACAGTTCCCTTTCCGGGCTGACAGACCGACCCCGGGCACCCAGTTTCTATAGTTATACTCGTTTATTCCCCTTGGGGCGTTACCCCTTTTTTTCAAAGGCCCTTTTTAAAATAGTCTTGAAGCATTTTGGGTTTTCGGCCCTTTTGGGTTTTCGTGCTAGGGTCTAGTTGAAGGTTTCCCCTTCAGAAGGGGAAAAAATTTTCAGACTTGCTAAAGAAGCCTTTTTTTCGACCCCCCGTGCTGTTCACGTTTTTTGAAAATTTTTGATATTGGGGAGACTTCAAAAGGGAAACCTTTTCTAAGTGGGTTTTCCCAAAATGAGGGGGAAAATTTTTATTTGTTCTTTCCCTTTTCCCCCGTTAAAAAACAGCTGAACCCTATGTCGTTTTTTAGGGAAACTAGGGGAATGCTTCACCCATGAGTTTTAAAAAAACCGTTGAGTGCATTGCTGTTTGATTAGAAAAAACTTTTTTCATCATTTTTTTCAATGCTGTCCAGTCATCAGCTTTTCCCCCCTGAAGAGGCCCAAACCCTTTACAGAATCGGGGTTGCTAAAATTTGCCCGCATTTGGGGGGCAAAATTTAAAAAACAATGCCCCCTGCTTCCCTTTTGTGCTTTTGAGGGTTTATCCTCCCAAATGTGACGATTGGGAAAAACCCTTTAAACCCTTTTTTCATGTACGTTCCTTGGGGCCCCCCGGGGACTTTCCCCTGTAATTTTTTAAAATTTTTCACACCTATGCCTCAGGGCCCGCACCAAAATCTTTTTTTGCGCCCCCAGAGACAAATCGTGGTCCGTAACCCTCTCGAGTCACCAGAACAGTTTTTTTCAGAGTCGTTTTAACACCCGTAGTATTCTTGTTTCCTTCCAAATAACCCTAAATCGGCGGGGGAAATTGGGTTTCAACCCGTGGTTTTCCGTGGCCATATTGCAATTAATTGTTCCTGGGTGTTACCCCAAAAGAGTTTTGTACTGATTTATGAAATACCCCGATCTTCCCCATGTAAACCCTTTTCTTTTTAAAACATGGAATTGGGCACATCTGAGTGCAAAAGTCCCCTATAACCTTTAGTACTCTAGGGGCTTTCCCTGGGGCCCTTCCAACCCCAGAACCCCTTAAGGAAAAAACGATTTGTTGGGTTTTCAAAATAAAAAGAACCAGGTTTATTCTCCCAAATTTTTCAAAATAACCAGAACCGGCTCGTTTTTTCCAATTCGGGGGGAATTCGGGCGCCCCCGTCAAAAAATGTCCATGGGTCAAGTAAAGGGGGATAATGAGTACCCCTTTCCCCCCTTTTACAATTCCTTTGAAGCCCCTTTTTGCAGTCTTAGAATGGAAAAATCCCGTGATGTTGCTTCCATTTTTCTCTGACCTAAAAATTTGGGGTTTTTTGGAAAGGATGGGGAAATGGGGGGAACCCAAACCTTTTCTGATGACCCAAACCCCTTTTTGTTTGACATAACTTTCCAAAGCAACCCCTAGGCCCCTTTTAGTGCAAACATTGTTTTTAATGCGCCCGTTTTTTGTTCATGGGGCTCTTGGTTGCGCAAAAACAAATTTTTATTAGGTTTCTAGTTTGTTTTTTGGATAAGCAGTTACGACATGGGCCCTTTTTTTTGAAAAAACCGATCATGTTTTTCCTCCCTTACTTTGGGGGAAAATAGCTGGTTTTCACCTGCGTGTTTCCCAGGTCGGACCCTTCCCCAAATTTCTATCCAAGGAGGGAGAGGGCTTTTTACTGCTTCCCTTCCTTTTTTTGTCGAACCAGATTCTTTCCTGGGGGACCCCTTTAAATGGGATTTGCTTCCATGCGAGGACCTTACGCCCTTGTGCTGACCCTTATCGATGGCTTTCCCCCCCCAAAATTTACGACTTGATCGTTCCATTTGGGGTTACCAGCTTGGAAACAGAAAAAACTGGGTTTTACTGCTGCAGAGTATGTTTTAGGATTAAGTCCCTTTTCAAGCTTAAAGCATTTTCCCCCCAGCATACCCCCAAGGGGGGCAGGGGACTGGTTTTTTTAAAAACGGTTTACTCCCCTCAGTGTTCACCTTACCGTCCCGGGCTTTTCAGGGGTAGTCCGATGCCCCAAGGGGCCCAGGACACTCCGGGTTGCCTTGAGGGGCACAACCTATTCCCCGCAATGCCTCTTATTCGAGTGGTTTGTTTCTCCACAGGGGAAAGCCTTGTCGGGGAAAAAAAAACTTACTTGCAAAAATTTGTAAAAAGCCATCTCTTGTTTAAAGTACATGCCCCTCTGCGGGGGGAAAACGTCCCCTGTTGGGAGCTTGTGCTCCCCACTAAAAGGTTTTTTCCCCGTTGGGTTTTTCCCTTTGTGTTTTTAGAGGGGGGGTAAAAAGTCCTAGTTGGGCAGTGATTCCCCGCAAAAAATAAAAGGTTATTTTTTTGAACCATTTCCCTTTCATGTTGGGGAAAGATGGGAAGATCCATTTTGTCCTGGCCAAAACTTTTTGGTTACAGTGTTCGCCTCAGAGCAAATACCAATTTGTTGACCTTGTTCACTATTTACCCCGTTCGGGTTTGTGGGAGAGTTGTCACCCCGACCCGTTTTTGGGTTGGGGGCTTTTTCTGCCGGGGGGAGACCTAAACCACTTCACTGGTCCAAAAACTGTTTTCCCCCAGTTTGGGGGGAGGGGAAAGGGGGGACTTTTGTCCCCCTGGGCCCCAGATGAAGTCAAGGGGTTTTTTTTTGACTCTGTTGAACAAACGTCGTTTTTTAAAAAATTGCTTTACCAGGGTGAGAAGTTTGGGTTTTTTTTTTTTTTAAAGAACTTATGTCCCACGTATTCCCCTTGAACCTGGGATTTTAAAACCTAAACTACATAAAAACCCGGGGGGTTTTCAGAATGCCCCCATCCCAAAATTTTTCTGTTTGCAGAAGAATTTATTAATTTAAATGCCCTTTTTGATGGAGTTTTTTTAGCACCTTTGCAATTTTCCCCCTTTGGGTTTCACCCTTGGATACTAGTACCTAAAGGGGAAGGGATTGGGACTTGGGATCCCCCGTGGATTTTACTTTTTGGAAGTTAAAAAGCGGGGGGGGGGGGGAAAACCATTCCAGATCGCTTTTCCCCCTTCCTGTACTTTGGGTGATCTTTTTTCCCTAACATAAAGGGGAAAAACAAAGTCTTTTTTAACCCCAGATTTTTTTACAAGGGGGTTTTTGGGTTTTTTTCCCCCTTTTACGAGGACAGCCAAAAAGCCTTTTAAAAACATTCTCCCCCTTCCCACGGTTTATTATCAATTCTTTCCCTTTTGGGGTTTTTTGGGGGTTTTAAAAACTCCCTATTTAAGTTCCCAAGGCTCCCTGACTAATATCCCTTTTGAGGTCCCCCAAAAGGTTTAATTTCATTTTTGGGTTTTTTTACTTAGATGCCGGGGGTTTCGTTAAAGTCCTTTAAAGGGCGTTGGGGGTACACAATTTTTTGAAAAGCCTTTATTTTTAAATACTTGGTAAGTTTTAAGAAGCCAAATTTTTAAAAATCAAACTGTTCCCCAAATGTAAAATTTTTTAGATCAGAAATTTTAAATTTCTTGGTACGTTTGTTTACTCCCAGAAAGGGGTTTTTCGGGCTGAACCAAAAATAACTGGCCCCGTACTAAAATTTTTCCCAAATTTCCAAAAAATGCTGATGCCGTTTAAAATCTTTGGGGGGTTTTGCGGTTTTTATTTGATCTTTTTATTGCCCTTTTTTTTTCCAAAAACTGCTCCTCTAATGAGGTTTCTTTAAAGGGGAAAAAAAAGCTCCTTTTTTTGGAAATTCCCTCAAGGAAAAAGCATTCCAAACTCTAAAAAAAAAAAAAAGCTAAAACTGCTCCAATTTTTTAAAAATTTTTCCCGATTTTTTTTTTAAACCCTTTTAATTTTGACAACTGATGCTAAATTTTAATTGGCATAGGTTTCCGGGACTAGCCCCAGAAAACTGATGGGAAGTAACAACGCAGTTGCATTTGGTAGCCGAAAAACCCTTCGAGGGTGAACGTAAATTTTTACAGTAAAATGAGCAAAAAAAAGCTTTTGCAAATTTTTATGGTCTTTTTTTTTTTTTAAAACAAATTCCCAGGGCATTATTTAAACAAATACTCTGTTATGTTTTTGACAGGGCCTTTCTCCCCCTGTTTCCCTTATTCCAGAACAAACAAAACCCAATGGAAAGGGGGAGCCGATGGACTTTTTTTGGGGGCTATCCAAGAGTTTTAAACCCACTTTTTAACATTTAAATGGCAAGGGCAAAAAGTAGTCGCAGTTGGCCCTTTTTTCGCGACATGTTAGTTTTAGTAACTGCAGAAACCTCCATTTTTTGTGCTGAAGATGTTTAAAAAAAGCCCCAACGAACAGATCCCAAAGTGGTCTGGGTTTTGATTCGATTTCCCGCTCCCGGAAGACTTATTCTGTGTTTTAAGCCAACCCGCACCCCTCATGACTTTTCATGAAACCCAAAAAATTACTGTATTTGAACAAACCCAGTTGGGATCCTAGCAGAAGAGTTTTACCAGTTAAATAATTCCACCCGCACTAGTGAATTTGGGAGCCTTAACCCGCTATTTTTTCGATTTGTACCAAAAGGTTTTTGACACCCCCGGTTAAAGGATCGTTCGTTTTTAAAAAAAGCCAGATTTAAAAACTTTTGGGGGGTCTATGGCAAATGTTTTTTTTCTGAGGGTTTTTTAAGGAAAAGTTGGGGTCTGCCCCTGAACATAAAAAGGGGGAAAAGTAATGGTCCCAATCCCAAACCCAAATATATCCCAAACCCACTAGCAAACCCGGGGGGAAAAAAAGAGTTGCCCCCAGATTTGTTAAAATTTAATTTTTCCCAAAGTTTTCCCCCAAGGTAAAAAAAACATCTGGGGTGTTTTGGTAAAGCCCTTTTACCAAAATTTTTGAGTTAGTTTCCCAAATTTCAGTTTTTTAAAACTGGGCCCAGACAGTAGGCCCTTTTAAACGGTTTTTTTTTTTAAAGGGAAAGATTTTGCAGGCATTTCCCCCCGCCCTAAATCAATAAAAGGGGAACAAGAAATTTGGAAAAAAATTTTTGGGTTTTTACCTTTTTAAAAAGGGTTTTCTTTAAATCCACCCCTTGTTCCCCATCATTTCCCGCCAGCAAAGGGTTTTTGGGGAAAAGGGAAAAAAAAAAGGGAAATAAATTGATGCTTGGAGGGCCCCTATCCCAAACCCCAAAAAGGGTTGGGAAAATTGGGGAAAAGAAAGGGTTTTAAACCCCGATGTGCAGTGTGTTTTAAATTTGGGTTACAATGTTTTTTATAGGTTTTTGGGCACTCCACAAATTTTTCATTGGGATGGGGTTGAAAAAAAGTTTTTCCTTATGAAATTGTTTTTTATTTTTAACCGAAACCAAATTTCAACCCTGATGATTTCATACCCAATCCCTACCAGCTTTGCTCCCCAAAATGTTTTTTGGGGAAGAATCCCCTTTTAAACCCCTTCAAAATCAACCCGCAAAAATTTCAAGGTCGCCCAAAAACTCGGAAGCAAAAGCCCTCCCAAAAACAAAGTAGGTTCGGGGGGTTTTGTTTTTGCTGTTTAAACCTTTTTTAAAAAAACATCTGCAATGCCCAAAGCTTGATCCCAAAAATTTGTTGGTTTTTTAATTTGAAATAGTTGAAAAACCCTCAAATGGTTAAAAAAAGTATAAGGTTTTTGTGAGAAATTTGTTACTGGGTCAGTTTTAAAAAATCGCATTTAATTTTTTAACATTGAATTTTGTAATTTTTGATGATAATTTTATGTTCCAAACCCCCGACTAATGTGACAGACTCTGGGGCAATTTTCCTTTCCCGATTTGTAAATCTCTTCCTCTGATAAATCAGTCAGACGATCAACCCGAAATTTTCGTTATTCCCCAGTTTCACGAAAGGTAAATTTAGAAATTTCCCCAATAACTTTTTTAACTTCCCAAATTTAGATTTGCCTCAAAAAATACAGCAAAAAGAAGGGGTTTGCCAGGTGCTGCAGAGGGTTTTATCCTCCCAAAAAGGGTGACACCCATTCTGCATATGTCAATTCCACCCAGCAGAAAGGGGGGGGGTTCAAAGTGGTTTGTTTAAAAATTTTAAAAAACCCCGTGATTTATTAAGATTTGGGAAATTAAAATTTAACAATATCAAAAAATTTTATCCCGTATTCAAAATTTTTTTTTTTTTTTTGTGTTCATGTTCTCCCCCGCATTTGAGGGTTAACAGTCTAGTTTTGAGTGCACCAAATCCGCCTTTTTTGTTTTTAAAAACCTTTTTTTTTGTATATATTCCTCCCTCAGACCGTTTTTTGTTTACATGGAATTTCAGATCGAAACGAAAAAAATTTTTTTTTTTATCCTTTTTTAAAACTCAATGTTGAGGGGTTTGATGTTCATTTTTTTGAGTTTTAATTTTTGGGGTATTTTTAAAACCTTGGGATTTTCTTTTCGTTTCAGTTTCGTAAGCTTCCATTTTTCCCAAAGTTCTACTTATGTATGTTTTTTAATGTTTTTAAATTTTTTGTTTCTTTAAATTGTTATAGAATCGCCCCCCGCCGGGGATAACCTTTCCAATTTTTCTGTTTTTTTTAATTTTGTTGTATTTTTCGGGGCGGGCATTTCGTTTTTGCGGCCGAAACTCCCCCAGTAAATGTAAACCCGGGTTTCCAGTAACCACTTTTTGCCAGTTGGGGTCAGAAAACCCCTTTCTTTCCTGAGTCAAATGTTTCTGAATATTTTTTGTGGTGGGCCCGGGAGTAAATTCCCAAAAACCCCCCTCAATATGGGTACTGTGGGCGGCCAAGGGCAGTTGGGGGGGTTAAGGGGGGAGCAGATTTGGTCACGGCTGTAAGGGATTTCTCAATTTTTCTGTAATTTTTTACGTTTTTCTACCAGCCTACGTGAGTTTTTACCCTTTTTCCCCAAACCACGTCGAACTCCCAAAATTTATAAGTTGTAAAAGGTCCAAGGGGCCCCACAAGGAACGGTGGGACGAGCCCAGCTCCCGAAATCAAGGGGTTCCCAAACTTGGGGCAAATGGGCGGGGGCCTTTTTTTTAAAACCCTTTTTACCGTACCCTTTTTGTTTTTATACAGGGCCATCTGCAGCCGGGATTGCAAAGAAGATGCAAAAGAGATCAGGCGGGTTGTTGGAAATTTTTAGGTAGATACAACCCGGTTTTTCCCCACGGGGGAGCTAATATTGAAGGGCCCCCCTTTGGGTTTTATTAGGGTTAAAACCAGCAGTTTTGGGGGCCCTCGGTTGAAGGTCTCTTTTCAAGGGGGCCACGGGGCCCTTTCACCCAAAAAAAAAGGTTGGGTAAAAGGTGTTATGTCTTTGAAGGGGCCCGTGGTTTGCCGTACCCTTGGGTTGTAAAGGGGGAAAATTACCAGTTTTTCGGATGAACCTTTCAAATGGGGTTGGAGTTTTTCCCCAAAGGGGAATTACGGATTCCCTTTTAAGGGCTCCAAAATTTCACAGGTTATGGGTTGGGGGTCTGCCCTACCCAAGGGGGTGTTACTTAGTTTTAGGTATCACAGGGATATACCTTGTGGGGTGTTGACCTATTTTGGGCCCCAATAATGTCAGGGGGGTTTTTCTTGAAAGTGGGGGAACCTCTGGTTTGGGGGGCCCCAGCCTCACAGAGTTGGAGGAAAAAAGCTGGGGGTCCCTTGCCCGGTTATTTCCAGGGTGGAGAAAACCCGGAAAAATGTCAAAAAATAAGGGGCATCTCTTCTGTGCCCTTTAATCTGGGGATTTTTTGGGTTTGGGGAATCTATTTCTCGAGCCTAGCCTGCAGGGGGGCTCGGGGTTGTGATGAACCATCCCCGGCAGGAACCGTTTTGGGGGGGGTCTTGGAGCTGGTATTGGGGGTGGCGGGCCCTACTCGAGAGCAGCTGATCGAGGCCCCGGGGGGTGACGACACCCTAAAAGCTATTCGGTCATCTGTGTTACCGAGGAAAAAGGCCTCTCAACTAAAAGTTTTTTTTTTTTTTGCAGACGGTATTTTGATAAGAAAGACCCCTTCGAAAGCGACTCTAAAGAGGGGCAAGGGAGGCACTCTACCAAGTGGTGGTGCCCGGGAACCATTTAGGTATCAGGTTTTGTGTTTTGGCCACGATTTTCCCTGGGTGGACATTTAGGTGTTAAAAAATATAAAAAATTTTAAAATTTTTTTTTCTTATTATTAATTTTAAATTATTTTAAAAAAAATAATGGGAATTTTAAATCCCCCCCCTTAAAAATTTTTTTAATAAGACCTTTCCAAGTTTTTATTTTTTGGGGGCCCTAAGGGGCCAAAAATGGGTAATTATTAGGTTCCTTCCAGGTTTGGAGGCCATTCAAGAAATTAAACCGCTTCTTAACATTGGGAAAAATTTTTTGAGGTGGGATCCCAAAAGGAAAATTAAAAGACAGGGGGAAAATTGTTTC
>NC_069401.1:94917665-94955398 GCF_026875155.1 Cherax quadricarinatus | reverse complement strand
AGACGAGGGTATAAAGGAAAACGGGAATATATAAAGGGATGAAAAATAACGTGCTGAAAATTTCCCACCAAGAAGGACTCGCAGCAATGGTTTCAAATTGGAAAAATTCAGATTCAGGAGGGATATGGGAAAGCACTGGTTTGGTAATAAGTTGTGGATGAGTGGAACTTCCGAGTACAGTTGTTGAGGCTAAAACGTTGTGTAGTTTTAAAAGTAGGTTAGATAAATACATGAGTGTGGGTGGGTGTGAGTTGGACCTGACAAAGCTTGTGCTGCGGGGTCTGGTCCCGTGTTCCTTCCTTGAGTGGAAGTGACCAGACTTTTTGGGGTCTTTGGGGCTAATCCAGAGGGGGAACAGGGACCTGCTCCACATGGGCCAGTGGGCCTTTTTGCAGTGTTCCTTCTTTCTTATTTTTCTGTTTTCCCTTATTCTTCCAAGGATAAATGGTGATCCCGTCGGGGCGGTTTGCTGGGTTGTGGGTATTGTTGGCTATTATGATCAGGCTCCCTCTTTGCTGGGCATCCAACTCTAGCAAGGTGTTCGTTTATTATGTCATTGACCCTATTGTGTATTGCATGCCAGCCCTTGGTTTTGGAATAGTTAAGACCATGTAGACCATATTGGTCGACTTGCGCATCACCGCAATGCACGTATATTCCGTGTGAATTGGGGCAGTGTGGCTTTGCAAAGAGTACGTAACCTTCATTCGGCGCATGTACACACCCTCATTTGGTATAAACCTTGGTAATAAATACCGACAAGTTGGTTTAGAAAGACACGTAAGCAAACACTATAACATATTTATTAGAAACGTTTCGGTCCTGGACCTTGATCAAGGTCCCAGGACCAAAACGTTTTCTAATAAATATGTTATAGTGTTTGCTTACGTGCCCTTTCAAAACCCACACCCTCATTTACAGGCTACTCCCCAACCAGCGAACCAGTTGCTAAGAGTTGATGATGGGGCCCCGTCGTTCAACTAGTGACCAGGTTCTAGCCAATAAGATGGTGGTTTTGGCAATCGCAGAGGTTATGTGGGTACCACTCTCCTGTCTGCCCTTGTCATTCCCATTCTAGAGCTGGTTGAAGCACGGTCTGCTATCTTGTGGCTTCTATTTCTGCCTTGCTTACCGTGGAGTGCACTATACTTATCACTGTACATTGTGTACATATTGCTGTTCTAAATTGCAATCGTGTCATTACGATTTCTTAAGTCAAGTCAATATAAGTCTAAACTTTTTCTGCTGTGTTTATTTTGCTCCCATTACGCCCGGGATAACAGGCCATTTGGAATCCTGGGTTGTAATATGGGTAGCCTGTCCGAGAGCTGGGGCTGACTTAGAGAAACGGTTGAGCTTAGGGTGAAGCTCGTAGCAGGAACATTGTGCAGCTTGCTGTCTGGCATTGCATTAGCTTTGCCTATGCTTTAAAAAAATTTTTCGTGGGCAGTTGCTTATGGTCAGCCTTGCTATTGTGTGATCGTCAACAGCTCGTACTAGCTTGTTCGGTGGTGCTCGCTTCGCTACGGTCAATCTTATAGAACAGTGTGGATGGCTGGCATTGCTTCACAAATTTGCGTGTCAGTTGTTACTAGCCTGTTCGGTGTGGAGAATTTTGCAGTCCCGGGTTTGCTTGTATGCGTATTCTGCAATCGTACTGTGCATAGCTAAGCGTGTCCTGCAAAATTTAAAGGTTACGTTGAGGTATTCTACAATCGTACTGTGCATGCGAATAACTTATGCCACCTAGACGAGTCAGACGTCCTGGTTTTCGGCATAAAACTTTGCATAACCTACCTAAATTGTCCCTACAGCGTTGTTGGCAAATTGCTCGTTCCATTGGCATTAAATACAAACGCACTCTCACAGCTGCGCAACTGCGTTCACTGATTGCTGACAAACTTATAGAAGAAGAGATCGCACATCAGACTCCTCCCTCTACGGGAGCTAGGGCAAAAACTACTATAAATAACAAAAAGGCACAATACCGTGACTGGAACAATACACAAATAACCCGCACATGAAAGACAGACGCTAGGGAGCACAAAAATAGTGTTAGGCTTGCCGACACTAACAATGCTCTTTTCTGTCACGTCAGAGATCATAGCCATCCTATTGACTGGTCTTCTGCTAAAACTGTCTTCCCTACTTCCAACTCGAACAGTCGCCGTTTAGTTGAATCCTCTCTTATACACAACTTTCCTTGTATGAACCTTAGCCCTGGCTTCGTCTCTGTAGATGCCTTCCTCTCCCACTACATTGTAAAATGCTCCAAACTTCAGAACACCCGTGACTTAACCTGAATCCTCATTTTTTTTCTTCTTCTTCTTTTTCTTCTTCCTCTTCCCCTTTCCTCTCTCCTTTTCTCCTCTGGGTTGTCTTTCTCTCTCCTGTCTCGTGTTTCTATTCCTTCTTTATTTTATTTCACCACTTCCCCTTTCAAAGCACCTCGGTGCGCTTGCTCTCCCTCTGTGGGTTTCTAGCTCTCTTGCAGTGCTCCCCTTCCTTTGTATTTGACTGGCTCGTCTTCCTTATTTCCCACTTCTACCACTACCACTACTACTACCTCTTCTTCTTCTACTACTTCTACTGATGAAATTAGACACATGTGCGGCGTCTGGTTGTCTTTGTTGTGGACGTTTTCGCCATCCAGTGGCTGGCTGGATGGCGAAACGTCTACGGTGGGGATGCCCGGGTGTTGTGCATGTGTCATTTCATCCTGTCGGTATTATATACAATTCTTGTACTACTACTACTACTACTACTACCACTACTACTACCTCCACCTCTTCCTGCCTATATATAGCCATCCTGCTCCACCTCTGTTAGTGTGACTTTGTCAATGGTCCAAGTCGGACCGAAACGTCGTCGTAAGCTTCTGTCTTTCATGTGCGGGTTATTTGTGTAAAAACTACTATGTTCTCGCAGGAGGAAGATGATACACCTACGGAGCAAAACGGTCAGTATAGTGCAGCTGGGTTGTAATGGGCAGCACGGCGCAGAGCCACTGCGGGGCAGTGGCTCTGCGAGACACGTTCCCATTTTTTTGGAGGGAGTCCCCGGAATGAGGTGCAATCACAGCCTGGAGACGGGCAATCTCCCTGTCTGATGTTGCAGCCCTGAGCATGTTGGCAAGCACCTTTTCAGCGATGGGGCCATCCCATCCTAGTGCTACACTAGGGTTTGGTGCTAGAGCAGTGATGACATTGGCATAGGTAGGGTCCTGTATTCCTGTCGAGTCACTGAGGTTATCAGGAAGAATTTGTCTTATTAACCCGTTTGATGCTATGGAAGAGGATAGGAAAGCTGGTAAGGCAATCTGGGAGGATCTGCGTACTCCCAGCCCCACAACCCTGACCGAAATATATAAATTACCAAATTGCGTTCAGCCGAGATTACATCCTACGACACATTCTTCCGCTTCAGGAGACAGAACAATGTACACATCGCCTAAACCACATAACCAGCTATCATACAAGGATTACACATCCAGCAGAGCTAGGTGGTGTTCGTGATCCTAGAAACTCGTTGTAGTAGTAAGCTCAAGGCATATTTCAACCACCTCCCGTTTGAATACCAGTCTCCACAAGCAGTTAAGTGTGTCCTCGGATCATGAACAACACCTGAGTGCGTGATGTTTGTGGGATTGCTGGTTCTGTGGATAAAGTGATGCGAGAATTGTTCTGTATCTTGAGGCGGGAGAATGTCTCACAGGATCTAATTCCGGTTGGCCACAGTTTGGTAAATGTTTCAATACAACTTTACATGTGCCTTTTTTTGTTCAATACAACTTGTTTTGTAGTTTCATTATACACACACACACACACACACACACAATCTTGTTTCAAAAAATTCCATGCATAGATTACTAAGAACAGGTGAAAGAGGATTTCTCATTGCCATACCAAACTTCTGAGGGTAAAACTTGTGATTAAATACAAATTTTGCATCAACTATACAAAGTTTAGTAAGTTTAATGATAGTAGGAACTGGCAATGGTAAATCGTAATTAACAAGTTCTTCAGATAAGAAACTTAATAAATCATGAACTGGAACTTTTGTAAACAAGGAAGTAACATCAAAACTAACCATGTTAAAATCATTTAAGTCAATCAAGGAGCTTAATTTATCAACTAAATCTATATTGTTTTTAACATTAAAGTTAGAAATTTTGCCAACAATAGGGCTCAAAATGTCGACAAGTCATTCAGGTAATTTATATGAAATTGAACCTATGGAGCTAATAATTGGTCTGACTGGATTATCTGGTTTGTATTTTTATTAATCCATACATGTAGGGTAAAGATGGATTAGTGGAAGTAAATTTTTGAATAATTCATCTTTGCCTTTCAGTAGAAGTTTTATTATTTTTATTGATGTTGCTATTAACGGTTTCTCAGGAAAACATACCTGAATATTTATAGGATGAGAATGCTGGGTCAGGTGGAGAAAGCAGCATGTGACAATCTTCCGAGTGATACAGTCTAAAAACTTGGGTACGTTTTAAAAGAGATTGGGTAAGTATATGGGTAAACCTTCTGCAGTGTTCCTCGATTATGTTATGTTATGTGGGATAGCAATGAAGAAGTTTCTAGGCAAGAGGTTCAACTATGTTACAGAAGCCTTTGTCAATAAAGGATCACATTATACTTCTTGAGTGTTTAATATTTCCATTCTGCGGGTATTTTATGCCACTTAATTTCACAAATATTAATTTCATCAGTTGATAAATCAGAAGATTTTTCAAAGTTACAAAAGGCTTTTGCAATTTCAACTAAGTTTTTTTGAAGTTTCAAAACTTAGACTAAAACCTAGAGCAGCAGTTGTGTTTTTATCTAATATTTCGTCTGATAAGTTAATTACAAAATTATTAATAGCATGCCTTGTCCAATCACTGTTTAAGATGCCTAATTTTCCTTGTAGTTTGTTTCTGAGTTCATTACAAATTCTTCTGAGTTTATTATAGCAATGATCTAACACACTATGTTTCCATTCTGATCGAATGGCTTGATTAAAAGAGTATTTTGTTTCTCAATATTTTGAGTGCTTCCTTCTCCTGTATTTTAGTAATTTCAATATGTTTCAGAAGAATAGTTCTCATAAAATCATCAAAAGGAAGATCTCATGTCAAGGAATCTATTTGCCAGAAGAGATTTGGGCAAAACTTGTTCATTCAAACAGTTTAAAAAAAAAAGCAGTTTTGAAAATAATATGAATATTTCCTTTGCTTCATATAAATTAGAGTCATTTATAATTAATAAAATTTGGTAAGAATTTAGTAATACATTGGACAGAATACTAGGGGTAGATTACTAGGTTTGGGCAAATATTTTGTTAGTGGGATGTCGTGGAAGACCTGCCTAGTTAGGCCAACAGACCTGTTACAGTGTTCTTCCTCTCTTATGAGTCGGGTGTCGTCGCTTTTCAGGTGTTGCTTTGTCGTGGGAAGTGATGGTGAGGTGTGGTCTCGACCCTTTATATGTCTTCGTTTGATGTAATGCTTTTATAGTTCCTTGATGATGTGAGATGTCACGAAAGCGCTTGGAATTTCATTATCCTTTTACAGTGGTTGTTTTGCATACTTTGATATCACCGGTTTACTGTGATCTTATTGCACACACATACATATATATATATATATATATATATATATATATATATATATATATATATATATATATATATATATATATAATATATATATTATATATATATATATATATTATATATTATAATATATATATTATATATATATATATATATATTATATATATATATATATATATATATATAATATATATATATATATATATATATATATATATATATATATATATATATATATATAAATAATGTCGTGCCGAATAGACAGAACTTGCGATCTTGGCTTAAATAGCAACATTCATCTTGCCATATAGGACAAGTGAAAATTTGTGTATGCAATAATTTCACCAAAATCATTCTGAACCTAACGAAAAAAATATATTTCACTGTGTTTGTTTAGTATTAAATTATTGTAAACAAATCTAAAATATATTGAGTTGGGTTAGGCTAAAATAAATTGCACTTGCTATAATAAGGTTAGGTAAGTTTTCTAAGTTCCTTTTGGTGCAAAATTATAAATTTTTACATCAACATTAATGAAAAAAATATATCTTTAAACGTATAAGAGAAAATTTTAGAAAGGACTTAATTTTAAATGAGTTCTTGCTAATTGACCAGCTTTACATATTCGGCACGACATATATATATATATATATATATATATATATATAAATATATATATATATATATATAGATATATATATATATATATATATATATATATATATATATATATATTCAACAAGTTGGCCGTCTCCCACCGAGGCAGGGTGACCCAAAAAAAGAAAGAAAAAAATCCCCAAAAGAAAATGCTTTCATCATCATTCAACACTTTCACCACAATCGCACATGTTTAGAAGCATGTACGTATAAAGATACGCAACATACCCCCCCAAACTGCCAATATCCCAAACTCCTCCTTTAAAGTGCAGGCATTGTACTTCCCATTCCAGGACTCAAGTCCGACTATATGAAAATAACCGGTTCCCTGAATCCTTTCACTAAATATTACCCTCCCTCACACTCCAACAGATCGTCAGGTCCCAAGTACCATTCGTCTCCATTCACTCCTATCTAACACGCTCACGCACGCTTGCTGGAAGTCAAACCCCTTGCCCACAAAGCCTCTTTTACCCCCTCTCTCCAACCCTTTCGAGGACGACCCCTACCTCGCCTTTCTTCCCTACAGATTTATATGCTTTCCATGTCATTCTACTTTGATCCATTCTCTGTAAATGACCAAACCACCTCAACAACCCCTCTTCTGCCTCTGACTAATACTTTTTATTAACTCCACACCTTTTCCTAATTTCCACACTCCGAATTTTCTGGGATAATATTTTACACCACGCATTGCCCCTTTGACAGGACATCTCCACTGCCTCCAACCGTCTCCTCGCTGTGCATTTACCACCCAAGTTCACACCCATAATAAGAGTGTTGGTACTACTATACTTTCATACATTCCCTTCCTTGCCTCCATAGATAAACGTTTTTTGACTCCACATATACCTCAACGCACCACCACCTTTTTTCCTCATCAATTCTATGATTAACCTCATCCTTCATAAATCCATCTGCCGACACGTCAACTCCCAAGTAAACTGAAAACATTCACTTCTTCCATACTCCTCCTCCCCAATTTGATATCCAATTTTTCTTTATCTAAATCATTTGATACCCTCATCACCTTACTCTTTTCTATGTTCACTTTCAACTTTCTACCTTTACACACATTCCCAAACTATATATATATATATTTATATATATGTATGTCGTGCCGAATATGTAAAACTGATCAATTAGCAAGAACTCATTTAAAATTAAGTCCTTTCTGAAATTTTCTCTTATACGTTTAAAGATATATTTTTTTTCATTAATGTTGATGTAAAAATTTAAAATTTTTCACCAATAGAATATTACAAAACTTACCTAACCTTATTATAACAAGAACAATTTATTTTAGCCTAACCCAACTAAATATATTTTGAATTTGTTTACAATAATTTAATACTAAACAAACACAGTGAAATATATTTTTTTCATTAGGTTCAGAATGATTTTGGTGAAATTATTGCACAGAAATTTTTTGCTTGTCCTATATGGCAAGATGAGTGTTGCTATTTAAGCCAAGATGGCAAGTTTCTGCCTATTCGCCACGACATATATATTATATATATATATATATATAATAATATATATATATATATATATAATATATATATATATATATATATATATATATATATATATTATATATATATATATATATATATATATATATATATATAATATATTATATTATATATATATATATATAATATATATCACTGCAATTACCACCTTGGGACCTCCAGACTGAAATGCTAGTATTATGTAATCTCTTGCTTTTCCTCTGTTCTCCTCTCTCCAGCTCAACAAAATCACATTGGTTTTTGATCAGCAGTGCCACTCCTGCAGTGCCACTCCTGCAGCCCCTCTGTTCCCTCTGTCTTTCCCTAGGATCTGATATTCTGTTGTAAAGATGGCAACTGTTATCAACCCTGTGAGTTTTGGTTTATGTAAGGGCTATGATGTCCGGTGACGCCTCTAACTTTTTCGTGCCGCTCCTCCCACTCATTTGTTATTCCATCAGTGTTGGTGTACCATACCTTCAGTTTCCTCTCCAGCACTGTTTTGGGGGTCTGTGAGGGTGGGGGACGTGACAGTGTATTGCGGGATTCTACAGCATAGTGTGGGGTGGGGGCAGTGAGTGTGCATTGTGGTCTGTGTTGGGATAGCGTGATTGGTTGTGGCGTTCTGGGGGTGGTTCTGTATGTGCTTGCACTTGCTGCTCTGCCCTGCTCTGGTTGTCCTTTGCTGATTCTGTCCTTGTCTCTCCTCCTAGATCCTTTTGCTTTTGTGTCCTCTCCCTCAGCTGCTGTCGTTCTGCTTTTTTTCTGTCTCGGTCTAGGAACGCCCTCTTGCATGTTGCCAATTCCTTCAACCGAGGTTTCTCTTGGAGGATCCTGTCTCGCATTGTTTCTGTCCTGAAAATCAGCTTGATCAGTCGTTTTCTCCCCTTCAAGTACCCCCCTATTCACTGAAAATTTACGGTCTCAGACATATCCTCTTCACTTATTTCTTTGATGTTCTTAATCTACTGTCTTTCTGTGTGTCCTTCCCTTACTCTCCTGAATCCCAAGAATAAACACTGAATTCGCCCTTCTTCTCCCATTGCCTTTCCGTCTCTCTCTGGTTCTTGTCTGTACATGTCCATTTTCTCCCTCATTTTTATCTTCTAGCTCTTGGTGGCATGATCGGGCCTCTACATATGACCTGTTCCCCTCACCACCTGAATGTGTGTGTGTGTGTGTGTGTACTCACCTATTTGTGGTTGCAGGGGTCGAGTCCTAGCTCCTGGCCCCGCCTCTTCACCGGTTGCTACTAGGCCCTCTCTCTCCCCGCTCCATGAGCTTTATCAAACCTCGTCTTAAAACTGTGTATGGTTCCTGCCTCCACTACGTCATTTTCTAGGCTATTCCACTGCCTTACAACTCTATGACTGAAGAAATACTTCCTACTATCTCTCTGACTCATTTGTGTCTTCAACTTCCAATTGTGGCCTCTTGTTTCTGTGTCCCCTCCCTGGAACATCCTGTCCTTGTCCACCTTGTCTATTCCACGCAGTATTTTATATGTCGTTATCATGTCTCCCCTGACCCTCCTGTCCTCCAGTGTCGTCAGGCCGATTTCCCTTAATCTTTCTTCATAGGACATTCCCCTTAGCTCTGGAACTAACCTTGTTGCAAACTTTTGTACTTTCTCTAGTTTCTTGACGTGCTTTATCAAGTGCGAGTTCCAAACAGGTGCTGCATACTCCAGTATGAGCCTGACATACACGGTGTACAGTGTCTTGAATGATTCCTAACTAAGGTATCGGAATGCTGTTCTCAGGTTTGCCAGGCGCCCATATGCTGCAGCAGTTATCTGTTTGATGTGTGCTTCCGGAGACATGCTCGGTGTTATACTCACCCCAAGATCTTTCTCCTTGAGTGAGGTTTGCAGTCTTTGGCCACCTAGCCTATACTCTGTCTGTGGTCTTCTGTGCCCTTCCCCTATCTTCATGACTTTGCATTTGGCAGGATTAAATTCGAGAAGCCATTTGCTGGACCAGGTGTCCAGTCTGTCCAGGTCTCTTTGAAGTCCTGCCTGGTCCTCATCAGATTTAATTCTCCTCATTAACTTCACATCATCTGCAAACAGGGACACTTCTGAGTCTAACCCTTCCGTCATGTCGTTCACATATACCAAAAATAGCACTGGTCCTAGGACCGACCCCTGTGGGACCCCGCTCGTCACAGGTGCCCACTGTGATACATCATTACGTACCATGACTCGTTGTTGCCTCCCTGTCAGGTATTCTCTGATCCATTGCAGTGCCCTTCCTGTTATATGCGCCTGATGCTCTAGCTTCTGCACTAATCTCTTGTGAGGAACTGTGTCAAAGGCCTTCTTGCAGTCCAAGAAGATGTGTGTGTGTGTGTGTGTGTGTGTGTACTCACCTAGTTGTACTCACCTAGTTGAGGTTGCGGGGGTCGAGTCCGAGCTCCTGGCCCCGCCTCTTCACTGATCGCTACTAGGTCACTCTCCCTGAGCCGTGAGCTTTATCGTACCTCTGCTTAAAGCTATGTATGGATCCTGCCTCCACTACATCGCTTCCCAAACTATTCCACTTACTGACTACTCTGTGGCTGAAAAAATACTTCCTAACATCCCTGTGATTCATCTGTGTCTTTAGCTTCCAACTGTGTCCCCTTGTTACTGTGTCCAATCTCTGGAACATCCTGTTTTTGTCCACCTTGTCAATTCCTCTCAGTATTTGTATGTCGTTATCATGTCCCCCCTATCTCTCTGTCCCCCCAGTGTCGTCAGGTTGATTTCCCTTAACCTCTCCTCGTAGGACATACCTCTTAGCTCTGGGATAGTCTTGTTGCAAACCTTTGCACTTTCTCTAGTTTCTTTACGTGCTTGGCTAGGTGTGGGTTCCAAACTGGTGCCGCATACTCCAATATGGGCCTAACGTATACGGTGTACAGGGTCCTGAACGATTCCTTATTAAGATGTCGGAATGCTGTTCTGAGGTTTGCTAGGCGCCCATATGCTGCAGCAGTTATTTGGTTGATGTGCGCTTCAGGAGATGTGCCTGGTGTTATACTCACCCCAAGATCTTTTTCCTTGAGTGAGGTTTGTAGTCTCTGACCCCTAGACTGTACTCCGTCTGCGGCCTTCTTTGCCCTTCCCCAATCTTCATGACTTTGCACTTGGTGGGATTGAACTCCAGGAGCCAATTGCTGGACCAGTTCTGCAGCCTGTCCAGATCCCTTTGTAGTTCTGCCTGGTCTTCGATCGAGTGTATTCTTCTCATCAACTTCACGTCATCTGCAAACAGGGACACCTCAGAGTCTATTCCTTCCGTCATGTCGTTCACAAATACCAGAAACAGCACTGGTCCTAGGACTGACCCCTGCGGACCCCGCTGGTCACAGGTGCCCACTCTGACACCTCGCCACGTACCATGACTCGCTGCTGTCTTCCTGACAAGTATTCCCTGATCCATTGTAGTGCCTTCCCTGTTATCCCTGCTTGGTCCTCCAGTTTTTGCACCAATCTCTTGTGTGGAACTGTGTCAAACGCCTTCTTGCAGTCCAAGAAAATGCAATCCACCCACCCCTCTCTCTCTTGTCTTACTGCTGTCACCATGTCATAGAACTCCAGTAGGTTTGTGACACAGGATTTCCCGTCCCTGAAACCATGCTGGCTGCTGTTGATGAGATCATTCCTTTCTAGGTGTTCCACCACTCTTCTCCTGATAATCTTCTCCATGATTTTGCATACTATACATGTCAGTGACACTGGTCTGTAGTTTAATGCTTCATGTCTGTCTCCTTTTTTAAAGATTGGGACTACATTTGCTGTCTTCCATGCCTCAGGCAATCTCCCTGTTTCGATAGATGTATTGAATATTGTTGTTAGGGGTACACATAGCGCCTCTGCTCCCTCTCTCAATACCCATGGGGAGATGTTATCTGGCCCCATTGCCTTTGAGGTATCTAGCTCACTCAGAAGCCTCTTCACTTCTTCCTCGGTTGTGTGCACTGTGTCCAGCACTTGGTGGTGTGCCCCACCTCTCCGTCTTTCTGGAGTCCCTTCTGTCTCCTCTGTGAACACTTCTTTGAATCTCTTGTTGAGTTCTTCACATACTTCCCGGTCATTTCCTGTTGTCTCTCCTCCTTCCTTCCTTAGCCTGATTACCTGGTCCTTGACTGTTGTTTTCCTCCTGATGTGGCTGTACAACAGTTTCGGGTCAGATTTGGCTTTCGCTGCTATGTCATTTTCATATTGTCTTTGGGCCTCCCTTCTTATCTGTGCATATTCATTTCTGGCTCTACGACTGTTCTCCTTATTCTCCTGGGTCCTTTGCCTTCTATATTTCTTCCATTCCCTAGCACACTTGGTTTTTGCCTCCCTGCACCTTTGGGTAAACCATGGGCTCATCCTGGCTTTTTCATTACTCCTGTTACCCTTGGGTACAAACCTCTCCTCAGCCTCCTTGCATTTTATTGCTACATATTCCATCATCTCATTAACTGGTTTCCCTGCCAGTTCTCTGTCCCACTGAACCCGTTCAGGTAGTTCCTCATTCCTGTGTAGTCCCCTTTCTTGTAGTTTGGCTTCATTCGTCCTGGCCTTCCTGCTTTTTCCCTCCACTTGTAGCTCTACTGTGTATTCGAAGCTTACAACCACATGGTCACTGGCCCCAAGGGGTCTTTCATATGTGATGTCCTCGATATCTGCACTACTGAAGGTGAATACTAAGTTCCAGCCTTGCTGGTTCATCCTCTCCTCTCTCTCTTGTAGTGTCCCTTACGTGTTGGTACATGAAGTTCTCCAGTACCACCTCCATCATCTTAGCCCTCCAAGTATCTTGGCCCCCATGTGGGTCCAAGTTCTCCCAATCTATCTCCTTGTGGTTAAAGTCACCATGATCAGAGCTTTGCCCTGCATGCATGAGCTCTTCTGGCCACTCTAGCCAGTGTGTGTGTGTGTGTGTGTGTGTGTGTGTGTGTGTGTGTGTGTGTTTGTGTGTGTGTGGTGATTGGTGTGTGTGATTGTGTGTGTGTGTGTGTTTGTATGTGTGTGTGTGTGTGTTTGTAAGTGTGTATGTGTGTGTGTTTGTATGTGTGTATGTGTGTGTGTTTGTATGTATGTGTGTGTATGTGTGTGCTTTTGTGAGTGTGTTTTTGTGTTTGTGTGTGTTGTGTTTGTTGTGTGTTTGTTGTGTGTACTCACCTAATTGTACTCACTTAATTGTGGTTGCAGGGGTCGAGACTGAGCTCCTGGCCCTGCCTCTTCACCGAGCTCTACTAGGTCCTCTCTCCCCCTGCTCCATGAGCTTTATCATACCTCGTCTTAAAACTATGTATAGTTCCTGCCTCCACTTCATCGCTTGCCAGACTATTCCACTTCCTAACTACTCTTTGACTCATCTGAGTCTTCAGCTTCCAATTGTGACTCCTTGTTTCTGTGTCCCATCTCTGGAACATCCTGTCTGTCCACCTTGCCTATTCCATGCAGTATTTTTTATGTCGTTATCATGTCTCCCCTGACCCCCCTGTCCTCCAGTGTTATCAGACCGATTTCCCTTAACCTTTCTTCAGAGGACATTCCCCTTAGCTCTGGAACTAGCCTTGTTGCAAGCCTTTGCACTTTCTCTAATTTCTTGACGTTTTTGACCAGGTGTGGGTTCCAAACTAGTGCTGCGTACTCCAGTATGGGCCTGACGTACCCAGTGTATAAAGTCTTGAACGATTCCTTACTGAGGTACCGGAACGCTATTCTCAGGTTTGCCAATCTCCCATATGCCGCAGCAGTTATCTGGTTAATGTGTGCTTCTGGCGATGTACTCGGTATTATACTCACTCCTAGGTCTTTCTCCTTGAGTGAGGTTTGCAGCCTTCGGCCACCTAGCCTATACTCTGTCTGCAGTCTTCTTTGCCCTCCTCCGATCTTCATGACTTTGCATTTGGCGGGGTTAAATTCTAGGAGCCAGTTGCTGGACCACACATCCAGTCTGTCCAGGTCTCTTTGTAGACCTGTCTGGTCTGCATCTGATTTAATTTTCCTCATTAACTTCACATCTACAAACATGCGCACTTCTGAGTCTATCCTTTCCGTCATGTCTTTCACAAATATCAAGAATAGCACTGGTCCCAGGACTGACCCCTGTGGGACTCCGCTCGTCAGAGGCGCCCACTGTGGTACCTCATCATGGACCATGACTCGTTGTTGCCTCCCTGTTTTAACTATTCTCTGATCCATTGCAGTGCTCTTCCTGCTATATGTGCCTGTTCCTCTAGCTTCTGTATTAATCTCTCGTGAGGAACTGTGTCGAAGGCCTTCTTGCAGTCCAAGAAAATGCAATCAACCCCCCCCCCTCCCTCTCATTTTTTACTTCAATTACCTTGTCATAAAACTAGTAGTTTTGTGACACAGGATTTACCTTCCATGAATCCGTGCTGGCTGTCGTTTATAATCTTGTTCCGCTCCAGGTACTCCACCACTCTCCACCTGACAATCTTTTCCAAGACTTTGCATACTATACATGTCAGTGACACTGGTCTATAATTTAGTGCTTCATTTCTGTTTCCCTTCTTAAAGATGGGGACTACATTTGTCTTCTTCCATACTTCAGGTAGTTTCCCAGTTTCAAGGGAATTGTTGAAGATTTTGGTTAGTGGCACACGTAGTGTCCCTGCTCCCTCTCTAAGGACCCACGGAGAGATGTCCGGTCCCACCGCCTTCGAGGAATCAAGGTCACTTAGGAGCTTCTCCACCTCCTCCTCAGTTATGTGTAATTCATCCAACGCTTGTTGGTATATCCCTTGTTGCTGTATGCCACTGTTTTGTCTTCCCATTGTCCCTTCAGCCTCCACTGTAAATAATTCCTGAAATCTCATGTTGAGCTCCTCACAAACTTCCTGGTCGTTTCTTGTGAGCTCCCCACCTTCTTTCCTCAACCTGATTACCTGGTCCTTGACTGTTGTCTTCCTCCTGATGTGGCTGTAGAGTAGCTGTGGGTCAGACTTGACTTTCGATGCTTTGTCATTTTCATACTGCCGCTGCGCCTCCCTTCTTATCTGTGCATACTCGTTTCTGGCTCGTCGACTAATCTCTTAATTCTCCTGAGGCCTTTGCCTTCTGTACTTTTTCTAGAGTACTTAGTTTTTCCCTCCCTGCACCTTCGGGTAAACCAAGGGATCGTTCTGTCCTTCCCATTATTTCTGTTACCCTTGGGAACAAACCATTCCTCTGCCTCCTTGCATTTTGTTGTTACAAAGTCCTTTTCGCTTACTGATTTTCCTACCAACTCCTGTTCCCACTGAACCTTCTGCAGGAAGGTCCTCATTCTTGTGTAGTCCCCCCTTTTATAGTTTAGCTTTTCCCTTTCTACTCCTGTTACCCTCTCCACTTTTAGCTCCACGGCATATTCAAAGCTCATAACTATGTGGTCACTAGCTTCAAAGGGCCTTTCATATGTGATGTGCTCAATGTCTGAGCTACTCATGAGGTCCAGTCTTGCTGGTTCATCCTCCCCTCTCTCTCTGGTAGTATTCCTAACATGTTAGTGCATGAGATTTGCTAGCACCACATCCATCATCTTGGCTCTCCATGTTTTGGGACCCCCATGTGGCTCCAGGTTTTCCCAATCAATCTCCCTGTGATTGAAGTCACCCATGACCAGTAACTTCGCTCTACTTTAGTGGGCCCTTCTTGCCACCTCAGCTAGAGTGTCCACCATTGCTCTCTTGCATTCATCATATTCCTCTCTTGGCCTCCTGCAGTTCTGTGGTGGGTTATACATAATTGCAATGACTACCTTGTGTTCCCTTGACTGAACTGTACCTACTATGTAGTCCCTTTCTCCAATCTCGCCCATACCTTCCATTTCTTGATAACCCCACCGGTTTTTTATTAGTAGTGCAACCCCTCCTGCCCCCCTGCTACTTCTATCCTTCCTCAGGATCTGATATCCGGGTGGGAAGATTGCATCTGTTATTATCCCAGTGAGTTTCGTTTCTGTAGCTGCTACGATGTCTGGGGACAACTCCTTGATTCTTTTGTGCCACTCCTCACATTTATTCGTTATTCCATCTGCGTTTGTGTACCAAACCTTCAACTTTTTTTCAATAACTGTGGTCTGCGGAGAGGGGTGGGTTGGGGGAAGCAGGGGCCTATAGGGAATTGGAGTGGGGTCTGTGGTGTGGGGGTGGGTCTGTGGTGGGGGGGCCCAGAGGGCCTATGGGGGGTTCAGAGGGGGTCCAGGTATGGTGAGGGGATGGAGGAAGAGGGCCTATGAGGGGTTACAATGGGGGAGGGGGTGGTGGTGAGGGGGAGGGGGATAGGGTACAGTGTGTGGAGTTGCTGTGGGTTACTGTGAAGGGGGGGTTTTTGTGGTGAGGGGGATGTGTGGGTTACTGTGGGTTTCTGTGGGGGGTGGGGGTTTGTGCTGAGGGGGATGGGGGCAGAGGTTGCAGTGGGTGGGTTTTGGTTTAGGTCGTTTGTTGCTTTGGGTTTGCTATGGTTGTGTTCCTTCTGGGGGTACTGGAGGGGGTTGTGTTTGTTCTTCCACGTGGGCCTGATTTCTCCTGCTCTCCACCTTCCTTGCATCCCATTCCTCCTTGCGACATTGCACCCTCTCTTTCAGTGTCATCCTTTCTTCTTGTGTTCTGTCTCGGTCGAGGTACACACTCCAGAACACCTGATTGTCCCTTAGGCATGCTTTCTCCTGCAGGACCCGGGTTTTCGAGCTGACTCTGCCTTGAAAATCACTTTGACTGGACGTTTTTTTTCCCTTGCAAACCACCCTATTCTCTGAAAATTTGTCATTTGAGTCATGTCGTCCTCTATTGCTTTCATGATGCTTTCAATCATTTTTTTCTCCTCCTGTTTCCTTGCCTCGTAAAATTTCCCCCATCTACTTCTTGAGCCCAAAAGACAAAAAAGGCCCCCCCTCCTTTCATCCTCCCACTATGCTTCCCTGAGCATCCTCTGATTCAAATTTGTTCCTGCCATTGACACATTGCTTCTTTCTGTCTCTTACCTATCTGGTGTCCCTCTGCTTATTTTTTTCCTGGACATGGCAGTTGTCTGTTAGAGCCCTGTGTAGAGTTTAGCTCCTTCATTGACTTTAGTCCCCTCATTAGTTCTTGCTTTTCTCCCTGCCTTTTCCCAGGCCCCCCCCTTGGGCCTGATGGGGTCATCGCATACAGTATATCTCCTTTGTCCCTCACTGTCCCCTCATCGGTGACTGAGGTAGTAGCCTCTTGGTTCATGGCTGTACTGTCCTTTGGTTCTTAGGCTGTTTCAGACTCTTTAGTTCTTCTACTAAGCCTGTATCTTAGCTTCAGTTGCTGTGATTTGTAATTCCCATTTCTGCTCTCCTCAGCTATTTTTTCTTCCATTTTCTTGCTGATCTCTTCCAGCCTCATCCCCCACTAAATTTCCCCTCTTTGCGTGAGCTCTGCCTCCCAGTCCTCTCTCCAGGTCCACCACTCACTTCACCACCATTCCTCTGGTTCTCCGTCCAGGCTTTTTGGGGTCCCATGTTTTTTTTTTTCTTTTCACAGAAGGAAGAGCTTTGCCAAGGGTGCTGTGGAGGGGGTGTTTTGTTGTGGGGAAAGGGAGGAACAGAGAGGGGAAAAAGATAGTGAGCTGGAGGGGAGACAGCAGCAGAGGGAAGAGAGATCGGGGGAGACCAAGGGGGGACAGGGGGAAGAGCAATGGGGGTGGGAGTAGAAGGAGTAGGGAGGATGAGAAGGAAGATGGTGAGGGAGAGAAAGTGGAATAAAGAGAGACAGGGAGTGTGGTTGAGTATGATTAGAGAGAGAGGGGGGGAAGGGAGAGTCAGAGTGTGTGGAGCATGTGAGTTGGGGAAGATCAGCCTTTAGTGTGCTTGCAGGCCTCGGAGGCGAGGGGAGAGGGAGGAGGAGATGGAAGGGAGGTGAGGGGGAGATGGGGGAGGAATAGGAGGATGATAGGGAGGGACAGTGTGTTTGAGTGTGAGCTAGAGGATTAGAGAAAGAGAAGGAGTATAGAGATAGTGTGGTTGAGCGTGATTAGAGAGAGGGAGAGAGAGAGAGAGAAAGAGAGAGAGGGGAGGGGGAGAGTGTTAGAGTGTGTGGGGGAGTGGGTTGGGTAGTGTTCTTGCTGGCCTAGGAGGGGATGGGAGAGGGAGGGGGAGAATGGAGGGTAGGTGGGGGGAAGATGGGGAGGTATAGGAGGAGGACCAGGAGGAGAAAGGGAGGGAAAGAGATAATTAGGGGAGGTTGGTAGGAAGGGGTGGAGGTGGGGAGAAGATGAGGAGGTATAGGAGTAGGAGCAGGGGGAAGGGAGGGAAAGACAGGGGTAGGGGAGGTAGGTAGGGATGAAGGAGGGGAGGTGGGGGAAGATGGAGGAGGTTATAGAGGAGGAGGAGCAGGGGGAGGAATGGGGGGAGGGAATGGGAGAGGTAGGTAGGGAGGAAGGGGGGAGAGGTGGGGGAAGATGGAGGTATAGCAGGAGGAGGAAGGAGGGAAAAGAGAGGGAGCCAGGGAAGAGAATGGTAGGGAATGTAGGTAAGGAGGAAGGGAGGGGAGGTGGGGGGAAGATGGAGGAGGCATAGGAGGAGGAGGAAGGGAGGGAAAGAGAGAGGGAGGGAAAGAGAGAGGTAGGGGAGGTACAAGGAGAGTGTGAACTGTGGGTATGTCTGGGTATGGGTGGGTTTATGAGACGGGTCCGTTATGGTAGTGTGTGCGCGCGTGTGTGCGCGTTACTATCCTGCCACCCGAGTCAAGCGAGGGGAGAGGGAGGAGGAGAGGGATGGATAATCTCGCTGCCAGGCTTATGGGCCTATCATAGACTCTTCATGTGTAAGTAAGTTTGTTCAGGTATACACAAATACAGTTACATAGAATTATCATACTTAGCAGCACATGTGTAGAGAACCTGGGATAACCCAAAAAAGTCAGTGACTTATTTCCATTGGGGTCCTTTGCATGCTGTTATGTACCGAGAGAGCCTGTACCGGCAGTATCCTGCCTATGCCTTTGCACCTACTCGCACAAACCTGGATCTATACTTAATGAGTAAGCACCTGTGCACCTACTCGTGTATACCTGGAGCTATACTTACTGAGTAAACACCTGTGC
Source organism: Cherax quadricarinatus (assembly GCF_026875155.1). Lineage (NCBI taxonomy): Eukaryota > Metazoa > Arthropoda > Malacostraca > Decapoda > Parastacidae > Cherax > Cherax quadricarinatus. The sequence continues at coordinate 94,936,565 of NC_069401.1, read as the reverse complement.
ACCTCGTGCATACCTGGAGCTGGTAGGTGAGACACATAGGCAACAGTTAGGCAACTTCATTCCGAAACGTTTCGCCTACACAGTAGGCTTCTTCAGTCGAATACAGAAAGTAGGCAGGAACAGTAGAGATATGAAGACGATGTAATCAGTCCATCACCCGTGAAGTTGTAGAATTTTGAGGTTGTCAGTCCCTCAGCCTGGAGAAGTTCAGTTCCATAGTCAGGAACTATCTGGGTAGTTCCTGACTATGGAACTGAACTTCTCCAGGCTGAGGGACTGACAACCTCAAAATTCTACAACTTCAAGGGTGATGGACTGATTACATCGTCTTCACATCTCTACTGTTCCTGCCTACTTTCTGTATTCGACTGAACAAGCCTACTGCGTAGGCGAAACGTTTCGGAATAAAGTTGCCTAACTGTTGCCTATGTGTCTTACCTACCAACCTGTCGGTATTGTATACCATTTTGATGTTCATACCTGGAGCTATACTTACTGAGTAAACACCTGTGCACCTCTCGCATACCTGGAGCTATACTTACTTGCTGAATAAACGCCTGTGCACCTACACGTGTATACCTAGAGTTATACTTAATGAATAACAATGTTAGCGTTAATTGTCCAACCTTACTGCCTGCGCGCGCACTACAGTGCCTCTGGTCCCCGCCTTTGTTCCCTTTCCCCAGTTCTGCTCCTCTGTCAGTGATTAGTGCCCTAGGTATGATATTCAGCTCTCCAGAGCAGGGTTTGTGACCCTCAGCTAACAGTAATATACAGGGCCAATACCCCAGCAACCACAAAAAGGCTATACGTTACGTCTGGCAGGCCTGCACTGCTTCTCTCATGCTCTGTACGATGCTTCCTGTTCCGGCACCTCTTCTTCACTGTATTCACTAAACACTGTATTCACTAACTCCTCTATCACTGTATGCACTATACATTGGAGTCACTAACTCAACTACCTTTATTTTTTATCTCCCTGGCTTGGGTCACACTTATTCTGTTTGAATTTTAGTATTGGGATGTGGCAATACCACCTACACCAACACTAGGCTTATAACCATTCGACTCTCTCTTGGCACTGATTCAAATTGTTTTCATGTATCTGGATCCTTCACCTGCCTTTTCTGACTGGGACAGATCGTGTATCACTTCTCGGGTTGTTCACTGACACTGTCAACTTCCGATGACCCTGGCACTGGCTTTGATCGCCCACTAACTACTAAAGATTCACGAACGAAAACTAGCTGTTGCTCCAGTGTGTGTGTGTACTCACCTAGTTGAGGTTGCGGGGGTCGAGTCCGAGCTCCTGGCCCCGCCTCTTCACTGATCGCTACTAGGTCACTCTCTCTGAACCGTGAGCTTTATCATACCTCTGCTTAAAGCTATGTATGGATCCTGCCTCCACTACATCGCTTCCCAAACTATTCCACTTACTGACTACTCTGTGGCTGAAGAAATACTTCCTAACATCCCTGTGATTCATCTGTGTCTTCAACTTCCAACTGTGTCCCCTTGTTACTGTGTCCAATCTCTGGAACATCCTGTCTTTGTCCCCTTGTCAATTCTCTCAGTATTTTGTATGTCGTTATCATGTCCCACCTATCTCTCCTGTCCTCCAGTGTCGTCAGGTTGATTTCCCTTAACCTCTCCTCGTAGGACATACCTCTTAGCTCTGGGACTAGTCTTGTTGCAAACCTTTGCACTTTCTCTAGTTTCTTACGTGCTTGGCTAGGTGTGGGTTCCAAACTGGTGCCGCATACTCCAATATGGGCCTAACGTACACGGTGTACAGGGTCCTGAATGATTCCTTATTAAGATGTCGGAATGCTGTTCTGAGGTTTGCTAGGTGCCCATATGCTGCAGCAGTTATTTGGTTGATGTGCGCTTCAGATGTGCCTGGTGTTATACTCACCCCAAGATCTTTTTCCTTGAGTGAGGTTTGTAATCTCTGGCCCCCTAGACTGTACTCCGTCTGCGGTCTTCTTTGCCCTTCCCCAATCTTCATGACTTTGCACTTGGTGGGATTGAACTCCAGGAGCCAATTGCTGGACCAGGTCTGCAGCCTGTCCAGATCCCTTTGTAGTTCTGCCTGGTCTTCGATCGAGTGAATTCTTCTCATCAACTTCACGTCATCTGCAAACAGGGACACCTCAGAGTCTATTCCTTCCGTCATTTCGTTCACAAATACCAGAAACAGCACTGGTCCTAGGACTGACCCCTGTGGGACCCTGCTGGTCACAGGTTGCCCACTCTGACACCTCGCCACGTACCATGACTCGCTGCTGTCTTCCTGACAAGTATTCCCTGATCCATTGTAGTGCCTTCCCTGTTATCCCTGCTTGGTCCTCCAGTTTTTGCACCAATCTCTTGTGTGGAACTGTGTCAAACGCCTTCTTGCAGCCCAAGAAAATGCAATCCACCCACCCCTCTCTCTCTTGTCTTACTGCTGTCACCATGTCATAGAACTCCAGTAGGTTTGTGACACAGGATTTCCCGTCCCTGAAACCATGTTGGCTGCTGTTGATGAGATCGTTCCTTTCTAGGTGTTCCACCACTCTTCTCCTGATAATATTCTCCATGATTTTGCATACTATACATGTCAGTGACACTGGTCTGTAGTTTAATGCTTCATGTCTGTCTCCTTTTTTAAAGATTGGGACTATATTTGCTGTCTTCCATGCCTCAGGCAATCTCCCTTTTTTGATAGATGTTTTGAATATTGTTTTTAGGGGTACACATACGCCTCTGCTCCCCCTCTCTCAACCCATGGGGAGATGTTATCTGCCCCCATTGCCTTGAGGTACTACTCACTCAGAACCCTCTTCACTTTTTCCTGGGTTTGTGTGCACTGTGCCACACAGGGTGGTGTCCCCACCTCCCGTCTTTCTGGAGCCCTTCGTCTCCTCGGAAACCTTCTATGAATCTCTTGTTGATTTTCCTCACTACCACGTCATTTCTGTTGTCTTCCCCTTCCTTCCTTAGCCTGAAACCGGGTCCTTGACTGTTTTTTCCTCCTGATTTGGCTGACAACATTTTGGGTCAGATTTGCTTTCGCTGCTATGTCGTTTTCATTTGTCTTTGGGCCTCCCTTTTTAAATTTGCATTTTCTTTTCCTGGCTAACGACGCCTACTTATTCTCCTGGGCCCTTTTCCCTTCTATATATCTTCCATTCCCTCACATTTGGGGTTTTTGCCCCCCTCCCCCTTTGGGGTAACCATGGGCTCATCCTGGTTTTTTCATTTTTCCCTTTTACCCTTGGGTACAAACCTCCCTCAGCCCCCTTTGCATTTTGTTGCTACATTTTCCGATCTCATTAACGGGTTTCCCCTGCCATTCTCTGTCCCACTAAAACCCCGTTCAGGAAGTTCCTCATTCCGTGTATCCCCTTTCTTGTAGTTTGGCTTCATTCGTCCTGGCCTTCCTGCTTCCCCCTCCACTTGTAGCTCTACTGTGTATTCGAAGCTTAAAACCACATGGTCACTGGCCCCAAGGGTCTTTCATATGTGATGTCCTCGATTATTTGCACTACTCAAAGTGAATACTAAGTCCAGCCTTGCTGGTTCATCCTCTCCTCTCTCTCTTGTAGTGTCCCTTACGTGTTGGCACATGAAGTTTTCCAGTACCACCTCCATCATCTTAGCCCTCCATGTATCTTGGCCCCCATGTGGGTCCAAGTTCTCCCAATCGATCTCCTTGTGGTTAAAGTCACCCATGATCAGGAGCTTTGCCCTGCATGCATGAGCTCTTCTCGCCACTCTAGCCAGTGTGTCAACCATCACTCTATTGCTCTCGTTGTACTCTTGCCTTGGCCTCCTGCTGTTCTGTGGTGGGTTATACATCACTGCTATTACCACCTTGGGACCTCCAGAGTGAAGCGTTCCCGCTATGTAATCACTTTCTTCTCCGCTGTCTCCTCTCTCCAGCTCTTCAAAATTCCAGCGATTTTTGATCAGCAATGCCACTCCTCCACCCCCCTCCTGTTCCCTCTGTCTTTCCTCAGGATTTGGTATCCCGTTGGAAATATGGCATCTGTTATCATACCTGTAAGCTTGGTTTCTGTGAGAGCTATGATGTCCGGTGATGCTTCTTTGACTCTTTCATGCCACTCCTCCCACTTATTTGTTATTCCATCAGCGTTTGTGTACCATGCCTTCAGTTTCCTTTCCAACACTGTGGTTTGGGGGGCCTGTGAGGGTGGGGGACCTGGTGGCATACTGTGGGATTCTATAGCTCGGTGTTGGGTGGAGGCTGTGGGTATGGATTGTAGTGTGTGTTGGGATGGTGTGATAGGTTGTATGGTTGTAGGGTGTGTGTGTGTGTGTGTGTGTGTGTGTGTGTGTGTGTTTTGTGGGGTGTGTGTGTGTGTGTGTGTGTGTGTGTGTGTGTGCGCGCGCTTTTGTGCGTGTACTCGCCTAATTGTGGTTGCAGGGGTCGAGACTCAGCTCCTGACCCCGCCTCTTCACTGATCGCTACTAGGTCCTCTCCCTCTTTGCTTCCTGAGCTTTGTCATACCTCTTCTTAAAACTATGTATGGTTCCTACCTCCACTACTTCACTTGCTAGGCTATCCACTTCCTGACGAATCTATGACTGAAGAAATACTTCCTAACGTCCCTGTGACTCGTCTGAGTCTTCAGCTTCCAGTTGTGACCCCTTGTTTCTGTGTCCCCTCTCTGGAACATCCTATCTCTGTCCACCTTGTCTATTTCCCGCAGTATCTTGTATGTCGTTATCATGTCTCCCCTGACCCTTCTGTCCTCCAGTGTCGTCAGTCCAATTTCCCTCAACCTTTCCTCTTACGACATTCCCCTGAGCTCTGGGACTAGCCTTGTTGCAAACCTTTGTACTTTGTGTGTGTGTGTGTGTGTGTGTGTGTGTGTGTGTGTGTGTACTCACCTAGTTGTACTCACCTAGTTGAGGTTGCGGGGGTCGAGTCCGAGCTCCTGGCCCCGCCTCTTCACTGATCGCTACTAGGTCACTCTCCCTGAGCCGTGAGCTTTATCATACCTCTGCTTAAAGCTATGTATGGATCCTGCCTCCACTACATCGCTTCCCAAACTATTCCACTTACTGACTACTCTGTGGCTGAAGAAATACTTCCTAACATCCCTGTGATTCATCTGTGTCTTCAGCTTCCAACTGTGTCCCCTTGTTACTGTGTCCATCTCTGGAACATCCTGTCTTTGTCCACCTTATCAATTCCTCTCAGTATTTTGTATGTCGTTATCATGTCCCCCCTCTCTCTCCTGTCCTCCAGTGTCGTCAGGTTGATTTCCCTTAACCTCTCCTCGTAGGACATACCTCTTAGCTCTGGGACTAGTCTTGTTGCAAACCTTTGCACTTTCTCTAGTTTCTTCACGTGCTTGGCTAGGTGTGGGGTTCCAAACTGGTGCCGCATACTCCAATATGGGCCTAACGTACACGGTGTACAGGGTCCTGAATGATTTCCTTATTAAGATGTCGGAATGCTGTTCTGAGGTTTTGCTAGGCGCCAATATGCTGCAGCAGTTATTTGGTTGATGTGCGCTTCAGGAGATGTGCCTGGTGTTATACTCACCCCAAGATCTTTTTCCTTGAGTGAGGTTTGTAGTCTCTGACCCCCTAGACTGTACTCCGTCTGCGGCCTTCTTTGCCCTTCCCCAATCTTCATGACTTTGCACTTGGTGGGATTGAACTCCAGGAGCCAATTGCTGGACCAGGTCTGCAGCCTGTCCAGATCCCTTTGTAGTTCTGCCTGGTCTTCGATCGAGTGAATTCTTTCTCATCAACTTCACGTCATCTGCAAACAGGGACACTCAGAGTCTATTCCTTCCGTCATGTCGTTCACAAATACCAGAACAGCACTGGTCCTAGGACTGACCCCTGCGGGACCCCGCTGGTCACAGGTGCCCACTCTGACACCTCGCCACGTACCATGACTCCCTGCTGTCTTCCTGACAAGTATTCCCTGTTCCATTGTAGTGCCTTCCCTGTTAACCCTGCTTGGTCCTCCAGTTTTTGCACCAATCTCTTGTGTGGAACTGTGTCAAACGCCTTCTTGCAGTCGAAGAAAATGCAATCCACCCACCCCTCTCTCTCTTGTCTTACTGCTGTCACCATGTCATAGAACTCCAGTAGGTTTGTGACACAGGATTTCCCGTCCCTGAAACCATGTTGGCTGCTGTTGATGAGATCGTTCCATTCTAGGTGTTCCACCACTCTTCTCCTGATAATCTCCATGTGTGTGTGTGTTTGTGTGTGTGTGTGTGTGTGTGTGTGTCGTGCCGAATAGGTGAAACTTGCTATTTTGTCTTAAATAGCAACGCTCTTTTTGCCGAATAAGGCAAGCAAAAATTTGTGTATGGAATAATTTCGCAAACAATCATTCTGAACCTAACGAAAAAAAATATATTTCACTGTGTTTATTATTAAATTGTAAACCTATCTAAAATATACTTAGTTGGATTAGGCTAAATTAAATTGTGCTTGTTATAATAAGGTTAAGCTTTCTAAGGTTCTTTTGGTCTACCTGGAATCTACGTGGAGAGTATTAAAGGACCAACTCCCCCGCAGCGCGGTCCACGACCACGCCTTCACAACCAGGTAGTAACAGCCTGGTTGACCAGCCAGGGGCCTATTGGTAATTCCCCTTATGCATGGTGGGAGGCTGTTCAACACTCTTGGGTCCCGGACACTTATGGTGATTTCTCTTAGTGTACCAATGGCGCCCCTACTTTTCGTTGGGGATATTTTGCACCGCCTTCCCAGTCTTTTACTTCCGTAGGGAGTGATTTCTGTGTGCAGATTCGGAACCATTCCTTATAGGATTTTCCAAGTGTAGATTATGGTATATTTCTCTCGCCTGCTTTCCAGCGAGTACAAGTCAAGTGCTTCCAAGCGTTCCCAGTAGTTGAGGTGTTTGATTGAACTTATAAGCGCAGTAAAGGTTCCCTTTACACTCTCTAGATTTGCAATTTCACCTGCTTTGAACGGAGAAGTTAATGTAGAGTATTATTCCAACCTAGAGAGAACAAGTGATTCGAAGAGAATCATGGCTTGACATCTCTTATTTTGAACGTTCTCATTATCCATCCTATCATTTTCTTTGCAGCTTTGATCGAAGTATTGTAATTCTTGAAAGTGAGATCCTAAGACATTACCACTCCCAGGTCCCTCACATTGTTTTTGTGCTGTATTGCATGATCATAGTTTCTAGTATACTCAGTTCTAGTTATTATCTCCAGTTTTCCATAACGGAGTAGTTGGAATTTGTCTTCACTGATCATATTATTTTCCGCTGTCCATTGGAAAACTTGGTTTATATCTTCTTGGAGGTTAACCGTGCCCTCAATATATGACAGTCTCATGCAGATCCTAGTATCGTCTGCAAAGAATGACACAGTGCTGTGGATTACATCTCTATGTCTGATATGAGGTTGAGAAACAGGATGGGGGCGAGTACTGTGTCTTGTGAAACAGAGGTTTTTACATGGCAGCTTCCGATTTAACTCTGTTACTCCTACACTTTGTGTTCGATTGGTTAGAAAGTTGAAGATCCATCTCCCCCCTTTGTCATTCCTTTAGCACGTATTGTGCACTATTACGCCATGATCGCACTTGCCAAAGGGATTTGCAAAGTCTGTATATTACTGGTGAAACGTATCTAGAATAAAGATTCCCAAGTGTTGCACAAATGTCTTATTTATCGACTTGTTGGTTTTCTAAACCATTTAGGTTTTCTATACCATTTATTCATCATCAAATATCTATCATAAGGTTGATACATGTAAAACGTATTTTTGTTTCATTGTTGGCACAGTACATGTGACTTGTGCTTTACTTATAATGCTGCAAACTGTTGCTTCAAACAGTTTTGCTATTTTGTGAAGCAGAACGAAGAGCACTTTGTCTTTCACTCCCATTGTAATCCATATTTCTTCCAAACCTTTGGTGAAAAGTTCGAATAAATATTGAAGGAGTAAAACTATATTAGTGGCATTTGATAAAACTGTGAGGCATTGAATTCTGGTCCAAACAGAGTTGAACAGGTCGATTTTCATTCGAGCATCTCCTTCGGTATAGATGTGAGGTTCAGGACAGGTTTTAATCTCATGATTGCTAATGATATGTGTATCCCTGGTGTTGTCTACTGTTATGGTTCCACTTACGACCGTTGTCATGGGCTTCTCTTATACTTTGTTGATGTAACAATTACTAACAGGAAAAATTATCCTGTCAGTGTCGTGTGAAGCCTTATAGCTTATATTCTTCACTGATCATCATGGTCAAAATTATCAAGGACAGCTATAGTACAGATATGAGAAGTAAAATGGCTTGATAATATTTTTCAGTTACTTACATGAATAGTTCATGCTGATAATTGCCAGCTTTACTGTATTTCTTCATTGTAACTCACAGAACCTAACACAGTATTCATGTAAGTAAATCTGTATACTGTGTGATCATCTTTATGCTGTGTGACCAACTGTAACATGGAGTTAATTTTCATGCATGACGAAGAGAATAGAATGATATTCGGTAAATAACATTTGTAGAAATAGCCTTCATTCTGAAGGTAGTTCTATTCTCTTCATTACATTCTTAAGTTTTCTAATAAATTTTGCGCTGGTGCATATTTATCTTCCTGACTGGCATCGGAAGTGGCAAGTTAATGTTGAAAAATGTTCATTTTATTTAACATATTATCTGGCCACTTAGTAGCCATCCAAGACGTGTTCAGTTCTGAATAACAAACTGTCTTAAAGTCCAAAAGTTACTTTCGTTAAAGCATTTGTGATGTTCTTTGCGTCTGAGTGAACTTGATCTACTTTCCGTTAACGTAGGAATATTTCATCAATCCCAAAATTTGCGTAGAACGTCACCAAGGATTTGTTTTCACTTGTGGATGAACTAAAGCAAACGCCTCTTCCATAATGTTTTTGTAAATTAGTTTGATTTCACTGTTTCTTATTATAGCTTCTCTTATTATAGCTTCTCTTATTATAGCTTCTCTTATTATAGCTTCTCTTATTATAGCTTCTCTTATTATAGTTTCTCTTATTATAGCTTCTCGCATTATAGCTTCTCTTATTATAGCTTCTCGCATTGTAGCTTCTGTTTAAGGACAATAATTTCAATGCCTTTTTGAAAGGCATTCCTTTCAACGAAGTATTTTTTAATATTTAATTCTGTTTCTGTATTCATAGAACTTTAGGTAACCTTCGAAGCTTGTTTTATGGTACAGTTTGTCAGCACAAAATACCTGAGTACAGATCTGCTACACAAGAATTTGTGTCATATTGTAGTTAAAGAACTGAAGATGAAACCAATTTGTTCCGATTAACTTACTGGGTACTTCTTATTTCTCCACAGATTTCACATCTTACGTTCGTTGATGGAACAACTGAAGACGGTAGTGTTCTTGGCGGAACACTTGGCTTGTTGTGCATAGTGATTTCTTTGCTGACGATAGTTTCATTCTTTTTCATTTCTTTATCTCGTTCTTCAGATATTTTATCGATAGTCTTTTTTGGAAGTATAGAATTTATAATACAGTTTAATAACATGACAGACTAATTCTATTTCTTCTGACAGGTAATCTAGTCTTTTATTGCAGCCACATCTTCTCTACTCCCGGCTGCTTCCATAATTCTTTCCCTCCCTTTTCCAGTTGTTACTTACTGGAAAAATTAACACATATGCAGGATAATGTGATCCTTTATTGACAACGTTTCGCCCACACAGTGGACTTTATCAAGTAACAAACAGATCTACCTGGGTGAATGGTACACGAGTATTTATGAGGTGAAGAGTCAGGTGGAGAGCGCTGGGTAGGTTGGATCTGAGACGGACTTGAAAAGGACGGGTGGGTGTGCATGTAGTTATGCAGGATATGGATGGAGAAGTTTCTTCGCAAGGGGTTCAGCTATGTTATATAAGCCGTTGTTCTGGTTGAAATTTTTAGATGCACAAATAAGTGATGATTCGAGGATTCTATGGTATTGAGTGTTCTTCTCTGGCCTCTCTGTAGCTGACTAAATAGTTGTTGAAATCTCGCTTTGAACGCAGGCGTTCTTTAAATCGTCCGACCTGCCTGTGTACTGGTGTTCTGAGATACGTGTTTGGAGGTCTCTGGACGTTTTGCCCATGTGTAACTGGTTACAAACATTGCAAGGGATTATGTATACCCTTGCAGTGGACTGAACTTTGTCCTGTCTATAACTGGTGAAGTCTGTGATGAGGGTAAATGTGGAGGCAGATACTTGGAATGAGGTATTGGAAAAGATGTTGGAAATGTGTTTGGAAACGGAGTTGGTGGGAAGAACTATGTATATCTTCTTGGAGTGAAGAGATACATCAAGGATCACTTAATAATGTATCTTTAACATTTCTCACAATATTGCCTCAATCACTTCACTGACGACCTACATCATGAACATATATCTTCCAATACTGTCACAGTTACCACCCTGATAACGTTTGCATGAATATAGTGTCCTGTGGCTCGGTTGGCAGCGCACTCAGTTCACTGTAAAATATTGTCAGTGGTGACCAGTAGCCACTTTACTTTCTAACGTCACCTTCAATAAACAGGGGAGTGACTACCAGCTCCACTACTTCTGAAACAACGATTACTCCTATGAGTAATAATAATAATAATACTAATAATAATAATAATATGAGAATGAATAACATGAATAGTAACAATAATAAATTATGAAAATATTAATAATCATAAATACTACTACTATCATAACAAGAATAATAATTATAAATAATAATTATAAGGAAAATAATCATAAATAACAATGATGAAATAATACTAATAATTAATATAATAATAAAAATAAGAGATAATGAAAATAATTATGAATAATTGTAAATAATATTGCTACTACTACTAAAATAATAATAATAATATAAACAAATATGCACCTGCACACCTGTGTGACTCTCCACAGTGGATCAAAGTATGATGCTCCTCAGTGTGAGTTTGAAGTCAAGCAGAAGAGACTTTTGAAAATTACAGTATCGAAATTATTCCAGATGGTTTATATGAAATTAGTTACAGGATGCCAGTACATGTTGATAGCTTCATAAATGTTGCTCTAGTTACCGTACACCTGTATTTAAAACATTGATGGTGATCCGATGACACCTCTCTTATTATGAGCGAAGGAATATCGAATTATTATTATAATCAAAAAGAAGCGCTAAGCCACAAGGACTATACAGCTAGGAATATCGAAAAGACTGAGGATAGGACAAGAAGAAAACAAATATTAAGAAAAGCATTTAAGGATTCCCGACTCTCAGAGATTGCTAAACTAGATGTATTGCGGATGCTGCGCCACGCGAGAAAGAGCATTTTTGTATTCCATAAGCACAGCTTCCATTTCCTCAATACACGTACAAATAGCGAAGGTTGGTCAGAAAATTATATTGCAGTAAAATATACACCTGCCTGTGTATGACTATGCCTACAAATGCATGTTTGTATGTTTACTTTTGAATTTAAATGTGTGTACAAATGTGTCAGTGTGGATGTGTGTTTGTGTGAGTATGCATGTAAATTTCTAAAAAAAAACTGAATGTATATGAATGGATTTATATTTGTGCAGATGAATATATATGAATGTGTGTTTACATATAAGTACGAGGCCATTTGCACTCGTGTTCAACGTGTTTTCCCGGATGATTATTTTTGCTTCATTAACCTTAATGAAGTGCTCTCATTAATTCCTGTGTCGTACGCTGGTGGTGTTGCAGTCAACACGTCTGATGTCGTTTCTGTCTTCACGAACTCGGACATAGAATTTATTCCCACATACTTCTTGTTGCATCTACAACATGCTGTATTCTATATTACTGTGCTGCTCAAAGGTTCTCTCTTGAGTTTCCACACCAAGTTATTGAATGAAGAGAAGTTGAGGACTGTTTTGAAGGGCTGTCAGTTAACTTCGTAATTTGACCACATTAAATGCAGCGTTACCGACCAGCAAAATTATTTATCTGGTGTATCCTTCCTTTAAAAACTCAAAAAAAAATGGGTCTGGGGATTCTGAAGGCTCTGAGGAGAAAGCCGATGACTACCTTTGTCTTTATATTGACGTTGTAACGAGAGTAAAAGTGTAAAAGTTCGTTTTTGCTAGTATGTTTTCGGTGAATCTTGATTGAGTGTGATTTCATCTGCGTGAGCTGGTATATCTAGTCTAGACAGCAGGTTGTCCTTTTCTTCTTCAAGTATGAATTTATTTGTCGACTTTTGCTCATTACATCAATCGCCAGCATTGCTTTTCAAAGGTTGGCAGATATTTTGGCAAAACATTTCTCTAAATATTTGGGCACAATTAGTCCAGCGCACCTAAAGTACTCGCGTGACCTACTGAGCTTTGACGTTTAACGAAATGAAGTGCCGTAAGTTTCAACATCACGGTCCTGTTCACTAAAGTGCCAGGAGACCAAGCTATCGCCTTCCTATGTAGGATGTTTACTGTAAATGTAGAATGGCCAGTATCTTGCATATATTTTATATACCTGACTGAACTGTCTTCGTTATAACTGCTTGAGTTTCAAAGGAAATACATACAAACAATTATTAAGATAAGCCATGGTCTCGCCAGTCAGTGCAGCTGTGGTGAACATGTAATGAAAGACTTGAAATCCAGCCAGATTTTAGCTACTATCCCAAATTTAGTCCAATAGTTGCGATATGTGGACGCTATTTTATTAATTGTGCCTAAACATCTAAACGTACATGACATCCTCTGCTCCTTCAACACTCTAGAACCAACAATTAAATTCGCACTTGAAAAAGAAAAAGGACAACCATATCCTTCTACATATACTAGCACACACTAGTGAAAGCTGACTCTAGTTCAAGGCTAACCGTAAACCTGCTTGCACCAGATGCATCGCCTTGTCTGTCAGTAATGTGGCATCTAATGTGGCAAAATTATTTAACAATCAACCCTTCGAAATACCCTTCAGCTCTTTGTGGAAGAAACTGATAAGTCATTAAGAATTAGAGGTCGTGAACACATCAATTCCTGCACATGGGATGATCACAACAACGCCTGTGTACAACACAGGAATAAATGTGGGCACTTAAGGATTGTGTGGTCCCGTGGATTAAGGCGTCTTGAGTTTTGGTCCTCCATGAGGCGGGCCAAAGCAGGATGGGTTCGACTCCTTGGCTAGTTGCATTGTTGTAATTGATCAATTCCACTTGTTTTGTGGGAGAGTGATCGGTCAAAGGTGCTGTGCACCCCCACTGCGCTCCCCTCACATTTCACCTCGAATTTTCGATTTCTTTTTTCTCGAATTTTTGAGTTACCTGGGGATTTTCAATTTCTTGGAGGTTACCCCAGAGTCGAGCTCCATGGTCACATATTTTAGAGTTACCCCTTAAAATTTTGGAATTTACCAAGTTTTTTTGAATTTCGAGGACTCCAACTCCTGGGTCACTAAGGTTTACAACATTCAAGTGGTAATGCAAGTAAGAGGTAATTCAAGCTGTAAATACATACTTGTCTAACATTTCTTTTTTAAGATGGAGGTGAAATCATTGAAGTATTATTTATTATTATTAAAGATTCGCCGGTATTCTCCCGGCCCGGGCCTTTTCCAAGTGGTGGCCCGACCTTGGCTCCCTCTTTAGGGAGTGTCTGAGACCTAAGTCTCCCATGGGAGGAGGCACAAGTACCTCCTCATCTTTGGGACCAACTGTCCCCAGACCTAGCCACAAGCTAGGCCTCTCTGGTCTGCCATCCCCGCCCCAGGGGGACTAATGAGAATGACAGGCTTGTGAGCTGCAAGTTCGGGCTCAGGCACCTACCCTGCCCTAGAAGGGCTGGGCATGGTGTCGATCCATTGATGTGATAAGTATACAACTGGTATACAACTGGTGCGAAATAATACAAATAAGTGGTAAGTATACAACTGGTAAATCATTACAGTGGCGAAATAATACAAATTAAGTGGTAAGTATACAAAGGTGAATTATTACTCAAACTCATTTTTTTCTAAGTTTTATTCATATTACACCTTTTATTTCCCCTTTCTCGTTAATACAACAAAAAGATACAACACTTACACACAGAGATACATTTTCTCTTGTACACACCTAATACAACATACATGAATTTCAACATGCATCATAGGGACAACATTCACTCGCCATCTCTCCGGCACCTCAACTCCATTACCCAATCTCTGTACATCGTAACTGACTCTTCCCTACAGCTCACTCTTACTTTCCCCTACAACTCACTCTCCCTTTCATCTCACTCTCTATCCCCACTATTCATCCTATCTTCCCCCTCACTCTACCCACACACAATACCTTCCAATGGTGTTTTAACCCATGATAACCAAAATGTTCTACACTTAGTTTTTAACTAATATGAACTAGCCATTTTTTTTCACTGTTACCTTCCAACAACAAACCTCGACAACATACCACAATTTTAATTCTCAACTTTTCAGTTATTATAATACCCACAGCACCCCAAGAAACCCCATCACTTCACAACTCACAACATGTTATAAATTCCACTAATATGCACTATCCACCCTCAATTTTTACTCTTCTCAAAAATAACGCACACACACAACAGTAAGACAAGAGAGAGAGGGGGTGGGTAGATTGCATTTTCTTGTACTGTAAGAAGGCGTTTGACACAGTTCCGCACAAGAGATTAGCGAAAACTGCAGGACCAGGCAGGGATAACAGGGAAGGCACTGCAATGGAACAGGGAATACCTGTCAGGAAGACAGCAGCGAGTCATGGTACGCGGCGAGGTGTCAAAGTGGGCACCTGTGACGAGTGGGGTTCCACAGGGGTCAGTCCTAGAACCGGTGCTGTTTTTGGTATTTCTGAACATGATAGAAGGAATAGACTCCGAAGTGTTCCTGTTTGCAGATGATGTGAAGCTGATGAGAAGAATTCAATCGGACGAGAACCAGAAGGAATTAAAAAGGGGATCTGGACAAGCTGCAGGCCTGGTTCAGCAATTGGCTCCTGGAGTTCAACTCCACCAAGTGCAAAGTCATGAAGATTGGGGAAGGGCAAAGAAGACCGCAGATGGAGTACAGTCTAGGGGGCCAGAGACTACAAACCTCACTCAAGGAAAAAGGTCTTGGGGTGAGTAATAACCAGGCACATCTCCTGAGGCGTACATCAACCAAATAACTGCTGTAGCGTATGGGCGCCTAGCAAACCTATGAACAACATTCCGCCATCTTAAAAGGAATCATTCAGGACCCTGTACACTGTACATTAGGCCGATATTGGAGTATACGGCACCAGTTCGGAGCCAACATCTAGGCAAGTATGTAAAGAAACTAGAGAAAGTGCAACAAAGATTTGCAACAAGACTAGTCCCAGAGCTAAGGGGTGTGTCCTTCGAGGAGAGGTTAAGGGAAATCGACCTGACGACACTGGAGGACAGGAGAGATAGGGGGGACATGATAAGGACATATAAAACACTGAGATGAATTGACAAAGTAGACAGAGACAGAATGTTCCAGAGATGGGACACAGCAACAAGGGGACACAGTTGGAAATTGGAGACACAGATGAATCACATAGATGTTAGGAAGTATTTTATCAGTCACAGAGTAGTCAGGAATTGGAACAGTTTGGGAAACGATGTAGTGCAGGCAGGATCCATTCATAGCTTTAAGCAGAGGTATGACAAAGCTCATGGTGCGGGAGAGTGACCCAGTAGCGGCCAGTAAAGAGGCGGAGCCAGGAGCTAAGACTCGACCCCTGCAACCACAACTAGGTGAGTACACACACACACACTATCCTCCCTCACTTTTTTTCAGTCGTCTCAGTAATACAACAATCATTACAACTCCCATAAAACATAACACACAGTTAACACAGCCCCCAAAATGTTCCCAATTTTCACTTGCCTCAATAATACAACGCATACTTAACACAACATCCGTACAAGCCCCATCTTTCTCAACTTTTCAGTTATAATACCCACAACATTCTATAACTTCCACTCACACTTTTCACTTATCTCAATATTAACATATCCACAACACATAACACACTAATCTCATCATCCACTACACTTCACAACACATTTCTCCCCCACAGCACCCCCTATCACCCATCACTTCACTTCACATATCACAATTATCACAACCCCCAAAATGCTCGCAACTTCTACATATCACACACTATTGCATCATGTTGTACAACCCCCCTACTATCTCATTATCAACTCGATATTACAAGTTCCAGAATTAATTATCACTTATCTAATACAACACATTCCCAATATTCCTTCAAAACTTTTCGGTTGTTATAATACCCACAAATTTCACTCACAACATGGAGATTTCACATTTACCACAACACTGAGATTTCCCCACCAACACTCTCAACACCAACTCTCCTAAACTCTTGATACCCACACAAAAAATGAGATTATCCCCCCTTCATGTCTCTTGAGGGTTGACTAGCACCTCCAGAGTATTTGAGGTAGATTCTCTAGTAATATAATGACCATAGGTCATCCCAGGGGTGTGCTTGAGGACACGAAATGACCTACAACCTGCTGATAATTTTCTCAGATATGTTACAAAAAATCATTACCCCCGATAGGCTCGCTCAGTTTTCCCTATGGGAAGCCCTAATTGGCGTTTTCGGAGATCGTAAAATCATCAATCTCTGATAATTTTTTCAGATATGTCACGAAAAAGTCATTACCCAAAACGTCTTTCTGGTGATATATGTACTGAAACTCATTACCTTAACAGAAGGAACCGACCTCATTGCTTTAAATATACACTATAATTCTCACTATAATCCTCATGTCCCAGTATTGTGTCCTTGAAGGACACAATACTGGGACATGAATGGGAGACTAGAGGGGTTGACGCTGTAAGTCTCTCAACTAAGAGTTATCCTACCTCAGCTCATTTACAAAGAGTTGTTGTCCTTCCTCAGCTCATTTACAGGCTAGGTTGAAAGGGGTGCCGCCGGTGTTATTAGAGAGAGAGAGAGAGAGAGAGAGAGAGAGAGCAAGACGTCTCATCTCTCGCCTGGACCCATCCTGGATAGACCTGTCATTTCAGCAGATCCTTCAACACAGGAGGGATATGGGTGGCCTTACTGTTATGTACAAGGCCAATATTGTCAAAGTACCACACTTGGATCCACTTCGAGGACAGCGTGAAACAGCGTCAAACCCTGTGTAAAAAAAAAAAAAAAAAAAAAAAAAAAAAAAAAAAAAAAAAAAAAGAGGTAGAGAGAGACCCAGGGATGTAAACGATGGTCTCTTACTGGTAACTCCACAGTGACTCACTCTTCTTCTCCAAAGACTCTGAAGAAGCCTAACTTTTTCCCTCTTACTCCACCCCCCCTCTCTCCCCAGACAAAGAATCTATCTAGGAATGATCAACAAAAGTGAGGAGGTGAGTGGGCCTCTCGCTGCCTCCCTCACGAGGTACACAAGAGCACAGGAGCTGTGACAGGAGGCACCAATTCCTCCTTCAGTGTCGCCGACATGACTTGGATAGAAGTGATCAGGAATTAAGAGAGTTCAGGAGGTTAAAACAACCCTAACCCCTCCCTCATGATTCTGCAGTTAACATGAGTAGGTTGAAGGAACACGTTATCGCCCATGACTCGATGTGGGTTAGAATTATCATGAAACAGGTACAACAGGACTGAACAACAGTAATAACGGGAGTGGATTAGGAACAGCGGAACTGAACCAAAAAAAGACAAAGGGAGATGGAACAGGCACAACGGGGAAATGGGGAGAACAACACAAATATCATTATGAAACAAGCAGAAAAGGAATGAGCAGAGGCAGCGGGGACAGAACAACAGGAACAATGGAAGGATGAATAGATACAGAAACTCACCGTTTCTTGCTTTTCCTCCAACAGACGTTGAGCCTCAGGGTGGCCCTGGTGAACACCGGCTAAGTACCGTAAATACCTCCCTTAGGGAGCATTAAGAGAAAGGGGAGAATCAAGAGGATAATTACTGAAGATATAAGGAATTCCAATGCCAGATAACATTGAAAGATATACTAAGGGAGAAATAATACATATAGATATAGCATACAGTTTGAATACGCGAGGTTTATTGTGACCCCCTTGTGACCTGATCCCATGTCCTCACCTCATACCTGCAGGCAAGTGGGTAATGGAAGTCAGGTAGGAGCCAGCAAAAGCTGTGGTGGTGCAGCGATTGTGTACCATGGGGCACAGAACGCTTACAGTGTTTACGGTGGTGGAGGAGGTATTCGCTACAGTCATGGTTGTATATCTTGCTGCAGCCCAAGGTGAGTGATCCCTTAATACAAGATTAGGGTCCTAGGTGGGTGATCCCTTAATACAACACTCGTACAACCTTAGAGTTTGGTATACATGTCGTGGATTTGTTGATCCTGATTTTTATGTAAATGTATTCTTAGTGATAGTGTTCGTAGTTTTTTTAGTGATTTTAGTTGGAGTTTTTTGAGGATATGTGTATAAAAATGAGTGTGATCTGGGATCTTATTTTAGTGTTCTTGTGCTAAGTGATCATAATTTTTGTGATCTCAGTGATCTTGCCTAAAGTGTTTTTAGATTTTGGTAATCATGTTATGGAATTGGTGATCATGAATTTTGTGTAAATATGATCTTAGTCATAGTGTTCTTAGTTTTTTAGTGCTCTTATAGTGATCTGAGGAGAAGTGTGTGTGAATTAAAAAGGGTGTTTCCTGGGTTCTTAGTTTTGTGGGTCTTGTCCTAAGTGTTCGTAGCAATACTGATCTTGCCATAGTTGTTAGTGATCTTAGTAATAGTGTGCATAGTTTCAGTGTTCTTGTCATAGTTGTAAGTGATTTTATTATTAGTGTTTTCAGTTTTTAGCGATCTTAGTTATAGTGATCTGAGGAGATG
>NC_069401.1:94830165-94915165 GCF_026875155.1 Cherax quadricarinatus | reverse complement strand
GCACGTAATAAAAGTGGTTTGTATTGGTGGATAAAAGGTTTATGGGTAGGCTCCAAGATGTACATGTCTATAGAGGGGCAATGGATATATCAGATAATTATTTAGCTTCAGCTACAGTTAGAGTAAGAGGTAGATGGGACAAAAGGAAAACGGCAACAGAAAGTAAGAGAGGTGAAAGTTTGTAATTTGTAAACTAAGGGAGGAGGAAGTCAGGGTGAGATATGAGCAATTAGTGGCAGAAAAACGGGCTAGTGTAAGTATTGGTAGTAGGGGTTGAAGACGGATGGGATAGTTTTAAAAATGTAGTATTAGATTCTGGGGCAGAAGTTTGCGGCAAGAGGAGGGTGGGTGCAAGAGGAAAGAGAAGTGACTGGTGGAATGATAAAGTAAAGGGTGTGATAAAAGAGGAAAAGGTAGTTTATGAGAGGTTTTTACAAAGCAGAAGTGATATAAGAAGGGCAGAGTATATGGAGAGTAAAAGAAAGGTGAAGAGAGTGGTGAGAGAGTGCAAAAGGAGAGCAGATGATAAAGTGGGAGAAGCACTGTCAAGAAATTATGCTAAGAATAAGAAACAATTTTGGAGATAAACAATTTAAGAAAGCCTAGGGAACGAATGTAATTTTCAGCTAAAAACAAAGAAAGGGAGTTAGTAGATGGGACGCTGGAGGTACTGGGTAGATGGCGGGAATATTTTGAGGAACTTTGAAATGTCGACAAAGAAAGGGAGGTGGTAATTTCATGCACTGGCCAGGGGGGTATAACTTCTTCTAGGAGTGAAGAACAGGATGTGAGTGTAGGGAAGGTGCATGAGGCATTACTTAGAATGAAAGGGAGTAAAACATCTGGAACTGACGGGATCTTGACAAATGTTAAAAGCAGGGGGATGGGGATATAGTGTTGGAGTGGTTGGTATTTTTGTTTAATAAATGTATGAAAGAGGGGAAGGTACATAGGGATTAGCAGAGAGCATGTATAGTTCCTCTATATAAAGAGAAGGGGGACAAAAGAGATTTTAAAAATTATAGGGGAATAAATTTACTGAGTATTCTAAGTGTATCGTAGGGTTATTATTGACAGAATGACAGGTAAGACAGAGATTGCAGATGAGCAAGGAGGTTTTAGGGTGGGTAGGGGTGTAGATCAAGTGTTTCCTTTGAAACATATATGTGAACAGTATTTAGATAAAGGTAGGGAAGTTTTCATTGTTTTTATGGATTTAGAAAAGACATATGATAGAGTGGATAGGGAAGAAATGTGGTAGATGTTGCAAGTGTTGGGAATAGGTAGTAAGTTACTAAAGAAGATACCAGAATTGCAACATCTGGGATAGATAATGCCAGAAGAGATAAAAAGAACAGATTGTACACCACTTATTCAAGTGGATGTGGGCTGCAGTGTAATGCAGCGAAGTATGAACAAAGAGCTGATGGTATGGAATACCTGTACATATAAGTGCACTTTCATTAAAGGTTCCATTGGGAGAAAGATTTGATGAATATAATAAAACATTGCCTGAGATGGGATGGATAACAGCGAAGTGTAATTTGGGTTCTTGTAAACAAACACAAACAGGAGAA
Source organism: Cherax quadricarinatus (assembly GCF_026875155.1). Taxonomy (NCBI): domain Eukaryota; kingdom Metazoa; phylum Arthropoda; class Malacostraca; order Decapoda; family Parastacidae; genus Cherax; species Cherax quadricarinatus. The sequence continues at coordinate 94,913,588 of NC_069401.1, read as the reverse complement.
AACTGGGAGAGCAACATCTGCAGCTCACTCCGGTTACTTCTGAGGCCTCGAATATTCCACTGTAAATAAGCCATGATTTGCGAAGAGAAAGATACAAGAAATCTGATCTGAAGGTAGAGGTATCTACAGACTAGAAGGGTTAGAAAAATCCACATGTGGAGGCAGCGGAAAACGAACAAGCAGCAAAGGATTGGGATGCTGCGAAGGACTTGTGCAGACGGAGGTGAGCGAAGGGGAGGAACAAAAGGTGGATCGGTGTCCATCAATGCTCTAGTATCCTCAATATATTCGGGGATAGCTTCAAGTGTTTCAGAGGACAAGGACAAAATATGTTGGACGATATTTTAGATGTAAGGAGGAAGGTAAAGAAAGATCGGGGCGACAATGGAATTTACCAAAGTAGGGGGGGATGACGAAAGGTTAGAGGGAACTTGAACATAAGAACATAAGAACATAAGAAAGGAGGAACACTGCAGGAGGCCTGCTGGCCCATACTAGGCAGGTCCTTTACAATTTATCCCACTAACAAAACATTTGCCCAACCCAATTTTCAATGCCACCCAAGAAATAAGCTCTGATGTGAAAGTCCCACTCAAATCCAACCCCTCCCACTCATGTACTTATCCAACCTAGATTTGAAACTACCCAAAGTCCCAGCCTCAATAACCCAACTAGGTAGACTGTTCCACTCATCAACTACCCTATTTCCAAACCAATATTTTCCTATGTCCTTTCTAAATCTAAACTTATCTAATTTAAATCCATTACTGCGGGTTCTCTCTTGGAGAGACATCCTCAAGACCTTATTAATATCCCCTTTATTAATACCTATCTTCCACTTATACACTTCGATCAGGTCTCCCCTCATTCTTCGTCTAACAAGTGAATGTAACTTAAGAGTCTTCAATCTTTCTTCATAAGGAAGATTTCTAATGCTATGTATTAATTTAGTCATCCTACGCTGAATGTTTTCTAACGAATTTATGTCCATTTTGTAATAGGGAGACCAGAACTGAGCTGCATAATCTAGGTGAGGCCTTACTAATGATGTATAAAGCTGCAGTATGACCTCTGGACTTCTGTTGCTTACACTTCTTGATATAAATCACAGTAATCTATTTGCCTTATTACGTACACTTAGGCATTGCTGTCTTGGTTTAAGGTTGCTGCTCACCATAACCCCCAAGTCCTTTTCGCAATCTGTATGGCTAAGTTCTACATCATTTAACTTATAAGTACTAGGGTTATGGGCACTCCCAAGCTTCAGAACCTTGCATTTATCTACATTGAACTGCATCTGCCACTTTTCTGACCAAGAATAGAGTTTGTTTAAATCCTCCTGAAGTTCCATAACATCTACGTTTGAATCAATTATCCTACCTATCTTTGTGTCATCGGCGAATTTGCTCATATCACTAGTAATTCCCTCATCAAGATCATTGATATATGGAAATAAATGGTATAAAATACCGACACAATGGCAATATAAACACAAATGCAGTATAATGTGATCCTTTATTGACTACGTTTCGCCCACACAGTGGGCTTTTTCAAGTCACAAACAGAACTACCTGGGGTGGAAGGAACGCGAGTATTTATAGTCCGGCTGAGGTCAGGTGAAGAATGCTGCATCTGATGATGTACCGAGTGGGGTTATAGAGTCTAAAAACTTGGGTAGCTTGGAAAGGAGATTGGATAAGTTTGTGAGCAGACCTTCTACAGTGTTCTTATGTGGGATAGCGATGAAGAAGTTTCTTGGCAAGTGGTTCAGCTATGTTATAGAAGCCACTATTCTGGTTGAAGTTGTCGGATATAGAAATGAGTGATGATTCCAGGATTCTTCGGTATTGAGTGTTGTCTTCTGTGGCGATAAGTCTTGAGTTTCTGTAGTTTATCAAGTGGTTGTGTGAATTACGGTGTTGTACGCAGGCATTCCTTGTGTAGTCAGACCTGCTTGCGTATTGGTGTTCTGAAATACGTGTTTGGAGGTCCCTTGATGTTTCTGTTTGTGACTTGAAAAAGCCCACTGTGTGGGCGAAACGTAGTCAATAAAGGATCACATTATACTGCATTTGTGTTTATATTGCCATCATTGATATATATTATAAACAACAACGGGCCCAAGACTGATCCCTGTGGAACGCCACTTGTCACAGATCCCCACTCGGATTTAACCCCATTTATGGACACTCTCTGCTTCCTGTCAGTGAGCCATGACTCGATCCACGAGAGCACTTTTCCCCCAATGCCATAAGCTGCCACTTTCTTTAACAGTCTTTGGTGCGGAACTCTATCAAAAGCCTTACTAAAATCTAAGTAAATAATATCAAATTCTTTATGGTGGTCAACAGCCTCAAAAGCTTTACTGAAGAAAGTTAATAAATTAGTTAGACAAGACCGGCCTCTTGTGAATCCATGCTGAGTATCATTAATCAAGCTATGCTTATCGAGATGGCTTCTTATAATCTCAGCCATAATTGACTCTAGTAATTTGCCTACAATTGAGGTCAGGCTTATTGGGCGGTAATTTGACGGTAACGACTTGTCCCGTTTATAAAAATAGGAGTTACATTAGCCATCTTCCACATATCAGACACTACACCTGTTTTGAAGAGATAAATTAAAAATATTAGTTAATGGTTCACAGAGTTCCATTTTGCATTCCTTAAGAACCCTTGAAAAAACCTCATCAGGACCGGCGACTTATTTTGCTTCAGTCTGTCTATCTGCTTCACAACCTCTCACTAGTGACTGTGATGTTACATAATTTATCTTCTTCTAGCCCCCACTGTAAAATTAATTACTGGAATATTGTTAGTGTCTTCCTGTGTAAAAACTGAGAGAAATAATTATTTAAAATCAAGCATATTTCATTCTCTTTGTCAGTAAGGTGCCCATAGTTATTTTTTAAGGGGACCTATCTTATCTCTAACTTTTGTTCTATAGACCTGGAAAAAACTTTTTGGGTTAGTTTTAGAATCCCTAGCAACTTTAATTTCATAGTCCCTTTTAGCTTTTCTTATCCCCTTTTTAATGTCCCTCTTAATGTCAATATACTGATTCATAAGATGACCCTCACCTCTTTTGATACGCCTATAAATTCCTTTCTTATGCCCTAGTAGATATTTGAGCCTATTATTCATCCATTTGGGTCATTTTATTTGATCTAATTTCTTTATATGGGATAAACGCTCTTTGAGCAGCATGTATAGTGTTCAGAAAACTGTCATATTGATAGCTCTCTTCGTTACCCCAGTCAACAGATGATAAGTGTTCTCTAAGCCCATCGTAATCTGCTAAGCGAAAATCTGGGATTGTTACTGAGTTATCGCTACTATCATACTTCCATTCAATGCTAAATGTAATTGATTTGTGGTCGCTAGCACCCATTTCCTCTGAAATTTCTAAATTATTAACAAGGGATTCATTGTTTGCCATAACTAAGTCAAGTAGGTTATTTCCCCTTGTAGGTTCTGTCACAAACTGCTTCAAAAAACAATCCTGAAATACTTCTAAGAAGTCGTATGATTCTAAATTCCCAGTCAAGAAATTCCAATCAACATGACTAAAGTTAAGTCTCCTAGAATTACTACATTATCGTGCCTTGTGGCCCTAACAATTTCTCCCATAGTAGTTTCCCTTGGTCCCTATCTAAGTTTGGGGGACGGTATATCACTCCTAAAATCAGTTTTTCATGCCCCTCTGAAAATTCTATCCAAACAGACTCTGTATGTGTTACTTCAGACTTAATACCCGTTTTTATGCAACAGTTCAAGCGATCTCGGACATACAATGCCACCCCACCCCCCCTCCCAATACTTCTATCTTCTTGGAACAATTTAAAACCCTGAACATGACATTCCGCAGGCATGTCCCGACTTTTTTAATTAAACCAGTCTCAGTTAAGGCAAATACATCAATGTTACCTACACTAGCAACTAATCTCAACTCGTCCATCTTATTCCTAGCACTACGGCAATTAGCATAATAAACATTGAAAGACTCTCCTTTCTCTTTACCCTTCCTGCTCATTTCTATTTTTCTACTAAACCTATTACTGTCCTTATCACCCAAGGTCCCTGGCTTTTCAATATCTATCTCGTTCTTATTATTACTAGTTCCCCTAGAACTCGTAATATTACTACACTGGGACTTCACTGTTTTCCTGCCAAAACCCCTACCACTAACTATTCCTAGTTTAAAGTCCTAACTGCTCCCTCCACTGCAGTTGCCAGTGCTCCGACCCCACACCTAGATAAGTGAACCCCATCCTTAGCATACATGTCATTTCTGCCATAGAAGAGGTCCCAGTTGTCGATGAATGTTACACATTTTCCTTACAGTATTTGTCCAGCCAGCAATTGACACCAATTGCCCTGGACAACCATTCATTTCCAACTCCCCTCCTTGGCAAAATACCACATATCAGAGGGTTCCCACCCTTACTTCTAATTATTTCTATTGCTGACCTATACCTGCTAATCAGGTCCTCACTCCTACGTCTGCCAACATCGTTGCCTCCAGCACTGAGACAGATAATAGGATTGCTCCCATTACCTCTCATGATGTCATCCAGACGGCTAACAATATCCTCCATCCCAGCCCCATGAAAGCAAACTCTCTGTCTCCTACTCCTGTCCTTCAAGCAGAACGCCCTATCCATATACCTAACTTGGCTATCCCCAACAACAACAATATTCGTACCTTCCTTAATGTCTTTCGTCGTAACGTTCCCATTAGTCGACTCACATTCGTCGGGTAGCACTGAGAATGTATTAGATGTATTAGATGGGAGGGGGACAGGAGAGGAAGTGACCTGGGAGGGGACAGAAGAGGAAGAAACTTGGGAGGGGAAAGAGGAGGAAGGTACTGTACGAGAAGGAGCATGAACTTCCACACTCACAACAGAGCCAGTAAGTGGTGAAGAACCAGGTACAGAGACTGGAAAGGAAAAAATTGCAGGTAGAAGAAGGGAAAGAAGGATTAAAGGAGATTTTAACAATGGGGATTTTTGGACTTCGGAGAAGTAGAGGGGTGATGGGGAGGAGTTGTTGTACGAGGTCTTGAAGACATGAAAACTTGAGTGAGAAGATGAAGAGGTGAGAACAGGATGAGAAGGCGAGGTAGGGACCTCTGCATCCACGATTAAAAAAGAATTAGAGACAGGGTAACTGTGGAAGGGGTGACCCCTGAGGTGGGGAGTCGTTTAGTAACTCGAGAATAAGAAATACGGGGAAGTCTCCCATGGAGGCATAGATGAGAGACTGCCACAGCATAAGGAAAGCCTTCTGCCTCTTTGAGGCAATGGATTTCTCGCTCATTTAAGCAAGCTTGGCAGCAACGAGAGTAAGGTGGGTGAGCTTTATTACAATTAAGGCAAGGAGGAGGTAGACTACAACATGTATTGGAATGGTCGTTGTCACCACAGACTGGGGATTTTTCCGTGGACCTGGAATTTTCCACTGAATGGCCAAAACACCAGCATTTTTTAGAGTTTTGGTGTAGGTATCACCTTTCGAACTTGTAAATGGTATCCTGCAATATAAAAGGAGCTACATTGCAAAGGTATCATCTCTGCCTCTGGGCAGGGAACACATAAGTGCCTACTTTTAGGATTGGGAGGTCTTGGAGCTCAAGCTGTTCCAGAATGTCATCACCACATTTCTGGAAATTCAGTTGAACAATGGTATGAGATAGAATGAGAGTATCACTAAAGTAACAAAACAAACGCACAATACCGTGACTGGAACTATACACAAATTACCCACACATAGAAAAGAGAAGCCTGCGACGACTTTTCGGTCCGACTTGGACCATTTACAAAGCCACTCTTATTACGTACGCTTAGGCACTGCTGTCTTGGTTTAAGGTTGCTGCTCACCATAACCCCCAAGTCCTTTTCGCAATCTGTATGGCTAAGTTCTATATCATTTAACTTATAAGTACTAGGGTTATGGGCACTCCCAAGCTTCAGAACCTTGCATTTATCTACATTGAACTGCATCTGCCACTTTTCTGACCAAGAATAGAGTTTGTTTAAATCCTCCTGAAGTTCCATAACATCTACGTTTGAATCAATTATCCTATCTATCTTTGTGTCATCGGCTCACCGCAGCTCACTGAGTCTGTTGGCCTCAGTTATCTGAAGGCCGCATTCAGTGAGCTTGCAACATAGTGTGCGCTGCACCGGACCACCTTGCGGTGTGTCAACCGGCTTTGGAGAGTATTTACAGGACTGCCGGTGATGTCTGCGGACTCACCGCCTACGCTTGTCAACTGTGGGCCGGAGACATCGGATGCTGTTTAGTGAGACATTACATGAAGAAAAGGTTGGAGTGTTACACTGAACTGGGCCAGGACCGTAGTGTGACACTTAGGGAAGTATGATGGAGTGGAACACTGAGATTTGCTACAGGACCGTAGTGGAACACTGAGAAGACAAGCGTGTCGTGTGACACCGAAGATGGCCTGATTGTAGTGTATATTGAATACTGTCATGTGACTGGCCTCGACAAAGACGCTATGCGGGTAGTGTGACGCAGAGACAAAGGTGTCAAGTGTGACACGGTTGTGAAAGTGTGTGTATTACACAGAGAAAAGGGTGTCAAGTGACACGGTGGAGAAAGAGCGTCACAACTCGGATAAGTGTCGTGATAAACGCAGTTGATTGTAATTTATTATTTTAAATGTTACTTAATTTATTATTTTAGCATATAGATATATGACACAGTAGTGTCAAGAGTTGTACCCTGTGTAGGGTCGGGAATTATTTATTATTTTAGTAAAATGCTAATTATAATTTATTATTGTAACATGTATATATTATCAGATGTTAGTTCAAATACCTCTAGACCAAAGAAAGTTGATTTTTATATAATATTAAAGATTAATTGATTTTAATGTGTATATATGTATCCCGAACTCTTATTACAAAAGGAGTAAAACTACCATCTTTTAAAAATAATTTTTTTTTTGTAATAACAGTTTTAGCAGAAGACCAGTCAATAGGATTACTGTGATCTCTGACGTGACAGAAAAGAACATTGTTAGTGTCGGCAAGCCTAACACTACTTTTGTGCTCCCTAAGTCTGTCAGTAAGAGCTCGGCCAATTTCTCCAAAGTATTGAAGAGGACAGGTTGAACAAGAAATAGTGTAGACACCAGGAGCATCTGTAGAGGGAGGAGAGGTATGAACGAGATTAGTTCGAAGTGTGTTAATCGTCGTAGGCTCTTCTCTTCTATATGCGGGTTGTGTATCACTACAAGAATTGAGTGAATTATGTTTTTCAATAGTTACAGGAACAGCATCTATGGTTATAAGGAGAGAAAGATCGTGAGCTTAGCTAGCATTCTGTACTGTGACGATGCGTGTACCGCTGTTGAGAGCATGAAAGGATACATCTCGACCAACATGGCATAGGAGCGCCTTGCTAATACTATGATCGGAAAGACAGCCAAGAGCCTTCAGTGATGACTTCTAATTGGTAAAAATCTAGGAATCAATCTTAGTGTCAAAAGTTTGCTCTATTACCATTAGGATGGCACATAATTTAATTTTCCTAACTCACCATGATTGGTATAGATCTGACGTAGGTACCTGGCAACAAGAGCAGATGCAGCCCTGCCGGGTGTCGCCTACTTGGACTCATCAGTGTAAATAACTTGTGATATATATTTACTAACAGTGAAGCGAAAAAATTGTTTGTAAACGGAAATCTTTTTAAGTGATTTAAAGAACGTAATACTAATGCCGATCTTCTCAACAGGGTTTCTAATGAACATAACTTCCTTGAGGAGTGAAATGCTTTTGCCTACAATTATACAACTTGAGGAGGCAATAAAACATGCTTTAATTCATGTTTTCAACCCGTTTACATGTGCTTATTTTCTTCCGTACATTTAATAAGATTGTGACACTGGTTAATTTCTGAACTTCGTAATACCGAAAACAGTGTTACCTTAATTATCCTCCAGCTGATACTAGTAATACTAAACTCTTTCCCCATATTAAGATCCTTCGTATATTTAGGAGAAAGAATAGTTTCGTGGGCTTCATTTTGCATTAGCTTCCTGGGACATAGATGAATGTCTTAAGGGAACTCGACCCGACTACACTGGAGGACATGAGGGACAGGGAAGACATGATAATGTCATATAAAATACCGAGATGAATAGACAAGATGGACAGAGACAGGATGTTCCAGACATCTGAGACAGCAATAAGGGGTCACAATTGGAAGTTGAAAACTCAGATGAACTAACTATCTTGAGAGCAGCATAATCAATTAAGGGAAAGTTAGGGTTGTAGAAAACAACAGTTCTGAGAGTATTTAGCATATGTTTAAATTTCTTATTTAATTGTAATATGGTGGATTTACAGTACCGAAGCGCAATTCTACAAGAAGATATCAGGAAGATGTTAGGTAACTGATGTTTTCGCCCTGCAAAAACAATGGTGCAAGTTAGTATCTATGACCTGTAGATGAAGATATAATGAAGCCAAGTTAATTACATATTATTTGATCATTAACTTCATTATCCCCTACTGTATGAATCATAACATCAGTGTAACTTATAGCCATACGCTGAGGTGAGATTGGTAGAGAATTTAGTAGAGTATTTAAGACATTAAATAGGAAGAGACCCTTTGGTGTACCTAAGGACATTTATATAGATTCACTTCTGAAACCTGACCTATTATCCAACTGAGTAATTTGCCAGCAATATTCATCTCGGCAAGATGATCTATTATAACAGTTCTATTTGCTGAATCAAACGCAGGTTTCTGATTAAGAAAAGTGGAAAACCTTGTGGAACAGTTCGCAGGAAGAAATGTGGTATTACAATTAATTCTAATATTTTTCCTTTTCATAAAACCAGGGAGATGAGCTGACTGACGGAATTTGATTCTGTAAAATAGCCTATTAAATTTATTTAAAAAGTTTTTACGGTTTAGGAAAAGCACAATGAGACTATTAATCCAGGGAAAAACTGGAGGACGACCTCGGTATAACTAAGATTATTCATCACTAAAGTTCAGTAGAATAGCACCGTACTGTCCAGGTGATGTTCATCGAACATTATTGAATATCATGTCTAACTCATACTCTGTGAAGGGACAGCCGCTTTTATCTATATTTTGAAGCAGGAAATAAATTAATATCAACATTTCTTGAGAAGTACTTTATAGATTAGTTCAAGTATGTAATGGGAGATTTCCATACTTGAAAGTTTTGGCTCAGTGATATATAACAGCATCAGCTTTTCAAGAAGAAAAGGACTGGCCATATTACCAATCCTAATTTTATTTATACCTTTCTAGTCTTAACGTTAAGGAAAAGATTTATTTGCCACCATTAATTATAAAAGTTCCCGTTCCTGTTACCTAAGTTACCTAACAGTTAATCAAATTGTGTCTATATTAACGACTTAGAATATTTTTATTTCTTTTGTATTTAGTACCACGAAGTAATATTGCATCATAAAACTTCGTAACATATCCATTATATATACACCGACAGGTGTACATTTCTGAATGCAAACTTATTAAAAGTTGGTCATATCGAAGTGCATATATACCACGAAGTGTGCATCTCATAATGTATATTACTCTCAAATGTGCATATTTTTTAAATTGTTTAAACAGATAGGAATGCATTTCTAAATATATATACATCAGAAGGTGTGTATATTGTTTATAGTACATAATTGTCGAGATGATCTTACTTCATGCTAATTGTTAGATAAGTGGATCTGGAAAACGACGATATTGATGAATGAGAAGCTTGTGCAACACTTAGCCATCTTTACTGAGGAACTGTTTATTGGCGTAACTTTTTCAGAATAAAAATGCTAAAGCGTTGCTGATGTGTCTCACTCCACACACTTATGCTGAGGGTAATGCTACTGTTACGCCTGTTGTGTGAGTGGTACTACCAAAATACCCATGCTGTGGCTGGTATTACCTTACACTCATGCTTTCGGTGGTAACTACCTCACCTATGTGTTGTAACTACATCGATTATGTGTGTGTGTGTGTGTGTGTGTGTGTGTGTGTGTGTGGTGTGTGGAGGGGGGGGGTTAATGCCGCGCTCCCATTATGTGGGTAGTACTATCTCACAATCATTGCTCGAGGTGGTTCTTAATATCCATATCTTTTGTACTATTCATTGATGAATAACATATATATATATATATATATATATATATATATATATATATATATATATATATATATATATATATATGTTATTCTTCAATGAACAGTACAGAAGATATGGATATTAAGAACCACCTCGAGCAATGATGTGAGGTAGTTCCATTAACAGCAATGATGTGACCTAGTACTACCCACATAATGGAAGCGTGGCATTAACCCCCTTCCCCTCCATATCTATATGCCATGCGCTGGCATGGCAAGACGTGTGGCGGGCTAGCTGCGGGATTTTCAATTATAACTCCGGATCAACGAGGCTGACCAGGTTAAGACTGAACAGGACTTATTGTGAATACTCTGGGAAGATTCCAATGAAGCGAGAAGACATTTCAGTGCACCGTTTCAATGCAAATGGTGGAAGTGTTTTGCGGTTTGTGAATGTTGGTGAATGGTGGTAGTGAGGAAGACGGCTAGTGGGAGTGGGGAGAATTAGGCCTACATTGTGTATAAGTACCAGCCAAGATTATCATACATACAAACCTCGAAAAGTTCTTATAAAAACATCTATCTCCAGCACCATGCAACATGCTTCCAGTTAACTTAGAAATAATTGTGTCGATGCATGGACTATTTAGAGGCATATGTTATGGATAAACAATGTGGGATTAATGAGGATAAGGGAGTGACCAGTCAATGCCGCCTCCTCCACGCCACGGGGGTGGGTGGAAGAGGCGCGGTGTGTAACTAGATGGTGAGTGAACACATTGGTTCAGCAGTGCCCATACCCACATTGTTCATAGTGTACATGGGAAACAAATAATGCTGTGTGTATTGTAAGACAGTGTGAACAATACATAGTGTGCAAGACCATATGTATTGTACTCCCCGGGATAACCCCACTCAACAACCTGGGCCTCTCCCACCTAAATACCAGCGCCTCCCCACCCAATTCCCAGGGAAAGTTTTCCCCTTACCCTCCCAGCTCCTCACCAGCCCCTCGAACTCCACAGGCCACCATGGTCAAGTTCACTACCTTCCACGCACCATACCCACCAAGCATGTCATACTCCACTCCTACTGTCTAGTCTAGCAGATGGATGCCAACCAGGAAGAAGCAAGCAGCCAGGGAAATGGTACGGCTGGCAATACTAGGAGAGGCAATTGCCGGTCGTGCTCACAGCTTCGTTGTCTCAACTTCTAAGGGTTTTCCTCTGCAAACACGGTAGTTGCCCTGGTTCAGGATGTCCTCCTGTGGAAAGTGATGATCCAGATCCACCTCAGGCACTTGAACCCACTCCACAGATCTCATCTCATCAGACAATATCTTGGAAGCAATTAAAGCAACAGGTATCAGGACACTCACACATATTCCTAAAGCAGCCCGTCCACACGCAGCTGGGAAACTTACAGACCTCCTGAAAAAAGTAAACGATGGTTCCACTATCTTAAATGCTCCACCAACCATCAAGGCATGGCACAACTTGCTACTTTTTGCCAATGTCTGCTTAGCTGTGCCGGAAAGAAGGGGAAACAGGCTAGCCTCAATGATAATTAAATCCTTAAGAGATTTTCCTAGAGCTGATAACCTCATTCGTCTTCCCCGTCAACACAAAAACGGGAGAGGAAGAACCCCCACTCACTCCACTGACAGTGAAAAAGTCAGAATCCAGGTGAGCAAGAAAGCTGAAGAGGGCAATCAGAATTATTACCAGTGAAGATACAGTTGCCCCCAGGGATGTTGACATGGCTGAAGCACTTAGAGGAAAGCACCCTGCCAAGGAAACCAGGGGCACCAACAGTTCCAACACCTCTGTCCCCACTATGGAACCATTGATTGTGAAAGACTCAGACATTTACAAAGCAATAATGTCGATCCCATCTGGCTCTGCTGGGGGTTACACTGGAATAAGGCCACAGCATTTAAAGGAAATGGTTAATCCAGTTATTGTGGAAATTGCAGAGACACTGCTTTCAGAGATCGCAAGGTTCGTCAACAATTCCTTGGCTGGTCTGATTTCTGATGAAATTAGACCTTTCTTTTTTGGTACAACACTCTGTGCACTTAAAAAGAAGGATGGAGGAATTCGGCCAATTGCAGTAGGCAGCACGTTACGCCGTTACAGCATGTCAACCAAGTTTTCATGGTAATGGAGAACCAACATACTTTTAGTTCAATAACGTTGGTTGTCCCTTTTTGGGGTTGTAAAAAGTACTTCTAGCAATTTTAAATGATTTATCAATTACATTTCTCGGATATTTCAGATCATTGTCTATTTCATATATTTTGGATATTTCTTCATCTATGAACTCTGGACTACAAATACGTAAAGCTCTCAAAAACACTGATGAGAAAACAGACAGTTTAACTCTATCTTGATGGGAAGAATAATAGTGTACATAGGAACAGTTATTTGCAGGTTTTCTGTAAATTTTAAATTTGAATTCATTATTACTCTTAATAACTAAAACATTTAGAAAAGGCAGTGAGTTATTCTCCTCAAACTCAACAGTAAAGCTTATAGAATGGGCTAAGCTATTTAATTTGCCAAGGAAATGGTGTATATCTACATTCTTGGGCATAAGACATAAAATATCATCAACAAATCTGAACCATTTTGCTCTGTTAGGGAGCCCCTCAAGGAAGGTTCCTTGATGTTGGTGAGGGGCTCTTGATTTAGGGAATTGGATCTGTGCTCCAGTTCCCCGAATTAAGCCTGAATGCCTTCCACATCCACCTCCAGGCGCTGTATAATCCTCCGGGTTTAGCGCTTCCCCCTTGATTATGATAATAATAATCTATTAGGGAGGATTGTGTTAAGCAACCTTGTTTCAAAAAATTCCATGTATAGATTACTAAGAACAGGTGAAAGAGGATTTCCCATTGCCATACCAAACTTCTGAGTGTAAAACTTATCATTAAATACAAATTTTGCATCAACAATGCAAAGTTTAATAAATTTAATGATAGTAGGAACTGGCAATGGTAAATCATAATTAATGAGTTCTTCAGATAAGAAACTTAATAAATCATCAACAGGAACTTTTGTAAACAAGGAAGTAACATCAAAACTAACCATGTTAAAATCATTTAAGTCAGTCAAGGAGCTTAATTTATCAACTAAATCTAAGTTGTTTTTAACATTAAAGTTAGAAATTTTGCCAACAATAGGGCTCAAAATGTCAACAAGCCATTTGGATAATTTATATGAAACTGATCCTATGGAGCTAATAATTGGTCTGACTGGATTCCCTGGTTTGTGTGTTTTTATTAGTCCATACATGTAAGGTAAAGATGGATTAGTGGAAGTAAATTGTTTTATTAATTGATCTTTGCCTTTCAGTAGAAGTTTTATTGTTTTATTGAAATTGTGTTAACGGTTTCTAAGGGATTTTTTCTAAGTTTAGAATAGGTTTCAGTATCGTCTAAGAGATTATTCATTTTTTCTTGGTAATCATTTTCTTTCATAATTACTATTGCATTTATTTTATCTGCTTTAGTAAGGCGCAAATTTTTATTGTTATTAAGTGTATCATAAGACTTAAAGAATCTTTGAGGGCAATTGGGAATGTTTTGTTTTAACATAGAGCTATATACCATTCCCTTACTTATATTAATTTCATCAGTGGATAAATCAGAAATTTTTTTTAGTAAGGGATTGGTATATAGCTCTATGCTAAAACAAAACATTCCCAATTGCCCTTAAAGATTCTTTAAGTCTTATGATACACTTAATAATAATAAAAATTTGCGCCTTACTAAAGCAGACAAAATAAATGCAATAGTAATTATGAAAGAAAATGATTACCAGGAAAAAATGAATAATCTCTTAGATGATACTGAAACCTATTCTAAACTTAGAAAAATCCCTTAGAAACCGTTAACAGCAATTTCAATAAAACAATAAAACTTCTACTGAAAGGCAAAGATCAATTAATAAAACAATTTACTTCCACTAATCCATCTTTACCTTACATGTATGGACTAACAAAAACACACAAACCAGGGAATCCAGTCAGACCAATTATTAGCTCCATAGGATCAGTTTCGTATAACTTATCCAAATGGCTTGTTGACATTTTGAGCCCTATTGTTGGTAAAATTTCTAACTTTATTGTTAAAACAACTTAGATTTAGTTGATAAATTAAGCTCCTTGACTGATTTAAATGATTTTAACATGGTTAGTTTTGATGTTACTTCCTTGTTTACAAAAGTTCCTGTTGATGATTTATTAGTTTCCTATCTGAAGAACTCGTTAATTATGGTTTTCCATTGCCAGTTCCTACCATCATTAAACTTATTAAACTTTGCATTGTTAATGCAAAATTTGCATTTAATAATAAGTTTTGCACTCAGAAATTTGGTATGGCAATGGGAAATCCTCTTTCACCTGTTCTTAGTAATCTGTACATGTAATTTTTTGAAACAAGTTTGCTTAACACAATCCTCCCTAATAGAGCAAAATGGTTCAGATATGTTGATGATATTTTATGTCTTATGCCCAAGAATGTAGATATACACCATTTCCTTGGCAAATTAAATAGCTTAGCCCATTCTATAAACTTTACTGTTGAGTTTGAGGAAAATAACTCATTGCCCTTTCTAGATGTTTTAATTATTAAGAGTAATAATGAATTCAAATTTAAAATTTACAGAAAACCTGCAAATAACTGTTCCTATGTACACTATTATTCTTCACATCAAGAGATTGTTAAACTGTCTGTTTTCTTATCATTGTTTTTGAGAGCTTTACGTATTTGTAGTCCAGAGTTCATAGATGAAGAAATACCAAAATTTATGAAACAGGTAATGATTTAAAATACCCAAGAAATGTAATTGATAAATCTTTTAAAACTGCTAGAAATACTTTTTACAACCCAAAAAGGGACAACCAAACTTATTCAACTTAAAATATGTTGGTTATCCCTTACCATGAAAACTTGGTTGATATGCCTTCTCTTCTTAAGACTTTTAATATTAAAGTTGTATTTAAAAATCTTGATACAGTAAAAAAAACTTTTGATAAAGAATTCCCCCCAAAATGCTGTCGGATGTGTCTATAAGATTCCTTGTAAAATTTGCGATAAATTTTATTACGGTCATACTGGTAAAAATCTCGAACTAAGATTAAAACAACATAAATATAGCATTAGAACTGGACAAGATTCCAATGCTCAATTTATTCATTTGAGAGATTTTAACCATCCAACTGATTTTCAAAAAGTTGAGAAAGTTGCATCAAGCAAGTCCATGGTTGTCAGAAATATAATTGAATCTTGTTTCATAAAAAGCAGTTTTGAAAATATGAATATTTCCTTTGGTGTATATAAATTAGATCTTTTATAATTAATAAAATTTGGGAAGAGTTTAATAATATAATGGACAAATAATAAACCTTATTTCTTGGGTAGAATATTTTGTTAGTGGAATGTCGTTAGGACCTGTCTAGTTGGACCAGCGGACCTATTGCAGTGTTCCTCTGCACTGTCGTGCGTCAGGTGTTTCTTTGTTGTGGGAGTTGACTGTGAGGTGTGGTTTAAGCTCTTTAATTGCCTTCCTTTTGATGTATTACCTTCATAGTTCCTTGACAATGTGAGTAGTCACGAAAGCGCTTGGAATTTCACTACTCTTTCACAGTGGTTGTTTTGTATATTATATTATATTATATTATATTATATTATATATATATATATATATATATATATATATATATATATATATATATATATATATATATATGTCGTGCCGAATATGTAAAACTGGTCAATTAGCAAGAACTCATTTAAAATTAAGTCCTTTCTAAAATTTTCTCTTATACGTTTAAAGATACATTTTTTCGTTAATGTTAATGTAAAAATTTTTAATTTTGCACCAAAAGAATCTTAGAAAACTTACCTAACCTTATTATAACAAGAAGAATTTATTTTAGCCTAACCCAACTAAATATATTTTAGATTTGTTTACAATAATTTAATACTAAACAAACACTGTGATATATATATTTTTCGATAGGTTCAGAATGCTTTTGGCGAAATTACTGCATACACAAATTTTCGCTTGTCCTATATGGCAAGATGAGCGTTGCTGTTTAAGCCAAGATAGCAAGTTCTGCCTATTCGGCACGACATAAATAAATATACATTGCCAATATATATATATATATATATATATATATATATATATATATATATATATATATATATATATATATATATATATATATATATATATATATTGGCAATGTATATTTATTTAATGGAAATGCTACATGCATGACACACTTATGGTGTCGATGGTAACTAACTCCCAATGTTTGGGTTTAGTACCCTTCCACCCTTGAAGCGAGTGGTACTACCCTCACACTCAAAATGTTTTTGAGACTGATTGATACCCATGTTGTGGGTATCAATCAGTTGTGGGTATCCACCTTCATTGTTGGGAATGGTACTACGCAACACCCATGTTGTAAGTGGTACCACCGAACTTCCATGTTGTGTGTGGTACTGCTCCTCACACCGATATTGTGAGTGGATCTTCATCGAACCTCTGTTGGTAGTGTAATTTCTTCACGCCCTTGATGTGTGTGGTAGCACTCATACTAATACTGTGGGTGGTACTATCCTCACACTCATGCTGTGGGTAGTGCTTCACTCCTGTGGACTGAGTTACTACATAACAACCCTGCAATGGGTAATACTACATCACACTCATGTTGGTGGCTGCAACTACCACAAATCCATGTTGTGAGTACACTTCTCACACTAATGTTTTGGGTCGTATTGCCTCCACATTCATGTGTGTGTGCGGAAACTACTTTTCTCCAATTTGGTGAAATTTCATAATATGTTGTGGGTGGTACTGCCTCATACTGTTGATGTGGGTGATGCTTCATGTCACTACTGCTGTGAGTTACACCACTTCACACCCATGCTCTAGTGGTGCTACCTCACACCCATGTTGTGGGTAGCACTACACTTACCCATGTTTTGGGTAGTGTATAGAATAGAGGTTGGCTGTGGGTTTACGACTGATTAGGCTAGTGGTCCATGTCCAGACATTGTGGAATTCAGATCATGAACCTGCTAACCCATTCCTAGATACCTGAATTTATACATACGTACCTCTATCTCACAGTGGGCAGTGTGACGTGATAGACAGTTGATATTGTAGGTCTCTGGTGAATGTGGTGGCCTCCCTTTGCTTGTTAGTCCCAGCATATGAATGCATTCAGTGGGAAGGTGATAAGCGCTGGTACACCTTGAATACTGGCAGAGTCACTAGCAGATGTCTGGCCGAGTAGCAAGAGTTCCTTGATCGAGGTGAAATGTAACTAATTCGAGTTGTCTGTGGATAGATCACCCGTTTCTTTCACTGCTTAGTGTATAACTGAGGCCGTAGGCATGGTCGGTTCATGTCTTCATGCATCCACGCTGGTACTCAGCTGACGGGCCTACACCTGAAGTGGTGCCTACATCCATATTAATGTGTGAGTAGTATAATTACCATGCTAAACTAAAACTACTAAAAGTAACTTACCTCAAATACGTATAAGTACTAGTAGCATTGTGGAGGCATTGTTACTAGGTTAAGTATTAGAAATTAAGAGTGGGTACAGAACCATGGTTCCCCACTTTGGTAGGGGGCTGGACACTTTGTCTGGGAAATCACAGATTTTCCACAGGTAATACCACCTTCACCCATGGTAATACACTCTCACCCAAGTGGCGTTCCACAGGGATCAGTCTTGGGCCCGTTGTTGTTTATAATATATATCAATGATCTTGATGAGGGAATTACTAGTGATATGAGCAAATTCGCCGATGACACGAAGATAGGTAGAATAATTGATTCAAACGTAGATGTTAGGGAACTTCAGGAGGATTTAGACAAACTCTACTCTTGGTCAGAAAAGTGGCAGATGCAGTTCAATGTAGATAAATGCAAGGTTCTGAAGCTCGGGAGTGTCCATAACCCTAGCACTTATAAGTTAAATAATGTAGAACTTAGCCATACAGATTGCGAAAAGGACTTGGGGGTTATGGTAAGCAGCAACCTTAAACCAAGACAACAATGCCTAAGCGTACGTAATAAGGCAAATAGATTACTGGCATTTATATCAAGAAGTGTAAGCAACAGAAGTCCAGAGGTCATACTGCAGCTTTATACATCATCAGTAAGGCCTCACCTAGATTATGCAGCTCAGTTCTGGTCTCCATATTACAGAATGGACATAAATTCGTTAGACAACATTCAGCGTAAGATGACTAAATTAATACATAACATTAAAAATCTTCCTTATGAAGAAAGATTGAAGACTCTTAGGTTACATTCACTTGTTAGACGAAGTATGAGGGGAGACCTGATCGAAGTGTATAAGTGGAAGATAGGTATTAATAAAGGGGATATTAACAGGGTCTTGAGGATGTCTCTCCAAGAGAGAACCCTCAGTAATGGATTTAAATTAGATAAGTTTAGATTTAGAAAGGACATAGGAAAGTATTGGTTTGGAAATAGGGTAGTTGATGAGTGGAACAGTCTACCTAGTTGGGTTATTGAGGCTGGGACTTTGGGTAGTTTCAAATTTAGGTTGGACAAGTACATGAGTGGTAGGGGTTGGATTTGAGTGGGACTTTCACACCAGAGCTTATTTCTTGGGAAGCATTGAAAGTTGGGTTGGGCAAATGTTTTTGTTGGTGGGATGAGTTGTAAAGGATCTGCCTGGTATGGGCCAACAGGCCTCCTGCAGTGTATGGTACTACACTCACACCCATGTTGTGTATGGTACTACACTCACACCCATGTTGTGTATGGTACTACACTCACACCCATGTTGTGTATGGTACTACACTCACACCCTTGTTGTGGATGGTACTACACTCACACCCATTTTGTGGATGGTACTACACTCACACCCATGTTGTGGATGGTACTACTCTCACACCCTTCTTGTGGATGGTACTACACTCAAACCCATGTTGTGGAATGTACTACACTCACACCCATGTTGTGGATGGTACTGCTTCACAGCTATATTGTGGGTGGCAAAAGCCACACACCCATTCTATGGATTGTATTGGAACAGAACTGTGGTTTTAATAATACTGTTTCCGGCACAGTGTTGTGCCTAGACCAAAACTGTTGTTATAACACTGTCATTTCTGGAACAATGTTGTTTAAGAAGCAATTATCTTTCTGGAACAATACTATGCCTTAAACAATATTGTGGCTAGAACAATACTCTGGATGAATAATATCGTAGATGGAACAATATTCTCACTGGAACAACACGCTCTCAGAAATATTATAGCTGGAATAATATTGTAGCTATAAACACACCATAATTGTGGTGTAAACACAAGGTTATACTGCTTATATATTGCACACAACAAGGAAAAAACATTAAAGTACTTACTTCAAGTATATATAAAAAATGAACACAACACAACAGACAAAAATAAAGAACGAAAATTTAAACACTGAAGAAAGAAGAAAAAAAAACATATTGCAAACATTGTTTGCAATATGAATGTTTGCAATCATGAGTCACTGAGTCACTAAGAAATCACTGGAAAGAAATGTCACAAAGAAATCACTGAAAAATTGTCTCAACACTCGTCAAATGTCTCTAAAAAAATATTATCACTGTAGTGACGTTGGTGAAGAATTGAGGGTGAATGGTGGTGAAGAAGGGTAGTGGTGGTGGAGTCTCGTGGCTGGCGGCGTTCTCTACTACCCTCAACACGTTAACGCCTCGAAGAATTTGCGCTTAAATCGACGATAGACTCACAAAGGAGGCTTTTACGATGGTGCACAGGGTCGAAGGAACAAACTTGCCTCTTGACTCCCTATGTGGTCCGTAAAATATGGTGCTAGAACCCGTGATCAGGGTAAAAATTACAGAGGTGGTAGGTGTGAGTGAAGCAGCGCAGTGAGACACCGCGTGGTGACTAGGCCTATGGGATGAGTGGCGTAAGCCCACGTGACACCCACACTATGCACGAAAATATTCTAAGCCGGCTGGCTTAAAAACCCACAAAATACCACGACACCACAAGGATGGTAAAGCACTCAGAACAGCTTGAACTGGAAGCACAAAGCGATGAAGAAGGCTGTACCCACGTGGCTTGCTTGAGTACTGGGTTAAGAAACCTGGGTTAGTTGCTGGCTGGTTTGGCTTAACACTTTACACAGACTGGCTTGAGAACTTGTAACGATGAGCACAGCAGGGGTGGAAAATGGTTTAGCAGGCAAGACTGGAATGGTGTAGAGCTGGGCTGGACTCCCCCCCACAGACTGGCTTGGTGGCTTGGCTTACTTTGCAAACCCGGGTCAACCCCTCGGAAGTAATGCAAATAAGCAAATAAAACTAATACACAGAGACTGACCAATAAGTAGGAAGCGATAGGCTGGTGAATCGCTTGACTGGGATAGCTGGCTGCTAGGGTAGGCCTGCTGGCAACAAAAAAATGTCTGTCATGCTGGTCGAAAGAAATCACTCTACATCGGCGTAATTAACAATTATACGCCCACACCGCTGCCACCATTTGTAGTGGCAGAGATGTGATGGTTGGAGTTAAACACACTTGTTGGATTGTAACACATATATTGGCAGTGTGTGAAGGGGGAGGCCCAAACTGCCTGTTACTGTGGTAGGTCTAACGGGAACTGAGGCCAATGCAGCGCATCTCACGCACTCATTTGACATCACGTGACGTCACACAAGCTAGTCACTGAGCCTACTGACCAGGGAGCCTAAATATATACATGGATGATACGATAAGATTTCGTTCGGATTTTTAACCCCGAAGGGTCAGCCACCCAGGATAACCCAAGAAAGTCAGTGCATCATCAAGGACTGTCTAACTTATTTCCATTGGGGTCCTCAATCTTGCCCCCCAGGATGCGACCCACACCAGTCGACTAACACCCAGGTACCTATTTGCTGCTAGGTGAACAGGACAACAGGTGTAAGGAAACGTGCCGAAATGTTTCCACCCGCCGGGAATCGAACCCGGGACCTCAGTGTGTGAAGCGGAAGCTTTAGCCACCAGGCCACCGTGGATTCAGTAGCTATACTGACAAACTGACGTGAACAATACTTTTATCTGGGACAATTCTAGCCCTCAAGGAAGGTTCCTTGATGCTGGCGAGGGGCTCTTGATCTAGGGAATTGGATCTGTGCTCTGGTTCTCTGAATTAAGCATGAATACCTTCCATCACCCCTGCAAGATGTGGTGCATAATCCTACGGATTTAGCGCTCCTCCATGTTGATAATAATGGAACAATTCTAAACCAGCCCTGAAACCAAAATATTTCCATTTACTATTATTTTTCATTATCTCTCCATGTATAATAACATAAGAAAGGAGGAACACAGCAGTTGGCCTGTTGGCCCATACTAGGCAGGTCCTTCATAACCCATCCCACTAACAAAATATTTGCCCAACCTAATTTTCAATGCTACCCAAGAAATAAGCTCTGATAACTCTCTCCACTCACATGCAATTCCCACTCAATTCCAACCCCTCTCACTCGGGTATCTATCCAACTTAAATTTGAAACTACCCAAGGTTTTAGCTTCAATAACCCTACTAGGCAGACTGTTCCACTCATCAGCTACCCTATTTCCAAACCAATACTTTCCTATATCCGTTCTAAATCTAAACTTATCTAAATTGAATCCATTATTGTGGGTTCTTTCTTGGAGCGATATCCTCAAGACCTTATTTATATTCCCTTTGCTAATACTCATCTTCCACATGGACACTTAGATCATGTCTCCCCTCATTCTTCATCTTACATGTCAGTTGTGGAGAAATTTTCTCCAGGAGGGGGGTATCAGCCCCCTTTCAGCCCCTTTCAGACCTGATGGGCCCAGCCCTCTCAGAAGGGGCAAACATCTTGTTTACTACTACAGCAAGTAATTGATCCCAGATGTAATACGAGTATCTGACGTGGTCAAGCGACCGCCGCTTCTTGCAAGAGTCCAGTGTTGCAAAGTGTAGTTTAATAAGAAACAGTCCATCTCATACCTTAGCAGGACAATTAAAGAAAATCCTGCTCCCACTTTGTTACCATGGTAAAGATAGTGTACATTGTTGTCTATGCTTAAGACAGCAAGAATCAAGCATTCTGCTTTGCTTCATGGAGGAAATTTGGCAAGAAAGCAAAAAGTACTAGGGCAGCTTTTCCTTTATGTTCTAGGGGCATTGCAGTGGCGTAGTAGGCTGTGAGACATTGACGTACCAGGATAACCAACAAAGAACACCGTTCCATGCTTTTGCACAAAAGAATCTCGAAAAACACTTACAGAGAAGTGTCATCAGTTTCTTTCGTGACATGGTGTGAGCAATTATTGATGAACAGTGTAACAACGAGTGTTGCGATCCAACAGAGTGTAGTGCGACATTCTTCAAAGAACACTATTCTTCAATCAAGACATCGGAGATCCGGGTGTAACTACGGTTCAGATACATATACCCAGGCAAAATGTCCTACAAGAAAGGATATTATGAAGAAAACACAAGATGCAGCAAAGAAAAAACCTACTAGCAACACTCCAACGTATGCAGCAATTGCAAAAATACAAGCAGACACTACAAAATTACTTCAAGCATCTACTCAGCCCGCCTCCACCACCACCACCATCAATCCTCCAACATGTGACGTAACGAAGATTCACTACTGTCTGCTATACGCTCATATGCAAAACATGGCTGTACCTGGATCATTTAACTCTACCATCAACGAGTTATTTGCATTAAACAACATGCCTTCATTTACATTTCCAGCATCTCCACCTTCTGAAGAAATTCTCAAATTCACCAAAAACTTAATCGCCAACTCTTCTGCAGAAGTTCCATCAACACCACCAACTAGTGACGTCAATCCAACAACGACCAATGAGAAGCCTCCACCGCCACCACCTCTCACTGAATCCAACCAATCAGAAACCTTACCACCAGAGACATCTTCAAATTCGTCTACTGAAGTTGAAAACGAAGCAACACCACCTTCCTCTACTCCACCACCGCCTTCTCTACTTAGCTCACGTCGATTACCTGGAACACCATGCTTTAAACACAAAGGACTCGAATTCTACACCACGAGGCTATACCCTGCAAGCATGACTCGCCTAGAACTCCTCCAACATCTCCAAGACAACACTGTATCGTACCAAAGCGAAGAAAGACCATTCCCTACCTACAACCAGATACTCCACACCTCCAAACAACGAATACTACTACAGCTCTCCCATAAGTGTGATACAACTCTCTCAAAAACAATATACCGCACTGATAAACGGTTTAAGACCATAACCAACTCATCCTGCTTGCTGCCTTCTGACACTCCCAGCTCCTACCGCTGCCTTCGCCATCCTCTCCTAGTGAGCCAAGCAATGACATCAGTCAAGCCTCTCTACCTACGTCTCCAGTACTTTTGTACCACATGTCCCAAAGTGGTTGGGCCACTTGCCTTGATTCCTCCTCTTCCCCTCCTCCCCATCCTTTTCCAGTTATTTCCATCCTTCCTTATCCTTCTTCCTTCCCATCTTACGACAGCTCTCGTCGTCCTCGATCCGATTCGATACCCAGGCAAGTGTACTAACTCGTGATGTACTACTATTGACTGTGCAGTTGAGAATAGAGTTGCGAGTTAGTCACTTATCATAAACCCCGGTGACAAGTGGACCTTTGAGTCCACACAAGTAAGTGTTGTCAGCAATCATTGTCTGATATATGCGGACATAACACCCCCTAGGGGTAATTTATAATCATACATATTATACTCTCTTTCAGCCCGTTGAAAAGTGACTTCGACAGCTTCTCAAGACGAAGCTAAGTTCCCCTATATTTAATCCTTAACCTTAGCTGGTAAACCATTTCTCAACAATTTGGTCATGCTCGAACCAGATAAAGGCCACACTGTGGTCCAAATATGTTACGTACTACAGTGTACAAATAACCTACGAGCCAGGGTCCTTCGAAAAAAAAAAAGTGTAAAACTAGTGTTTTACAATATAAATCAGAATAAACGAGTCCCTCCAGGCTCAATCACAGAGAATGGGCAGCCAAAAGAAATCTTACATGTCAGTGACTTAATCTTTCTTCATACGGAAGATTTCTAATGCTTTGAATTAATTTTGTCATTCTTCGCTGAATGTTTTCTAACGAATTTATATCCATTCTGTAATATGGAGACCAGGACAAACCCCTAAGCTCTGGGACTAGTCTTGTTGCAAACCTTTGCACTTTCTCAAATTTCTTGACGTGCTTGACCAGGTGTTGATTCCAGACCGGTGCTGCATACTCCAGTATGGGCCTGACTTAGTATACAGAGTCTTGAACGATTCCTTACTGAGGTATCAAGGTGTGTGTGTGTGTGTGTGTTAGTTACCATTTTGTCCTAGGTACATGTCGATTAGACACTAGGCCTGTTGTATATGTGTGTGTGTGTGTAGGTGTGTATGTGTATATGCGTGTGTGTGTGTGTGTGTGTGTGTGTGTGTACTCACCTATATGTACTCACCTATATGTGGTTGGAGGGGTCGAGTCATAGCTCCTAGCCCCGCCTCTTCAGTGGTCGATACTAATTCACTCTCTCCCTGTGGAGAAATTTTCTCCAGGAGGGGGATATCAGCCCCCTTCAGCCCCCTTCAGCCCTTTCAGCCCTGAGGGGCCACTCAGAAGGGGCGAGCGTCTTGTTTACTGCTAGAGTGAGTAATTGATCACAGATGCTATGCCACGTAGTCAAATGACCTCTGCTCCTTGCAGCGGTGTTGCAACGTGTATTTTTATAAGAGACAGTACATCTCTTACTTAGCAGGACAATTAAGGAAAATCCTGCTCCCACTTTATTACCATAGTAAAGATAGTGTACATTGTTGTCTCTGCTTAAGACAGAAAGAAACAAACATTCTGCTTTGCTTCATCGAGGAGGTGACAAGGATGCAAGGTACTAGGTCAGCGTTTTTTTTGTGCTGGGGGCAGTGACGACATGGAGCGCTGGGGCGTCTGGCAGACTATCTTTGACTCTAGGTAGAGTGACACTGATGCCAGGAGATCTGTGCGTTAGCGTGAACAAAGTGTCTCTAGCACAAACACTTTAGAGAAGTGTGATCAGCTTCTCTTGTGATACATTGTGAACAATAAAGACAAATCTTGTGGAACATAGTGTACCAGTGTGCGTTTCCTAGACAATGGAAGACGTGGACATCCAAGGACACTTCAGCTTCTATCAAGTCACCGATATCTGTCGAAGGTGTTGAAAACACCATAGCTCACGTTACAAAGAGCAAGGTATGTTACGAATTTCTTGTAGATCGGGGGATTGCGAAATTTCTTGAGTCAAAAGGATTTTTGTAATAAACCCTAAAATCGGCAGTGGTGGGATTTTTTGGTCCAAACAAGTAAGTATTTCGTCACCCTCATCGGGAAAATGTGACCCCCAACCCCCCCTGGGGGTAATTTTACTTACAAATTTTTTTCTCTTGACAGCCCACTTTTTGTATGGTTTGGGGCAGCTTCTGCCCTCGTCTGCAGGGGCGGCTGGAGACGATTTTTGTCTTTTATCAGCTAAGGTTTATATTTAATAAATTAAACACGCGGGTAAGGCCAAAATTTTCTCAACACCCCCTGCTCCTGATTTTGTCATCCCTCTTTTTAAAAGCTTTTATGGAATTTCTTCCCTACTTCACTCTCCAGATTTTCCGTTCCTGAAAACTAAAGACTAAAAAAACTTCCTAACATCCCTTTGACTCATCGGGTTTTCATTTTCCCAATTGTGTCCCCTGTTTCTTTTACCCCATCTCTGAAACATTCGCCCTTGTCCCGTTGTAAGGTTTTAGTATTTTAACGTTGTTCAGTCCCTCTATCCCCCCTTTCCCTCGTGTCCAGGTTGGCCCCCTTTAAACCCTCCCCCTAAAAAGACATACAATCAGTTCCGGGACTAATCGTGTTGCAAATTTTTGCCTTTCTCCAATTTTTTGACTTTTTTGACAAAGTGGGGTTCCATACGGCGCTGATTTTCCCAGTTAGATTTACGTCACTGTGTAAAAATGTCGTGAATGCCCCTTACCGATGTCTAAACGCCAATCTCGGGTTTCCCAATCTCCCATTGCTGCAGCAGTTATTTGTCGTTTTGTGTGCTCAGGGGACATGTTTTTTATGATGTTTTCCCCCAAGACCCTTTTCTTTAACTGAGTTTTCAGCTGGGTTTTCCTAACTGTACCCCGTCTGCAGTTTCTTGCCTTTCCCCAATCTTCTGCCCTTTACATTACTGGGGCTAAAACTCCAGGACCCTTTTGTCGGCCATACTTGTAGTTTGTCCAGAACCCCTGTAATTTAAACGACCCTCTCCCATTTATTCCTCATCAGTTCAATCATCAGCGAAACATGACACTTCTGAATCATTCCTTCCCCCTTGTCATTCCGTATACAAGAAACAGTGGGGCGTGGGGCTGCCCCTTGGGGAACCCCCACTCGACAAAATTCGCCCACCCCAACACTTCAGCACTCCCAAACACACGTTGTTTCCTTCCTGTCAGGTTTTCCCCTGCCCCATTGCGTCTTTCCCCTTTTTTTTTTCCCTGCTCCTTAATTTTTGCAAAAGTCTTTGTGTGGTACTTTGTCAAAAGCCTTCTTGAAATCAAGAAGATGAAATCTACCCATCCCTCTCTCTAAGTTTACTTTGTTCCCTTTACGTAAAACTCAAGTAAATTTGTGAAAAACCGGATTTCCCATCTCTGAAGCCTGTGACTGTCAGTATAGCCAACTTTTAAAATGTTTCCCAACACTTTTCCCCTGTAATCTTTTCCGACTTCACATACTAACAAGTCAGTGCACTGGTCTGTAGTTTAAATGTCCCTGTCTGCCCCCTTTTCTTAAAATTTGGAACTACTGTGCTGTTTTCCACGCCTCGGGCAACTCCCCTGTTTCGATAGATTTAGAAGTTGCTGCAAAGGGCCCCAAAAATTTCCCTCTCTCCCCTTCTCATTATCCGGGATATGTTATGGGGGCCCACCGCCTTTGAGGTATCGAGTTCGTCCGCAGTTTCTTTCCTTCCCTTTTTATGTTTATTTGCCCCAGCTCCTGCTGGGCCCCCTACCTGCAGTTGCGGAAGTATCCTAAATTATTGTGAATACTTCTAAAAATCTTTTGTTTAGTTCATCAATATCTTGGTCACTCTTCTTCAGCCCCCCTCCTTTTTTCCTCAGCCTGATAACCGGGTCCTTGATGTTTTTTTTCCCCAAATGTGACTGTATAAAAATTTTGGTTCAGTTTTGGGCTTTTGATGTATGTTGTTCTCGTATTGCCTCTGGCTTCCCCTTTATCCTTGAATATCTTTTGGTTCTTTTTTTTTCCCCTTTTTTTCTTGGCCTTTGCCTTCTATACCTTTCCATGCCCGCACACTTGGTTTTGGGCCTCTTTACACCTCCAATTAAACCCATGGCTCACTCTGGTCCTACCTTTTTTTCTGTTGCCCTTGGTATGAACCTTTCCTCTGCCCCCTGCATTAGGGGTTACTTTTCCATCATTCTTTACTGTCTTTCCTCCAGTTCCTTCCCCACTGACTTCATGCAGGAAACTTTCTTTCCCTTGTATTTCCTTTTTTTGAAGTTTTGGGGGGCTTCTTTGTTCTTTGTACTGCATTCTCCACGGTTTTAAATCAACAAGATATTTAAAACTCAGGACATCATGATCACTATGCCAAGGGGTTTTCGTGGGGGTATCCCTTATGTCGAATTTTTCAAGGTGAAATGAGATCAGCCCCTTGCGCAACATCCCCTCCTCTTCTCTTGGGTTTATCCCTAACATGTTGATGTTGAAGTTTCCATACAGCTCCAAAAACTTAGCCCCCTATGTTTTTGGTCCCCCAAGTGGCTCTAGGTTTTCCCCGCAATCTCTATGATTGAAATCCCCCTTATAAGCAATTTTGTCCTACCCTTATGAGCCCTCCTGGCCCCTTAGCTGGTTCCCCATTTTCCCTTTGTACTCATACCTTTTTAGACTGCTATCACCTTTTGGACCCAGTTTAAGGGGTTCCTACAATAATCGTCTGTTTCCCTTCTTTCCATTCCTCCCATCTCCCCAAAAACCATGTTTTTTTTTGAGCAATGATCCCCCCCTCTGTTCTCCTGTCTTTCCTCATAATCTGATATCAGGGGGAAAAAATTCATCTGTTATCATCCCCGTAAGTTTTGTCTCTGTTGTGCTTAATGTCAGGGGAGCATCATGTGCGTTCTTGCCCCCTTCACTCTTTTTTTTTATTTTCCCTCGCATTGGTGTACGATACCTTAGTTCCTTCCATTACTGTATTTTGGAAGATGGAAGAGGAAGGTGCATGTGGGAGGGTGGGAGGCAGGGGAAATATTACGGGGGTGCTGACTGTGGAATTTGCGTTAGGGTGGTGGTGGCTATGGAGGAGGTTTTGTTTATGTGTTTTTGGTTTATGTGGGTGAAGGGGTTGAGAGGGTTTTTTTAACATTTGATTTTATGTCCCCCAAAGGGTGAGTTTTCCTGTCTTTCTTGCTGTCCTGTCTCTTTTTCCTTCCACGGTTCTGTTTGCCTCACTTTCGTTTTTCCCTTTCCCTTTTGTGTTCTGTCTCGATTTAGGAAAACTTTTTTTAATTGGGAAACCTTAAAAATGGTTTGTTGTAGTATCTGTTCCGTACCACATCTGTCTTGGAAATTTTTCTGATTGGGCGATTTTTTTCCCTCGAAAACCCCCCCAATCTGTGAAAATTTTCTACCTGAGATATGTCCCCCTCTCCCGTTATTGAATGATGTTTTTAAACTCTTATTTCCAAATTCTTTCTTTCATCATAGGTTGCCCTTTGCCTCCTAAAAACCCATAATAATTTTGATCTCTCCCTCTTTCTTCCCATTTCTTTTCCCCCCCGTATCTCTGGATCTGATTTAAGCATCTCCCTTTTTGTTTCACTATTTATTCCCAGACACCAGATGGCCCCGTATTCTGTGCAAAAGACGCTTAGATCCACCCCCTCCTTCAGTACCCTCCTGCTTGCTGAGTTCCCCTTTTAGTCATTTGCTCCTTTCGGCCATCTTAGATCCGCTTCAGCACATCCCTTTCTTTCTCCAATCTCTGTATTTTGCTCCTACTCAGTCGTGATTCCCCCTTTTGCTGTGAGAAATTTTCTCTAAAAATGTTATTGCAAAGTCGTTTTAAAATTTTTTTTTCCTATTGTTTTTCATTTTTTTTCTTGAGTGTTTTATCATTCTTCCTTTTCCGACCAGACATCACAGTTCCCTTGCCTTTACGCCTCCCTTTTGAGAGCCCATTTTGTTTTTATCCGTTGAGATGTTCTAGCTGCTTCAGCTTATGTAAAAAGTGGTGTGTGGTTGGGGGGGTTTTTGACTAATTGTTTGGTTAGGTTAGGTTTGGTGTGTGTGTGTGTGTGTGTTCTCACCCAGTTGAGGTTTCGGGGGTCGAGTCGACTCTGGCCACGTCTTTCACTGAACGCACTAGGGCACTCTCCCCGAGCCGTGAGCTTTACTACCTTGTTTTAAATATGTATGGACCGCTCCCCTACATCGCTTCCCCAAACTATTCCACTTATGACTTCTGTGGCAGAAATACTTCCTAAATCCCTGGATTTATCTGTGTCTTCAGTTCCAAATGTGTCCCCTTTTTACTGTGTCCAATCTTGGAAATCCGTCTTTTTCCACCTTGTAAACTCTCGTATTTTGTATTCTTATCTGTCCCCCCCATCTCTCCCGTCCCCCGTGTGTCGGTTTATTTCCCTTTCCCCTTTTCGTAGGACATAACCTCTTTCTTGGGGGCTAGTCTTGTTGCAAAACCTTTGCACTTTCTCTATTTTTTTAGTTTCTTGGCTAGGTGGGGTTCCCCTGGTGCCGCATACCCAATATGGGTAACGTAAAACCCGGTTTCAGGGGCCGAATGTTCCTTATTAATGTCGGAATGCTGTTCTGAGGTTTGCTAGGCGCCCATATGCTGCAGCAGTTATTTGGTTGATGTGCGCTTCAGGAGATGTGCCTGGTGTTATACTCACCCCAAGATCTTTTTCCTTGAGTGAGGTTTGTAGTCTCTGACCCCTAGACCAGTGGTTCCCAAACTGGGGTAAATTACCCCTGGGGGTAATTTAACCATTTTTGGGGGGTAATGGAGGGGTGACAGAAAAAAAGTTATGAATCTGAAAATCAAGAAAACAATGCGGTACCGGTATGAGGATTATTGTTAACTTTGTCTTAGTATATAAAGTTGTAAAGAAAACCCTATTATAAGTAAGTAATAAAGTTAAACCAAATAACAATAAACATAAAAAACTAATATACAGTATTAGAAAAGAAGAAATATATAGCTAAGTGTGTGGAAACCCAAAAGTATTTTGACAATATGCTTCAGGACAAAAGTCACTCAGTAGCCCAGATCGACCTGTCCAGTACGCATCACTCACTTCCTGAGGCTGCCTCTATTTCACACTGTCAGTTTATCTGTGAGCATCAGCCGAGGTAGACATAAGCTGGTATGTATGTGTACTGCCCTGTGCAGTATATAGTTAGTATTTACCCACTGTTACTGTGAATTTGTAGCTATTATTAATTTTATATATAATGTATGTGTGGTTCTTACGTTTTCAATGGTTTTGCTAGGATTAGCAGAGTATGCGAGGCTGTATACGTTCACGTTTAGCCATATATATCAATAATAACAACATTTTGTGAAAGGGGTAACATGCTTTATGTGGCATGTTAAATTGGGTAACAAGCTGAAAAAGTTTGGGAACCACTGCCTAGACTGTACTCCGTCTGCGGCCTTCTTTGCCCTTCCCCAATCTTCATGACTTTGCACTTGGTGGGATTGAACTCCAGGAGCCAATTGCTGGACCAGGTCTGCAGCCTGTCCAGATCCCTTTGTAGTTCTGCCTGGTCTTCGATCGAGTGAATTCTTCTCATCAACTTCACGTCATCTGCAAACAGGGACACCTCAGAGTCTATTCCTTCCGTCATGTCGTTCACAAATACCAGAAACAGCACTGGTCCTAGGACTGACCCCTGCGGGACCCCGCTGGTCACAGGTGCCCACTCTGACACCTCGCCACGTACCATGACTCGCTGGTGTCTTCCTGACAAGTATTCCCTGATCCATTGTAGCGCCTTCCCTGTTATCCCTGCTTGGTCCTCCAGTTTTTGCACCAATCTCTTGTGTGGAACGTGTCAAACGCCTTCTTGCAGTCCAAGAATATGCAATCCACCCACCCCTCTCTCTCTTGTCTTACTGCTGTCACCATGTCATAGAACTCCAGTAGGTTTGTGACACAGGATTTCCCGTCCCTGAAACCATGTTGGCTGCTGTTCATGAGATCATTCCTTTCTAGGTGCTCCACCACTCTTCTCCTGATAGCCTTCTCCATGATTTTGCATACTATACATGTCAGTGACACTGGTCTGTAGTTTAATGCTTCATGTCTGTCTCCTTTTTTAAAGATTGGGCCTACATTTGCTGTCTTCCATGCCTTAGGCAATCTCCCTGTTTCGATAGATGTATTGAATATTGTTGTTAGGGGTACACATAGCGCCTCTGCTCCCTCTCTCAATACCCATGGGGAGATGTTGTCTGGCCCCATTGCCTTTGAGGTATCTAGCTCACTCAGAAGCCTCTTCACTTCTTCCTCGGTTGTGTGCACTGTGTCCAGCACATGGTGGTGTGCCCCACCTCTCCGTCTTTCTGGAGCCCCTTCTGTCTCCTCTGTGAACACTTCTTTGAATCTCTTGTTGAGTTCCTCACATACTTCACGGTCATTTCTTGTTGTCTCTCCTCCTTCCTTAGCCTGATTACCTGGTCCTTGACTGTTGTTTTCCTTGTAATGTGGCTGTACAACAGTTTCGGGTCAAATTTGGCTTTCGCTGCTATGTCATTTTCATATTGTCTTTGGGCCTCCCTTCTTATCTGTGCATATTCGTTTCTGGCTCTACGACTGCTCTCCTTATTCTCCTGGGTCCTTTGCCTTCTATATTTCTTCCATTCCCTTGCACACTTGGTTTTTGCCTCCCTGCACCTTTGGGTAAACCATGGGCTCATCCTGGCTTTTTCATTATTTCTGTTTCCCTTGGGTACAAACCTCTCCTCAGCCTCCTTGCATTTTGTTGCTACATATTCCATCATCTCATTAACTGGCTTCCCTGCCAGTTCTCTGTCCCACTGAACCCCATTCAGGAAGTTCCTCATTCCTGTGTAGTCCCCTTTCTTGTAGTTTGGCTTCATTCGTCCTGGCCTTCCTGCTTCTCCCTCCACTTGTAGCTCTACTGTGTATTCGAAGCTTAAAACCACATGGTCACTGGCCCAAGGGGTCTTTCATATGTGATGTCCTCGATATCTGCACTACTCAAGGTGAATACTAAGTCCAGCCTTGCTGGTTCATCCTCTCCTCTCTCTCTTGTAATGTCCCTTACGTGTTGGCACATGAAGTTTTCCAGTACCACCTCCATCATCTTAGCCCTCCATGTATCTTGGCCCCCATGTGGGTCCAAGTTCTCCCAATCGATCTCCTTGTGGTTAAAGTCACCCATGATCAGGAGCTTTGCCCTGCATGCATGAGCTCTTCTCGCCACTCTAGCCAGTGTGTCAACCATCGCTCTATTGCTCTCGTCGTAATCTTGCCTTGGCCTCCTGCTGTTCTGTGGTGGGTTATACATCACTGGTATTACCACCTTGGGACCTCCAGAGTGAAGCGTTCCCGCTATGTGTTGGTTGTGTGTGTGTGTGTGTGGTGTGTGTGTGTGTGTGTGTGTGTGTGTGTGTGTGTGTGTGTGTGTGTGTGTTTCAAAGGTTCTTGATATAATGTATAATAATACATCAAGATATTTTTCCCCTTTATATTCTATAATAAAGACTTTCCCTACATTCAAATATTTTTTTTTTTTTACAAATGGACTTGCCTTCCCTTGTTTATTCCTCCTTAAGGTGCGTAAAAGAAGTCTTGTCAATGTAAAAATATAAAAGCCGGAAGATAAAACTTTTCCCCTGGATATTTTCCGAGAATGTCTGAAAGTTTGCAGACACTGTCAAGTGTTGCTGGACTTACTCCTTCATAATACATTTTTCCAACGCAAAATTCACATTAAATAACGCAAATGTTTCCCAACAAAAATGTAAATTTTGTCCACTGAGTTGAATTTAATCGAATTTTCATGAGATGTGTTCCCGACTGTAGAGATTTTGGCTGCAGTGTAGTGAGTGTTTCTTTTTCGTTTAGTCCGTACCTGAGACACACGAATGTTTCTTCGTGCCATCCTAAGTATTATGTGACGAATGATAGTCAGTATTCCCGATATTACTGTGTGACGAAGTATTGTCTGTTTCTGTCACCTGTGTGTGACAAATGTTTTTTGTGTCTGCGCCATCAGTTTCTGACGAATTTTTGTCTGTTTCGTAAATATTAACGGACGAATATTCGACCCAATCTCTGTGATTACTGTGAAACGAATATGCATATTTCTACTTTAATACTGTGAGACGAAGGATCGTGTCTCCCCGTTAATAGTGAGAGATGAATGTTCATCTATTTCCAATACTAAATTGTAACGAAAATTCATCTGTGTCTTCGTCTCTGCTCTGGGAGGCTAGTACCACGCACAGCATGGATGGAAGGTAGTTACTACTCTCAACAAGGTGGAGAGTAGTAACTACTGAGGTACCAACAAACAAAACGGGTATGATTTGGTACAACACACAGCATGAGTGTGAGCTCTTCCACCCACAACATGGGTGTGAAGACGTTGACACCCACAGCTTAGGAGTAAAGTATTACCACCCACAGCTTAGGTGTAAAATAGTACCACCCACAGCTTTGGTGTAAAGTATTACCTCCCACAGCTTAGGTGTAAAGTAGTACCACCCACAGCTTAGGTGTAAAGTAGTACCACCCACAGCTTAGGTGTAAAGTAGTACCACCCACAGCTTAGGTGTAAAATAGTACTACCCGCAGCATGGATGCGAGAGGCAGTGAGGATGTGAGGTAGTGCCACTTACAACATCGCTGTGTGGACAGAACCACACAGACCGTGGATGTGAGGTAGTACAAACAAAAATTGTTGTTAGTACCACCAATATTACAGTTGTGATGTAATACAACCCACGTGTTTCTATTGTCATTATATTATGCCCCCGCATCATGGGTAAGAAGTACTTACCAGCCCCCAAAGCACAGGTATGTGGTATGTGTAATACTAGAAGCATTTACATCATAGGTGTGAGGGTAGTATTACTCTCAATATTCAGAGTAAAGTACTTACTACTTATAATATGGGTGTAAGATAAGGCCTCACAGCACGGGAGTGAGGTACTTACCACCAATATCGTTATTTTGAAGTAATTGCCACCGACAGCATCGGTGTGAGAAAGTTACCATACACAGCTTGGGTGAGGCAGCTATCAGTAGTAGTTTGGGTGTGACGTAATTACGACCCACACCATAGGTTTTATGTAGTTACTTCCCACATCATTGGCGTGAAAGTATTACCACTTCCAACATTTGTGTGATGGTAGTTCCAACCACAACATGAGTGAAGGAAGCACCATTTCACTCATTATATATATATATATATATATATATATATATAATATATAATATATATATATATATATATATATATATATATATATTTTATATATATATATATATATATATTGTAGGTAGTAGGTTGGTAGACAGCAACCACCAGGGAGATACTACCGTCCTGCCAAGTGTAAAACGAAAGCCTGTAATTGTTTTACATGATGGTAGGATTGCTGGTGTCTTTTGTCTGTCTCATAAATATGCAAGATTATAGGTATGTCTTGCTACTTCTACTTACACTTAGGTCACACTACATATACATGTACATGTTTATTTATACACACTCACCTGAGTTTTCTTTGATTTTATCTTAATAGTTCTTGGTCTTAATACTTTTCCTTTTATATCCATGGGGAAGTGGAATAAGAATCTTTCCTCCGTAAGCCATGCGTGTTGTAAAAGTCAATTAAAATGCCGGGAACAATGGGCTAGTAACCCCTTTTCCTGTAATAATTACTAAAAAGAATAATAAGAAAATTGTCAAAGTGGGAAGTCTGAATGTGCGTGGATGTTGTGCGAATGATAAGAAAGAGATGATTGTGGATGTTATGAATGAGAAGAAGCTGGATGTCCTGGCTTTAAGTGAAACAAAGTTGAAGGGGGTGGGAGAGTTTCAGTGGAGAGGAATAAATGGGATTAGGTCAGGGGTTTCAAATAGAGTTAGAGCTAAAGAAGGAGTAGCAATAATGTTGAAGGATAAGTGATGGCAGGAAAAAAGGGACTACAAATGTATTAATTCAAGGATTATGTGGAGTAAAATAAAGGCTGGAGGTGAAAAGTGGGTTATAAGCGTATATGCACCTGGAGAAGAGAGAAGTGTAGAGGAGAGAGATTTTGGGAAATGTTGAGTGAATGCGTGGGGAGTTTTGAACCAAGTGTGAGAGTAATGGTGGTTGGGGATTTCAATGCTAAAGTGGGCAAAAAATGTTGTCGAGGGAGTAGTAGGTAATTTTGAGGTGCCAGGGGTAAATGAGAATGGGGAGCCTTTAATTTAGCTATGTGTAGAAAGAGGTTGGTAATAAGTAATACATATTTTATGAAAAAGAGGATAAATAAATATACAAGGTATGATGTAGCACGTAATGAAAGTAGTTTGTTAAATTATGTATTGGTGGATAAAAGGTTGATGGGTAGGCTCCAGGATGTACATGTTTATAGAGGGGCAACTGATATATCGGATCATTATTTAATTGTAGCTACAGTTAGAGTAAGAGGTAGGTAGGAAAAGAGGAAAATGGCAACAACAAGCAAGAGGGAGGTGAAAGTGTATAGACTAAGGGAGGAGGAAGTTCGAGTGAGATATAAGAAACTATTGGCAGAAAGGTGGGCTGGTGCAAGTATGAGTAGTGGGGGAGGGTTGAAGAGGGTTGGAATAGTTTTAAAAATGCAGTATTATAATGTGGAGAAGAAGTTTGTGGTTATAGGAGGGTGGGTGCAGGAGGAATGAGGAGTGATTGGTGGAATGAAGAAGTAAAGGGTGTGATAAAAGAGAAAAAGTTAGCTTATGAGAGGTTTTTACAAAGCAGAAGTGTTATAAGAAGAGTAGAGTATATGGAGAGTAAAATAAAGGTGAAGAGAGTGGTGATAGAGTGCAAAAGGAGAGCATGATAGAGTGGGAGAGGCACTGTCAAGGAATTTCAATGAAAATGATAAAAAAATGTTGGAATGAGTTAAACAAGTTAAGAAAGCCTAGAGAACGAATGGATTTATCAGTTAAAAACAGAGTAGGGGAGTTAGTAGATGGGAAGATGGAGGTTTTGGGTAGATGGCGAGAATATTTTGAGGAACTTTTAAATGTCGACGAAGAAAGGGAAGCGGTAATTTCATGCAATGGCCAGGTAGGTATACCATCTTTTAGGAGTGAAGAAGAACAGGATGTGAGTGTGGGGGAGGTGCATGAGGCATTACGTAGAATGAAAGGGGATAAAGCAGCTGGAACTGATGAGATCATGACAGAAATGTTAAAAGCAGGGGGGGATATAGTGTTGGAGTGGTTGGTATTTTTGTTTAATGAATGTATGAAAGAGGGGAAGGTACCAAGGGATTAGCAGAAAGCATGTATAGTCCCCTTATATAAAGGGAAGGGGGGCAAAAGAGATTGTAAAAATTATAGAGGAATAAGTTTACTGAGTATACCAGGAAAAGTGTACGGTAGGGTTATAATTGAAAGAATTAGAGGTTAGACAGAATGTAGGATTGCGGATGAGCAAGGAGGTTTCAGAGTGGGTAGGGGATGTGTAGGTCAAGTGTTTACATTGAAGCATATATGTGAACAGTATTTAGATAAAGGTAGGGAAGCTTTTATTGCATTTATGGATTTAGAAAAGGCATATGATAGAGTGGATAGAGGAGCAATGTGGCAGATGTTGCAAGTATATGGAATAGGTGGTAAGTTACTAAAATGCTGTAAAGAGTTTTTATGAGGATAGTGAGGCTCAGGTTAGGGTGTGTAGAAGAGAGGGAAACTACTTCCCGGTAAAAGTAGGTCTTAGACAGGGATGTGTAATGTCACCATGGTTGTTTAATATATTTATAGATGGGGTTGTAAAAGAAGTAAATGCTAGGGTGTTCGGGAGAGGGGTGTGATTAAATTATGGGGAATCAAATACAAAATAGGAATTGACACAGATGCTTTTTGCTGATGATAGTGTGCTCATGGTAGATTCTAAAGAAAAATTGCAAAGGTTAGTGGATGAGTTTGGGAGTGTGTGTAAAGGTAGAAAGTTGAAAGTGAACATAGAAAAGAGTAAGGTGATGAGGGTATCAAATGATTTAGATAAAGAGAAACTGGATATCAAATTGGGGAGGAGGAGTATGGAAGAAGTGAATGTTTTCAGATACTTGGGAGTTGACGTGTCGGCGGATGGATTTATAAAGGATAAGGTTAATCATAGAATTGATGAGGGAAAAAAGGTAAGTGGTGCATTGAGGTATATGTGGAGACAAAAAACGTTATCTATGGAGGCAAAGAAGGGAATCTATGAAAGTATAGCAGTACCAACACTCTTATATGGGTGTGAAGCTTGGGTTGTGAATGCAGCAGCGAAGAGGAGTTAAGGAAAGTATTAGTCACAGTGCTGAAGAGGGGTTGTTGAGGGGGTTTGGTCATTTAGAGAGAATGGATAAAAGTAGAATGACATGGAGAGTGTATAAATCTGTAGGGGAAGGAAGGTGGGGTAGGGGTCGTCCTCGAAAAGGTTGGAGAAAGGGGGTAAAGGAGGTTTCTCGGAGAGGGGCTTGGACTTCCAGCAAGCGTGCGTGACCGTGTTAGATAGGAGTGAATGGAGACGAAAGGTATTTGGGACATTACGATCTGTTGGAGTGTGAGCAGGGTAATATTTAGTGAAGGGATTCAGGGAAACCGGTTATTTTTATACAGCCGGACTTGAGTCCTGGAAATGGGAAGTACAATGCCTGCACTCTAGAGGAGGGGTTCGGGATATTAGCAGTTTGGAGGGATATGTTGTGTATCTTTATAGGTATATGCTTCTAAACTGTTGTGTTCTGAACACATCTACAAAATCAGTGATTATGTGAGAGTGAGGTGAAAGTGTTGAATGATGAAAGTATTTTCTTGTTGGGGATTTTCTCTCTTTTTTGGGTCACCCTGCCTCGGTGGAAGACGGCCGACTTGTTAGTACATATACATATATATAAGAAAAAACTAAAGTTTCTCCTTTTAAATTTAGTAATACATACAGGAGAAGGGGTTACTAGCCCCTTGCTCCCGGCATTTTAGTCGCCTCTTACGACACGCATGGCTTACAGAGGAAGAATTCTGTTCAACTTCCCCATGGAGATTAGAGGAAATAAACAAGAACAAGAATTAGAAAGAAAATAAAAGAAAACCCAGAGGTGTGTATATATATGCTTGTACACGTATGTGTAGTGCGACCTAAGTGTAAGTAGAAGTAGCAAGACGTACCTGTAATCTTGCATATGAGACAGACAAAAGACACCAGCAATCCTACCATCATGTAAAAAAAATACAGGCTTTCGTTTTACACTCACTTGTCAGGACGGTAGTACCTCCCTGGGCGGTTGCTGTCTACCAACCTACTACCTACAATATATTTTATTATTATTTTAACACACTGGCCGATTCCCACCAAGGCAGGGGGGCCCGAAAAAAAAAATTTTTCACCATCTTCACTCCTCCTGTCTTCCGAAGGGTGCTTTAACTACTTTTTTTAAAACTGCAACTTTAACACCCCTCCTTCAGAGTGCAGGCCTTTTACTTCCATCTCCAGGCTAAAGTCCGGCCTCCCGGGTTTCCCTAAAACCCCTTCATAAATGTTATTTTGCTACCTCCAACGCACGTAAAGTTTTAAAAACCTTTTGTCTCCATTCACCCCTACAAACACGCTCACGCATGCCTGCTGGAAGTCCAACCCCCTTTTGCACACAAAACCTTCTTACCCGTCCCCCCAACCTTTCCTAGGCCGACCCTACCCGCCTTCCTTCCAACCCCTGATACCCTTGAAGTCATTCTTTTCGCCCCATTCCTCACATGTCCAAACCACCCAACAACCCTTCCTCAGCCCTCGGACACAGTTTTGGTAACCCGCCCTCCTCCAACTTCCAAACTACGAATCTTGCATTATATTCACCCCAAACAATTCCCCTCAGAAATGATATCTCCACTGCCTCCACCCTTCCCCTCGCTGAACATATCCCCATGCTTCACACCATATAAGAGTTTTGGTAAAAAAAACTCTCTACTTTCCCCCTCTTTGCCCCAAGAACAAAGTTCTTTTTTCCCACGCCCTAAGTGCCCCGCTCACCTTTTTTCCCCTCTCAATTCTATGATTCCCCCTCATTTTCAAGCCCACCCCTGACATTTTCACCCCCAAAATACCCCTAATCTTTGCCTCCTCCTACTCTCCCCCTCCAACTGATACCAAAATTTTTTCATCACCAAAACTTTTTGTTATCCTAAAAACCTTACTTTTCCGTTTCATTTTAAAATTTTCTTCTTTTCCAAACCCTCCAAATTCATCCCCAACCCTCTCAACTTTCTTCAAAATTCCCAAGGCAAGTTCATCGAAAAGAGCAACTTGACAACTCCCACTTTATGTGTAATTCTTTATCACTTAACTCCCCCTTCTTGGCAAAACCCTCGCTTTACTTCTCTTCACCCCATCTTAAATATATTAAAAACCCGGGGAAACAACATCCCTTTTCTAAGGCCCACTTTTACTGAGGGAAATAATCTCCCCTCTAACTTTAGCCTCACTATCCTCGAAAAATCTTTACGCTTTTTAGTAACCCCCCCTCACCATCGAGAGGAAGGGAGAGAGGGGAGAGAGAGGGGAGAGAGGGGAAAGAGAGAAAGGGGTGAGAGAAAGAGAGGGGTGAGAGAAAAAAGAGAGAAAGGGGAAAAATGAGAGAGAGAAAAGAAAAAAAGACACAAAATGAATGCATTGGTACACTACACAAAAATTTGAATTCCCCCAGTTTTGTCTGGCGGGAAAATAAGTTTGATACAAACTTACTTTTCCCCCAAATAAACACTTTCACACTAATCTCGTTCTACCCCTCCTCCCTTACAATGCTCCTGGTGTCTATCTACCTTTTTCCCCCTGTCCTCTTCAGTACTTGGAGAAACTGGCCCCAGCTCTTTTGACAGAATTTTGGGGCCCCAAAAATATGTTAGGGTTGCCGACACTAACAATGTTTTTTTTGCACGTCAAGATCACAGCACCTATTATGGGCTTCTGCTAAACTGCTTCCCCACTTCCAACTTTAACAGTCGCCGGTGGGTTTTCCCCCCTAAACACAACTTTCCTTGTTGAATCTTAGCCTGGCTTCGTCCTGAGATCCTTCCTTCCCACTAATACTTGTAAAATGCCCCCAAACTTCAGAAAATCTTACCAAAACCGATTCCTCCTTTTTTTTCTTTTCCCTCTTCCCCCCCCTCTTTCTCCTTTGGGTTGTCTTTCTTCTGCCCTTTGTTTTGTTCCTTTTTTTTTCTTTTTTATTTGTTTTCCCCCTCGGTGTTTTTTTGCTCTTTCCCCCTGGGGCACCGTTTCCCCTTCAGTGCTCTCTTTTTTATATTTGACGGGCCCCCCTCCTACACTTACTACCTCCCATTACTCCTTCCACCTCCACACTAATACTACCACCAAACCCCCTCCCTATATAACCAACCTGCTTCCTTTCGTTGTGTACTTTATAAATGGTCCCAAACGGACCGAAACGTGTCTTAAGCTCCACTCTTTTTTGTGCGGGTTATTTGATATTCCCTGTGAAGGGGGCAGCGAGGGCAAACGGAGATTTCCAAAAAGGGGAATGTTTGGTGGAATGCTCAAGGGGATGTGCACTCACAATTTGGGGCTTGGGATCTCCCTGCCTGAGTTACAACCCTTTAAACATGTTGGGAAAAAACCTCTTCGCAGTTGGTCCATCTCACTTTACTGTTTGTAGGCCCGTTTCCACATTAGGTTTTTGGGGCTGGGGAGCATGGCATAGTGGGCCCGTATTCCCGCTGAGTCACTGAGGGTTTTCCGGAAAAAATTTAGTATTATTAAATAGTTTGATGTATGGAGCGATGGAAGCTGGTAGGGCAATTGGAGGGTTTTCAACTCTCACCTTCGCCTGGCGGAAGTGAGGCTTGCAACCCTGTCCATCTTCAAGGGAAGGATTCAATACGTCTTATCATGGTCTTTACAAGGGAGTATATTCCTTGAATTTCGGACACTGAAGGCTGGGGAGCACCTGGAAGTAGGTAAACTTTGGGGGTGGACAGGGGCCCCGGTGATATGTAGACGGCATATGTGTTTTTGTTCTTATATGCTGCCCTTTCCTTGTCCGATTTCTGAAATTTTTTTTTCAAGGGTCATATCAAATTTTTTTTGGGCCCATGAGGAGCACTAAGAAGTGCGCTGTTGGCTGGATTAAATGGCTCGTGCTCCTGATAAACCATTACTAATATTTTGGTCTGTCTTTAATTTTTCTGATGTCCTCTACAGGAGAGGCGTTAGTGCCAGTTAGGGTACCATCATCCAAGAACCAGATATTGAGTTCACTGGAGAGCGCTTCTGTGACCTCCTTGATGACCAGACAGAATAGAAAGGGGGAGAGAGGATCTTCCCTGTTGCACACCCTCACAAGAGTCAGTTTCATGGTACCCAAACAATAGTTTATAAGTTACACTATAACACGATTGTATGAACGGACAGAGGGAAAGGAAGTGTCTAGCAACTGTTGGAGAGCAGCAAAGTCCAATTTGATCAAGGCTTTTTCATCTGATATGTTCTTGATGTATACTCCTGTTGCATGGGCAGCTGCTTCATAACCTTCTCTAACACCGAAACCGAGTTGAATTGGTTTCGACAGTGCGGCAGCCAGTTGACTCACCAGTCTTACTGTCGCCTTGGCGACAAGGTGCCGAAGATGGTTGTCCACTGTAATGGCCCTGATCCCTCCATCCTTTTTCCGGGGGGAACATAGTGAGGCATCAATGAAGAGGGGGTCCAATGGCTTCCGAGACACTGCCAGCCAGGCACGCAATGGAAAATTTGGCGAGTTCAGACAACAGCCCCTTTGAAAGAACACTAAATGCTGGAAATATCATTTGTTTCAAGTGATGTGGCCTTAAACCGATGAAACCCCCCCTCCCTCCGCTGGGTCCTGTGGAAATGACATAGCGGCTTTATGCACATGAGCATCCTGTAGGGTTGGCATTTGCCCGGCTTGTATTTGTCACCCTAGAGGGGTGAGGGACGAGGTTGTCATCTCTAGGGAATGTATTTATTGTCCTGATAACAGATGGTACTAGGGACTTGTCACTCCTTGGAGGGACAGTCAAACAGGCATTGCCAAACAGGAAGAATTTACTCTTTGTACTCGACTGAAGAAGCCTACTGTGTAGTCGAAACGTTTCTGAATAAAGATACCTAACTGTTGCATGTGTATCTTACTCATCAACTTGTCGGTATTGTATACCATTTTCATATTCACCAAAGAACAAATTACGTTAAAAATATAATTACATAATTACGAATTTAAAAATATTCAGATAATTATTCACTATGTTGTTTTCCCTGATGACTCAACTGTAGTAAATATTAACTAAATTATTCACAAACTAATTATAATCATCTTCATAATCATCTCTTTCCTTCGTATTAATTACTATGCTGATTATCTCCAGAAAGTGACTAAGTCACCCAGACATCTACCTTCATCAGTGACAAGTACAGCCATATTACTACATTCATAACATTCATTAAATCGGTCATTTATCAACCAATCAGAACGAGTTTACAAAGAAATTCATTATGTTTACTTTCCACTTAGTTTATGAATATTACGATTGTTTTCTTAAAAA
This sequence comes from Cherax quadricarinatus, assembly GCF_026875155.1. Classification (NCBI taxonomy): domain Eukaryota; kingdom Metazoa; phylum Arthropoda; class Malacostraca; order Decapoda; family Parastacidae; genus Cherax; species Cherax quadricarinatus. Next base: position 94,870,502 of record NC_069401.1, on the reverse strand, counting down.
AAAAAGTAATCAGAACTTTGTTGTTTTTCCTTATATTTGTTGGAAATAAAAAGAATTAAGATATAAATTATACTTCTTCAGTAGTATTTATCTATTTTATTTTACGACGATTATTCGTGATGAGAAATCTCAGTTTTATGAAGCATGTTAACCTGATGTTGAATTTTAATGGAGTTTAAGAATTTTGGGGGATTTCTTATTATCGGTAATAATTAATGTATTGTAATAGTAGTAGCGGTAGGAACAGTAGTTGTAGCAGTAGTAGTAGTAGTAGCATTAAAAGTTAAAACAGTAATAGTAGTAGTAGCATTAAAAGTTAAAACAGTAATAGTAGTAGTAGCATTAAAAGTTAAAACAGTAGTAGTAGTAGTAGTAGTAGTAGTAGCATTAAAAGTTAAAACAGTAGTAGTAGTAGTAGTAGTAGTAGTAGTAGCATTAGAAGATAAAACAGAAGTAGTAGAAGAAACAATATTAGTTGTAATAGTGATAGTAGTAGTAGCAGAAGTATTGCTAGTAGAACCTGCAGAATCAGCAGCAATAGTAGCAGTAATACTAGTAATAGCAGCAGCAGTAGCAGTAGTAATCGAAGAATAAGTAGGAGTAGCAGTAGTAGTTGTAGCAGTAATAGTACGGGTAACAATTGTATTAACAAAGGTAATAATAAGGTTAATATTAGTGATGGTAGAGGTGAAAATAACAGTGGTAATAGCATATATAGTGTTATTACTACTAAGAATAATACCGTTTCTGAACTAGAGGTAGCACATATTCTACGATTTTTAATGTTATTTTAATTGAGAAATGGGAGTAATATTGGTAATATATAAATGTAAAGAGAATAATTTCTTCCTGTGGTTGAAAGAGCTTGCTAATTAACTCTGACGAATTATTTCCAGAAATTTGTTTCGTATTCAGCATTAATTCTAAAAGGAACTATTTACATCTAATTTAACGCGTTGACGGCCACGCATAATTTAGGAAAATAAAAATGGTTGATCTGCAACTCATTATATCCAAAGATGTACTCTGTCTTTTAACAAAATTATTTATTTATTTTGAGAAAAGTTGTTTAATAAACATACACACACACACACACACACACACACACACACACACACACACCGAACGTCATAGCTCTCACAGAAACCAAGCTTACATGTATGATAACAGATGCCATCTTTCCAACGGGATACCAGATCCTGAGGAAAGACAGAGGGAACAGGGGGGGAGGATGGAGGAGTGGCACTGCTGATCAACAACCGATTGAATATTGATGAGCTGGAGAGAGGAGACAGCGGAGAAACAAACGATTACAAAGCGGGAACGCTTCACTCTGGAGGTCATCAAAGTGGTAATTGTAGTGATGTATAACCCACAACAGACCAGCAGGAGGCCAAGGCAAGAATATGACGAGAGCAATAGAGCGATGGTTGACACACTGGCTGCAGTGGCGAGAAGAGCTCATGCATACAGGGTAAAGCTCCTAATCATGGGTTACTGTAACCACAAGGAGATCGATTGGCAGAACTTGGAGCCACATGGGGGCCAAGATACATGGAGGGCTAAGCTGATGGAGGTGATACTGGAAAACGTCATGTACCAACACGTAAGGGACACTACAAAAGAGAGAGAAGAGGATGAACCAGCAAGACTGGACCTAGTATTCACCTTCAGTAGTGCAGATATTGAGGACATCACATATGAGAGACTCCTTGGGGGCAGCGATCATGTGGTTTTAAGCTTCGAATACACAGTAGCAACAAGTGGAGGGGGAAGCAGGAACGCCAGGACGAATGAAGCCAAACTACAAGAGGACTACACGGGAATGAGGAGCTTCCTGAACGGGGTTCAGTGGGACAGAGAACTGGCAGGGAAGCCAGTTAATGAGATGATGGAATATGTAGCAACAATGTGCAAGGAGGCTGATGAGAGGTTTGTACCCAAGGATAACAGGAATATTGAAAAAGCCAGGATGAGCCCTTGGTTCACCCAAAGGTGCAGGGAGGCAAAAACCAAGTGTGCTAGGGAATGGAAGAAATATAGAAGGCAAAGGACTCATGAGAATAAGGAGAGCAGTCGTAGAGCCAGATATGAATATGCACAGATAAGAAGGGAGGCCCAACGACAATATGAAAATGACATAGCAGCGAAAGCCAAATCTGACCCGAAGCTGTTATACAGCCACATCAGGAGGAAAACAACAGTCAAGGCTAAGAAAGGAAGGAGGATAGACAACAAGAAATGACCGTGAAGTGAGGAACTTAACAATAGATTCGAAGAAGTGTTCACAGAGGAGACAGAAGGGGCCCCAGAAAGACGGTGAGGGGGGCACACCACCAGGTGCTGGACACAGTACACACAACCGAGGAAGAAGTGAAGAGGCTTCTGAGTGAGCTAGATACCTCAAAGGCAATGGGGCGGATAACATCTCTCCATGGGTCCTGAGAGACGGAGCAGAGACACTACGTGTACCCTAACAACAATATTCAATACATCTATCGAAACAGGGAGAATGCCTGAGGCATGGAAGACAGCAAATGTAGTCCCAATCTTTAAAAAAGGAGACAGACATGAAGCACTAAACTACAGACCAGTGTCATTGACATGTATAGTATGCAAAGTCATGGAGAAGATTATCAGGAGAAGAGTGGTGGAACACCTAGAAAGGAATGATTTCATCAACAGCAGCCAACATAGTTTAAGGGACGGGAAATCTTGTGTCACAAACCTACTGGAGTCAAGTCTTATGACATGGTGACAGTAGTAAGACAAGAGAGAGAGGGGTGGGTGGATTGCATTTTCTTGGACTGCAAGAAGGCGTTTGACACAGTTCCACACAAGAGATTAGTGCAAAAACTGGAGGACCAAGCAGGGATAACAGGGAAGGCACTACAATGGATCAGGGAATACTTGTCAGGAAGACAGCAGCGAGTCATGGTACGTGGCGAGGTGTCAGGGTGGGCACCTGTGACCAGCGGGGTCCCACAGGGGTCAATTCTAGGACCAGTGCTGTTTCTGGTTATTTGTGAACGACATGACAGAAGGAATAGACTCCGAAGTGTCCCTGTTTGCAGATGACGAAGTTGATGAGAAGAATTCATTCGATCGAAGACCAGGCAGAACTACAAAGGGATCTGGACAGGCTGCAGAGCTGGTCCAGCAATTGGGTCCTGGAGTTCAACCCCGCCATGGGGAAGGGCAAAGAAGACCGCAAACGGAGTACAGTCTATGGGGCCAGAGACTACAAACCTCGCTCAAAGAAAAAGATCTTGGGGTGAGTATAACACCAGGCACATCTCCTGAAGCACACATCAACCAAGTAACTGATGCAGCGTATGGGCGCCTAGCAAACCTCAGAACAGCATTCCGACATCTTAATAAGGAATCGTTCAGGACCCTATACACCATCTTTATTAGGCCCATAGTGGAGTATGCGGCACCAGTTTGGAACCCACACCTAGCCAAGCTCGTAAAGAAACTTGAGAAAGTGCAAAGGTTTGCAACAAGACTAGTCCCAGAGCTAAGAGGTATGTCCTACGAGGAGAGGTTAAAGGAAATCAACCTGACGACACTGGAGGATAGGAGAGATAGGGGAGGCATGATAACGACATACAAAATACTGAGAGGAATTGAGAGAAAGGGTGGTGGAGTATGTGCCTACATAAGAAATGACTTAGCTTACAACCCAAGATCTGATTTAGGTAACAATAAACTGGAGATTCTATGGTTTGAAGTGCTGCTTCCCAAGACCAAACCCATCTTAGTAGGAACTAGTTACCCCCCTCCCACCCAGGACCAGTTCTTAGAAGACTTTTCCAGAGTATTGTCCGGACTTGAAAACAATTGCGAGGCAATAATACTGGGCGACTCCAATATCTGTTTTCAGCAGAAAAATAACGGGCTATGCAAAAGGAATTAGCAAATTCTAGGCTTAAATAGTTACCCTCAACTAATTAATACACCAACCCGGATCACACAGTTTTCAGCCACCCTAATTGACCCACATTGATACCTCTGAGATATTAGTTAGTTTAACGCAGCTGCATTGCAAAAGGTCTTGAGTGAATTCCATTCATCATTTACTGCACCAGGAAAATCACTAGGGATAGGACAGGCCCATGCAGGACAATAAAAAATGAGGACAACTAGAAACTACAGTAAAGAAACACTGGTAAATAGGCTACACAATTGTGACTGGACAGATAACCAAGTTTTTTGCACGGACGTAAACGACGCCTGGGAAAAATTCAAAACAATGTTCACTACATCTTTGATAATATTGTACCAGTTAAAGAGGTTAGGATTAAACGAAGAACAGAACCCTGGATGACTACTGAGATATTAGATAATATGAAATTCAACGACCAGCTGTTATAAAGATTTAAAGGAAACAGACAGGATATTGCAGCACTAAATGAATTCCAAAAGGTGAGAAACAGAGTGCAGAGACTTATAAAAGGAGCAAAGGCAAAGCACTATTGCTCAAAAATTGAAGAGTATAAGCATAACCCCAGAAAGCTCTGGCAACAACTAAAACAGTTGGGGTATAGCCATAAACCAGTAGATAGGTCTAACATAGTACTCACTATCGATAATGAGGTATGCCACGAAACATCTAAGGTGGCAAATTGCTTTAATTCCTACTACACATCTGTTGCATCAACATTAGTAAGTAAACTACCAGCTGCATCAAATACCTTTAACACAGACTCTGATAAGTTTCAAACATACTATACCAATAAAGGGGTAACCCCAAACAGTTGTCAACTAGTAAGTGTATCTCATGACTTTATTCAAAAAGAACTAAGCAGGTTAAACCCAACTAAGAGCACTGGCCCGGGGATCACCCCGTCTAAGTTCCTAAAAGAGGGTGCTTCTGAACTGTCAATCCCTATTGCTCACCAAAAAATCTATCAATCACCAAAAATACCGTACCGGATGGGTTCAAGGAGGCCAAGTTTATCCATCTTCAAGAAAAAAGGGGTTGATTAAGCAACTTTTGGCTGTTATATACTCACTTCTATACCAACAATAACTAAACCAACCAGGCTCACTGAGACAAGTGAACCCAATTAGCCACATAGGGGACCAATAACTAGCCCCCTCAAATCGGGGATAATAAAAGATAGCATACAGACCACTACCCTACCTTCCCCTGCAACTTTATAAACCACCATTAATGCAATAAAGTCTCATTTGACTCCTGACGAGGTCTGGAATTCACAGCTGACCTAGAGCTGTTGATGGCCTACAAAATTCTCCGGGGCAATGGTATTGATGACTGGCAGACTTTTTTTAACAAATTACTTAGACTTACAACAAACATTTTTCAAAAAACAAAAACAGATCACAAACGGCTTGGTTTCCCCTGGCTAAACCCGCACCATTCTGAAATCCATTGACAAGAAAAAAAACCCAAATAAAAGAATTAGACAGGGCTTAATACACAAAAATTCTTAAACCATTTTTCAGTTTCACCAAAGTAAAAAAAAAGCCAAAAAAATGTATATCCGTAGATTCACAGACACTAGAGGAGATATAAAAAAGACCTGGGGAAAAACTCTCTCAGTTTTAGGGAACCACAAAATGAAAAAAAACAAGAAAATTGTCCTAACAAACCTAAGGAACCCACTCATCCCCCTGACACAGCTAACAAGATAAACGATTTTTCTCAACCCTGGATCTAATCTTCCAAAAAAATCCCACATCCCCAAAGCCATGCCGGGGACTACCTAGATGGGGAATTTCCCCCAAAATTTCCCTTTTATCTGCATCAACTGGGCCCACGGAAGTCACCCAGATTATAAACACTTAAAAAAAATCAGGAATCTGTCTCTGTCCCCCCCATTTCGTACAAGCGAGCGGCCCCTGTCCTTTCGCAACTATTTCATTACTCTTTAACAAGCACTAAAACTGACCTTCCCCAAAATACTCAGATGAAGGGTTTCACCAATACAAAAGGGGGGTGACCAAAATTTTAAAAAACTATAGGGCAATATCAAACACCTTGCTATCCAAAAACTTGAGAAACTCGTTTACAGGAGACTATATTAATTTAAACGGAAAAAAACTACTCAACCCTGCCAATTTGGATTCAGGAAAAAAAAAGCCTAAGATGCAATCATAAAAAGTGATTGCTTTACACAGCTTTGAAAAAAAGGATATCCCCTAGGAATTTTTATTGACCCAAGAAAAACTTTTGACACATTTTGACCACGAATCCCACTCCACAAACTTTACCTTTCGGATAAAAGGGCCCTGCGCTTGCTTATTTCAAATCTTACCTTACTAAAGGTATCGTATTCACCCTTAAAGACACGCATCAAAAAACACGGCCACTTGATACTGGAGTTCCCCCGGGAAGTGTCCCCTTGGGCCCCTGCTCTTCCTCATAACATCAATGATCTTTCCAATATCCCAAAAACCCCGAAACCCCTCTCTTTGCTGACGACACGACTTATGCATCTCTCACCCTAATCTTGTCACCCCCCAACACCCTTTTTAACGAGGGCTGATCAAAATATGATTGGATGACAGCCATTTAAAATTACGTTAACCTGCAAAACCCAAAATTTGTTTGGGGAGCAGAGCAGGAGATGCACAAAAATTTAACAAAATCGCAACATCTAATTACCAGAAAAATGAGGGCAAATTCCTAGGCTATACCTTACAACAACCTGAATTTCAGCCCCCATATCCAACACAAAACCCAAAAAAGGTCCAAAAGGGTTTTGGGACCTCTCCAGATACGTCTACGGGGCCGCAAAATGCCCTTCTTCCTATACCATCACTTATTTTCCATACCTACCTATGCTATTGTGCTTGGGACAACTGCGAAACACCCCTAAGCCAATAAAAACCAACAAAAAGCTGCAGTAAAATAATCCAAAATCCCACCCCGGCAACACACCCCCCCCCATTTCATAATCTAAACTTACTCCCTTTTCAGTAATAACTTACACTGTGAAATCTACTCAAAGGGCCCTTTAAACCCCCAATATAAACCCTTGCCCAAAAAATGCTTTTTTTGAAGTTGTGACAGAACCCACAGGCATAAACCAGAAACAAACCTCTACGACATTCCCCGGTCGACTACCTTTAAAAAAAATTCAATGTATGTAAAAGGGCCCCTAAATCGGGGAAAACCCCTCTGAGAACTCTAGAACTGAGCACTCATCACCTTCAAAACTCCTTTAGAAAACTTTACCCCCTGATACACCTCACAATACTACAATCCACCTGGTGGTTCCACTTACACCACTCACCCTTTGAACCTAAACAGAAATATTAACCTCAATTTTTAAAATATGAATCCTTTACCCCAATACTGAAAACTTGCACTGTGCCCAAACAAAAGCATTCACATTGCTAAACCAAAAACTGTATTTAGTCACTTTGTATAATACCAATTTACCTCAAATTTGTAATATTTTAAAATTAAGAATTAAACTAAGTCTGTCCGAAATGCCTAGCCATGCTAGGTGTTCTAGTGGTACACTCTGTAATCATTATTTAACTACATGTAAACCACACAATAACCAAATTCCGTAAACTCAGCATTGTAATCCTTATAGAGAATAAACTTAGAATTTGAATTTGAATTTGAAAATTCTAGAGAGGGCGGTGTACTGTCAAGTAGTTAAGTACCTTAATGACAACAACATTCTCCATAACTATCAGTCGGGCTTTAGAAGATCTTACTCAACCGACACCTCCCTAATTAATCTGATGGATTACCTGAGAACTGAAATGTCAAAGGGGAACCTCATAGGTATGGTAACCTTAGACCTGCAAAAGGCCTTCGATACTGTCAACCACAATATATTATGTAAGAAACTTCAAGCTATCGGTACAGGTTCTGTAGACTGGTTTAAGTCCTACCTTAGCAACAGGAGACATTGTCAAAATCAACAAAACGGAATCAGAACCCCTGCTGATAGCATGTGGAGTTCCCCAAGGTAGTAATCTGGGTCCCTTATTATTCTTATGTTATGTCAATGACATGCCTATCAGTGTCAAGTGCAAACTCCTACTGTATGCAGATGACAGTGCTCTGTTAGTGTCAGGTAAAGACCCACAAGATATAGCTAATGTTTTAACACCGGAACTGGAGTCCTGCAGCAAATGGTTAGTAGACAACAATCATTACACCTAGGGAAAACTGAAGCCATTCTCTTTGGCACGAAACATAAACTGAGAAGGGTAGATAATTTTAATGTCTAGTGTAATGGTGAGCCCATCACTTTGGTTTCATCAGTAAAATATCTGGGAATCCCCTTTGACCCATGCATGTCAGGAGGGTTGATAGGGAACAGTGTAGTAAAGAAAGCGAATGCCAGACTGAAGTTCCTGTATAGACAAGCACAGTGTCTACCTACTGAGGCTCCCAGGACCCTATGTCTAGCCCTTATGCAATGCCATATGGTTTAGGCTTGCTCTTCATGGTACTCTGCCTTGACAAAAAAAAAAAAAAACTGAAAGATAGATTGCAAATCACTCAGAACAAAATCGTAAGATTCATCCTGGGGCTGGGACCAAGAGAACATGTAGGCCAGAATGAATTACAGCAGTTGGATATGCTGAATGTTGAAGACAGAGTAAAACAACTGAAGCTAAATCATGTTTATAAAATTGCTCACAAACAGTGTCCAGAATATCTTGCTGTCAATTTTGTCAAGGTTGGGAACCAAAGCAATCATAGTACTAGGGGGAGAGAGCACAACTTTGTAGTACCCACAGTCATTGGCCAGGCTTCAAACGCCTTTTATTGTACAGCAATAAAGGAATGGAACAGACTGCCCGCACATGCCAAAGCCAGTCATAGCATGAACCAGTTCAAGAAGAGTGCCAAAAGGTTCTGATGAATGTAGCTACAGAAAGGGAGGGGAATGATTTTCTATTTTTTAGCTAACATATGTGTAAATTTTACCTTATTCCTAGTAATGACCCTCGTATTGTAGATAGTCTTAATGACCCTCGTGTAGTAGATAGTGTTTTTAGTATGATAATAAGATGTTATCTTCATTATAGAATAATATAAAAATATTATAACCTTCATATTATAATAATAAGGTAAAAGGACCCCAATGGAAATAAGTCACTCTGACTCTTTTGGGTTATCCTAGGTCCTCTACACATATGCTGCTATGTATGATAATTCTATGTAACTGTATTTGTGTATACCTGAATAAACTTACTTAAAGACAGGATGTTCCAGAGATGGGACACAGCAACAATGGTACTCAGTTGGAAGTTGAAGACAGATGAATCACAGGGATGTTAGGAAGTATTTCTTCAGCCACAGAGTAGTCAGGAAGTTGAATAGTTTGGGAAGCGATGTAGTGGAGGCAGAATCCATAAATAGCTTTAAGCAGAGGTATGATAAAGCTCACGGTTCAGGGAGAGTGACCTAGTGACCAGTGAAGAGGCTGGGCCAGGAGCTTGGAATCGACCCCTGCAACCTCAACTAGGTGAGTACACACACACACACACACACACACACACACACACACACACACACACACACACACACACACACACGAGATCAGTGCAAAAGCTGGATGATCAAGCGGGTATAACAGGGAAGGCACTGCAATGGATCAGAGAGTATCTGACAGAAAGACATCAGCGAGTCATGGTATACGTGACGAGGTGTCGGAGTGGCCGCCTGAGAGAAGCGGGGTTCCGCAGGGGTCAGTCCGAGGACCGGTGCTGTTTCTGGTATATGTGAATGACATGACGGAAGGAATGGACTCAGAAGCTAATGATAAGAAATCAATCGGAGGAGGACCATGCAGAACTACAAAGGGATGTGGACGGTCTACAGGAATGATTCAGCAAATGGCTCCTGAAATTCATCCCTGCCAAGTGCAAAGTCATGAAGACTGGGGGACGACAAAGAAGACCGCAGAGAGAATACAATCTACAGGGGGATAAAGACTGCAAACCTCACTTAAGGAAAAGGATCTTGGAATGTGTATAATACCGAGCACATCTCCTAAGAGCACATCAACGAAATAACTGCTGCAGCAAACGGGCTACTAGCAAACCTAAGAATAGTATCCCGACATCTCAGGAAGGAGTCGTTCAGGACTCTGCACTCTGTGTACATCACGTCCATATTGGAGAATGCAACACCAATTTGGAACCCACACCTGGTCATGCACGTCAGGAAATTAGAGAAAGTTCTAAGGTTTGAAACAACACTAGTCCTAGGCTAAAGGGTATGTCCTACGAGAAGAGGTTAAGGAAAATCACCTAACGACACTGGAGGATGGGAGGGACAAGGGGGACATGATAACATAAAACAGTCTGAGAGGAATCGACAAGGTGGACAGGGATAGGAATATTTCAGAAGGGTCGTATTTGGAAGTTGAAGACTCAAATGAGACACAGGAATGTTAGGAAATATTTCTTCAGTCACAGAGTTGGCAGGAAGTGGAACAGTCTGGTAAAGAAGGTGGTGGAGGCAGGATCCATCCAGGTATGATAAAGCTCACCAATGAACAGACGGAGCCAGTAGCTATGACTCGGTTTAGCAACCACAATATGAGTACACATACACGCACGCACGCACGCACGCACGCACGCACGCACACGCACACACGCACACACACACGCACACCAAGGCAAGAGTACGTCAAGAGCAACAGAGCAATGGTGGATACACTAGCCGAGGTAGCCAGAAGGACCCACATGTTTAGGCCAAAGTTAGTCGTCATTTTGGACATAGTCACAAGGAGATTGACTGGGTAAACCTAAAGCCACGTGGGGAACAGAAACGTGTAGGGCTAAGATGCTGGAGACAGTATAGGGTAATTTCATGTGTCAAAATGTTAGGGATGCAACCAGAAGAGAGAGAGAGAGAGAGAGAGAGAGAGAGAGAGAGAGAGAGAGAGAGAGAGAGAGAGAGAAGATAGGATGTACCAGCAAGGCTTTACCTCTCATTTTTTTGAACAGTTTAAGCATATATTACACACGAAAGGCCCCTCGGATGGCATCATCAAGGGTATACACAGTTCAGGTTGACACCATCAACGGTAGACACAGTCCAGTCTGGCATCAACAACGAGAGGCACAGTTCTGTCTGGCATTATCAACGGTTTACACGGTTCAGCCTGGCATCTTCAACGGGAGGCACAGTTCAGCCTGGCATCATCAACGGTTGACACAATATAGACTGGCTTCTTCAGTTGGAGATAAAGTTCACTCTCGCATCATCAACGGGAGACAAAATAAGGCTTGCCTCGTCACCGGGAGAGACAGTTCAAGTTTGTACAATCAATCAGAGGCTGAGTCCAGGATTTCATCATCAACGGTAGACAAAGTTAGGCTTGCATCATCAACGGTGGACACAGTTCAGCCTGTATCATCAACGGGAGGCATAGTTCAGGCTGGCATCACCAACGCGAGGCACAGTACAGGCTGGCATCACCAACGCGAGGCACAGTACAGGCTGGCTTCACCAACTGGAGTCTACTACGACGGGAAATTGTTCTCCGTTACTGATAGCTTGCATTAGCAACTACTGAGCTGTGATAGCAGGCTAGAGAATGCCTCTGATTTATATTGGCGTTGCCTGTGCCAACACTGCAGCAGGGCATGATAGTAAATGCCTTAAAGTTATATTGGCGTTTCCTGTGCCAACATTGCTGCCGGGCACAAGGATTTTTATGGCTTGTCGATCCCAGTCAGTATTTTCCGATATTGGGCAAGTCAGTGCTCGCCTCGTATTTTGTCTTACTTTCTGGTATGCTTCGTCTCAATCATATAATTGTTTTATACTATACATGGTTTTATATTTTTATGCTCTATAAATTTTCATCAAAGACAAAATATGATTGAAAATTATTATGATTTTTTTTTTCGTTATTATCGCTTAAACTCTGTGTCAAGGAGTTTGAGACAAATATCTCAATAACGTAACTTAATCCCCCATATCTCTGGGTGACCTTTAATGAGATGAGTCAAGAGTTATGTTAAGTCTTTAATTAGTGCTGAACGCAGCGTCAACTTCTTAAGTGGAGTTTAGCACTTTTTTTTTAACTCGCACTTCCAGCTGCCGTAGCGACTGAACCCATGGTGGAATGCTCGACGATATTTCAATCATTCTAGTAAAGTCTGTCATCTCAGGCTGACACACTTTATTACCTCGTGTATTCCTGTAATTGTACTCAGTGATTGCTGAGGTCTAGTCTCAGCTCCCGGCCCCGCCTCTTTTCTGATCACTAGTGGATTTCCTCTGGCTGCGTGAGCACTATCATACCTTTTCTTAAGACTATTTATGAATCCTACGTCTACCACTTTGCTATCAAGATTGTTCCACTTCCTGACCACTCTTAAAACTAAAAAAAATAATTCCTAACATCCCTCTGACTCTTTTGTGTCTTTCACTTCGAGCTGCGCCTTGTGTACCTGAGACACGTTTCTGAAGTGACTCTCCAGGTCCACCTTGCCAATTTTTCTCAGAATTGTATACATTTTAATCATCTCATAGAGAGAGCAGGAACAAGCGAAAATTAAAAAAAGGGAAGAATACGCCTAGATGAAAAACAACAAAAACAAAAGAATACAGATCAGGTGGCAGAACTTGGAAAAGACTCTGACTCAGTCAATATAGACAGTCAGAGCATTTGCTGATATTATGCAAAAATTATGTGCCTATATGGCAGAGTATGCTGGAATAAACACTGCAGAAAATGTGCGAACATATTGAGAAAGGAAAGTGTTACTTTGACAAAGAGTGCAGGTACTTCCAGCCAGTGATGTGCGAAGCTTCAACACAGTTCAGAGAATGTTATGACCTGAGCTGCCAAGACCATCATGTAAAAAGAACGTGGTGCTACTGAGAAATGGAAAATGAACAGCAATCTTTTTTAGACATAAAGAGAAGCGACTGGACCAAAGAAAGAGGAAAAAAGAGAAAATGCTACAGATGGGACAGATGGGCAGCACATTGGGACATACCAAACCAAGCATCAGCCCATCAGGGCCGAATACACAATCGAATGCAAAGTCAGTACTGGAGAAAACCAGGGGTATGTACACCAGGGGCCATACCAAGTAGTACATCACCAGTGGTACTGACTAAACACAACAAATTAAAACATCCCAAATGGTAACTCCTGCTTCATATTTGCAAATATTCAAGGTCTGAAGCCAATAAAAACGACAAAGTTATGCCATTGAGGGTTCCTATCAGAAGTGAATTTCATGTTTAGAGCATTTACAGAAACACAAGGGATGTTAAACAGAGAGGGAGAGATAGAAACCTACAACAAGTACAGATGTGATAGAAGTAATAGGTTACAGTGACGATAGGACTTCATGAAAAAGATACTCTCTGTTTTTTAGAAGTGTTGATTTCTACGAATGATATAGTAGAAATCTTAGGCATTAAAGTTGAAAATATAATTTAAAATTATTAGTTATTAAAAATAATAATTAAAATCACTATACACAATCATAAACACAACACCGTAACAAGACCACCCATAAACTAAAAAACCTAACACTCACTCTCGTCCCACACACACACACACAAAACTCGCACACTCAAACAACAAACATAACACTATACAATATAATATCACCAAACTCACAAACTACTAACTAAATCAAATATATATATATAATTATAAATCTTTTCAATTATATAAGGGAAGTAACCCCCTCTAAAGCAGGGACTAGGTGACCCTCAATCCCTCAGAGAAGACAATAAACGTTCCTTCAGGGAAAACTCAAGGTTCTCCCCGGAGCTGATTGAATAATTTACTCCTCCTACACCCCCTATATATTTTTTTATTCTATGTGAACTTTTTATTAATTAAACAAAATAACATTTAAGAAAAAACATTAACATGAATACAAAGGAACAATGTATCAAATGATGAATTTTCCTCCAGCACCACTGAGCTGGACGTGAGCCAAGTATGCTGAGGCGCTGGAACATGAAAAGTGGCTGCCCCTTGGGTCCCTGGTGTTGTCGGATGAGTACTGGAACCAATCTATTAAGGAAACGAGAGCATTCTTTACCGACATGATATATAAATTTCGTGCCGACTAGGCAAATTGCGAATCGTGCTTAAATAGCAACGGTTCATCTTGCCAAATAGGACAAAGTGAAAATTTGTATATGCAATAATATCGCCAAAATCATTCTGAGCCTAACGAAAAAAAAAATTTCAAGTGGCTGTTTGTTAGTATTAAATTTCCTGTAAACAAATCTAAAATATATATTGGGTTAGGCTAAAATAAATTGTTCTTGTTTATAATAAAGTTTGGTAATTTTCTACGATTTCCTCCTTTCCCTTTGGTGCAAAATTAAGAATTTTTTACATAACATAATGAAAAAATCATTACTTCAAACGTATAAGGGAAAATTTTAGAAAGGGCTTAATTTTTAAATGAGTTCTTTGCAAATTGACCATTTTTACATATTCGGCCGACATTATATAATATATATATATATAAATATTATATAATATATAATATATAATATATATATATTATATATCTATAAATATATATATTATAATAATATATACATATATCTATATATATATATATATAATTTATATCTATCATATATATAAATATATATATTATATAATAATATATATGAAATTTACCTGGAGAGAGTTCGGGGTGCAACGCCCCCGCGGCCGGTCGTGAACCAGCCTTCATGCTGAATCAGAGCCTGATCAACCAGGCTGTTACTGCTGCTGCAAGCAATCCAACGTACGAGCCCCACAGCCCCGGCTGGTCCAGGTACCGACTTAGGTGCTTGTCCATTGCCTGCTTGAAGACAACCAGGGGTCTGTTGGTAGCCCCATTATGATGCTGGGAGGCAGTTGAACAGTCTCGGCCCCTGAAACTTATTGTATTGTCTCCTAACGGGCTTAGTGACACCTCTGCTTTTTTCACTGGGGAAAAAATTGCATCGTCTGCCGAGTCTTTTTTCTTTCGTGTGAGTGATTAATTCGTTTGCAAGTTCGGTACTAGTCCTCTAGGAATTTTCCAGGTGATATAATTATATAAAAATATATATATATATATATATATATATATATATATATTATATAAATATATATAAATATATATAAGAATATAGATGGGGTCCACCTCTGGTGTAAATTGTGGGACCCATTGCCCGTCGGGAAGTGCAAAAAAAGACTTCAAGGAAGAATATTTGGATTTCTTCCTGAGCCGTTTTGAAATTCACTTCCCCTACCACCCCATCTTTTTAGTATATTTTTTTTATTTTTACCAATAGGAATATTTAATTGCATAATATGGTACAGAAGATTTAAGAGATCATTGTTGATATAACGGTGGCATAAACGGTACAGGTTGTTACGTGTTGTAATCACCGATTATAAGGCGAAAATCACATCAGCTCCTCAAAGCTGGGCGTGTGCCCAAAATACAGCCAGGCATTATCCCCTTTGAACAGCCAGCTACTGAGCCGGCAGGAACAGAAAAACAGCTGCCCTGGTATCCCTAGTTACCCTGATGAGTCTTTTTCCCATTTTTCTTCTGTGTTTCCCAGCCCTTAAGGAAATTAGATGCAACTCCTTTCCCCATGTAGCCAAGGGACTCTGAGCCTATGGGAACAAACCTATAATGATGTGCCAAGTCTCCATATTTTCTAGACTTTTGGGACTCCTGAAGCTGGCAGCTGCCCCACCTTCCTCCCTGGTGTACTGGAGATAGGTATCAGCCAAGTAGATGCACAGTGATATTCCCACACCACCTGCTTCCCATCTGTCCCAGGCTTGAAGGGTGATACCAACAGGACGCTTCTGGCGCCATCAGATCTGCATAGTTGGGTGGCTCCCTTTCTGCCTGGGCATCCAGCTGTTGTGAGGCTCCTCTTGATAATGTTATTAACCCTCCTCATGTCTTGCAATATTCCCTCGGATTTACGTGCACACAAGACCATGGTAACCCGATAACGGGTCCCTGCTGTCTCACTGCCACAAATACACCTGTGGTTCGGCGAGAATAGGGGCGGCAAGCGAAGGCAACACCGATGGGCGATGGTCTGTGGTTCGATACGTGGTCCAAGGCTGGAGTTGGGAACAGGCAACAGAAAGTCCCCAGCCAATAGGGCTCTCACTGCCAGAGGCGGGCTCAATCCTTCCCTGACCACTCTGAAGCATTGTTGAGGGAATATTTTTCCACTATTGGACCATCCCAGTGCGATTGTTTGTAGTTGTTGGGGGAGCCAGGTCTGGCTCCAGAGCCCGTTAGATTATCCCAGATCATTGCTCCGTCATGAAATTTGGTCCCTGACTCCTACCTTGTCCTAAGATGTTCAGTTGAATCGCTCTACAAGCTCTCTGGATGCATACACGAGGACAGAAATAGCAGGTAACGCAATCTGTGATGCACTTTGCGGACACCATGCTCCTAAGTCTGACTGGAAAGTGTAGCATGGTTTCCACTGCCCGTCATCTAGAGTAAAGGTTAAGTACTTCGTAAAAAACTGCCTCAGAATCCCGTAATATTCTGCAGTATAGGGATATCATATGACGAGCACATCTTAGGAAATATGTCACCTAGTGCAGACTCAAGCACTTTGTGAAAAGGTATACAAGGCAATCGGTGGGTGACCAGATTGCCTATTCGTTGTTCCATTCTCCTTAACTCTTCCAATTTCTTCCTGAGAAATTGTGTCAAAGTCATTGCTTCCCAAAGGGTGCCTCCTAGCAAGACACTATATGTGGGCCACTGACTGCTGCTCCTGGTAGATTTTGCTCTCACTCCATTTATCCCCAGTTGACTGACTTAGATGATTTCACTTTGGATGATTCAGGATGAGACCCATTTCCTGTCCCCGTGTCATTACCTGTGTAAGGTCTTGAGGAGGGACCTCTTTTGTACCTGCTAGTGTGCCAACATCTAGGACACCAGATGTTAAGCTCGCTGGTCAGTCGTGACTTGATTTCCCTAAACTGCTATACAGAAGAGAACTGGTGCAAGAGGAATCTTTCCTTGTTGGACACCCTCCGAATGATGTAATTTTCAACTCTCCAAAGCGAAGCATTGATTCCTTGCATACCCGGCTGAAACAAAAGGAAAGAGACCAGGAAATGTTCTGTACTTGCTGCTAATACCACGTCTCTTTTCAGAGATTGAACGCATTCTTGAAATCTTAATTTTACAGCTGCGATGTCCTCCGGCAAGGTTGTTGATATACGCCCTTGGTTGCATGCACCCGCTGGCATCAACGTTCCATGAGAGACCCCAAAGCCAGCTCGGTTTGGTTGAAGCATCATTGCTGCCTGTGCCACGAATACTTTTCGACAAGTCACTTTGGATACGAGGCGGCGTAAGGTGTTGCCTACTGCAATTGGCCGAATTCCCCATCCTTCTTTTTTAATGTGCACAAGTGTTGCACCAAAAAAAGAAAGGTCCTAATTTCACAGGGTCAGACCATCCAAGGAAGTTGACGAACCTTGTGATCTCTAAAGCAATGTCTCAGCAAATTTCCTCCCCAATAACTGGATTAACATTTTCCTTTAAATGCTGTGGCCTTATTCCATTGTAACCCCAGCAAGCCAGATGGAACGACATTATTGGCTTTGTAAATGTCTGAGTCTTCCACTATCAATGGTATCCATAGTGGGGACAGAGGTGGTTGGAACTGTTGGTGCCTCTGGTTTCCCTGGCAGGGTGCTTATCCTCTAAGTGTTCAGCCGTGTCAAGCAACCCTGGGGAAGCAACTGTATCTCACTGGTAATTAATTCTTAATGCCCCCACTGTGTTGCCCTCTCAATTTTCTTGCTCACCTGGACTCTGGACTTTTTCACAGTCCAGTAGAGTGAGTGGGGGTTCTGCCTCTCCCTTTTATTGTGTTGACGGGACTGGCGAAATGATGTTATCAACTCTAGGGAAAATCTCTTAAGGATTTAATTATCATTGAGGCTAGCCTCTTGCCCCTTCTTTCCGGCACAGCAAGCAGACATTGCCAAAAGTAGCAAGTAGTGGCCATGCCTTGATGGTTGGTGGAGCAATTTAAGACAGTTGGAATCCATCGATTACTTTTATCAGAGGTCGTAAGTTTCCAGCTCGTGTGGACGGGCTGCTTTGGGGATATGTGGTGAGTGTCCTGGTACCAGTTGCTTTAATTTCTTCCAAAGAGTCTGATGAGAAGAAATCTGTTGGTGGGGTTCAGGTGCCTGAGGTGGCTCTGGATCATCACAATTCCACATTAGGACATCCTGAACCCGGGCAACTACCGTGCTTGCGGAGGAAACCATTCGAGTTGAGACAACGAAGCTGAATCATGACCGGACACATGCCTCACCTAGTATTGCCAGCCGAGCATTTCCCTGGCTGCTTGCATCCTCCTGGTTGGCATCCATCTGCTAGACTAGACATAGGAGTGTAATAAGACATAGCTGGGTGGGTATGGGCGTGGACGGTAGTGAACTTGACCGTGGTGGCCTGGTGGAGTTTGAGGGGCAGGGAGGGGAAGGGTAAAACTCCCTGGAATTAGGTGGGGGAGGCGCAGGTTGTTGAGTGGGGTTACCCGTGAAGTACAAATACACAAGGACTTGCACACTAATATTGGTTCACACTGTCCTTACAATACACAATAACTTTTATTTGTATCACATGTCCACTATGAACAATGTGGGTATGTCACTGCTGAACCAATGTGTTCACTCACCATCTAGATACACTTCCAGTTACACAATCCCGCCCCTCTTCCACCCACCCCCCGTGACGTGGGGGTGGATGCACTGACTGGTCACACCCTCGTTAACATTAATTTCACATTGTTTAACCATAACATAGTGCCTCTAAATAGTCACATGCATCGACACAATCATTTCCAGTTAACTGGAAGCATGGAGCTGGATATACAGTTTTTGTAAGAGCTTATCGAGTTTATATGTACGATAACTTTCTTAGCCGGTACTCATACACAGTGTAGGCCATGTTTGCACTCCCCCCACCCCCTCCTCACTGGCCGTCTTCTCACTACCACACCTCACCAACATTTACAACTGCACAACATTTCCACAATTTACCTTGAATGGTGCACTGAAATGTCTCTCGCTTCACTGGCATCTTCCCAGAATATTCACAATATGTAACTGTTGAGTCCTTAACCTGTTCAGCCTCGTTCATCCGGATTATAATTGAAAATCCCGCAGCAAGCCCGCCACACGTCTTGCCATGCCAGCGCATGGTATATACACATATAATATATAATATATATAATAAATCTATAGAAATAAATCTATAATATATATATATAAATATATAAATATAGTATATATATATATAATAAATAACAAAAACAATCATGGAGTAGAATGATAGCTCTAGGCCTTTCGTGTTGCAATGAACACATCATCAGGAGCTTGCAAAACTGCAGAAAAGGGTGTCCAGCAAATAACGTTCCCAGAGGACTGCCTTTACTGGAGAAAGGGAGGGAGAAAGGAGAGTGTACCGGAAGTGACCAGGCACAAACAGTACCCATAGCCAGAAGGATGAATATTATAGCATTAGAAAAAGCCCACAAGCATTGATATTGTAATTTCCTAAATAGAATTAATGTGGCAATAATAAAAAATTATATAACTTTAAATATATTGTCAGCGATATAGAAATCACTGGCAATTATAACCTTCCTGCTTGGGACAACGTGTCCCTTTAAATTACAAGGGAAAACGGTACCATATTGAGAGACTTCCAAAAAATTATGCAAAGGAAACAGGGATCATTAAAATAAACTCATTAAAGGGGGGAGACATCTGTAATAACAGGAAAGCCGGCGAAAGGTATTCATACCACTAAATCCTGCGGCAAACTTTTTTATGTTCAACCTTCAGAAACTGCAGGAAACAAATCACTAAATTCCTCGTTGGGCCTACATTTAAGACAGTCTGATGCAATTCTATAAGATCCAATTTTAACCTGTGTGTAATAATTCCTCACCTGAAAACGCATCTAAGTTTGGAACAAGCCCGTCACTGAGTATTGAATAATGACTGCGTACAAGCTTAATAATCCGCCGATTCTACAATAATACCTTTCAAGCCAAGAGGAACAATTAAAAATGACTCTTGATTGCAGCCATTTGCTGACTTATAAAAGCTCTAATAAGTTGAAAACGCGTTGGACTCCTGTGCTATATGTATCGAATAACGTGCTGGGAGATTCTCACCTCCAATGACTTTCCAGTTTGTCCCAAAATATGAGCTAGCAACCATTGTAACCAACTCTGAGACACCACCAATACGTTGTTGTGGTTTATATTCTCATCAGGATTGCTTCTAATTATCCGAGAATTTTTAAATACTACATGTATATAAAATTCTTCAAAAGCCTTTCGGCAGGACCAGATGAATCTCGTTATATGGAGGCCAGCACATACCTTGGTCCCTGATGTATTATCCCAGGTTCATTTCGATAGTAAGTTGAATCCTAGCTGCCAGAAGACAGATTCCATCAACGCTTTAGGATGTCCAGATTCGAGCGATATCCTTCAGGTTGAAGGCAAACCCGGGTTAGCATGTGAAGATCCAGGCAAATTTATGTTATGAAGATTGTTTAGTTTCCTAGCTTAACTGGGACGACAATCGATATCTACCCACTACCAGGATACACAGCAATTCACAACTGCAGAGCAAACCAAGTTGGGGGTGGTATGCACTCTTTACTCTAACCAATTAACTTGTCTTAGCACCACTTCTTGAGTGATGAATATGGGGAATAACAAAATTTTTGCTAATTTTACTGTACAAAACCTTAAGACGCCTATAACAATTGGTGCCATTAAACCGGATACCTTCAACAAACATCCCAAAATTTCAGTGAGAAATTAAAGTCACTATAACAAACAGACCAAATGAATAAGCACCACCTTCTCTTGCTGGAGACTTCAACATCAACCTTGGCTAACTAGATTACAGCCTGTAACTATTTCATCAACAATATGAACAACACACTTCCTCATACCAACACTACTAAACAAACAGGCTCACTGATACAAGTGCAACCATAATAGCACCACATAGGCCCAATATAACTAGCCCCCCTTAAATCAGGGATAATCACAGATAGCATACTACAGACCACTACCTACCATCCTCCGTGACAACTCATTAGTAAAGCCACCACTTGAATACAACAAAGTCTCATTTAGATCAGAACGAGGCTCAGAAAGGAAGTTCACAGCTGACCTAGAGACAGTTGATTGGCCTACAAATTCCTCCAAGGCCAATGGTATTGATGACTGGACAACACTCTTTATTAACAAATTACTTAGACCTATAACAACAAACATTGTCCTATAAAAACAAAACAGATCACAAACAAACGGCTTGGTTGCCCTTGTCAAACAGCACCATTCTGAAATCCATTGACAAGAAACACCAATTGAAAAACAATATAGACAGGGCTAATACAACACAAAGATATTCTCCAACACTATTCATCACTCTCACTAAAATTAATAAAAAAAGCCAAACAACTATACTTACCCAGTAATTCACAGACACTAGAGGAGATATAAAAAAGACCTGGAAACACTCTCCCAGATTCTAGGGACCCACAAACTGAGAAAAACCAAGAATAATTGTCCCTAACTAAACCCTAACGAAACACCACTACATCCACAAAACAACGCAAAAATAAAAAAATAAAAAAAAAAAAAAAAAAACAACAAAAAAAAAACAAACAAAATCGAGAAAACGAGAAAAACAAAATAATATACAAAAAAAAAAAACACAAAAAAAAAAAACCATAAGGAACGAAAAAAGAAAAAACAAAAAAATCAAACAAACCAAAAGAAAAAACACCAAAAAAAAAAAAAAAAAAAAAAAAAAAAAAAAAAAAAAAAAAAAAACAAAACAGAAAACAACAAAAAAAAGAATAAAACACACCAAAAAAAAAAAAAAAAAAAGAAAAACGAAAAAGAATAGAAAAATAAAAACCAAAAAAAAAAAAAAAACAACAAAAAAAACAATAACCCGAAAATCAACAAAAAAACAACAACACCCCCCAAAAAAATAAGCCCCCAAAAAAATGAAAAAACCCACACAAAAAAAAAAAAAAAAAAGCGAAACAATAAAAAGTAACCCCCCCTCCCCCATACAAAAAAAAACAAAATAAAAAAAAAAAAAAAAAAAAAAAAAAAAAAAAAAAAAAAAATAAAAAAAAAAAAAAGCAAAAAAAAAAAAACCAAAGAAAAAAAAAAAAAAAAAAAAAATCCAAAAAAAACACAAAAACAACAAAAAAAAAAAAGAAAAAAGATCACAAACAAAAAAAAAAAGAGAAAAAAAACAAAAAAAAAAAAAACCAAAAAGTAGAATAATAAAAAGAAGAAAAGAAACGTAAAAAAAAACATAAAAAAAAAAAAAAAAAAACCCCCAAAAATAAAAAAAAACCAAAAAAAAATAAAAAACCGACACAAAAACCAAACCCCAATAAATACAAAAAAATACAAAGAAAAAAAAAAAAAAAAAAAAAAAAAAAAAAAAAACAAAAAAAAAAAAAAAAGATAAAAAAGTAATATATAAAAAAAAAAAAAACCAAAAAAAACATCGAAAAAAAACCCCCAAAAAAAAAAAAAAAAAAAAAAAAAAAATAAAAAAATCACAAAAAAACAAAAAATAAAAATAATTTAAAAAAAAAACAAAAAAAAAGAAAAAAACAAAAAAAAAAAGAAAAAAGTAAAAAAAAAAAAAACCCCAAAAAAAACAAGAAAAAGAAACCAAAAAAAAAAAAAAAAAAAAAAGAAAAAATAAAAAAAAACAAAAAAAAAAAAGAAGAAAAAAAAAAATAAAGACGAACAATATAAAAAAAACAAAAAAAACAAAAATCAAAACAAAAACCCCCCAAAACAAAAAAACACAAAAAAAATAAAACCAAGAAAAAAAAATAAAAATAAATAAAAAAAAACCCAATAAAACAAAAAAAATCAGAACAAAACAAAAAAAAAAAAACATAGAAAAAAAAAACAATAAAAACCATAAAAAAAAACCAAAAATAAAAAGAAAACAAAAAAATAAAAAAAAAAAAAACAAAACCAAAAAAAAATACCCAAACTCAAACGAAAAAAACCAAAAAAAAACAAAAATAAAAAAAAAAAAAAATCAAAAAAAAAAAAAAAAAAAAAAAAAAAACACAAAAAACCAAAAACACCCCGCAAAAAAAAAAGAAAAAAAAATACAAACAAAACATCCCCTCCCTACTAACGCCCCCCATACAAAACCACAAAAAAAACGCACCAAAAAAAAACAAAAAAAAAAAAAAACCCCCCCTCCAAAAAAACCCCCAACAAAAAAACAAAAAAAATCCAAAAAAACACCAGACAATGAAAAAAAACAAAAAACTTATGAAAAAAAAAAAAGAAAAAAAACAAAAAAACAGAAAAAGAAAAACAAAGCCAAAAAAAAACCAAAAACAAGAAAAAAAAAACCAACACCAAAAAAAAACAAAAAAAATAAAGAACCAAAAAAAACCAAAAACAAACAATAAAAAAACAAGATTAAAACCCAAAAAAATAAAAAAAAAAAACAAAAAAACAAAAAAAATCAAAAAAAGAAATTTAAAAAAAAAAAAAAAAAAAAAAAAAAACAAAACAAAAAAAAAAAAACCAAAAAAACAAAAAAAAAAACAAAAAATAAACAAATCAAAAAAAAAAAAAAAATAAAAAAGTAAAAACAAAACCAAAAAAAAAAACCCCCAAAAAAAAACAAAAAAAAAAAAAAAAAAAACAAAAAAAAAAACAAAACAAAAAAAACAACAAAACAAAAAAGCAAAAAAAAAAAAAAACGAAAAAAAAAAAACAGGAAAAAAACAGAACCCACAAACAAAAAAAAAAAAAAGAAGTAAAAACCAAAAAAAAGGAAGGAAAAAAAACCCAAAATAATAAAAAAAACAAAAAAAAAAAAAAAACAACAAGAAAAAAAAAAAAAAAAAAAAAAAAAAAAAAAAAAAAAAGAAAAAAAAACCAAAAAAACCCACACCCAAATTAAAAAAAAAAAAAAAAAAGAAAAAAAACAAAAAAAAAAATAAATAAAAAAAACAAAGAACAAAAAAAAAAAAAAAAAAAAAAAAAAAAAAAAAAAACCCCCCCTTCACCCACCCACCCAACCCAAGGACCTCCCCACCCCCTCCACCAACCCCTCCCGACAGATACACTCTTGAAGTCATTCTGATTCGCACCATTCTCTCTACCTGTATCCTAACCACCTCCACACCCTTCCTCCGCCCTCTGGACAACAGTTTTTTGTAATCCCGCACCTCCTCCTTAACTTCCAAACTACGAATTTCTCTGCCATCCACCTTCTCCTCGCTGCAACCTTCAATCACCACGCTTCCCACCCATATAAGAGCGTTGGTAAAACTATACACTCATACATTCCCCTCTTTTGCCTCCAGGACAAGTTCTTTGTCTCCACAGACTCCTAAGTGCCCCACTCACTCTTTTTTCCTCATCAATTCTATGAATCACCTCATCTATCAAGACCCATCCGCTACACCGTCCACTCCAAATATCTGAATACGTTCACCTCCCTCCATACCTCTCCCTCCAATCTGAATTCAATCTTTCATCCCCACCTAATCTTTTTGTTATCCTCAATAACTACTCTTTCCTGTATTCACCTTTAATTTTCTTCTTTTGCACACCCTACCAAATACATCACCAATCTCTGCAACTCTCTTCAGAATCTCCCAAGAGCACAGTGGCTCAGCAAAGAGCAGCTGTGACAACTCCCACTTTGTGTTTGATTTCTTTATCTTTTAACTCCCACTCCCCTTGCCAAGGACCCACCGCATTTTAACTTCACTTACAACCCCCATCTATAAATATCTTAAACACCCACGTGACATCACCACCTTGACTAAGGCCTACTTTTACTGGGAAAAAAATTCCCTCTTTCCTACAAACTCAAACTTGAGCCTCACTATCCTCGTATAAACTCTTCACGCTTTCAGTAACCTACCTCCTACACCAGTACACTTGCAACATCTGCCACATGCCCCCTATCCACCCTGTCCTACGCCTTTTCCAAATCCATAAGAAGCCCACAAAGACAACTTTAGCCTTATCCTAAATACTGTTCACTATAAGTTTCACTGTAAACACCTGTCCACACACCCCCACATTTATCCTAAAGCCTCCTTTTTCATCTGCTATCCTATATCTCCGTCTTCTCTTAATCTTCAATTATAACTCTACCCTACACTTTACCAGGTACACTCAACAGACTTATCCCCCTATAATTTTTGCACTCTCTTTTATCCCCTTGCCTTTAACAATGGAACTATGCATTCCTCTCTGCCAATCCCTATGTAACCTTAACCTCTTCCATACATTTATTAAATAATTGCACCAACCACTCCAAAACTATAATTCCCCACCTGCTTACATTTCCTATCTTTTTCACCTCAATCCCGCTGCCATACCCCCTTTCAATTTAACTACTGCCTCACGAAACTCCCCCCACACTCACAACTGGCTCTCCTCACGTCCTCCAAGATTTATTCCTCCCTTGCCTATACACGAAATCACAGCTTCTCTATCAACATCAACATTTAACAAGTCTCAAAATATTCCTTCCCATCTTCCCAATACCTCTAACTCTCACATTTAATAACTCTCCTTCTCCTATTTTTAACTGACAAAACCATTTGTTCTCTAGGCTTTCCTTAACTTGTTTAATCTCACTCCAAAACTTTTTCTTATTTTCCAACAAAATTGTTGAAACATCCACCCACACTCTCATTTGCTCTCTTTTTAACATTGCTCACCACTCTCTTAACTTTCTCTCTTTTTCTCCATGTACTCCTTCCCTCCTTGCATCACTCTACTTTGGTTAAAAACTTCTCATAAGCTAACTTTTTCTCCCTTACTAACTCTCTTTACATCATCATTCCCACCAATCGCTCCTCTTCCCTCCTGCACCCACTTTCCTGTAACCACAACTTCTGCTGAACACTCTAACACAAACATTTTTAAACCAACCCCATACCTCTTCGACCCATTGCCTATGCTCTCCTTAGCCCCATCTAGTCCTCCAATAGCTGTTAATATCTTACCCTAACTGCTCCTCTTTAGTTTATAAACTTCACTCTCTCTCTTCCCAGATGCTTCTAATTACTCCTTGTATCCCATCTACCTTTACTCTCAGTGTAGCTACAACTTAGAAAGTGATCTGATATATCTGGGCCCCTCTATAAACATGTAACATCCTGAAGTCTACTCACCTCTTTTTATCTACCAAATACATAATCCAACAACTACAGTCTTTTCGTGCCCTACATCATATCGTGTATACTTATTTAGCCTCTTTTTCTAAAAAATGAGTACCTATAACAAAACCCCTTTCTATACAAGTTCAATCAAAGGGCTCTCATATCATTTACACCTGGCACCCCAAACTTACCTACCACACCCTCTCTAAAAGTTTCCTCCTACTTTAGCATGTCAAGTCCCCTACCACAATTACTCTCTCACTGGTTCAAAGGCTCTATACATTCACTTTAACATCTTCCCAAATCTCTCTCTCTTCCCTCTGCCAATCCATCCTTTCATCCAGTGCATACACGCTTATTATGACCCACTCTCCATCCAACCTTTACTTTAATCCACAAAAATCGTGAATTCTACAACATCATATTCTCTTTTCTTCTCCTTCCATTAACTATCATTTTTTAACAAATTACTGCTACCCCTTCCTTTGCTCTAACTTCTCTCAGATACTCAAATTAATTCCCATTTATTTCCCCCCACTGAAACTGCTCCTACCCCATCAGCTTTGTTTCGCTTAGGGCCAGACATCCAACTTCTTTTTCATTCATAACACCAGCAATCATCTTTTTTTCTTGTCAACCGCAACGAACATCCACGCACATTTAAGCAACCCAGTTTTATAAAGTTTTTCTTCTTCTCTTTTATAGTATTTGTATACAGGAGAAGTGGGTTACTAGCACCTTTAATCCTCGGCTTTGAAGTCGCCTCAATACGACAACGCATGGCTTACGGGAGGAAAAGATTCTTTTCCACTTCCCCATGGACAATAGAAGAAATAAAGAACAAGAGGCTATTTAGAAAAAGGAGCAAACCTAGATGTATGTATAAATATATATGCTGTGCGTGTCAGTGAAGTGTGACCAAAGTGAAGTAGGCGTACAAGTATCCCTGTTTATCTTAGGCGTGGTTTATGAGACAGAAAAGAAACCACAATCCTACAACATGCAAACCAGTTACCGTATTTTGTATTTCCCAGTCATCAGCAGGACGGAAGTACTTCCCCTGGGTGGTTAGTGACTACCAACCTCTACTATATATATAAATATCATATAGATAAATATATATATATATATATATATATATATATATATATATATATATATAATATATATAATATATATTACTAAAATATATATATATATAATATATTATATATATATAATAAAATATCGATATATATATATCATATATATATATAAAATAATATATATAAATAACAAATATAATAAATATATATATATATAAATATAATATATAATAAAAACTATATCAATATAAATATATATATATACATATATATAATAAATATATAATATATATAATATATCGATATAAATATATGAGATAATAATATATAATATATATATAAATAAATAAATATCTATATAATATAGAATATAATATAGATCTAAATATAATATCTATATATAAATAAAATGATATATAATATATATATATAAAATTATATATATATATAAATAATATATATATAGATATATATAATATAATAGATAAAACATATATTATAATATATAAATATATAAATATCTAATATACAACATATATATATATATATATGTATATAAAATATAAGATAATACTATATATATAAAATATGATAATAAATACATTTATATATATATCATATATATAATATATAATATATATATATAATATATATATAAATATTATATCTATAATATATATATTAATATATATAAATATATATAATATATATATAAATAATATATATATATAATATATATATATAAATATATATATATATATAAATAATATATTATATCTAATATAATATATAATATATATATAATAAATATTATATATATAATATATATATATATAAAAATATCATATATATAAATAGAATCTAATATAAATTATATATATCAATATAAAATATATATATATATATATATCAATAATATATATATATATCTATTAAATATATAATCTATATATCTATATAAAATATATATCTATTATATATATATAATATATAAATAATCTATATAATAAATAAAAAAATATAATATATATATATTATATATATAAATAATAAAATAAATATTATAATATATATATTACATATAAATAAATATATATATATATATATGATATAATATAAAAATAAAATATATATATATAATATAATAAAAATATATAAAATAAATAAATATATCTAAATATATAAATAAAAAACTATATATAAATATATATAAATATAATATAAAAAATATATATATATACAAATAATAAAATAAATATTATCTATATAATAATAAATATATAGTATATATATACTATACTGATAAAACTCAGTCAATCTATTATATAAATACATATATAACAAAAACGAAGACATAAAACAAAAAAATAAAAATACATAATAACTATAACATATATATCATACAACTCAACTATATCTATAAAATAAAAAAGGAATATATAAATATATATAAACTAAATAAATATCGATAATCAATCAATATAACTAATATACCAATAAAAAAATCATAAAAAAACACACACTACTCACTCTCAAAACTCACACACTCTATATCACACTCAATAACAATCACACTACTAACACACTCTCGAAACAAAACACTATCACACAAAACTAAATCAAACACACACTCACTAACTCTCTACTAAACTCTATCTCTAAAACTAAATAAACTATAATATTTATAACCACTTCCTAACTCTCACTAAATATATATCTCATACTCTCACACACACACTAAACACCACGCACACACACAAACACACTCAACACTCACACATCACTCACACCTCACTATACACAAAATATAACTCAACACCATCAAAATCTAACACTATACCATCACAAACTCCGACAACACACAAAACACTCATTACTCACCTCAACAACACACACACCACTCAGACATCAAACACACACACTCACCCCACTTCTACACTATCTCACAACACTCCTCTATCACGTTCTCACACACTCACAAAATCTCTCACACACAAACACACACACGTCACAAACACAAACCCACACACACTCACACACACACACACCAAACACACCAGCAAACACCACACACACACACACACTCACACAACTCAAAACACAACAACCACACACTCAACATTCTCTCACGCACATCTATCAACACTCCATCAATCAACACACTAACAATCTCTCACTCTAAACTAACTAAATCTCTCACAAACACACACAACACCAAAACCAATATCACTAATAACAACCTCACCTAAAACACACCACACAAGTCAATATCTCCAATAACAAACACTCATACACCTCAAAACACACAAACTCATCAAAAACTCTCTATTTAAGCACAAGTCAAATATCACAAAAAAAGTCTCTAAAACTCACAAACACAAACTCAAAAACTAACACACACTAACACAATAAATCAAAAAACTAATCTCAACTAACTCAAAATCATCTATCTCTTATCAATCTCTATCTATAAAACTATCAATTCTCTATAAAACACTTATAACTAAAAATAAATCACTCTCACTATACACAATCATAAACACAACACCGTAACAAGACCACCCATAAACTAAAAAACCTAACACTCACTCTCGTCCCACACACACACACACAAAACTCGCACACTCAAACAACAAACATAACACTATACAATATAATATCACCAAACTCACAAACTACTAACTAAATCAAATATATATATATAATTATAAATCTTTTCAATTATATAAGGGAAGTAACCCCCTCTAAAGCAGGGACTAGGTGACCCTCAATCCCTCAGAGAAGACAATAAACGTTCCTTCAGGGAAAACTCAAGGTTCTCCCCGGAGCTGATTGAATAATTTACTCCTCCTACACCCCCTATATATTTTTTTATTCTATGTGAACTTTTTATTAATTAAACAAAATAACATTTAAGAAAAAACATTAACATGAATACAAAGGAACAATGTATCAAATGATGAATTTTCCTCCAGCACCACTGAGCTGGACGTGAGCCAAGTATGCTGAGGCGCTGGAACATGAAAAGTGGCTGCCCCTTGGGTCCCTGGTGTTGTCGGATGAGTACTGGAACCAATCTATTAAGGAAACGAGAGCATTCTTTACCGACATGATATATAAATTTCGTGCCGACTAGGCAAATTGCGAATCGTGCTTAAATAGCAACGGTTCATCTTGCCAAATAGGACAAAGTGAAAATTTGTATATGCAATAATATCGCCAAAATCATTCTGAGCCTAACGAAAAAAAAAATTTCAAGTGGCTGTTTGTTAGTATTAAATTTCCTGTAAACAAATCTAAAATATATATTGGGTTAGGCTAAAATAAATTGTTCTTGTTTATAATAAAGTTTGGTAATTTTCTACGATTTCCTCCTTTCCCTTTGGTGCAAAATTAAGAATTTTTTACATAACATAATGAAAAAATCATTACTTCAAACGTATAAGGGAAAATTTTAGAAAGGGCTTAATTTTTAAATGAGTTCTTTGCAAATTGACCATTTTTACATATTCGGCCGACATTATATAATATATATATATATAAATATTATATAATATATAATATATAATATATATATATTATATATCTATAAATATATATATTATAATAATATATACATATATCTATATATATATATATATAATTTATATCTATCATATATATAAATATATATATTATATAATAATATATATGAAATTTACCTGGAGAGAGTTCGGGGTGCAACGCCCCCGCGGCCGGTCGTGAACCAGCCTTCATGCTGAATCAGAGCCTGATCAACCAGGCTGTTACTGCTGCTGCAAGCAATCCAACGTACGAGCCCCACAGCCCCGGCTGGTCCAGGTACCGACTTAGGTGCTTGTCCATTGCCTGCTTGAAGACAACCAGGGGTCTGTTGGTAGCCCCATTATGATGCTGGGAGGCAGTTGAACAGTCTCGGCCCCTGAAACTTATTGTATTGTCTCCTAACGGGCTTAGTGACACCTCTGCTTTTTTCACTGGGGAAAAAATTGCATCGTCTGCCGAGTCTTTTTTCTTTCGTGTGAGTGATTAATTCGTTTGCAAGTTCGGTACTAGTCCTCTAGGAATTTTCCAGGTGATATAATTATATAAAAATATATATATATATATATATATATATATATATATATTATATAAATATATATAAATATATATAAGAATATAGATGGGGTCCACCTCTGGTGTAAATTGTGGGACCCATTGCCCGTCGGGAAGTGCAAAAAAAGACTTCAAGGAAGAATATTTGGATTTCTTCCTGAGCCGTTTTGAAATTCACTTCCCCTACCACCCCATCTTTTTAGTATATTTTTTTTATTTTTACCAATAGGAATATTTAATTGCATAATATGGTACAGAAGATTTAAGAGATCATTGTTGATATAACGGTGGCATAAACGGTACAGGTTGTTACGTGTTGTAATCACCGATTATAAGGCGAAAATCACATCAGCTCCTCAAAGCTGGGCGTGTGCCCAAAATACAGCCAGGCATTATCCCCTTTGAACAGCCAGCTACTGAGCCGGCAGGAACAGAAAAACAGCTGCCCTGGTATCCCTAGTTACCCTGATGAGTCTTTTTCCCATTTTTCTTCTGTGTTTCCCAGCCCTTAAGGAAATTAGATGCAACTCCTTTCCCCATGTAGCCAAGGGACTCTGAGCCTATGGGAACAAACCTATAATGATGTGCCAAGTCTCCATATTTTCTAGACTTTTGGGACTCCTGAAGCTGGCAGCTGCCCCACCTTCCTCCCTGGTGTACTGGAGATAGGTATCAGCCAAGTAGATGCACAGTGATATTCCCACACCACCTGCTTCCCATCTGTCCCAGGCTTGAAGGGTGATACCAACAGGACGCTTCTGGCGCCATCAGATCTGCATAGTTGGGTGGCTCCCTTTCTGCCTGGGCATCCAGCTGTTGTGAGGCTCCTCTTGATAATGTTATTAACCCTCCTCATGTCTTGCAATATTCCCTCGGATTTACGTGCACACAAGACCATGGTAACCCGATAACGGGTCCCTGCTGTCTCACTGCCACAAATACACCTGTGGTTCGGCGAGAATAGGGGCGGCAAGCGAAGGCAACACCGATGGGCGATGGTCTGTGGTTCGATACGTGGTCCAAGGCTGGAGTTGGGAACAGGCAACAGAAAGTCCCCAGCCAATAGGGCTCTCACTGCCAGAGGCGGGCTCAATCCTTCCCTGACCACTCTGAAGCATTGTTGAGGGAATATTTTTCCACTATTGGACCATCCCAGTGCGATTGTTTGTAGTTGTTGGGGGAGCCAGGTCTGGCTCCAGAGCCCGTTAGATTATCCCAGATCATTGCTCCGTCATGAAATTTGGTCCCTGACTCCTACCTTGTCCTAAGATGTTCAGTTGAATCGCTCTACAAGCTCTCTGGATGCATACACGAGGACAGAAATAGCAGGTAACGCAATCTGTGATGCACTTTGCGGACACCATGCTCCTAAGTCTGACTGGAAAGTGTAGCATGGTTTCCACTGCCCGTCATCTAGAGTAAAGGTTAAGTACTTCGTAAAAAACTGCCTCAGAATCCCGTAATATTCTGCAGTATAGGGATATCATATGACGAGCACATCTTAGGAAATATGTCACCTAGTGCAGACTCAAGCACTTTGTGAAAAGGTATACAAGGCAATCGGTGGGTGACCAGATTGCCTATTCGTTGTTCCATTCTCCTTAACTCTTCCAATTTCTTCCTGAGAAATTGTGTCAAAGTCATTGCTTCCCAAAGGGTGCCTCCTAGCAAGACACTATATGTGGGCCACTGACTGCTGCTCCTGGTAGATTTTGCTCTCACTCCATTTATCCCCAGTTGACTGACTTAGATGATTTCACTTTGGATGATTCAGGATGAGACCCATTTCCTGTCCCCGTGTCATTACCTGTGTAAGGTCTTGAGGAGGGACCTCTTTTGTACCTGCTAGTGTGCCAACATCTAGGACACCAGATGTTAAGCTCGCTGGTCAGTCGTGACTTGATTTCCCTAAACTGCTATACAGAAGAGAACTGGTGCAAGAGGAATCTTTCCTTGTTGGACACCCTCCGAATGATGTAATTTTCAACTCTCCAAAGCGAAGCATTGATTCCTTGCATACCCGGCTGAAACAAAAGGAAAGAGACCAGGAAATGTTCTGTACTTGCTGCTAATACCACGTCTCTTTTCAGAGATTGAACGCATTCTTGAAATCTTAATTTTACAGCTGCGATGTCCTCCGGCAAGGTTGTTGATATACGCCCTTGGTTGCATGCACCCGCTGGCATCAACGTTCCATGAGAGACCCCAAAGCCAGCTCGGTTTGGTTGAAGCATCATTGCTGCCTGTGCCACGAATACTTTTCGACAAGTCACTTTGGATACGAGGCGGCGTAAGGTGTTGCCTACTGCAATTGGCCGAATTCCCCATCCTTCTTTTTTAATGTGCACAAGTGTTGCACCAAAAAAAGAAAGGTCCTAATTTCACAGGGTCAGACCATCCAAGGAAGTTGACGAACCTTGTGATCTCTAAAGCAATGTCTCAGCAAATTTCCTCCCCAATAACTGGATTAACATTTTCCTTTAAATGCTGTGGCCTTATTCCATTGTAACCCCAGCAAGCCAGATGGAACGACATTATTGGCTTTGTAAATGTCTGAGTCTTCCACTATCAATGGTATCCATAGTGGGGACAGAGGTGGTTGGAACTGTTGGTGCCTCTGGTTTCCCTGGCAGGGTGCTTATCCTCTAAGTGTTCAGCCGTGTCAAGCAACCCTGGGGAAGCAACTGTATCTCACTGGTAATTAATTCTTAATGCCCCCACTGTGTTGCCCTCTCAATTTTCTTGCTCACCTGGACTCTGGACTTTTTCACAGTCCAGTAGAGTGAGTGGGGGTTCTGCCTCTCCCTTTTATTGTGTTGACGGGACTGGCGAAATGATGTTATCAACTCTAGGGAAAATCTCTTAAGGATTTAATTATCATTGAGGCTAGCCTCTTGCCCCTTCTTTCCGGCACAGCAAGCAGACATTGCCAAAAGTAGCAAGTAGTGGCCATGCCTTGATGGTTGGTGGAGCAATTTAAGACAGTTGGAATCCATCGATTACTTTTATCAGAGGTCGTAAGTTTCCAGCTCGTGTGGACGGGCTGCTTTGGGGATATGTGGTGAGTGTCCTGGTACCAGTTGCTTTAATTTCTTCCAAAGAGTCTGATGAGAAGAAATCTGTTGGTGGGGTTCAGGTGCCTGAGGTGGCTCTGGATCATCACAATTCCACATTAGGACATCCTGAACCCGGGCAACTACCGTGCTTGCGGAGGAAACCATTCGAGTTGAGACAACGAAGCTGAATCATGACCGGACACATGCCTCACCTAGTATTGCCAGCCGAGCATTTCCCTGGCTGCTTGCATCCTCCTGGTTGGCATCCATCTGCTAGACTAGACATAGGAGTGTAATAAGACATAGCTGGGTGGGTATGGGCGTGGACGGTAGTGAACTTGACCGTGGTGGCCTGGTGGAGTTTGAGGGGCAGGGAGGGGAAGGGTAAAACTCCCTGGAATTAGGTGGGGGAGGCGCAGGTTGTTGAGTGGGGTTACCCGTGAAGTACAAATACACAAGGACTTGCACACTAATATTGGTTCACACTGTCCTTACAATACACAATAACTTTTATTTGTATCACATGTCCACTATGAACAATGTGGGTATGTCACTGCTGAACCAATGTGTTCACTCACCATCTAGATACACTTCCAGTTACACAATCCCGCCCCTCTTCCACCCACCCCCCGTGACGTGGGGGTGGATGCACTGACTGGTCACACCCTCGTTAACATTAATTTCACATTGTTTAACCATAACATAGTGCCTCTAAATAGTCACATGCATCGACACAATCATTTCCAGTTAACTGGAAGCATGGAGCTGGATATACAGTTTTTGTAAGAGCTTATCGAGTTTATATGTACGATAACTTTCTTAGCCGGTACTCATACACAGTGTAGGCCATGTTTGCACTCCCCCCACCCCCTCCTCACTGGCCGTCTTCTCACTACCACACCTCACCAACATTTACAACTGCACAACATTTCCACAATTTACCTTGAATGGTGCACTGAAATGTCTCTCGCTTCACTGGCATCTTCCCAGAATATTCACAATATGTAACTGTTGAGTCCTTAACCTGTTCAGCCTCGTTCATCCGGATTATAATTGAAAATCCCGCAGCAAGCCCGCCACACGTCTTGCCATGCCAGCGCATGGTATATACACATATAATATATAATATATATAATAAATCTATAGAAATAAATCTATAATATATATATATAAATATATAAATATAGTATATATATATATAATAAATAACAAAAACAATCATGGAGTAGAATGATAGCTCTAGGCCTTTCGTGTTTGCAATGAACACATCATCAGGAGCTTGCAAAACTGCAGAAAAGGGTGTCCAGCAAATAACGTTCCCAGAGGACTGCCTTTACTGGAGAAAGGGAGGGAGAAAGGAGAGTGTACCGGAAGTGACCAGGCACAAACAGTACCCATAGCCAGAAGGATGAATATTATAGCATTAGAAAAAGCCCACAAGCATTGATATTGTAATTTCCTAAATAGAATTAATGTGGCAATAATAAAAAATTATATAACTTTAAATATATTGTCAGCGATATAGAAATCACTGGCAATTATAACCTTCTGCTTGGGACAACGTGTCCCCTTTAAATTAGCCAGGAAAACGGGACCATATTGAGAGACTTCAAAAAATTATGCAAAGGAAACAGGGATCATTAAAATAAACTCATTAAAGGGGGGAGACATCTGTAATAACAGGAAAGCCGGCGAAAGGTATTCATACCACATAATTCTGAGGCAAACTTTGGTTCAACCTTCAGAAACTGCAGGAAACAAATCACTAAATTCCTCGTTGGGCCTACATTTAAGACAGTCTGATGCAATTCTATAAGATCCAATTTTAACCTGTGTGTAATAATTCCTCACCTGAAAACGCATCTAAGTTTGGAACAAGCCCGTCACTGAGTATTGAATAATGACTGCGTACAAGCTTAATAATCCGCCGATTCTACAATAATACCTTTCAAGCCAAGAGGAACAATTAAAAATGACTCTTGATTGCAGCCATTTGCTGACTTATAAAAGCTCTAATAAGTTGAAAACGCGTTGGACTCCTGTGCTATATGTATCGAATAACGTGCTGGGAGATTCTCACCTCCAATGACTTTCCAGTTTGTCCCAAATAGGTGAGACTGCAACCATTGTAACCAACTCTGAGACACCACCAATACGTTGTTGTGGTTTATATTCTCATCAGGATTGCTTCTAATTATCCGAGAATTTTTAAATACTACATGTATATAAAATTCTTCAAAAGCCTTTCGGCAGGACCAGATGAATCTCGTTATATGGAGGCCAGCACATACTTGGTCTGATGTATTATCCCAGGTTCATTTCGATAGTAAGTTATCCTAGCTGCCAGTAAGACAGATTCCATAAACGCTTTAGGATGTCGCAGTTTCGTGCGATATCCTTCAGGTTGAAGGCAAACCCGGGTTAGCATGTGAAGATCCAGGCAAATTTATGTTATGAAGATTGTTTAGTTTCCTAGCTTAACTGGGACGACAATCGATATCTACCCACTACCAGGATACACAGCAATTCACAACTGCAGAGCAAACCAAGTTGGGGGTGGTATTGCAATCTATTACTCTAACCAATTAACTTGTCTTAGCACCACTTCTTGAGTGATGAATATGGGGAATAACAAAATTTTTGCTAATTTTACTGTACAAAACCTTAAGACGCCTATAACAATTGGTGCCATTAAACCGGATACCTTCAACAAACATCCCAAAATTTCAGTGAGAAATTAAAGTCACTATAACAAACAGACCAAATGAATAAGCACCACCTTCTCTTGCTGGAGACTTCAACATCAACCTTGGCTAACTAGATTACAGCCTGTAACTATTTCATCAACAATATGAACAACACACTTCCTCATACCAACACTACTAAACAAACAGGCTCACTGATACAAGTGCAACCATAATAGCACCACATAGGCCCAATATAACTACCCCCCCTTAAATCAGGGATAATCACTGATAGCATACAACCCACCCTACCTTCTCCTGACAAACATTAGAAACCACCACTTGAATACAAAAAGTCTCATTTAGACTCCTGACGAGGCCTCGAAAGGAAGTTCAAGTGCCTAGAGACTTTTGATTGGCCTACAGAATTCTCCAAGGCAAGGGGGTATTGATGACTGGACAGACTCTTTCTTAAAAAATTACTTAACAAAAAACCAAAATTTGTCCTATAAAAACAAAACAGATAAAACAAACGGCTTGGTTCCCCATGGCTAAACCAGCACCATTCTGAAATCCATTGAAAGAAAACCCCAAATATGAAAAACAATAAGACGGGTTTAATACCAAAGATATTCTAAAACACTATTCATCAACTCTCACTAAAGTAAAAAAAAAAAAGCCAAAAAACTATACTACTCCAGTAGATTCAATCCACTAGAGGAAAAAAAAAAGACCTGGAAAAAACACTCTCTCAGTTTCAGGGACCCCCCCAAACTGAAAAAAACCAAAAATATTGTCCTAACTAAACCTAACAAAACACCACTACACCCAGACACAGCTAACAATAAACACTTTTTCTAAACATGGGATCTAACCTCCCCTAAAATCCCACATACCAATCCCCATCCCCGGGGAACCTAGATGGAAAATTTCCCAAATTTCCCTTTCTTCTTGCACCAACGGGCCCCACTGAAGTCATTGAGATCTAAAGCACTTAAAATAACTCGGGGAATCTTCCTCATGCCCCACCATTCTGTACAAGCGAGGGCCCATGTCCTTTGCTGCTATTTCATTATTTTTTAACAAGTCTTGGACAAGCACCTTCCCGAACTACTCAAGATGGAAGGGTTACACCAAATACATAAAGGGTGACCCTACAGACAAAAAACAACTATGGCCAATATTAAAACTTACCATTGCTACCAAAAATCTTTGAAAAAACTTGTGCAGGAGACTGTATTCAAAAACGGCTAAAAACATCAACCCCTCCAGTTTGGGATTCGGAAAAAATAAAAGCACTAATGATAAATCTAAAAATGTAGATCTGTTTTTCCGCATGGAAAATAAGGAAATCCACTAGGAATTTTTATTGCCCTAAGAAAAGCTTTTGACACAGTAAACCACGACCCCTACCCCACAAATTTGCCCATACGGTATAAGAGGCCTGCGCTTGCTTTTTTAAAATTTACATTTCTAATAGGTACGTCGTCACCATTAAAAACAGATCAGAAACCCGGCCACTTGAACTGGAGTTGCGGGGAAAGGGTGTCCTTGGGGCCCCCTGCTTTTCCCCTCATATACATCAATGACCTCCAAACGTACCCCCAACACCTAAAACCCATTCTCTTTGTGATGACACGCTTATGTCATCTCTCACCCTAATTTGCCCCCCTTAACACCTTTGTGAATGAGGGTGATTAAAATATCGACTTGGAGAAGCCAACAAATTACGCTTTAAAATGACAAAACTTTCTATATTTGTTTGGTGCGAGCAGGAGATGCACAAAATTTAAAATTAAGATTTTACAACATCTAATTCCCGAAATAAGGGGGGAAAATTCTTAGGTTAACCTTGAAAATAACCTGAATTTCGCACCCATATCCAGCATATAGCCCAAAAAAATACCAAAACGGTTTTGGGGTCCTCTCCCAAGTACATACACGTGCCGCAAAAAGCCCTTCTCACACATACCACCACTTTTTTATCCATACCCCACCTATGCTATTTGGGGCTTGGGGTCAACTGCAGCAACAACTAAAGCCAATAATAACCCAACAAAAAGCTGCAGTAAGAATAATCACTAAATCCATCCCTGGGAGCACACCCCCCCAAATCTTCAAAGATCTAAACTTACTCCCCGTTCAACATCCAACTTATACTGTGCAACTATATTACAGGGGCCCTTTAAAATCTAATATCAACCTTGACCTTAAACGCTTTCTTATGTTGTGACAGAACCCCCCAGGCTAACACCCGAAACAAAAAATCTCTACGAATTCCCCGTGCCTAAACCTTTCAAAAATTCAATGATGTCAAAGGCCCCCAAAAAATTGGAATACCCTACCTGAAACTCTGGAAAATGCAGACCAAAACACACCTTCAAAACTACCATTAGAAAAAAACTTATCTCCGATACACCCCGTCAACTAACTTCACAAATACCCCCTGGTGGGTTTACACTTACACTCGCACCTCATTTGACCTAAAAAAAAATTAATTCGTCTTAATCTCAGTCTTTAAAAAAATGAAACCCGTGATACTCCAAAACTAATTATATCTGTGCCCAAAAAAAAAGCATTCACATGCTAAACTCACAAAATAGTATTTAGCACTTAGCCATAAAACCAACTTCCCAAATTTGTAATATTTTACATTTAAAATAAAACTAAGTATCCCCAAATGCCAGCCATGCTAAACTTTAGTGGACACTCGTAATCTCAATTTTACTACATTTAAACCAAACAATAACCCCAAATTCGTAAACTAAACATTGTAATCCTTTTTAAGAAAAAACTTTGAATTGAATTGAATTATGAAGGGGTGTGTCTTGGTCAGTCAAAAAAAAGGGCTTCCACATGATAAATTTTTCATTTTTTGTGGAAATTGGGTCCGCCCCTTGTGCAATATCCAAGAATAGCTACAAGCATATTAAAACAGGAAGTGTTTTTGGGTATGCCCAAATGAGATAAATCTGTGGACTAAAATCACAAGGGTATTTTAAAGAGGTCAACATCAAAACTGTTTCATAGAAAACCGGAAGCTTTCTACAACAGATGGGAACATAAAAAGTCTGGGCTGAATGGGACTGCCCCCTTTATACGGCCCCTTTTGTCAGGAAACTGTAAGGCTGGGATGATGTCCTGGTATCGTAATGGGGGGCTGATAGTGC
>NC_069401.1:94798476-94829665 GCF_026875155.1 Cherax quadricarinatus | reverse complement strand
AACCAGTTCGGTTTCAAGTGCCAACTTAGGAAAACCCCGGGGGTGCACTCTGTCGAACAGAGTTCGCGGTGCTGCACCCAGCCCCACCCTACGAAATGCATCCCAACTGAGAATGCATCCCACCCATCCACGATGCCTAAAATTGCAGGCAGAAACACCATGCCTGGAACCCTCGATGCCCTGAAGGTACTAAATTCGTGGGCCTGAAGACACCAACGCGAGACAGCGGGGCTGGGGCAGAGCATCCCCCTCAGCAAAGAGGGGTGAGAGAATCCTGCCATAGCAAGCTCCATCAGGCAACCAAATCAATGCCAGAATTTCCGCCCCTTGAAGACTAACCGGGCGTCACGAACGGGAGCATCCCCCCCCCACTACCGCAACGAAAAACAAGAAACGGGGAAAACAAGCGGCGCCAACGGAAAAACATTGGGCAAACAATCAGCAGAGGGCCCATACAGACCCCCCCCCCGGCCTCCTTGCCAGGCCAGCCACTATGCAGGTGTGGCTGCCTCACGCAGATCCCTTTACACAATTGGATACACAAAGGCCACGGTGGGGCCATAGTCAACCCTCAGCACCCCCACGATTACAACAGCCCGAAAATACCAGCTTCCCCCACCGACAATGCGGCCCCCTCAACAGAGGGATCTTTAACACTCATCAGGCTTTCAGGGATTTACTGCAAACAAATGTTGAAAAGGTAATCATTAAAGCTTATTATTTTTAAATTTTAAAATATAGGGAAATTAGCTGATAAAAACAGCAATCGTCTACACACCCCCCTGCAGACAGGCTTGAATTGTTGTCTACATCTCTCAATGGGCTAATAGATCATTTTATGTAAAAATAATAAAAAATAATTTACCCCTAGGGGGGGTTAAGTCAGCAATTTCTTTCCCTTTGCTGACAAACTTACTTTTTGGACTCAAAAGTCCGCACCTTACTGCCCCTATAGGGATTTTAAACCCCCTTGCGACTCAAGAATGGCATCCCCGTACCCCCAAGAAATTCGTAACCACCTTACCTTGTAGCGGAGCATAGTGTTCTTCACACCTTCGACGATATGGTACTTTATAAAACTGAAGTGTCCTTGGATGTCCACATCTTCCATATTAGGAAAAGCACACGGTACACATGTTCCACAAGGTTGTCTTTATTTTTCACAATCTTATCCCTAAAGAAGTGATCACACTTCCTTAATTTTATTTTGTTTTAATGAGAACTTTGTTCACACTAACGCAAATTCGTTCTTTGTTTGGTTGTCCTGGCGTCAGTGTCCTTCAGTAGGTCAAAATAATCTGAAGACGCCACCCCCCACCCCTTACTCCCCCCCGCCCAAAAGGGAAAAACTACCCATACTTTTGCTTTCCCTTTCCACTTCCCCCATGAACAAAGCAGAATGTTTGATTCTTGAGTCTTTAAAGGGTAGACAACAATATACACTACTTTTCTCGGAATAAAGTGGGAGAAAGATTTTCCTTATTGTCGCTAAGGTAAGGATGTACTGTTTTATTAAAATCACTCGCAAACTGGACGGCAAGGGTGGGGGGTCGCTTGCTTGTCGCATACTCGACTGCACTGCGATCAATTACTCGCTGTAGCAGTAAAAAAGATATTTGCCCTTCTAAAGGGGGGGGCCCCAGGGCTGAGGGGGCTGAAAGGGGGTTTAAAGGGGGTGAAGGGGGTTTGATACCCCCTCCTGGAAAAAAATTTCTCCAACTGGGGGGGGCAGAGGTTCGCTGCAGGTAACTATTCATCACTTAATTTTAATTTGATTTTCTCCTCGCCCCCCTGCTGCTTGTCTTTTCTAAAAACAGCTTTTAGTCGGTGGGGTTTCGGGGAGAATCACAAATTTTGTTTTCAACACTGTGAAATTTTTACGGCATTTTTTATTTTTTGTCCGCTTATTCACTACACCTTTGCTTAAAACTCAACTGTTTGATATTCCAATTTTCTCAGGTAATGGTCCAATTTTTTTTCCAAGTGGCCCTTGGGACCGGCCCATTTCAAAAAATCACTATGTCACCCCGGGTTTAAAAACTTAGATTTTCGGAACACCCGCTCCC
This sequence comes from Cherax quadricarinatus, assembly GCF_026875155.1. Lineage (NCBI taxonomy): Eukaryota > Metazoa > Arthropoda > Malacostraca > Decapoda > Parastacidae > Cherax > Cherax quadricarinatus. The sequence continues at coordinate 94,827,599 of NC_069401.1, read as the reverse complement.
AAAAATTTTTCTCTCAATGAGGTGGATAGTCTTCTCCCCCCCAAATTTTCTCCCAACGTTCAATCACTTTATTAAGGTGTTGAAATTTCGTCGAGTTTCTAAGGTTCGAAATAAGAAGGATCCCCTTTTTTTCTTTTCATTCATGGGGGGAACAGGTTTTTGGGCCCTTTTGCCATGGACAAATGAAGGACTTAAACCCTTTAAATTTTCCAGTCTCGGAACATTTAGAGGTGTGTTGTTGACCCTATTTTTATTTCAGTCACAACTGTCGGGAAATTCTTCTAAGTCGATTTTTTCGATGAAGGTTTTTTCCCTTAAAAAAACGTTTTTCAATGCCGATCTTTTTTTCATAAAAACCGCCGTGTATGGAGATTTTGGAGGAAAGTACTCCAACGACAAATGCGTTGTTTTGCATCTGTTGTACTTCTGGTTTATAAAGATCTTGCTTACTAAACAGCCCGAACAAAGTTCTTGCATATCTGAAATCATGTTTGGACTGCCCCTTTTGGGTGCAAAATTCGAATAAATTTTTAAAGGTTTTAGCAATGTGTGGCTACTTCTAGATTCGCTCTGTTGTAGCACAAGTGAACAAAAGATGTCCCTTGATGGGAACTTGTAAGTTTTTTTTAAAATTTTTGGGGCAGCGTAATTTTCACTGTCACCTCAAATGGAGTGAAAGACAAAATCTTTAGAGGGGTATGGGGTGGCCCGGAAATGACATGTCGCGTACGTGTGACGACAAGTAATACAGTCCCCTTTTTTGTTTTTTCACACTTTTGGCGCAGTCCACTTGGTCATACCATTTTTGCCTATGTTATTTTATAGTAAATTTTAAATTATGTTCGATGATGTCCTCAAAACTACACAATGGCATATTCTAATTTTTTAATTTTGTTTTTAGTCCATTTTTAGAAAATACCTGAACGGCAATCTTTCTGAAGCTCGTACATCGCCCAGGACAGTGGGCTGCCTCTCTACACTACTCTTGAATGCTAAGTAAATGAATAATTGCCCATCCGCTTGACTAATGGAGTATCGCTCATTCATCCCGTGAATTTTCATTAGATATTTCCATTTTACTTTCCTCAAAAATAAGTTATTCTCCTTATAGCATCGATTATTTATTTTTTAATATGTCATGATTTTTGCACACGTTATTGACCAATTGTGACTGTACAAATGACAACTTATATTTGCAATAACGTTTATTGTTTTTTTTTTTAATTTTATCCAAAATATTTCTTAAAAAAAAACACACACACCCAAACATTCAAGCATTTTAAAAATACATGATATTGACATTTTGGTCATGTGCAGTTGTCTGATTGTTCTTAGCATTTTACTGCTCATATAAACCCAACTATACCATTTTATGTCTTACTGATATTGCAAACTTGATAATAGTGATGTCATATAAAAATAGAATTAATTTTTTCTTTTTAATTTTTTAGGCAAACTTCAGTGAAACATCTAAGTATAGACTTTTGAACAGCATTTTTAATTTGCAGTGTAAAAAATTTACTGAAATTGGAGAATATGAATAAGCTTCTTAATTTGCAGTATAAATTACGTGGAAAATAGAGAAAAACAAGGAGAAAAGTCGTCATACCTTCCTTCCCCCCAAAAGAATTGTCAACTTACACCGATTATTATGTGCAATCGTGTTATTACGAATTTCTTAAGTCTTTAATAAATTGTATGTTTTCTGTCTGCCAAAGATCACAGTTATCCTATTAACTGGTTCTCCTACCCTTCTTCTAGCCTTCAACGGACAATCGTCTTGTTGCAGCATTCCCATATATACAGCTTTCCTAATAAGAATCTCTCAGTCCTGGCTTTCTCTCTGTAGATACCTTACCTTCCACTTCTTAATCTCCACTGTCGCAATGCTCCAAACTTCAGAACACTTGACTAGACCTGATCTATATCTTCACCTTCCTATATTTTCTTGCCTGAGCGGGGTTCTGTCACAAGGTTGTTTAACCTTCGTGAAAACTTGTTCTTACTGCAATTCTCCTTTTTCTATTCTCGTCCCTTAAACTACTTACACTACTACTACTACAATTATTACTAACTACAACTTATTATCATTACACTAAATATTATTACTACTACTACATAATATTACTATTACTACTACTACTTATTATTACTATTACTACTACTACTACTACTACTACTATCACAACCACCCACCACAAATTGCTAAACTAACATACTCCACTCTCTGAACACTTTGTGTCACTACCACTACCACTTATTGTCCCCCTCTGCTATCCATATCACTGTTCCTAACAATACCAACTCTACACTAACGATACACTACTACCACAATTTAGAGTGTTACACTATTACCTCCAGGCCCCGCCACCCCCCCCCCCCCCCCACCCCCTCCTACTCATGCATACTTGTGGCTCATTTTTCCGTGCACTCCTATGACTCGTAATGTCCCAAGTCCGGATCGAACTATTGTCATAAGTTTCTTTCTCTATGTGGAGGTATAAATAATTAAAAATAATCAGCAGGAACCAGACTCAGATTAACTAAAATGTGATTTAATAGTACATCAAAAATTCACAGTTTAATTTAAAATACATGGCCCCCAACTCAACTGAATTCACTTTCCTTCGATCTGGGCTTATCCCAGCCATGAGCGGAACTGAGTGCCCATCTTGGGTGTTTTGAACAAAATAATAACGAAAAACTACAAAATTGAAAAAAAATCTGAAAATAATACCTGAAGGCTCAATTTAGCGGGTATAACCTATTTATTGATAACTCTCTCTCCCCTCTCTCACTTTTTCTCTGTCTGTTTCCTGTCTGTCTGGTTTGGGGAACTCTCTTTAGTCAGTTCCGTTTGCTAGTAAACAATTTTAGGTAAAGACCAGTTTCCTCCCTCTCATAGTATCTAGGCAAGCAAATGAACACGTTGATAGCTATTCAGGGCACCTAGGCTAATGACCTAAATACTGGTTACAACCTAAAAAAAAAAGAAATAGCACTGCAAGTAACGGTTTTGTTCCACTTCACTACACAACACTACACTGTGGTCCACAATTGGGGGGTTAATTTGGAGAGTAAACGTAGAAGTTAAATAGATGCGTTGAGTGAAGTTGAGTGCGAACATTTGGCTGTTTACTGAGGGCGACCAGGAGAGGCGAGTTGTCTGTCACTTGCACAAATCATTGAAAAGCCAATGCTAGATGAACTCAAACCCACGGAGAGGAGTCTCTGAATTTGTGTAGAGACTGGAAGGCTTTTGTTGCCAACTGGCTGAGAGTCTGAAGTAAAACACGTCGTGTTTCACGTTATTTCCGTCGTGGTACAAACCCGAGGTTTTAACCGTGTTGTTGAAATCCTCCTCGAGGTATTTCCTGAAATGACTGTTCCTTGGAACTAGAAAGAAGAATATACCTTGTTAGAATTCACAGAGAAATTTGTTCGGCGAAGACTTAAATAAAAATATGTATCATATTGGAACTCCCATTGAGGACTCTTACTGGATCTTCTCCAGTGTATGGATTATTGTGATACTTTAGTACTTATTAATGCGTCACACAAAAATGTCTCTGAAACTGAAGACTCTATATATAGTATTTTGTGTTAAAATGATATTATAATTAGAACGCAGTCAACAAAGAGGTTTAGACTCAAAAAATCAGAAGTTTTCATGATTTGACTGATCAACCAGATCTTAGAGATACAGTGTCGTAATTATTTTCCTTTAAATAATTACTCTGCTATATACACTTTTTTTTGCCTTGGTTGGACTGAATTTATTGTAATGTTATTTGCTCGTGCTTGTAAGATGAAGCATTCGTGGTTACTCAACTCTGAGTCCGATGATGCGGGCTGATGATCTCCAGTTTTTCTGTGGCGTATTCATAGTATCTGACCTCGTCGATGAGCCAGAAATAATTCAAGAGGACGGGATCAAAAGCTTTCTCTCGTGCTCCAACCAGAGGGAATGTCATCCCTCGACTGATATCCACCTACCATTGAAAATGATTCCTTAATAACTGCTTTAGAACCAGTAAATTGAAACTAGATCAAACGTCATTGTGCTCATTCCACTAGGCGCTGAATGCCCACTAAAAATTAGTGCTTAAACCTAATGTTTTACCCCTTCAGAAGAGATTAGAGTCGCTTCTCGTGACTATTATTTATTATTATTAAATATTATTATTATATATAATTAAATATTATTATATTATTATTATAAATTGACATCGTCGACCTTCAGTAAAGCAACAACCCTTCATCACACTTCAGATTTTAGGCGCCCATATTCCCACCGCCAGACTCAAATCTTGCAAATGAGGTTTGATTGATTCCCTACTAAACACGCTGTCCATGGCTCGCTCTCCAGCACACAAGCATAAAAATTCAATTGCCCCCCACTCACACCTACCTGATAGGCTCACAACAAGCTGTTGAATGCTCCAGTCCCCTAGGTTTCAAATAACACTTCTGGGGATGACACTTAACCCATCCTTCCATCTAACAGTAGATTCGTAGGGCCTCCTAGTGATCCTATTTATTTGCTACATCCTATCAAATGTCCACATACTTTTTTCTGTTCCTTAAACCTCATTAAATTTTTTTGCAATCTCACTCTCCTTATTTTTAATTATTTTAATGCGTAAAAATATTATACACTTTACCCAGCATTGCTCAACAGCACATATTCCCAATAATTCTACTCTCCTTTACCTCTTCTTTCCTTATACAAAGGAACAAAAACATGATCTCTTCAAATCCTGTATACATTTTCCGCATTTTTTGCATAAATTAACGAATTCCAACATCAACTCCGTATCCTCTCTAACTGCACTTCACATTTCTGTCTTGATCTCATCTATCCCGCTTTTTTACCCTCTGTTTAACCAAACCACTGCCTCACGGACTTCACCCAAACTCCATCCAATCTCTTCCCTCACTCCTAAAAAAACTAAAAAATATTATACCTACCAGTCCCCATTGCATGAAATAGCTTTCTACCTTTCTTTATCAACATTTAATAAAATTTACGCTCTTTCTTTCCTTGTATCTCTGCCTTACCGCGTCTATCACATCCTCTCTTTAATTTTAAATAATTTAAATCCATATGCTCCTCGGATTTATTAATTTGTGGATCTCACTCAAAGCGATTTTTGTATTCTCAGCAAATTGCTAATAAAACCTCATCTTCTATCTATCTCTCTCTCTCTCATCTCTCTCTCTCTCTCTCACTCTCTTCGTCTCTCTCTCTTCGCGGTTCTCTCTCTCCTCTCTCTCTCTCTATCTATCTATCTATCTCACTGTTAAACTCTGGACTTGTTGACTCATGTTTTTCTTTAGCCTCTGTTACTCTCCTGGAATCATTCTCGAAAAACAATTGCGAAGCAAGCTCTGAATTTTCTTACTTTTCTCCCATACAATTCTGTTTATTTCTTCATTCCATCAACCTTTCTCTTCCGTCCAGTGACCACCCTTTTATACTCACTAAGTTCTGTTGCACAATTTGACCCAGTGCATTTTTAAATATACCAGTCACCTCTTTAAATTCTTTCTTCATTAACTATATTTTAGCACACCTTTCTTCTAGTTGATAGTTATAATTTACCCTTATAATCCACCTTAATATTCTCAAATTAAATCTCGTGATGTTTCCTTCCCATGTACCTCATCTCGTCTTACTTATAATAATAATAATTAATAATAATATAATAATAATAATAATAATAAAAATACTTTTATTTCTACAAATGCATGTACAAGTTATACAGGCTAGGACTGACATCATCACATATTACTATATAGAAAAGCCGCTTATTATCTGACAAACAAACCATACCACGGGTTGGGGATTGAACTCGCATCAGAGAGTCTCAAAACTCCAGACCGTCGCATTAAGCCACTGTACCAGCTATGCCACAGTAATAAAATTTCGTCCCAACTAGGTATATTTCTACACATAGGAAGGTTAGCAAGCACCACTGGTGACCACAAAATGCACGTTTTTACAGTACAATTCCAGTTAACGTGGCCGTTACGAACTCTAAAGCTCAAGTCCCCTCAAAGCCGTCAACATGACGATATCCCGTTAGTCGAGTTATGCTGAGCATCTCGGGGCAAATTAGGCCAAGTTTTGTTCAGGATGCGACCCACTATCCAACCAGTTCGGACAACACTCGGTACTAATTTTCTTCTTACTGATGGGTGAACAAGGATAACAGTGAAGGAAACTACGCCCAATGTTTCCATCCGTCCCGGAACCGAACCCGGACGCTGCAGCATGGTGAACCGAGAGCTTTAGCCACCAGGCATGGCCAAATTGGCCTGTGGCCATGGCAACCACTAAATAATGATCTGATAATCCGTCACCCAACAAAAACATTTTATCTATTACATTGTCTATAAAACTGCTACATCAAGATTTGTATTGTATAGTATTTACTTATTTTCATTTTCTCCCCCCCCCCCACCCCCCCCCCCCCCTTTTAAAAAACGCTCTAGCTATTAAACGTAATGTCTTTCTATCCATACACTGACTTCACGCGCTCCATTATCATTCACACATGTCTCTGCATACATAATAAACCCACTACGAACAGTTCCTCCCACTTTTAACATTTCGTTCCTTTAACATATATTTTCTCATTTTGCCTTTAGACACCAAACAAAACAACTTAGGTTAACATCATCCACAAATCTTTCCCTCTCCTCTACACGCCTGTCATCTACAGGTCATAAAACACCTAACAGTAACACATTTCTGATATCTAGATTTACGCAATCACCTTCTATTCTTACATTTGTCAAGTGTGTTCCTCACTCTCGTCCATCAAGTTAACAATTTTAGTTACCCATTATTTTGCTCCATTTCTCAAAAATACACACACTTTAATTCAAGTAAGTCCTCCTTAAAAGGAATTCTACACACCCCTTTAAGCACTGCTTCGCATAGTAGCTTACAAGATCCAGTATCAGTCACTCATGAAACTTTATTATTTCCCTATTAAATCTTTCCTATCCTTAAAACAACGCCATTCCGTAAATTCAACTTTAAAATTTCTTATGTCGAATTGGAAATTTAAAGAGATGATTTTACCACCCCCTTGTTCCCGTAAACGCCTTTTATTGGGGATATTATACCTAACACACAAGACTTGAAAAGGCATAAATGACATGCCCATGCACTCTCCCTCAGGCCCAGATCTCATGGAACTCCGTGTTCATCAAGAACAGCAAAGAAGCCCTCGCCTGTCATGTGCTTCAGCATTCTCTGGAGAGGAAGCGATGGACACAGGGGTACATCCACAAACTACTAAAATCAACAGACATAGCACACTTCTACCGAAAGGTGGCAGTAAAGCAATTGCAAAGAACTACAGACCAATAACACTAAACATCCCATATCATAAAAATCTTTGAAAAGTTCTAAGAAGTAAGATCGCCAACCACCTGATACCCATCCAGTTTACACAACCCGGGCAACACGGGTTTAGAGGCAGGTCGTTTACTCGGCCTGTCCCAGCTGCTGCACCACTACCACAAGGTCCTGATGCTGTAGCGGATAAACAAAATACTGATGAAATACTTCAATTTTGGCAAAAAGTTGTTCGACAAAGTTTGACCATGGTGATAATATCGCACTAAATACATGATAAAAAGGAATAACAGGAAAATTGGTAGATGATCCTCAAACTTCCAGACAAATAGAACACACAGAATACTAGTAAACAGACTAAAGTCAAGCTACGTGTAATGCTCTGTTCCACAAGGCCACAGTAATTGCTCCCATCCTAATTCCCCTCACCCTCACAGCTGAAATAGACGAGATTGTAAGCAACAGCTACCGTGTCTTCCTTTGTCGGATTACGCCCGAATTGCCATGACAAATGACCCTCCATCAAATGACACCGCAAGACACTAAGCGGAATATCAATCAAAACTTCAAATCGACCACTCACAACAATATAAAGTTCATGACGAAAATTCACAACTACTCAGATAGGAAAACTTGATGAAATTAAAACTGTATCAGGTGTACAACAAATTATAACCATACAAAAGAGCGAAAAAGTAATGTGAAGAAGTTAATAATGTCAGAGGATCTCGCCTTCAAAGACCACAACAATGTATCTAACTGATAGGAAAATGAGAGGATGGATAACGAGAACCTTCATAACTAGGGACGTCAAAACCATGATGATTCTCTCTCAAACGCTTGTTTCACTCTAGGCTGGAATTATGCTGCATGCTAACTGTTCCCCACAAGGCAGGCAAATTGCTCACCTGGGAATGTACAAAGAAAATTCACACACACGTAAGTACGATGAGGCCACTTAAATTACGGGAACGGTTCAAGTTCCTTGATTTGAACCCTGGAATGAAAGCGAGAGAGGTAAAATGAAAATATACACTTGGAAAAATTCTAGAGGGCTTAAGTTACAAAACTAGTACAGACGAAAATCTCACTCCCTAAAAAAGCAAAGGAGATATGGCGACTTTCTCCCATAATAAGCAGGAGCAACCAACGTTGTCTACTGAGAGAGAACTCAATAAGTTATTCCGTGGGACAAGACTGTTCAACTGCCTCCCAGCATACATAAGGGGATTAGACCAATAGACCCCTGGCTGTCTTCAAGAAGGCACAGGACAGGCAACTAAAGCCATACCTGACCAACAGGGCTGTGGTTCGTAGTCAGTTTTGCGGGCAGCCAGCAGTAACAGCCTGGTAGATCGACCATACCCACCACGAGGGCTGGGTCTCGTGGACGCTAGCAGAGGGGGCGTTTGGACCCACGAAAAACTTATCCGGAATACATGGCTAACAGACAAAAGGGTCTTCTCCACTTTCACATGGAGATCATCCAGTATTTTATAAGAATCAAGGAGGCTGTTAAGAAAATTGAAGAAAACTCGGCATCATGACATGAATGGGAATGTACTAGAGAACAGATGTACCTCAACCCTCTAATTCTAACCAAGTGAAAGAAAAAAACCAGCAATCCTCCTGCCGGTTTGAAACAATTCCAATATATTATTAATATACTTATTATGTATTAAATATTATTATTATGACTATAATTAATTATAATTATTATTTTGATTTGTCAATATATTAATAATATCACCATTTGCACGTCATCCATACTCAGATATTTGCGTATTATCAATGGATGTGTTTGAAGGATTGTTTGTTAAGGCACAACACAGCGTGTCCCTGAATCCCTCTCTATCAGTCCCGCCCGCCTTGAAGCATCAAGTTAATTGTTGCAACTTCATCTCCTCTACAGTTGACGAGGTATCTTATCCAGTACTTGTGTCTATATCCCTCTTGGGTGAACCCCCTTAATTCTGACTTTCCTGAATCCATACTGTCTACACTGTAAAAATACATATTTAAATATCATGTTGACTTCCTTATATTCTTCATGTCGTTCTTGTGAACTTCAACCACTTCCATCCTCAACTTGATTACCTGCCTCCTTGACTGATGTTTTCCAACTGATGTTTGCTATACATCAGCATCATGTCAGACAAAAACTTTCCGAGTGCTACGTCGTTTTTGTATTGTCCGCTGGGGCCCCCTCCTTATCTGTCCAATACCTCCTTTCATCTGGCTCCTCTACTACTCTCTTTATGTTGTAGGTTCCATGTCTTCCTGTACTTATTCCAATTCTCTTGTTACATAGTTTTTTGCCATCCCTACAATTTTGGGAGAACCAAGGGGTCATTCTGGTCCATGCCCATTATGTCCTGTTGCCCTAAGAACAAACCTCTCATCTTCCTCCTTGCATTTGTTGTCCACGTAAATCCTTCATTTTCGTTTTTTAAAACAATTTTTTTTTTCATTTTCTGTCTTCTCATGTCTGTTGCAGTCTGTGGTACACACCCTCCGGAATGGCCTGATAGAAAAAATGGAAAGAGAAAAAAGAAAAAAAAAAAAAATTAGTAAAAAACAAAGAACCTCTTCACCGAACAATACGCCACGATTAGTCCGTACAAAAATCCAGAAGTAGACCTTATTACCCACCAATCAACTTTGAAAGAACTCATTGATTGGCCGGTTTCTTCCACTTGCAAACCACGCTATTCTCGGAAAATACGTCGCTCGGTCATGCGTCCTCTCCCTATTCTTTCTATGATACTTTCATTCACTTTTTCTCCTCCTGTCTTCTGCTATATAAGTTTCCCCACTTCCATTGAGCCCCATAAACAAAGACGATCTCACCCTTTTCATTCTTCCCTCCTCACTTTCCTTTTGTATCCCCAATTCCATTTAGTACCCCTCAAATTATTTTGACCCCCAAAAAAGCCCAATTTTTTTTTTTCCCCCCTTTCTTCACTCTCTTCTGTATCTATTGTCCCATGCTCAGTGTCCATTATTTTACCTTCCCCCTGCTTTTCCTGGCACCGCTTGTGATCTGTTAGGGCGCCCTTCAGTTAGTATAGCTTAGCTGTTTCGTTTTCTTCATCCCCTCATTTGTTCCTGAATTGCAATTCGTCTTTTCCTCATCTTCCCACGGTGTCTGAAAGGTCCTCTGCATACAGTTTAACTCCTTTATTCCCTACTGTCCCCTCACAGGTGACTGGGTGTAGGCAGTTCCTGATGTCATTCCCATATTGCTCATTGATTCTTTAGATTCTTTTCTTAGGTATCTGTCCAGCTCCCTCTTGAAAAGACATCCAGGTGTCCCTTTCCTGTACGATATGCCCCTTAATGCTTGTGGGAGGTTGTTGAACAGTCTATGGGCCCAGGACACATATTGTGGGGTACAGAGGATGTACCAGTGACGGCCCCTACTTCTCGCTGGGGGTATGCTGTAACGCCCTGGCAAAGTCTTTTGCTTTCGTACGGGAGTGATTGCTGTGTGTATATTGGGACCAGTCCCACCAGAATCTTCAGGTGTAGATTATGATATATATCTCTTCGCCCTGCGCATTAGTGAGTACAACGTCAGTCATCCCCAGGCGCTCCCAGTAGTTAAGGTGTGGATGGAACATGATACGTGCAGTAAAGTTCTTCTGTACATTCACTATCACAGTCAATTTTCACCTGCTTGAAAGGGATGCTAAATGTGTGTGTACATGTGGCACATTACTCCAAAAACAAAAAGAAATGTCCAATAAAAAATTATCTGCATACTTCAGTTGTTGAGAAGTTTGAGTGGTTGCTTAAGAATCCTGTGGACCAAGAAACCTTCAACGGTTTCGAGGCTTACCCCTTCAAGCTTGCATGTACGAGGAGTACAACCAACGAGAATTATTTATCTTAATTTAAATGTAGCAATATAATATTCACTTTATCTCATATTTTTCCCTATTTTATAAAATACTGTAAAATCATTTAGTGTGTTCCAGGCATAGGATTACCTCTAAGCTACGAGCCATTTGGTCCTCTGATAAGAGGAGAGAAAATTTTTGATAAATCAGCAAATTAGTTCTTATTGAATTCTAAAGAAATCAAGCTGTTATTTTTTTGTATTATGCGGCTTTTTTATAAGACTATGTTTCTGTAAAAATAATTATTTTTGGTATATAGGATAGGTTAAGTACGCGTAAAATTTGAATTTGGTCTTCATTAGGTAAGATTAAATGTGGTTTTGTATTATAATATAATGGTATAATAACGGCAAGTAAAAAGATTAAACACCACTCAAGCAGAAAAGGCATCTTAATTTCCAAATGTTTCGTCGCCGACAGAGTAGACTTCTTCAGTCGATACAGAGATTGTAATATAGAGACAACAGAAACACGGAGAAGATATAAATGTGAATAAGTCATACAACATGGATCAACTTTGTCATTCCTCGCCTTTGTACATTATCCATAAATATATTTTTCAATATAGATTCACATTGGTGAAAATGCCTTGATTTAAACTATGGAAATAGAGGTAAGGTGTGTGTGGAAACAAGCGGTTGCAAACACTTGGGTTGGAAAACAGTAAATGTATAAAAGGCATTCAGCAAAGAAGTTATCAATAAAGACAATATATCAGGTCACAAACAAAGGGGGACAGCAGAGGGCAGCAAGGACAAGCTCCCTTAAGGTTTACTATACTAATAGCTGGATGTAAGAAATAAGATAGATGAGCTAAGATTAATTGCAATTGCAGAAACATAGATATATTGCTATAACAGAGACCTGGCTCAATCTGAAAGATAGAGAGATGCCCTCTGAATGGTCTATACAAGCTATATATTATTCCACACTGACGGGTAACAGGAAATTTTGGTGGAGTGCGATGTATTTCAGAGACAAATTAATTTGTTGTGGTTAGACAAGATATTAAATTAGAAGCGTCAGCCACTGAATCGTTTGGTTACAGCTTCTCGAGGGCCGAGAAAAACTAATTTGGGAGTGATTTAACAGGGCCCGCAAACTTGATAGGGAGTGCAGTAACTCAATGGGACGAAATTCGTAAGGCATCTACATACGAAAAAGTTGTGCAAATGGGAGATTTCAACTATAGACAGAATTGACGTGTAGCAATTTGACAGAAAATTTAAGAGTCAGGTGACTATTCTTGATACGATCCAGGATTGTTTTTTAAAACAGTTTGTGACAGATCCAACGTAGGGGAAATAACCTCCTGACTTGTGTTCTTGGCCAGTTAGGGAAACACTAATTAATAATCTTGAGTTAATGAGAGCTTGGGGAAAGTGATCACAAATCACTCAGTTTTAATAAATCATGGAATCCCCAAATAATGTCAATCAAGTCTTCCGTCCCCTGACTTTCGCTTGGCTATTACATAGGACTGAAAAATAACTTAAGTGTGGCTGAACTGGAAATGACCTGACTAAGGTCAGGTAGTGTGATGTTTCCGAAATGATGCTTTCCAGGGCAATAGGTTCTAGCTGCTCAGGGTCCAATGTAATTTTTTCCAAAAGGGAAATCATAATCAAACAAAACAATGTGATCCTAAAATGGATGAACATAGATAAAAAATCTGATTGGTCAAAAGAAGAGGCATAATATAGGCAAAATCAAAAGAGGAGAGGGGCAATTGAGAAATCGATAAATTCATTTCTAAAGAGAGAAATGGGAAAAAAGGGAATTAGAAAAGCAAAAAAGATTATGAGGTTATAAAGTTGCAAGAGATCGAAGACTAACTCCAAAATGTTTCTTTTCAGTATACAGAAGTAAGACATGACAAATATCCCCTCAAAAGATCCTGCGGGTCCAGCTCACTGACAGTATAAGGAAAAGTTGAAGAATTTTAACCACATACATCCTCTCAGTTTTTTACACAGGAGGATACCAGCGATATACCAGTAATGATAAATTATATAGAACAGGGACGATAATAAACTGTGCACAAATAGGGTCACAAGTTACATGTCCAAGCAAATAGAAAAATTAAAAAAACTAACAAATCCCACAGCCCTGATGAACTGTATTGCAAGGGTTCAAAAGGAATGTAATAGGAGCTTAGCACACACTTGGCTAATCTTTATCAAACATATCACTACAAACTGTGCATTGGTAGTGCCCAGATAATGGAAAATGGCAAATGTGAATACCTATTTTCAAAACAGGTGACAGGTCCTTAGCTTCGAACATATAGACCAATAAGCCAAACCCTCCATAGTGGGAAAATTTATGGAATCAATAATGCCGAGGCAGTTCGGTGCCACCACCTTTGAACGAAGCATAAATTAATCAACGAATCTCAGCATGGTTTTACAAAGGGGCGTTCCTGCCTTACGAATTTTTATTAACTTTTTTTCACTAAGGTATTTGAGGAGGTAGAATCATGGTAAAGAATATGATAATGTGTATATGGACTTCATACGACTTTTGACAGGTCCCACATCAGAGACTATTGGAGAAAACATTAAAGCACTGGAATAGGAGGAGAGATTTTTTTCCGTGATAGAGGCATTGGTTGACCAGATGAGCAACCTCAGAGAGTTTTGTATAAATGGGGAGACATCAGAGTGGGAAGCGTTGCAACGACGTGTTCCACAGGTCAGTGTTTGGTGCCCCCAGCTGTTCACAAGTCTACATAAACTACATAGATGAGAGCATAAAGAGCGACAATCGCACGTTCCTATGACACCAAAATAGGCCCGTGTCCGAAATTCAATTCTGACGAGGACATTCCGATCACTCCAGGAAGATTTGAATAGCCTGATGCCGTGGTCGGAGAAATGGCGAGATGCAGTTTAATATAGACAAATGCAAAGTTCTAGAAAGATGGACAAGACAATAACCATGCCCACATATAAACTAAATAATGTAGATCTAATATTAACGGATTGCGAAAAAGATTTTAGGAGTTCTGGTTAGCAGTAATCTGAACCAAGACAACTGCATAAGTGATCGCAATACAAAGCTAATATAATCCTTGCTTCATAACAAAAGCACTAATAATAGGATGTCCTCAGGATGTTCTTCAACACTATACATCACTTAGGTTATAGACGTGCCTCAATTAGATTATGCTGCACAGTATTTAGGTCACTCGTATTACAGAATGGATATAAATTCTCTGAGAAAATGTACAAAGTAGGATGAACAAAGTTGATCCCATGTATCAGAAACCTTCCCAATGAGGAAAGACTAAGGGCCCTGAAACTGCACTCGCTAGAAAGACGTAGAATTAGGGGGGATATGAATTTGATGTGTAATAAATGGAAGACAGGATTAAATAAGGGGATGTAAATACTGGATGCTGAAAATATCTAGCTAGACAGACTCGCATCAATGGTTTTTAAGTTGGAAAAATTCAGTTCGAGTGGAAGGATATGGAAAGTACTGGTTTGGTAATAGAGTTGGGATGAGTGGAACAAACTTCCCAAGTACCGTTTATAGAGGCCAGAACGTTGTGTAGCTTTAAAACTAGGTTGTGATAAATACATGGTAGATGTGGTGTGTGTGTGAGTTAGACCTGTAGGCGTAGTGCACCAGGTCGTTGCCGAGTGTTCCTCCCTTAAGTGCAATGTTGACCTGAACCTGACTATTGTTTTGGGTGCAATGGCTTAAGCCGAGGTAGGAGACTTGGACCCTGCCTCGCATGGTGCCAGTAGCCATCAGCAGTGTTTCCATCGTTCTTTTATGTTTCTTATGTTCATTAAGTACGGGTAACACTGGTTAACAACGCAAATGCTTCCGAAGAACCAGATGTAGCAGTTTCCAACTAAATTCTAAGGTCACTACATAATGAATATCATAGTCAAAATTGTTAGCTCTAACTTTCAGATACAACCTACGTGTCCAACAGGTTTGCGGCAGTGGTGATTCTTCCTTTAACCAACCACAACACAGTCTCACTGACCTCAAAATATTGTTCCAGCAGTCAAAGAAGGTGGTGTGGATGTCAAGAATATATTTCGAGTGAACCGTTTGGTATATTTTCTTAGCCAACACTTTTTAAAACTTTTAATTAATATTCCGATCAAGGTACTGATATCAATGATATGCACAATAATTTAATTATATTTTTCCAACAGAATGATATAAATAGCTTCTGCACAGCTTATTGATCTGCCAACAATATTAAGGTCTGATGTATATACTTGGCTTCGACTACGAACCCAGTCCACTGAGGGGGTGGGGTGGGGAGGGGGGGGTGGGGGGGGGGGGGGGGTGCGGGGGGGGGTGGGGGGTGGGTGGGGGGGGGGGGAGGTTGGGGGGTGGGGGGGGGGGGGGGGGGGGGGGGGGGGGGTGGGGGGGGGGGGGGGGGGGGGAGGGGGGGGGGTGAGGGGGGGCTTGTTCATAGATTCATCAAAAAATAAGTCTAAACTAAGTTTGATATCGGAACGGTGGCTGCATAAAACGCAATAGTTAAACCATCAGTTCCTCAGGCTATATGCATCCAACAATGAAAGAAACCTTATGAAATATAAATCAGTATGGCTGCAATGTATGAAAAATATAAACATCAATATCAGCTCTGTGGTGACTTAAAGGCTGTTGTTCTTGTGATGGGCTTGCAGGGCGGATACAACAAGTACTGCTGCTTTCTATGTGAATGGGACATTCTTGCAAGAGGTTCCTGCTACATCAGGAGAGACTGGCCACCTCGTCAATCATTGGAGCCTGGGATGAAAAATATTCAGCATCCACCTCTCATTGGACCAAACAAAATTTTGCTACCACCACTACACACAAAACTGGGCTCATGAAAAACTTCGTAAAAGCAACGAACAAATCCGGTCAGGGATTCAAATATTTAACATCAAAATTCCCCTCACTGAGTGACGCTAAGATAAGAGGAGCCTTCAAAGGTCCTCTGATTCGAGAGCTTCTTAAAGATAGTGACTTTGAATCAGACCTTCATGGGGAGGAGAAAGCTGCTTGGGAAGTATTCAAGTTAGTGGCGATGAGATTTCTCAGAAACAGAAGGGAAGGCAGCTATGAAGAATTGGTGGAAAACCTCATCAAGGCTTACAAGAACATGGGATGTCACATGACACTAAAATCCACTTTTTGAACTCACAATTTAGACATTTTTTCCCAGCGAACTGTGAGCAGTCAGTAACGAACATGTGAAAGGTTTGATCACCAAGCTATAATCAACCATGGAAAAATGAGTACTCAGGACCAAATAGGGTTCAACAAGAATGCTTGCAGACTAAGCTGGACATTGGAAAGAGATGATACTTCAGCCCCAGTATAAGCGTCAAGCAAAAAAACAGAGATAGATACGGATAAGAAATAGAAAACAACATACAGATACAACATTGTTCATATATAATAAAATAATAAAAAAATACCTGTCACGTATCTATAAACATATAGCAATAAAGCATTTTTCAATGGATATTTGGATCCAGACATGAAAATACATAAGAATAACAGTAATCTCACTTAAGAAACATACAACTTTCAAAAATTGTTGACGCACGGATAATTAATTTTTTCAACTAATCACCATCGCAGTTACGAATTGCGCTAATTCATTCATGGAAGAAGCTCATCATATAGCAAGTATGAGTTTTGCCTGATATATATTTCTGCCCAAAACAGACTGACCCAGGAAAGGTCAGCATTGAGTTTACTGAAAAAAACAACTTAGACCCCCCCAAAAAAAAAAAAAAAAAAAAAAAATCTTATGAAAAAAAATGAATTTTTTTTTTATTTCGCCGTATCTCCCGGCCAGGTCTTTTCCAATAGTGGTGATCCGTCTTGGCTCCCATCTGACACCACCTTTTGGCGCAGTCCACTTGGTCATACCATTTTTGCCTATGTTATTTTATAGTAAATTTTAAATTATGTTCGATGATGTCCTCAAAACTACACAATGGCATATTCTAATTTTTTAATTTTGTTTTTAGTCCATTTTTAGAAAATACCTGAACGGCAATCTTTCTGAAGCTCGTACATCGCCCAGGACAGTGGGCTGCCTCTCTACACTACTCTTGAATGCTAAGTAAATGAATAATTGCCCATCCGCTTGACTAATGGAGTATCGCTCATTCATCCCGTGAATTTTCATTAGATATTTCCATTTTACTTTCCTCAAAAATAAGTTATTCTCCTTATAGCAACGCTTATTTATTTTTTAATATGTCATGATTTTTGCACACGTTATTGACCAATTGTGACTGTACAAATGACAACTTATATTTGCAATAACGTTTATTGTTTTTTTTTTTAATTTTATCCAAAATATTTCTTAAAAAAAAACACACACACACAAAATTCAACATTTTTAAAAATACATGATATTGACATTTTGGTCATGTGCAGTTGTCTGATTGTTCTTAGCATTTTACTGCTCATATAAACCCAACTATACCATTTTATGTCTTACTGATATTGCAAACTTGATAATAGTGATGTCATATAAAAATAGAATTAATTTTTTCTTTTTAATTTTAGGCAAACTTCGTGAAACTTCTAGTATAGACTTTTGAACAGCTTTTTAATTTGCAGTGTAAAAATTTACTGAAATTGGAGAAATATGAATAGCTTCTTAATTTGCAGTATAAAATTAAGTGAAATTAGAGAAATATCAAGGAAGAAAGTCGTCATACCTTCCTTCCCCCCAAAAGAATTGTCAACTTACACCGATTATTATGTGCAATCGTGTCATTACGATTTCTTAAGTCATTAATATTGTTGTTTTCTGTCATGCCAAAGATCACAGTTATCCTATTAACTGGTTCTCTACCCTTCTTCTAGCCTTCACGGACATCGTCTTGTTGCAGCATTCCTTATATACAGCTTTCCTAATAAGAATCTCAGTCCTGGCTTTCTCTCTGTAGATACCTTCCTTTCCACTTCTTAATCTCCACTGTCGCAATGCTCCAAACTTCAGAACACTTGACTAGACCTGATCTATATCTTCACCTTTCCTATATTTTCTTTGCCTGTGCGTGGGTTCTGTCACAAGGTATGTTTAACCTTCGTGAAAACTTGTTCTTCTGCAATGCTCCTTTTTCTATTCTCGTCCCTTAAACTACTTACACTACTACTACTACAATTATTACTAACTACAACTTATTATCATTACACTAAATATTATTACTACTACTACATAATATTACTATTACTACTACTACTTATTATTACTATTACTACTACTACTACTACTACTACTATCACAACCACCCACCACAAATTGCTAAACTAACATACTCCACTCTCTGAACACTTTGTGTCACTACCACTACCACTTATTGTCCCCCTCTGCTATCCATATCACTGTTCCTAACAATACCAACTCTACACTAACGATACACTACTACCACAATTTAGAGTGTTACACTATTACCTCCAGGCCCCGCCACCCCCCCCCCCCCCCCACCCCCTCCTACTCATGCATACTTGTGGCTCATTTTTCCGTGCACTCCTATGACTCGTAATGTCCCAAGTCCGGATCGAACTATTGTCATAAGTTTCTTTCTCTATGTGGAGGTATAAATAATTAAAAATAATCAGCAGGAACCAGACTCAGATTAACTAAAATGTGATTTAATAGTACATCAAAAATTCACAGTTTAATTTAAAATACATGGCCCCCAACTCAACTGAATTCACTTTCCTTCGATCTGGGCTTATCCCAGCCATGAGCGGAACTGAGTGCCCATCTTGGGTGTTTTGAACAAAATAATAACGAAAAACTACAAAATTGAAAAAAAATCTGAAAATAATACCTGAAGGCTCAATTTAGCGGGTATAACCTATTTATTGATAACTCTCTCTCCCCTCTCTCACTTTTTCTCTGTCTGTTTCCTGTCTGTCTGGTTTGGGGAACTCTCTTTAGTCAGTTCCGTTTGCTAGTAAACAATTTTAGGTAAAGACCAGTTTCCTCCCTCTCATAGTATCTAGGCAAGCAAATGAACACGTTGATAGCTATTCAGGGCACCTAGGCTAATGACCTAAATACTGGTTACAACCTAAAAAAAAAAGAAATAGCACTGCAAGTAACGGTTTTGTTCCACTTCACTACACAACACTACACTGTGGTCCACAATTGGGGGGTTAATTTGGAGAGTAAACGTAGAAGTTAAATAGATGCGTTGAGTGAAGTTGAGTGCGAACATTTGGCTGTTTACTGAGGGCGACCAGGAGAGGCGAGTTGTCTGTCACTTGCACAAATCATTGAAAAGCCAATGCTAGATGAACTCAAACCCACGGAGAGGAGTCTCTGAATTTGTGTAGAGACTGGAAGGCTTTTGTTGCCAACTGGCTGAGAGTCTGAAGTAAAACACGTCGTGTTTCACGTTATTTCCGTCGTGGTACAAACCCGAGGTTTTAACCGTGTTGTTGAAATCCTCCTCGAGGTATTTCCTGAAATGACTGTTCCTTGGAACTAGAAAGAAGAATATACCTTGTTAGAATTCACAGAGAAATTTGTTCGGCGAAGACTTAAATAAAAATATGTATCATATTGGAACTCCCATTGAGGACTCTTACTGGATCTTCTCCAGTGTATGGATTATTGTGATACTTTAGTACTTATTAATGCGTCACACAAAAATGTCTCTGAAACTGAAGACTCTATATATAGTATTTTGTGTTAAAATGATATTATAATTAGAACGCAGTCAACAAAGAGGTTTAGACTCAAAAAATCAGAAGTTTTCATGATTTGACTGATCAACCAGATCTTAGAGATACAGTGTCGTAATTATTTTCCTTTAAATAATTACTCTGCTATATACACTTTTTTTTGCCTTGGTTGGACTGAATTTATTGTAATGTTATTTGCTCGTGCTTGTAAGATGAAGCATTCGTGGTTACTCAACTCTGAGTCCGATGATGCGGGCTGATGATCTCCAGTTTTTCTGTGGCGTATTCATAGTATCTGACCTCGTCGATGAGCCAGAAATAATTCAAGAGGACGGGATCAAAAGCTTTCTCTCGTGCTCCAACCAGAGGGAATGTCATCCCTCGACTGATATCCACCTACCATTGAAAATGATTCCTTAATAACTGCTTTAGAACCAGTAAATTGAAACTAGATCAAACGTCATTGTGCTCATTCCACTAGGCGCTGAATGCCCACTAAAAATTAGTGCTTAAACCTAATGTTTTACCCCTTCAGAAGAGATTAGAGTCGCTTCTCGTGACTATTATTTATTATTATTAAATATTATTATTATATATAATTAAATATTATTATATTATTATTATAAATTGACATCGTCGACCTTCAGTAAAGCAACAACCCTTCATCACACTTCAGATTTTAGGCGCCCATATTCCCACCGCCAGACTCAAATCTTGCAAATGAGGTTTGATTGATTCCCTACTAAACACGCTGTCCATGGCTCGCTCTCCAGCACACAAGCATAAAAATTCAATTGCCCCCCACTCACACCTACCTGATAGGCTCACAACAAGCTGTTGAATGCTCCAGTCCCCTAGGTTTCAAATAACACTTCTGGGGATGACACTTAACCCATCCTTCCATCTAACAGTAGATTCGTAGGGCCTCCTAGTGATCCTATTTATTTGCTACATCCTATCAAATGTCCACATACTTTTTTCTGTTCCTTAAACCTCATTAAATTTTTTTGCAATCTCACTCTCCTTATTTTTAATTATTTTAATGCGTAAAAATATTATACACTTTACCCAGCATTGCTCAACAGCACATATTCCCAATAATTCTACTCTCCTTTACCTCTTCTTTCCTTATACAAAGGAACAAAAACATGATCTCTTCAAATCCTGTATACATTTTCCGCATTTTTTGCATAAATTAACGAATTCCAACATCAACTCCGTATCCTCTCTAACTGCACTTCACATTTCTGTCTTGATCTCATCTATCCCGCTTTTTTACCCTCTGTTTAACCAAACCACTGCCTCACGGACTTCACCCAAACTCCATCCAATCTCTTCCCTCACTCCTAAAAAAACTAAAAAATATTATACCTACCAGTCCCCATTGCATGAAATAGCTTTCTACCTTTCTTTATCAACATTTAATAAAATTTACGCTCTTTCTTTCCTTGTATCTCTGCCTTACCGCGTCTATCACATCCTCTCTTTAATTTTAAATAATTTAAATCCATATGCTCCTCGGATTTATTAATTTGTGGATCTCACTCAAAGCGATTTTTGTATTCTCAGCAAATTGCTAATAAAACCTCATCTTCTATCTATCTCTCTCTCTCTCATCTCTCTCTCTCTCTCTCACTCTCTTCGTCTCTCTCTCTTCGCGGTTCTCTCTCTCCTCTCTCTCTCTCTATCTATCTATCTATCTCACTGTTAAACTCTGGACTTGTTGACTCATGTTTTTCTTTAGCCTCTGTTACTCTCCTGGAATCATTCTCGAAAAACAATTGCGAAGCAAGCTCTGAATTTTCTTACTTTTCTCCCATACAATTCTGTTTATTTCTTCATTCCATCAACCTTTCTCTTCCGTCCAGTGACCACCCTTTTATACTCACTAAGTTCTGTTGCACAATTTGACCCAGTGCATTTTTAAATATACCAGTCACCTCTTTAAATTCTTTCTTCATTAACTATATTTTAGCACACCTTTCTTCTAGTTGATAGTTATAATTTACCCTTATAATCCACCTTAATATTCTCAAATTAAATCTCGTGATGTTTCCTTCCCATGTACCTCATCTCGTCTTACTTATAATAATAATAATTAATAATAATATAATAATAATAATAATAATAAAAATACTTTTATTTCTACAAATGCATGTACAAGTTATACAGGCTAGGACTGACATCATCACATATTACTATATAGAAAAGCCGCTTATTATCTGACAAACAAACCATACCACGGGTTGGGGATTGAACTCGCATCAGAGAGTCTCAAAACTCCAGACCGTCGCATTAAGCCACTGTACCAGCTATGCCACAGTAATAAAATTTCGTCCCAACTAGGTATATTTCTACACATAGGAAGGTTAGCAAGCACCACTGGTGACCACAAAATGCACGTTTTTACAGTACAATTCCAGTTAACGTGGCCGTTACGAACTCTAAAGCTCAAGTCCCCTCAAAGCCGTCAACATGACGATATCCCGTTAGTCGAGTTATGCTGAGCATCTCGGGGCAAATTAGGCCAAGTTTTGTTCAGGATGCGACCCACTATCCAACCAGTTCGGACAACACTCGGTACTAATTTTCTTCTTACTGATGGGTGAACAAGGATAACAGTGAAGGAAACTACGCCCAATGTTTCCATCCGTCCCGGAACCGAACCCGGACGCTGCAGCATGGTGAACCGAGAGCTTTAGCCACCAGGCATGGCCAAATTGGCCTGTGGCCATGGCAACCACTAAATAATGATCTGATAATCCGTCACCCAACAAAAACATTTTATCTATTACATTGTCTATAAAACTGCTACATCAAGATTTGTATTGTATAGTATTTACTTATTTTCATTTTCTCCCCCCCCCCCACCCCCCCCCCCCCCTTTTAAAAAACGCTCTAGCTATTAAACGTAATGTCTTTCTATCCATACACTGACTTCACGCGCTCCATTATCATTCACACATGTCTCTGCATACATAATAAACCCACTACGAACAGTTCCTCCCACTTTTAACATTTCGTTCCTTTAACATATATTTTCTCATTTTGCCTTTAGACACCAAACAAAACAACTTAGGTTAACATCATCCACAAATCTTTCCCTCTCCTCTACACGCCTGTCATCTACAGGTCATAAAACACCTAACAGTAACACATTTCTGATATCTAGATTTACGCAATCACCTTCTATTCTTACATTTGTCAAGTGTGTTCCTCACTCTCGTCCATCAAGTTAACAATTTTAGTTACCCATTATTTTGCTCCATTTCTCAAAAATACACACACTTTAATTCAAGTAAGTCCTCCTTAAAAGGAATTCTACACACCCCTTTAAGCACTGCTTCGCATAGTAGCTTACAAGATCCAGTATCAGTCACTCATGAAACTTTATTATTTCCCTATTAAATCTTTCCTATCCTTAAAACAACGCCATTCCGTAAATTCAACTTTAAAATTTCTTATGTCGAATTGGAAATTTAAAGAGATGATTTTACCACCCCCTTGTTCCCGTAAACGCCTTTTATTGGGGATATTATACCTAACACACAAGACTTGAAAAGGCATAAATGACATGCCCATGCACTCTCCCTCAGGCCCAGATCTCATGGAACTCCGTGTTCATCAAGAACAGCAAAGAAGCCCTCGCCTGTCATGTGCTTCAGCATTCTCTGGAGAGGAAGCGATGGACACAGGGGTACATCCACAAACTACTAAAATCAACAGACATAGCACACTTCTACCGAAAGGTGGCAGTAAAGCAATTGCAAAGAACTACAGACCAATAACACTAAACATCCCATATCATAAAAATCTTTGAAAAGTTCTAAGAAGTAAGATCGCCAACCACCTGATACCCATCCAGTTTACACAACCCGGGCAACACGGGTTTAGAGGCAGGTCGTTTACTCGGCCTGTCCCAGCTGCTGCACCACTACCACAAGGTCCTGATGCTGTAGCGGATAAACAAAATACTGATGAAATACTTCAATTTTGGCAAAAAGTTGTTCGACAAAGTTTGACCATGGTGATAATATCGCACTAAATACATGATAAAAAGGAATAACAGGAAAATTGGTAGATGATCCTCAAACTTCCAGACAAATAGAACACACAGAATACTAGTAAACAGACTAAAGTCAAGCTACGTGTAATGCTCTGTTCCACAAGGCCACAGTAATTGCTCCCATCCTAATTCCCCTCACCCTCACAGCTGAAATAGACGAGATTGTAAGCAACAGCTACCGTGTCTTCCTTTGTCGGATTACGCCCGAATTGCCATGACAAATGACCCTCCATCAAATGACACCGCAAGACACTAAGCGGAATATCAATCAAAACTTCAAATCGACCACTCACAACAATATAAAGTTCATGACGAAAATTCACAACTACTCAGATAGGAAAACTTGATGAAATTAAAACTGTATCAGGTGTACAACAAATTATAACCATACAAAAGAGCGAAAAAGTAATGTGAAGAAGTTAATAATGTCAGAGGATCTCGCCTTCAAAGACCACAACAATGTATCTAACTGATAGGAAAATGAGAGGATGGATAACGAGAACCTTCATAACTAGGGACGTCAAAACCATGATGATTCTCTCTCAAACGCTTGTTTCACTCTAGGCTGGAATTATGCTGCATGCTAACTGTTCCCCACAAGGCAGGCAAATTGCTCACCTGGGAATGTACAAAGAAAATTCACACACACGTAAGTACGATGAGGCCACTTAAATTACGGGAACGGTTCAAGTTCCTTGATTTGAACCCTGGAATGAAAGCGAGAGAGGTAAAATGAAAATATACACTTGGAAAAATTCTAGAGGGCTTAAGTTACAAAACTAGTACAGACGAAAATCTCACTCCCTAAAAAAGCAAAGGAGATATGGCGACTTTCTCCCATAATAAGCAGGAGCAACCAACGTTGTCTACTGAGAGAGAACTCAATAAGTTATTCCGTGGGACAAGACTGTTCAACTGCCTCCCAGCATACATAAGGGGATTAGACCAATAGACCCCTGGCTGTCTTCAAGAAGGCACAGGACAGGCAACTAAAGCCATACCTGACCAACAGGGCTGTGGTTCGTAGTCAGTTTTGCGGGCAGCCAGCAGTAACAGCCTGGTAGATCGACCATACCCACCACGAGGGCTGGGTCTCGTGGACGCTAGCAGAGGGGGCGTTTGGACCCACGAAAAACTTATCCGGAATACATGGCTAACAGACAAAAGGGTCTTCTCCACTTTCACATGGAGATCATCCAGTATTTTATAAGAATCAAGGAGGCTGTTAAGAAAATTGAAGAAAACTCGGCATCATGACATGAATGGGAATGTACTAGAGAACAGATGTACCTCAACCCTCTAATTCTAACCAAGTGAAAGAAAAAAACCAGCAATCCTCCTGCCGGTTTGAAACAATTCCAATATATTATTAATATACTTATTATGTATTAAATATTATTATTATGACTATAATTAATTATAATTATTATTTTGATTTGTCAATATATTAATAATATCACCATTTGCACGTCATCCATACTCAGATATTTGCGTATTATCAATGGATGTGTTTGAAGGATTGTTTGTTAAGGCACAACACAGCGTGTCCCTGAATCCCTCTCTATCAGTCCCGCCCGCCTTGAAGCATCAAGTTAATTGTTGCAACTTCATCTCCTCTACAGTTGACGAGGTATCTTATCCAGTACTTGTGTCTATATCCCTCTTGGGTGAACCCCCTTAATTCTGACTTTCCTGAATCCATACTGTCTACACTGTAAAAATACATATTTAAATATCATGTTGACTTCCTTATATTCTTCATGTCGTTCTTGTGAACTTCAACCACTTCCATCCTCAACTTGATTACCTGCCTCCTTGACTGATGTTTTCCAACTGATGTTTGCTATACATCAGCATCATGTCAGACAAAAACTTTCCGAGTGCTACGTCGTTTTTGTATTGTCCGCTGGGGCCCCCTCCTTATCTGTCCAATACCTCCTTTCATCTGGCTCCTCTACTACTCTCTTTATGTTGTAGGTTCCATGTCTTCCTGTACTTATTCCAATTCTCTTGTTACATAGTTTTTTGCCATCCCTACAATTTTGGGAGAACCAAGGGGTCATTCTGGTCCATGCCCATTATGTCCTGTTGCCCTAAGAACAAACCTCTCATCTTCCTCCTTGCATTTGTTGTCCACGTAAATCCTTCATTTTCGTTTTTTAAAACAATTTTTTTTTTCATTTTCTGTCTTCTCATGTCTGTTGCAGTCTGTGGTACACACCCTCCGGAATGGCCTGATAGAAAAAATGGAAAGAGAAAAAAGAAAAAAAAAAAAAATTAGTAAAAAACAAAGAACCTCTTCACCGAACAATACGCCACGATTAGTCCGTACAAAAATCCAGAAGTAGACCTTATTACCCACCAATCAACTTTGAAAGAACTCATTGATTGGCCGGTTTCTTCCACTTGCAAACCACGCTATTCTCGGAAAATACGTCGCTCGGTCATGCGTCCTCTCCCTATTCTTTCTATGATACTTTCATTCACTTTTTCTCCTCCTGTCTTCTGCTATATAAGTTTCCCCACTTCCATTGAGCCCCATAAACAAAGACGATCTCACCCTTTTCATTCTTCCCTCCTCACTTTCCTTTTGTATCCCCAATTCCATTTAGTACCCCTCAAATTATTTTGACCCCCAAAAAAGCCCAATTTTTTTTTTTCCCCCCTTTCTTCACTCTCTTCTGTATCTATTGTCCCATGCTCAGTGTCCATTATTTTACCTTCCCCCTGCTTTTCCTGGCACCGCTTGTGATCTGTTAGGGCGCCCTTCAGTTAGTATAGCTTAGCTGTTTCGTTTTCTTCATCCCCTCATTTGTTCCTGAATTGCAATTCGTCTTTTCCTCATCTTCCCACGGTGTCTGAAAGGTCCTCTGCATACAGTTTAACTCCTTTATTCCCTACTGTCCCCTCACAGGTGACTGGGTGTAGGCAGTTCCTGATGTCATTCCCATATTGCTCATTGATTCTTTAGATTCTTTTCTTAGGTATCTGTCCAGCTCCCTCTTGAAAAGACATCCAGGTGTCCCTTTCCTGTACGATATGCCCCTTAATGCTTGTGGGAGGTTGTTGAACAGTCTATGGGCCCAGGACACATATTGTGGGGTACAGAGGATGTACCAGTGACGGCCCCTACTTCTCGCTGGGGGTATGCTGTAACGCCCTGGCAAAGTCTTTTGCTTTCGTACGGGAGTGATTGCTGTGTGTATATTGGGACCAGTCCCACCAGAATCTTCAGGTGTAGATTATGATATATATCTCTTCGCCCTGCGCATTAGTGAGTACAACGTCAGTCATCCCCAGGCGCTCCCAGTAGTTAAGGTGTGGATGGAACATGATACGTGCAGTAAAGTTCTTCTGTACATTCACTATCACAGTCAATTTTCACCTGCTTGAAAGGGATGCTAAATGTGTGTGTACATGTGGCACATTACTCCAAAAACAAAAAGAAATGTCAAATAAAAAATTATCTGCATACTTCAGTTGTTGAGAAGTTGAGTGGTTGCTTAAGATCCTGTGACCAAGAAACCTTCAACGGTTTCGAGGCTTTCCTTCAAGCTTGGCCCATGTACGAGGAGTACAACCAACGAGAATTATTTTCTTAATTTAAATGTACAATATTTATTCACTTTATCTAAATATTTTTCCTATTTATATAAAATACTGTAAAATGCTTTTAGTGTGTTCCAGGCATAGGATCCCTCTAAGCTACGAGCCAGTTTGGGTCCTCTGATAAGAGGAGAGAAAATTTTTGATAAATCAGCCAAATTTTTCTTTTGAATTAAAAAGAAAATCAAGCTGTTTTTTTTTGTATATGCTGCTTTTTTTAGATATGTTGTTTAAGTTAATTTTTTTTTGGTATTTAGGATAGGTTAAGTCCCCCGTAAAATTTGAATTTGGGCTTCATTAGGTAAGATTAATTGTGGTTTGTATTATAATAATAATGGTATAATAACGGCAAGTAAAAAATTAAACACATCTCAAGCAGATAGGCATCTTAATTTCCAATTTTTTCGCCGACAGAGTAGACTTCTTCAGTCGAACAGAGGGGTTTGAAAATATAGAGACAACAGAAACACTGAGAAGATATTATGTGATAAGTCCTCTAATAGTGAAGTACTCGTACTCAGGTGGTCAGTCCCTCAGGTTTGAAAAATGTTAAGCTCAGTTGTCCGGAATAATGATACCTAACTGTTCGACATGTTTTTTCTTATCTAGTTATATAGGATTTAATTAGGATAGGTTTGGTTAGATTTTGTTAGATTAGATTTGGTTTTCTTTGGTTAGATTCGGCTAAAGTATGTTAAGTTAACGTTAGTTAATCATCTTCAGTCTGTATTAGTAATCAATAAGGCAAATGTTTTCAAGAATATATAGATGTTTATTTACATTTTTTATTAGCTATCTAGGACAAGAGTCTGTATTCTTTAGACTGTTCAGTTTGTCAACGTTAACATTTTAGTGTTACCCTTGTTTTTGCAAGGGAAATAAGTGGGTAAAAGAAAAAATTCATAAATGAGTATGTTCATATTAGAATTGTCACTCTATCATGGCGAAATACGTTAAAATACTGGAGGAAACTGGATAATCTGTGACTGCTGGAAGTGAGCCGGGCCAGTCAGCACCATAAAGTCGCCCTTAACTTCCCTTGACGATGAAAGGGTGGAGCAACCCCCTTTATCTAAAGAACAAAAACCTCATTTCTTTCTGGAACAACTTCCATCTCACAAGATAAAGCTGAAGTTTGATATATCGATCTGTCTTGAACAGTGGGTGGAGAGAAAAGTCCATTAGTTTTATTTCAGATTTTTGGGATAGTCTTAATTTTTCCGATAACAAGTAAAAAGTCGGAATTACCATTCGTTTTGTAATGTATTGCAAAAATTCACTGTCTCTTTAACAGAAAAGATTAAACAATAGTGCCAGGGAGCTGACCAGTGTCAGAAAACACTTTACTTGCTAACTTGCCAACAAAAGCCACAATGACAAAAATATGTGGCACGAAGGCAACGCTTTCATACGTAATTCCTCTTAAACACTTAGGAAATTTATACTAACATTTGTAACATCCGTAACATCCAGCTCAAACTGTAAAATA
>NC_069401.1:94725745-94797976 GCF_026875155.1 Cherax quadricarinatus | reverse complement strand
CCCCTTTTTTTGTCGCTGGCTCCATGGTTGGGACTGTCAGATCTGCTACAATGTGAGCAGGATCTTCCTCTTCCTCTCGCAACTTCTTCGCTAGAATTTCGCCCCACATTTCCAAATCTGAGTCCTCCGTCGTGTTCATGGAGCATCGTGACCTCTTCTTTTCGGCAGAAGCCATGTGCCTATCTTGTGATAAGGTAGTGAACTCCGTGAACTGAGTGCGTGTCAATGGATTGTCGTAATACGATTGTCTCAACACTGTCCAATGTTGTGTGGGACCCTGTGACCCTCTCAGAGGAAGGCATAT
This sequence comes from Cherax quadricarinatus, assembly GCF_026875155.1. Lineage (NCBI taxonomy): Eukaryota > Metazoa > Arthropoda > Malacostraca > Decapoda > Parastacidae > Cherax > Cherax quadricarinatus. Next base: position 94,797,672 of record NC_069401.1, on the reverse strand, counting down.
AAATGGCCGAGAATGCACCTCACCACCACATCACACAACAAAGCAACACCTGACGCGTGACGACACCCGACTCATAAAAAAAGAGGAACACTGCAGCAGGCCTGTGGCGAATACTAGGCAGGTGCTTCACGATACATCCCACTAACAAAATATTCGTCCAATCCTAGTACTCTACCCAAGAATTAAGATTTGTTATTTGTGAGAAGTCGCGAAAGCGCTTGGAATTTCACTATTCTTTCACAGTGGCAGTTTTGCATATTCTTATTGCATGCATAAATATATATAATATATATATATATATATTATATATATATATATATTATATTATATATTTATATATATTTATATATATATATATATATATTATATATATATATATATATATTTATATATATATATATATATATAAATATATTATATATATATATAATATATATAATAAATATATATATATATATTATATATATATATATATATATATATATATATATATATATATATATATATATATATATATATATAATGTGTGTGTGTGTGTGTACTCGTAATTCACTTAATTGTACTCACCTAATAGAAGTTGCAGGGGTCGAGACTCAGCTCATGGCCCCCGCCTCTTCACTAAGTGCTACTAGGTCCTCTCTCCCTGCTCCATGAGCTTTATCATACCTCATCCCTCATCCTAAAGCTATGTATGGTTCTGCCTCCACTACCTCACTTATTAGGCTATTCCACTTCCTGACTACTCTATGACTGAAGAAACACTTCCTAACATCCCTTTGATTTACCTGGGTCTTCAACTTTTAATTGTGACTTCTTGTTTCTGTGTCCACTCTCTGGAACATCCTGTCTCTGTCCACCTTGTCTATTACACGCAGTATTTTGTATGTTGTTATTATGTCTCCCCTAACCCTCCTGTCCTCCAGTGTCGTCAGGCCGATTTCCCTCAACCTTTCTTCGTAGCACATTTCCCTTAATTAACTCTGAAACAAACCTTGTCGCAAACCTTTGCACTTATCTAATTTCTTGTCGCCCTTGATCAAGTGTGTTTTCCAAACTGGTGCTGCATACTCCAATATGGACCTGACGTACACGTTGTACAGTGTCTTGAACGATTCCTTACTAAGGTATCGGAACGCTATTCTCAGGTTTGCCAGGTGCCCATATGCTGCAGCAGTGTGTGTGTGTGTGTGTGTGTGTGTGTGTGTGGTGTGTGTGTGTGTGTGTTAAGAATTCGCAGAACTGGCAAAATATTCTCAAACACTAATCTCTGGCCAACGGAGACTCGAACCTACGAACCTTGGAAAAAGGTACGCAGTGCTCTACTGACCCTGTCACACTGGTTAATACCTTGGCGCCCAGCTAATGCTAGACGTTTTTGATCCATGGCAGCCAGCATGCAGGGGATGAGATGAAATGCTCAAAGCCACGTTCCTGAATGCTGGCTACCTTGGATCAATATCGTCTAGCGTTAGCTGGGCGCCAAGGTATTGACCAGTGTGGTAAGGTCGGTAGAGCACTGTGTACCTTGTTCCAAGGTTCGTATGTTCGAGTCTCCTTCGGCTAGAGATTAGTGTTTGTGATTATATATATATATATATATATATATATATATATGTATCGTGCCGAATAGGTAAAATTATTCAATTAGCAAGAACTCATTTAAAATATAATCCTTTCTAAAAAATTTCTCTTATACGTTCAAATATATATTTTTTTTCATTTATCATACTGTAAAAATTAATAATTTTGTACCAAAAGATCCTTAGAAAATTTACCTAACCTAATGTTAAGAAGCGCAATTTAATTTAGCCTAATCCAACTTAAACTATTTTAGATAAGCTTACAATAATTTAATAATAAACAAACACAATGAAATATATTTTTTTCGTTAGGTTCTGAATGATTTCTGCAAAATTATTGTATACACAAAATTTCGCTTACCTTATTCGGCAAGCAGAACTTTGCTATTTATTCCAAAATAGCAAGTTTTACCTGTTTGGCACGACACACACATACACACACACATATGTGATAAATACAGTGAGATCCAAACTACCAGAAGCATCAGCCATTGGCCCTACAAATAGCGTCTTGCTTCGAGCACCTCTGGGAAGCAATGCCATTGACACAATTCTCAGGAAGAAATTGGAAGAGTTAAGGAGAATGGAACAACAAATAGGCAATCTGGACACCCACGATGCCTTGTACCTTCTCACAAAGTGCTTGAGTCTGCCCAGGTTGACATATTTCCTAAGATGTGCACCTTCACATGATAACCCTATACTGCACGAATATGACAGTATTCTGAGGCAGATTTTTACGAAAGTACTTAACCTTACTCTAGAAGACGGGCAGTGGAACCAAGCTACACTTCCAGTCAGACTAGGAGGCATTTGTGTCCGCAAGTCATCACAGATTGCACTACCTGCATGTCTGTCCTCATGCATTGCATCCAGAGGGCTTGTAGCAGCAATTCTCCCTGAACATCTTAGGGACAAGACTGGAGTCTAGGACCAAAAGTTCATTGACGGAGCCATGATCTGGGATAATCTATCGAGCTCTGAAACCAGGCCTGCTTCCCCCAACAACTGCAAACAGTCGCACTGGGATGGCCCGATAGTGGAGAAAATAGCCTCAACAATGCTTCAGAGTGTGTCAGGGAAGGATAGAGCCCGCCTCCTGGCAGTGAGAGCTCCTCATGCAGGGGACTTTCTGTTGGCTGTTCCCAACTCCAGCTTTTGCACTCGGCTCGACCCACAGATTATCCGCATCGGTGTTGCCCTTCAACTTGCAGCCCCTATTCTCGCCGAACACAGGTGTATTTGTGGCAGTGAAGCAGCAGATCGATTCGGGTACCATGGTCTTGTGTGCCGTAAATCCGAGGGAAAGATTGCAAGACATGAGGTTAATAACATTATCAAGAGGAGCCTCACAACAGCCGGATGCCCAGCAATAAGAGAGCCACCCCAACTATGCAGATCTTAAGGCAGCTAGAAGCGTCCAGATGGTATCACCCTTCAAGCCTGGACAGACGGTAAGCAGGTGGTGTGGGACTACACATGTGCATCTACCTTGGCTGATACCTATCTCCAATACACCAGGGAGGAAGGAGGGGCAGCTGCCAGCTTCATGGAGTCGCAGAAGTCTAGAAAATATGGAGAACTTGCTCCTTGTTATGTGTTTGTTCCCATAGGCTCACAGACCCTTGGCTCATGGGGAAAGTGTGCATCTAAGTTCCTTAAGGAGCTAGGCAAAAGACTCATCAGGGTAACTTGGGATCCCAGGGCAACTAGTTTTCTGTTCCAGCGGCTCAGTGCCGCTGTTCAGAGGGGTAATGCCTCCTGTATTTTGGGCACGCGCCCCAGTTCTGAGGAGCTGGATGAGATTTTCGCGTTATAATCAGTGACAAACATGTAACAATATTTACTGACATTTAACTCTCACATCTCATGTACTGTATATGCCAGGTTGATATCAACAATGTATCTCTTAAACCTTTTTGTACTATGTTATGTAATAAAATATTCATATTCGAAGAAAAGAATGAAAAAGATGGGGTGGTTTAGTGGAAGTGGAATATTCAAACGACTTCTGGAAGAAACCCAAAAATATTCTTCCTTGAAGCCTTTTTATTTCACTTCTCCGAGGCTATGGGTCCCACAATTTAGACCAGAGGTGGACCCCATCCCTATATTAATATATATATATATATATATATATATTATATATATATTATATATATATATATATATATATATAAAATTTTATATATATATGTCGTGCCGAATATGTAAAAACGGGTCAATTAAGCAAGAACTCATTTAAATTAAGTCCTTTCTAAAAAAAAAAAAAAAAAAAAAAAAAAAAAAAATTCCCCCCTCAAGGAAGGTTCCTTCATGTTGGTGAGGGGCTCTTGATTCAGGGAATTGGATCTGTGCTCCAGTTCCCCGAATTAAGCCTGAATGCCTTCCACATCCCCCCCCAGGCGCTGTATAATCCTCCGGGTTTAGCGCTTCCCCTTGATTATAATAATAATCTAAAATTTTCTCTAACACGTTTAAAGATATATTTTTTTCATTAATGTTAATGTAAAAATTTTTAATTTTGAACCAAAAGGAACTTAGGAAACTTACCTAACCTTATTATAACAAGTGCAATTTATTTCAGCCTAACCCAACTAAATATATTTTAGATTTGTTTACAATAATTTAATACTAAACAAACACAGTGAAATATATTTTTTTCGTTAGGTTAAGAATGATTTTGGCGAAATTACTGCATACACAAATTTTCGCTTGTCCTATATGGCAAGATGAGCATTGCTATTTAAGCCAAGATCGCAAGTTCTGCCTATGCGGCACGACATATATATATATATATATATATATATATATATATATATATATATATATATATATATTATATATTTATATATATATATATCTGACACGAGTATTACCGCAACAAGAAAGAAGCCTAATTTATAGGGCTCATGTTGTTGTAGGATCGATGTCTCAGTTGGTTAGGTGACATGTACTTTTTGTGGCCTCTTGAGGCGGGAACACTGTGTCGTGGGGTATATATATTATTATATATATTTTTATATATATATATATTATATAATATATATTAATTTATATTTATATATTTATGTCGTACCCAATAGGCAGAACTTGCGATCTTGGCTTAAATAGCAACGCTCATCTTGCCATATAGGACAAGTGAAAGTTTGTGTATGCAATTAATTTTGCCGAAATCATTCCGAACCTAACGAAAAAATTTTATTTGATTGCGTTTGTTTATAAAAATTATCGTAAACGTATTTAAAATATATTTAGTTGGGTTAGGCTAAAAAAAATTGTTCTTGTTATAAAAAGGTTAGGTAGTTTTCAAGTTCTTTTGGTGCAAAATTAATTTTTTTTCATTAAAACTTTAAATAAAAAAAATATTCTTTAAATATATGGAAAATTTCAAAAAGGATTTAATTTTAAAGGGTTCTTCCCAATTGCCCAGTTTTACATTTCGGAGACATATATTTTTTTTCTTTTATTATCCATGGCCGATTCCCACCAAGGCGGCTGGCCCAAAAAAAGAAAAACTTTCACCATCATTCCTCATCACTGTCTTGCCAGAAGGGTGTTTTTAACACTACGTTTTTAACTGCAAATTAAACCCTCCTTCAGAGTGAGGCTCTGTACTTCCCTCCCAGGATCAAGCCCGGCCTGCCGGTTTCCCTGAACCCCTTTAAATGTTTTTTTGCTCACCTCCAACAGCACTCAAGTTTAAAAAAACCATTCGTCCCCATTCACTCCTATCAACACCTCCGCACGCCTACTGGAAGTCCAAGCCCCTCGCAACAAACCTCCTTTACCCCCCCCCTCCAACCTTTTCCTAGGCCGCCCCTCCCCGCCTCCTTTCCCCAAAGATGATACATCTTGAAGTCATTCTGTTCGCCCCTTTCTTTTCGTCCGAACCACCTAAAAACCCCTTCCTCGCCCCGGACAAAAGTTTTGGTTAAACCCGCACCTCCTCTAACTTCCAAACTACGAATTCTCTGCTTTAAACCCCCCACACTTGCCTTCAGACTGACATCACTGCCTCCCGCTTTCCCGCGCAAAAATTCATCACCCGCTTCACACCCCCTTAAAAGTGTTGGTAAAACTATACTCTCTCATTCCCCACTTTCCTCCCAAAGGGCAAATTTTTTTTGTCTCCCCAGACTCTAAGTGACCACCACCTTTTCCCCCCATCTTTTTGATTCCCCTCTCCTTCTGACCATCCGCTGACATGTCCCCCTCCCAAAATCTGAATCATTTACCCCTCCATTCTTCTCCCTCCAAACTGATTCCAATCTTTAACACCCAAAATTTTTGTTATCCCAAAACCTTTTCCTTTCCTGATTCACTTTTAATTTTTTTTTTGCACACCCTACCAAATTCATCCCCAATTCCTGCAAATTTTTTTCGACTCTCCAAAAGGACAGTGTCATCAGCAAAGAGCAACTTGACAACTCCCCTTTTATGTGTGATTTTTTTTTTAACTCCACCTCTTGTAAAGCCCCGCATTTACTTCTTTACAACCCCATCTAAAATATTAAAAAACCACGGTGAATCACACACCTGTCTAAGGCCTTTTTTAGGGGAAAAAATTTCCCTTTTTCCCCTATGTACTCTAATTGGCCTCACTTCCTCGTAAAAAATCTTCACTGTTTCGAAACCTACCCCTACACCAAAACCCGCAAATCGCCACTTTGCCCCCCTTCCCCCCTGTCTTTCCCCCTTTTCCAAACCCATAAAGCCACAAAGACCTCTTTTTTTTAAAATAGTTCACATATGTTTCACTGAAAACCCCTGGTCCAAAACCCCCCCTACCTTTTCCAAACCTCCTTGTTCATTGCACCTATTCTATTTTCTTTTAATTTTTTCAATAAAAAATTCCCATACCTTTCCCAGGTAATCAACAGTTTTTCCCCCCAAAAAAATTTTTTGCATCCTTTTGTCCCTTTGCCTTTTTTACAAAGGAACATGCTCTCTCTGCCAATCCCTAGGTCCCTCCCTCTTCCATAATTTATTAAATAATTGCAAAACTCCAAAAAATCCCCCACCTGCTTTTAACATTTCTATCTTTATTCCTCAATCCCGGCTGCTTACCCCCCTTTCTTTTTTCCTACTGCCTCACGAACTTCCCCACACTCAAAAACGGGTCTTCCCCACTCTACAAAATGTTATCCTCCTTGCCCCATCACGAAATCACAGCTTCCCTATCTTTATCCCAAAATTTAACAATTCCTCAAAAAAATTCCCCCCACTTCCCCAAAACCCCTAACTCTCCATTTAATTTCTCTCCTCTCCTATTTTTAACTGACAAAAACCATTTTTTTCTTAGGTTCCTTAACTTTTTTAATTCACTCCAAAATTTTTTTATTTTCAACAAAATTTGTTGAAAACATTCACCCCCCCTTCATTTGCTCTCTTTTTTCTTCTTTACCACTCCTTAACCCTTTTCTTTTTTCCCCCATCTCTTCCCTCCTTGCATCACTTCTACTTTGTAAAAAATTCAATGTAACTTTTTTCCCTTACTACTCTCTTTACATCATCATTCCCCCAATCGTCCCCTTCCCTCCGCACCCCCTTTCCTGTAACCCAAAAATTCTGCTGAAAACTCTAACAACATTTTTTAAAAACCCACCCCCCCTCTTCGACCCATTGCCCCTTTCCTCTTTTGCCATCTTTTCCCCAAAAGTGTTTATATCTTTCCCAACTCCCCCTCTTTTAGTTTATAAAACCCTTTACCCCTTCTCTTCCCTGATGCTTTATTCTCCTTGTTCCCTCTACCTTTTACTCCAGTGTAGCTACAACTAAAAGTGATTTTACGTGGCCCCTCTAAAACATGTACATCCTGAAGTCTACCCAAAAGTTTTTATCACCCCAAAACAAAACCAAAAAATACTGTCTTTGCCCTAATCATTCTTTTTACTTATTTATCCTCTTTTTCTTAAAATAGTATTTTTTAACAAAACCCCTTTCTATAAAAAAGTTCAACAAAGGGCTCCCTTTTCTTTAACCGCACCCCAAACTTTACCTCCAACCCCTCTAAAAGTTTCTCTACTTTGCTTCAGATCCCTCCCCAAAATTTACTCTCCATTTGGTTCAAAAGGCTCCTATAATTCACTTAACATCTCCGAAATCTCTTTTTCCCCTGCATTCCTCTCTTCTCTAGATCATACCCTTATATGACCCCCTTCTCGCACCAAACTTTACTTAATCCACATAATTCTTGCATTTACCATTCATTTTTCCCCTTTTTCTCCTTCCTTAATGATCATTAAAATTACTGTACCCTTCCTTTTGTTTAACTCTCTCAGATACTCGGTTTTTAAACCCATTTATTTCCCCCCAACCGAACTCCCCTACCCCCCTTTAGCTTTGTTTTGCTTGGGGGCCCGGGCACCCAATTTTTTCTTTATAAAACGCAATCATCTGTTTCTTGTCATCTGCACTACATCCACGCACATTCAAGCATCCCAGTTTTATAATGTTTATCTTCTCTTTTTTAGTAAATGTCTACAGGAGAAGGGGTTACTAGCCTATTGCTCCCGGCATTTTAGTCGCCTCATACGACACGCATGGCTTACGGAGGAAAGATTCTTTTCCACTTCCCCATGGACAATAGAAGAAATAAAGAAGAACAAGAGCTATGTAGAAAAAGGAGAAAAACCTAGATGTATGTATATATATATGCATGTGCATATATATAATATATATATATATGTCGTGCCGAATAGGCAGAACTTGCGATATTGGCTTAAATAGCAACGCTCATCTTGCCATATAGGACAAGTGAAAATTTGTGTATGCAATAATTTCACCAAATTTATTCTGAACCTAACGAAAAAAATATATTTCACTGTGTTTGTTTAGTATTAAATTATTGTAAACAAATCTAAAATATATTTAGTTGGGTTAGGCTAAAATAAATTTTTCTTGCCCTGATAAGGTTAAGTAAGTTTTCTAAGTTCCTTTTGGTGCAAAATTATAAATTTGTACATCAACATTAATGAAAAAAATATATCTTAAAACTTATAAGAGAAAATTTTAGAAAGGACTTAATTTTAAATGAGTTCTTGCTAACTGACCATTTTTACATATTCGGCACGACATATATATATATAATTATATATATATATATATATATATATATATATATATTTATATACCATGCTAGCAAAATCAGGTATCTAGTTACTATTGGTATGTCTCCTCTTGCGAACACATTGTTGGCCGTGGATACCACAGGAATAATCGCATTCTGCTCCCGTAATTTTAAAAATTATCAGTTGGTATTGGTAGTTTTTTAACAGGTTCTGTTACATAAACAAAGGAGTCAATATCCGCGGATACCGATATTGATACCTCGGCACATTTCCTATCTCATTTTACTCTTAAATCCTTCTCTCCTTCTTATAAGTCATATCACTTCTGCTCACAGTGAGGCTGATGACATATTTCTTGACATTCTTGTAGGCTAATTGGTTCATTAACTTCAATACATGTTCACATGAATCAGCTTCTCGACTACCATTATCACTGTTTCCTGTCAAGCACACGGAGTGTCTTGCATATCAGGATCTCCCATATTCTCATTAAGGAGCCGTCCTCACGAGAGGATCCTGACGCTGGTGAAGGGCCCTTTTTTTTCAAGAAGTTGCACCTGACCACCACTCTCTTGAATTGAATCCTATTTTTTTAAGACCTCCAGATCTAACAAAAATAAAAATAATTATGTAGTGATGTGTTTTTTTTTCTGTTGCTTAAGGCTACAAATGCAACAGAAAAAATAGTTTTTTTTCTAAACTTAAATTGTGGGTGATGGAGTTTTTCGATGACTATGAAGTGAGTTGCGTGACATGCGTGGCCCAGCTGGGCTGAGGTGGATGGTAGAGGTTCTGGTACTCAAGTAGATGGTTGTATTTAACTGTGCATAAATTCTGTAATGGATCTCTGGGCTCTTTTACCCTGCTGTACATTATATAACTGATGGTAATGCATCATCAGATGGTCTAGACCCCATTTCAGAGCACAGCTTCTTCTAGAATTGTAATGGACCTCTTCAGTGAAAAAGTCTAACTTTAAGTCAGCCAGTCTAGTCAGTCAGTCAGTCAGTCAAGTCACTGTGACATGCTACGAGTGTGTTTACAATTTTATATAGGCTGCCCTCTGTGAGGGAATAGTTCATTAGATAGGGGTGGAAGTATGGATGAATTGTGATAGAAGTCTGTTGGATGGTATGCTTGTTTTGTAAGGTGTGTGCATCGTTTCCGCTACTCCCCTCCCTCCACTTTTTCCACCCAGAGGGAGTTGACGTGTGTGCCTCCATCCTAGAGTTGACAATCACTTGACTTTCAACTCCTATGAAGTCTATAATCAAGTTTAAACAAGAGCTTCACTCATGGTTAAGTTTTTATTCTGATAATTCAGCCTGACCTAATTTGGACTTTACGACTTGTAACGTAATTATTTTTGTCCTCACCATTTCTTTTAAAGGCAGTACGCCTATCATGTGAGTGATTTCTTGAATGGTGTGTAATTTTCTGTTTATTTTAGCCTGATTGTCGGCTCAGGTCGTCCGACAGAGAGGAGATAGGAGTGGCAGCAACGATCTAGGCATAGATCTGTGACTTAATGTGGCATCTGTACTTCAACTGGTCCCTTAACCACTCGTAGCTGACACGCAATCAGCTACACACCATCCTAAGTATTTCTCCAATTGTCACCCCACCACGTTTCATTTTGGTTCATGACTGACGACTTTACTGCTTCAGAAGGTTGGCCAGGGGACCACAGTACCTCGGTTCACCAGAATCCCAACTCATGTTGGAGTCACTCTCTTTTTACATAAGTTGTCACAGCAGTCACATCCACCAGTGACCCCCCCCCGTCCCCCCGACACCAACAACGGCTTAGCCTTTCAAACCAGGATTCAGAGTTACATGCCCCAGAACTCGGTACGATGCCGTCCATATTATTCACTTATTAATTGTGTACATATTAGCTTTGAGCTACTAATTATTTATTTAGTTCATTTTTCATTACTTTGTTTCAGGTAGGATTAATTTCATGTTTAAGTGGTTTTATTTTTATACTTCTACATATCATTAATAAAATTGTTTATCTTACTATGTTATCATTGATTGTTCTATCTTTTCATTTATATAAGGAGGAATCGATCTTATCAGATACTCTTTGAGGGTCTGTTAGGGCTGTTGAACCTTCACAACACCCGACCAGCGAACCAGGTGCTAAGGATTCAATGATAAATAGGGTACCCATCGTTAAATCAGTACCTTGGCTCATCGGCCAATCACAGACAAGCCCGCCAAACTGATGCAATATGGTTCACTTGTACCATAAGAATTGACGGACTTGTTTGGGCTGCTGATTGCTCATGGTGCTGGCTCTTGCTTTTGCCTCTTCACCACTGTACATATTGTACACAGTTTTACATAATTGTAAATACCAGCTTTTTATATTGGTGAAGGAAAATATAGATCATATACTTTTGTTGAGTTTTAATTACCCCACTTTAATCTTATTACTACCAGGTATGCAGGCCTTACTATACTTGTGTTCGTAATATGGGTTCCTATCCGGGATTTGGAGCTGGTCTATCATCAGACTGTCTCTTATATCCTTTCTGCAATGTAGGTGAATCTTGTTATCGCTTTAATTAATCAGTGTGTGTATCCAACAAGGCGTACTGTGCTATTCCAGCATGTTGTGTGCATTGCAAACAGCGTTTTGTTATAGTGGAATATGCCACCATCATGTGTTAAGCGACTGGTATCTGAGTATGTTCTACTAAGTTTTGCTCAGACAATCTCTGCAGCGCTGCTGGCGAATTGCTTGTTCCATTGGCATAGAATAATAATGAAACTCTTCTGCGCAGCTTCGCGACGGTATTCATAGCAAAATAGAGGCTGAAGCGAGTAACGTGATGTTCCAAACTGAGGTTTCTGCTACGACTGGGGCTATTAATTCGCCGATCTCTGCTTCAGTTCCTTCGTAATGTGGGAGGAAAAACACCAGAGCAATCTGACCAGCAATTTCTTGAAGCAAGTGGTGAAGTGGGCTTGTCTCAGGGAGAGTCAGCTTCGTTGGCGCTCGAGTTGGCCAAACTCAATCATGAAACGACCAGAGAACGTGTGTTTGCCAGAGAGAAGGGGGCTCTGGCCCAGTTACTTGTTCTAGAACATTTCGACATCTTTGGGCAGTCATATCATGTGATCATCTACAATGATCACAAGCCTCTAATTTACCTCAAACACCATGAAGAATCATAACGCAAGACTCATGATGTGGAGTCTCAGTCTGCAACCACATAATATCGATGGAAATAAGTCACTTCGTCGACTTTTTGGATTACCCTAGCTTCTCTACACATATGCTGCTTTGTATGATAATCTATGAAACTGTATCCCCTCAAGGGAGGTTCCTTGACGCAGGTGAGGGGTCGTGATCTAGGAAATTGGATCTGTGCACCGGTTCCCTGAAAGGGAGCCTGAATACCTTCCATCCCCCCATGCGCTGTATAATCCAACGGATTACCGCTCCCATAATTATATAATTATATATATGTAACTGTTTTTGTAAACCCCTGAATAAACTTTGTTACTAAAATCCTCCATATACCCGGAAGAATAATTGTGTAGCAGATGCACTATGTCGTATAAAGTTTAGGAATGTGATAGGAATTATATGGATAGGAAATTTTTTTTTTCTTGTTTTAAAATTGTTTACAGCTTTTTTTTTTATTGAGGGGACACTTTCTGCAGTTTACAAGAGTTTGAACCAACGCCACCACCGACTGTCTGTTGTCTCGCTCTAGGGTTGAGTTTGACTGAAACTCTTGAAAGTTGATCGCTATCTAATGATCTGGGTGGGTGACAGGAAGGCGGTTCCATTATTGTTCAGTTTCCATGGTGCCACATACCCATGAAGGGGAGGGCTAGTCCCTGCTATTAGAGCCCTTTTGGGGGGAGGGGTGTGGCATGCTATGAGTATGTTACATTTTATTTGGCGTTTTTTGACACTTCCCATATAGGCTGCCACCCGACCAGCGAACCATGTAAGGATTTAATGATCAGTAGGGTACCCTTTGTTGAATCAGTACCATGATTCATCGGCCAATCACAGACAAGCCCGCCAAAGGTGAAACCGATGCGGTTTACTTGTGCCAAGTGAACTGACAGGCTTGTCTGGCCGCTGGTCGATTTGGTGTTGGCTCTTTTTTTGCCTCTCCACCGTGATGTACACTTACTATTCTACCACTGTACATATTGTACATAGTGTACATAATTGTAAGTACCAGCTATTTATATCTGGTGAAGGAAAATACAAGTCATATACTATTGTTGAGTTCTGACTGCTACACTTTAAAACCATTACGAAACCAGGTATGCAGGCCTTACTATATCTGCCAGAGGAGTCTGTAAGTCAAGTCAGTCAATCGGTTCAATCGGTAACTCTGTCAGTCTAGTCAGTACAGTCAGTAGTTAGTCAACTCAGTCAGTCAGGTTATTAGGTGATTGTGATACATACCCGTGTATTTGCCTCATTCTTTTTAAATGTGTGAACTGTCTCATCATTAAGGCAATAAGTTCTCGCTATGTCCAGCACACGTGAACTACTTTGAATTTTGGGTAGATAAGACACGTAGGCAACATTTGGGGCATCTTTATTCCGAAACGTTTCGCCTACACAGTAGGCTTCTTCAGTCGAGTACAGAAAGTAGGCAGGAGCAGTAGAGTTTTTGAAAAACGAAGTAATCAGCCCATCACCCTTGAAGTCGTAGATTTGAGGTTGTCAGTCCCTAAAGCCTGGGAAGTTCTGTTCCAAAGTCTGGAACTAACTAAAGATCAAGTGACAGTATTGAGACTTAAATACTGTCGGAAGGGAAGGTGCAGAGTAGTAGTAGGAGAATGTAGCCACTGGGGGGTTTCATGTCTCTCTCAGATCAAACAATTCTCACTGGCTACATTCTCACTGCTACTACTCTGCACCTCTCCTTCCGACAGTATTTAAGTCCCCACCACTGTCACTTAAATGGGCAGGCAACGCACCAACCCGGGAGGCCCTCATTTCAGCATGTAGAAACCGCTGCCATCCCAGCTGGACCCGGGTTCTTGGGGCAGGTACGATGTCAGGACCTTCATGGCAGAACCAGTTCGCTGTTTAAAGTGCCAACGTTACGGACACCTGGGTGCACTCTGCCCGAACAGAGTAATCCGCGGTGTCTGCAGCCAGCCCCACCCTACGAGGGAATGCATCACCAAGCTGAAGAATGCATCGCCACCCACCCCACGATGCCTGAATTGCAGGCAGAAACACCAGCCTGGAACCCTCGATGCCCTGAGAGGCTCACTGAATTCGTGAGGCCCTGGAAGACACCCAACGACGAGACGCAGGCTATGGCAGAGCATCACCCTCTGCAGAAGATGGGTGCAGAGAATCCTGCCATACTGCAGAGCTCTCATCAGGCAACCAAACTCAATGCCCGGGAATTTCCGACCCTTGAAGACTCAACCAGGCGTCACGAACGGGGAGCATCCTCCCCCCCACTACCGCAAGAAGAAACAAGAACACGAGGAACAAGCGGCGCCAACAGGAAACATCTGGGCAACACAATCAGCAGACGGCACTACACGAGCCCCCACCGGCCTCCTTGCCAGGCACAGCCACTATGCAGGCTGTGGCTGCACCTCACCAGCAGATGCCGGGTACACAACTTGGCATACACCAACAGGCCACGGTGTGCACAGTGAAGAAATACAACCCTCAGCAGTCCCCACAGATTACAACAGCCCAGATAATATCCACTGCTTCGAACCCACCGACAATGCAGGCCCTCAACAGAGAGGATCTCTTAACACTCATCAAGGCATTCACGGATATTATCTGCAACACAATTGTTGAGAAATGGTATTATCAGTTAAGCTTATTATTTATAAATTTAAATATAGGGAACACTTAGCTGATAAAAGACAGCAAATCGTCTACACAGCCGCCCCTGCAGACGAGGTCTTGAATTGTTGTCATGATCATCTCTCAATGGGCTGGAATAGATCATATTATGTAAACAATAATAAAAAATAATTTACTCCTAGGGGGTGTTAAGTCAGCATATTTCATTCACTGATTGCTGACAAACTTACTTGTTTGGACTCAAAAGTCCGCACCTTACTGCCGACTATAGGTTGATTACAAACTCCTTGCGACTCAAGAACTGCGCAGTCCCCTGTACCTCAAGAAATTCGTAACCTACCTTACTCTTGTAGCGTGAGCTATAGTGTTCTTCACACCTTCGACAGATATCGGTGACTTGATAGAAGCTGAAGTGTCCTTGGATGTCCACATCTTCCATAGTCTAGGAATACGCACACTGGTACACTATGTTCCACAAGAGTTGTCTTTATTGTTCACAATCTTATCACTAAAGAAGCTGATCACACTTCTCTTAAGTGTTTATTGTGTTTAATGAGACACTTTGTTCACACTAACGCACAGTTCGTTCTTTGTTGGTTGTCCTGGCGTCAGTGTCACTCTCAGTAGAGTCAAAAGTAATCTGAAGACGCCACAGCACCCCACGCCATTACTCCCCCCAGCACAAAGGAAAAGCTGACCTAGTACTTTTGCTTCCTTGCCACTTCCTCCATGAAGCAAAGCAGAATGTTTGATTCTTGATGTCTTAAGGATAGACAACAATATACACTATCTTTACTCTGGTAATAAAGTGGGAGCAAGATTTTCCTTAATTGTCCTGCTAAGGTAAGAGATGTACTGTCTCTTATTAAAATACACTCTGCAACACTGGACTGCAAGGAGTGGCGGTCGCTTGACTATGTCGCATACTCGTACTGCATCTGCGATCAATTACTCGCTGTAGCAGTAAACAAGATATTTGCCCCTTCTAAGAGGGCTGGGGCCCCTCAGGGCTGAGAGGGGCTGAAAGGGGGCTGAAGGGGGCTGAAGGGGGTTGATACCCCCTCCTGGAGAAAATTTCTCCACACTGGGGGGCGGCAGAGGTTCGCTGCAGGTAACTATTCATCACTTAACTTTAATTTGATTTTCTCACTCGCCACCACTGCTGCTTGTCTTTTCTGAACAGCTTTAGTCGGTGTGGTTTCTGGAGAATCACTAATTTTGTTTTCAACACTGTGTAATTCTAACGGCACTAGTTTATTTATTGTCCGCTTATTCACTACACCTTTGCTTAAAACATCAACTGTCTTGATGATTCCATTTGCATCAGGATATATGGTCACAATTTTTCCAAGTGGCCATTGGGACCTCGGACCATCATTGTCAATAATCACTATGTCACCCGGTCCTAATTAAGGACTTATGATTTTCAGGAACACCAGCTCCATAGAAGTGTTCTCTCAATGAGGTGAGATAGTCTTCTCGCCAAATTTTCTCCCAACGTTCAATCACTTTATTAAGGTGTTTGAATTTACGTCTGAGTTGCTAAGGTTCGAAATAAGAAGGATCCTCTATGATTTCTTTATCATTCATGGGAGGAACAGGTTCGAGCCTTCTGCCATGGAGCAAATGAGATGGACTTAACACTTCTAAATTGTCCAGATCATCGGTAACATAAGTTAGAGGTGTGTTGTTGACCCTATTTTCTATTTCAGTCACAACTGTACGGAATTCTTCTAAGTCGATTCTTTGACGATGAAGAGTTTTCCTTAAACAACGTTTTACAATGCCGATCATTCTTTCATAAAATCCGCCGTGTCATGGAGATTTAGGAGGAATGTATCTCCAACGACAACTGCGTTGATTCAGCATCTGTTGTACTTCTGGTTGATCAAAGATCTTGCTTACATAAGCAGCACCAGCAACAAAGTTCGTTGCATTATCTGAAATCATCAGTTTGGCACATGCCCTTCTGGCTGCAAACCTTCTGAATAATTTGATAAAGGTTTCAGCAGACATGTCAGTGGCTACTTCTAGATGTACTGCTCTAGTTGTAGCACAAGTGAACAAACAGATGTACACCTTGATGGGAACTTTGTCAACTGTTTTGGTTAAAATTATTGGTCCAGCGTAATCTACACCTGTCACCTCAAATGGAGTGATATGACAAACTCTTTCAGAGAGATATGGAGGTGGACCTGGATACTGACATGCTCGCGTATCGTAGTGACGACAAGTAATACAGTCCCTTATTTGTTTTTTCACACTTTGTCGACCTTGAGGTATCCAGTAGGATTGTCGTATATGACAGTGTGTGTCAGCTACCCCACCATGTAACACGTTACTGTGGGCGTTTTGAACAATCACTTTTGTTAGCCAATGATTCTTGGGGATCAATATTGGATGTATGGCTTCTTTAGGTAGTGAAGAATTATGAATTCTTCTTCGACATCTTATAATCTTTTCTGAGTCGAGATAAAGTCCTAAAGAATTAATCATAGCAGGTTTCTTTGGGGATTTATCTTGTGTTTCTAAAAATTTATATTCTGTAGAGAAAACATCTTTCTGTATTAGTTTCACCCAGTATTTAATGGGTTCAAGACATTCATAATCAGGCTTTATTCCTTTAATGAATTTAAAGACAAGAGCTGTAACTCTTAAGAGTTTACCCAAAGATGAGTATTTAGATCCATCAATGACTATTTCTGTTGTGTCTGCAGTATTTACACAACTTATTTCTGCTGTGTTCAAGCAGACTGTTTCTTCTGGCATAATGTGAGCCTTTTGCTGAGGCCAGTTATTTTCATTAGAGAGCCAGTTCGGTCCGTGGATCCATGATTTATTATCCACAAATTTCTTAAGTGGGACACCACGTGACAACATGTCAGCTGGATTCTCTTGGGTAGAGACGTGAAGAAAGAGATAATCTCTCTGCATCTCTTTTATTTCTGCTACTCTGTTCTGTACATAGACCAGCTTACTCTTATTATTTCTTAACCACTGGAGAACTGCTTCATTATCACTCCAAATCACGGTTTTTTCAATAGTGAGATGATCAAGTACTTTGTTGAGATAGATAGCTAATTTTGTGCCTACATAGAGTGCTGTCACTTCCAATTGTGGTACTGTCTGACCTTCAAGGGTGCTACCCTGGCCTTTGAAGTAATTAGTGTACCTCTTTTAGCATTACTCATGTAAGCTACAGCGCCATAATATCTGGTTGATTTAAGACGCAATCACAGACACACAGAAAATGTGTACATGTTTCCCTCTTGACCTATTCCGTTTGGGAAATTTAACTTGAGAAGTTGCTTAAACTCCCCTGGATATATCATGCCCATACTTGACTCATTTCAAGAGGCAAGTTCTCATCCCAGGGGATCCAATTTGAGCTTCCATTCATCTTGGGCATAAGCTTTTAAACCACTTAACCCTTTATGGTAATTGGTGAGTGACGAGTCCTAGATAGAATCAAAACATTGTTAAACCTCCCTGACAGTAAACAACTACGTTCTTAGTGAGTGTAACCAGGGCAATGATTTATTGTTATTATCTTTTTTGAACTCAAAGTAATCTTCCTGTGTGTTCCAATATAAGTCCCCAGCATATCGTTGTTGCAATCAGGAATTTTCAGCTTTCTCAGGGGAAAACTTTCCTTGACAAGTTCCCATAACTTGCATTTGCAATTTTGTATTCCCACAGGGTATCCTAAGAGGCATATTAGGTTCTTTCAATCTCCTTGGATAACCCTTCTCTGTATAAGGATTTCAAATACCCCACGATTATTCACAGTACCGTTGACGATTGTCCACAGAAAAGGAAACTTTCTTTAAGATTTCTTTGAAGGACTTTCCAGATTTCACTTTCTTCGAATGTGTCTTATGAGTAGCTTCTAGTAAGAATGGAGAGGATGTATGCAGCACCAATAATACTGATTGAAAACGAACAGTTTTCACAGGAACTTTGAGGACTCATGTTGGGCGATTTCCGGGCCACAAGAATCGCGTATAATCCACTATCAATTTCTTTGTAGTCCTACACTTGAAGATAGCATTATGAAATATCCGCCGAGAAGGTGGCATATGGGTTTGTTGCGAAATTTCATAAGTCACGACTCCGAAGCTTTCGTCAGTTAGTGAGGTCCCCGGTCATCAGACAGTCATTAAGACTTGCAACATCTTTATTTGCAAACGTCGCTTGCAAATTGAAACAACACGTATATTGGAGTGTGTTTTCAGAATCCATTTCTGACGTGCTCCATGGTGCGGGAAATAAAGAGCATTGCTGTCTCAACTAATCTTCGACTATTTCCACAATGAATGTAGATTGTCCCAACTGTTTTCATGTTATGATATTAATCAAAGACAGTCAGTGCTCTTGGATTCATCCTGATCTCATGATTTGGTGCTTGTTTCATTTGTCCGAAAGCCATGCGATAATTGCTAGGCAGATTTGGTGGATTTAAATTCCATTGTAACACTAGTAACCCCATACTATCCATCTTTATATTTGACATGAGTGTGTCAAATATTGGCTATAAAGTCAGAGGACTCTTGTGGGCCATGGTGTTTTATTTACAATCAATAACCTAAATCGCATCTAAAACCCACAACTTACTAACAGTTCATTTCATTTCTTATCCAGTAATGATAATTTTTGCTGTGGGTAACATGAACAGCGTTTATTCTCGTAACAATACATTTTCCATTGAATCAATAATATCAGTTTCTTTCCCTGGGGGCGGGCGGGGGTTTGAGGGGGGATTGGGGGGAATGGATCTCCGGGGGAGCGAGGGGAGACGGGGGGGCGGGAGGGGGGGAGTCCATTGTGGCCTCGCAGCTGTTGTTCTAGCAAGTGAACAACATGGTTTACTTACTAAATTTTGCACAAAAACAACAGGATAATAATCACATCCCACTGATTAAATCAATTGACTAATTGTGATCCGTCTGTATTGATCAGGACATGGCTAACTTGACCTTAGGCTGCTTTCAGTGCTGAACCACTGCTTTCAATATAAAGCCTTGATCTGCACAGACTTAGGCAAATCATACTACTAGCCGTCACAGTTTTCATACTGTCTTAATCTTTCCATTTCAAAGACCAACAGTGATTCTGGCTTGGGTCCATATGGTCTGTTTACCAGAAAAGTGGAAAAAAACAGTATATCCATAAACTGAAACATTGGCATAGGGTTGTTTAATACAGTTTCGCAACCCTGTACTCTTAATGAAGGACCCTTATGAAGCCTTGCTCAAATAATGTTAGCACATTGTGTTTAGTAGAACTTTAAAATAACTCAACTCGAGCTATCTGGGGAGAGCAGATAGCCACTAAAACTTATCTTCACCCACATGTAATGCTGTACCGCTTGTTGACGATTCCTGATTTCTGTGGAATTCTACTGCAGTTCATCAAAAAGTCTTTGGGCATAATGCTGTATGATGCATACCCTGCATTTAAAACCACTTCTGCATTAAAACATCCTTGTTTCAACGCTAAACACTTGATGCACCTTTTCAGCTGATGGAACACGTTGTTTTACGTGCTTCCAATTGATAGTGTATTGAATACAATACTGTCCCAAAGTGTTCCATCACAAAGTAACAACATATATGGAGTACGTGTTAAGTGTAGACAAATTGTTTACTGTCTGTTGTATTCACAGCTTGATAGTAATGCCTATAAGGGATTTTCCCATTCTGTGGTTTAGTGAGGAGTAGTTATCTCAATTTATACTGGAGTTGAAAGTGTTTATAATCCACTGGATTTGTGGATTTTTCGCATCTGTGTCTCGTTGCTTGCATGTCATGTAAACATTGTTTTGTAAACCCATTGCTAATTTCTTCACAAGATGAAATACCTGTTTAATTGAACATAATATTTAATCGTCAATGAGTTTTGGTTACAATGCTAATACTTGTAACACTCCACTGATAAACCAATCACAGTGTCCTTAGGTCATATTTACAACCTAAGAGATATGAGACTTTTGTCTAATGTGATTCTAAATGCCTGAAGTCTGAAAACAATGTTTGGGTGGCTTCAAGCTTGGTATAAAGAACTTGCATGTCTCTAACTCAGTCCTTGTCAGCATCAAAGAAAATGACTGCTAAGACCACGTAAGGCGATTTGATAATTGCCTTTAACACCGGAAAAATGACTGTAATCAGTTCATAGGGTCTGTCCTTCACTAAGACATTTAAGATAATTGAACTTAGGCAATCTCATCACGTCAGTTCGATGAATTTACTATGGATTGAAAACCACTAATGAATTCATCAAAAATATGACCTTGGAAAATAGTAAATAGACTAATGTAGGTAAGCTTGGAAATGGGTACACGTTTGTGTAGTTAAAGGTGAAACAGGTGTTTTTGACCACTAGTAACAGGTAGTGTCACTGTGACAGGATTTATTGTGCAGAAAGCCTGTAACTCCTGTCCACCTTAAATGTTTGTCTAACTACACTGAATCCAAAACATTATTTAATTCATCTTCCGATGGATCAGATTCAAGAAATTTAAATTTCATAATGTGGTATATCTGAATAAATTATGTCCAGGTCGATATGTAAGTGTAATACACATGATTGACGCTCTAAGTATCAATAAAAATCTATGTTTGTACCTTCAGTTAAATAACCTATACCAGACTAAATTAGATTTTCAAATTGTTTAATCTTAGTCTGTAAAGACCTGAAACTGAGTTTTTCAAACAAGCAGTATTAATGGTATACTTAAAATAACTAAAGCACACACATAAGAGTGTTTAAAAGAACACTGCACTGCTATAAACCGCTGCTTTTTTGTTTATCTTAAGATCAGTAATAATCAGTCCGACACAACTGAGACCTACAAAGCTTAACCACAGGTCAATGACCATGAAAGGGTACACAGTACATGTGGCTGTTGTTTATGGCTATGATTTGCTGTGTCAGAGCCTGACCACGATGATTAATCGAAAATAACGTTATACACAAATTCATTCACGTATACCCTATAAAAAGTCACTGTAAAACTGTAAAATCCACACGAGCGTGAATATTACTTACACATACATAAAAGTCACTGTTTAAATATGTATTTGAAAAGCTTTAACACTTTATATATAAGTTCCTTAAAAAAACAGTTATATCTATAAGAAACAAACTTTAACACAATCTTGTCTCTAAAATCTTTTTATAAACAATATATACACAATGTGTATATACACTCATACAAACCGAACATCCTTGGGTTTGATAGTTGTGACTTAGTCAAGCTGCTTCTTCAAGCTTGGAGCAGTGGAAGCCGGATGCCTACACCCCGTTTATCCCCATGATGGTGAGTCACCCAGCTCCCTATTTTCTTTGGTTGAACGCTGGTGTGAGCGCCCGATTTTCTTTTGGCTGCCCATTCTCTGTGATTGAGTCTGGCAGGACATATACATACTGAATTTATAAATGAAAAACACTAGTTTTACAGCTTATTTTCGAAGGACCTTGGCTCGATGTTATTTGTACCATGTAGTACAACAATTTGGAACCACAGTGTGGCCATTAATCCCCGGTTCGAGCATACCAAAATGGTTGAAAAAGGTTTTACCAGCTAAGCTTATTAATTTAAAAAAAAAATAAATTTAAATAACGGTAACACTTAGCTGATTAACGGAAAGTCAAATCGTCTACACAGCCGCCCCCTGCAGACGAGGTCTTGAATTGTTTTGGTCATGATCATCACTCAACGAGCTAGGAATTTAGATCATATTATGAAACAAACAATTCCCCAAGGGGAGTTATATGACAGCATAATTCATTCACTGATGGCAGACACACTTACTTGTGTGGACTCAAAATTCCGCACCTTACTGCCGACTATAGGTATGATTACAAACTCCTTTCGACACAAGTGAACTGGCACAGTCCCCCATACTACATAAGAAAAGACGTAACCAACCTTGACTCTTGTAGCCGTAGCTTGGTGTTTCTTTCACACCTATCGACATATAAAGGTTGGATTATGATAGAAGCTGAAGTGTCCTGTGGATGTCCACGTCTTCCATAGTCCTAGGAATAAGCACACAGGTACACTATGTTCCCATAAGAATTTGTTCTTCATTGTTCACAATCTTATCACTAAAGAAGCTGATCACACTTCTCTTAAGTGTTTATTGTGTTTTATGAGACACTTTGTTCACACTAACGCACATATCGTTCTTTGTTGGTTATCCTGGAGTCAGTGTCACTCTCGGTAGAGTCAAAAGTAATCTGAAGACGCCACAGCACCCCACGCCGTTACTTCCCCCAGCAAAAAGGAAAAGCTGACCTAGTGCTTTTGCTTCCTTGCCACTTCCTCGATGAAGCAAAGCAGAATGTTTGATTCTTGCTGTCTTAAGCATAGACAACAATATACACTATCTTTACTGTGGTAATAAAGTGGGAGCAGGATTTTCCTTAATTGTCCTGCTAAGGTAAGAGATGTACTGTCTCTTATTAAAATACACTCTGCAACACTGGACTGCAAGGAGCGGCGGTCGCTTGACCAAGTCGCATACTCGTACTGTGTCTGCGATGAATTACTCGCTGTAGCAGTAAACAAGATATTTGCCCCTTCTGAGAGGGCTGGGCCCCTCAGGGCTGAAAGAGGCTGAAAGGGGGCTGAAGGGGGCTGAAGGGGGTTGATACCCCCTCCTGGAGAAAATTTCTCCACAACAATCACCTCCATGGAACAACAGAGCATCTTCCGGCAGATGGTCAGCACACTCCTGAGGGTGTGCTTACTTACAGAGCAGGAAACAGTGGATGCCATGAATCTGCAGTTTATCAGAGCGGACAGAGCCCAGCCCCCAGCTCAGGAAACAGCTGAGATGGAGTAACCTCAGTCGCTTATGAGGCACACTAGCTGAACTGTCTGGAACAGTGCTTGAGCAGCATATGCTGCAACAGTGAAGAATCAGTTCTCCTTCAGGAGCCAGAGACGGGTCATCTCAAGATTAAGACCCGTGCCAGGACCCAGGTCTTGGCGAACATTATACATACATACATACTTGATCTTCAGTTAGTTCCAGACTTTGGAACAGAACTTCCCCAGGCTGAGGGACTGACAACCTCAAATCTACGACTTCAAGGATGATGGACTGATTACATCATCTTCACAACTCTACTGCTCCTGCCTACTTTCTGTACTCTACTGAAGAAGCCTACTGTGTAGGAGAAACGTTTCGGAATAAAGTCACTTTGAAGTTTGTCTAATATATCAGTTTTCTTCGTAACTAAGACTTAAATGCTTAAACCTTTTCTTACCACTTTGAGCATCACTTACCCACTGGATGCCACGGTTGCCTGGGATTTACAAGATATGACAATGAAAATATCAAAGGGCAGTTCACAAACACAGCTCCGAGAATCGTACGAGACAATGGCTGGACCGAGAGTCAAAAGGCCTGATAGCTTCCTGCACAGTGGGGAAATATCCCTGAAGCTCGCGGAGATGCTCCAAATTTTTTCCTCACTCTGAAACTGAACCGTGTTAAACCAGTTTTACGTAGTGTTTTATAAAAATATGCCGCAATTTTGCGATAGTGTAATAATCAAAACGTGGAAAATAAACCTGTGTAATATAACAGTCTATATACACGTGAGTAGAAATGAGCGATATATAATGTTTATGGACCTGTGATCAATCATAACACTTCCTTTACAATATTTTTGATCAATTGAAATAATTTGTATGTTTTCTATAATATTGTATAATAAGTCCGAACAGTAATTAGTTTACTTATACATAAGAACATAAGAACATAAGAACGAAGGAACACTGCAGAAGGCCTACTGGCCCATGCGAGGCAGGTCCAAGTCTCCTACCGGCTTAAGCCAATGCACCCAACCTAGTCAGGTCAGGTCACATTGACTTAAGGAAGGGACACGGCAACCGACCTGGTAGCACAAGCTATCAGGTCTAACTCACACCCACCCACATCTACTCATGTATTTATCCAACCTATTTTTAAAGCTACACAACGTTCTGGCCTCTATAACGGTACTTGGGAGTTTGTTCCACTCATCCACAACTCTATTACCAAACCAGTACTTTCCTATATCCTTCCTGAATCAGAATTTTTCCAACTTAAAACCATTGCTGCGAGTCCTGTCTAGGCTAGATATTTTCAGCACACTATTTACATCCCCTTTATTTATTCCTGTCTTCCATTTATACACCTCAATCATATCCCCCCTAATTCTACGTCTTTCTAGAGAGTGCAGTTTCAGGGCCCTTAGTCTATCCTCATAGGGAAGGTTTCTGATACATGGGATCAACTTTGTCATCCTCCTTTGTACATTTTCCATAAATATATTTCAATATAGATTCACATTGGTGAAATGCCTATGATTTTAAACTGATGGAAGATAGAGGTATGGGTGTGTGTGGGAAACAAGCAGGTTGCAACACTTGGGTTGGAAACAGTAAATGTATAAAAGGCATTCAGCATGAAGTTATCAATAAAGACAATAGATCAGGTCAGCAAACAAAGGGGGACAGCAGAGGGCAGCAAGGGACTAGCTCCCTTAAGGTTTACTATACTAATAGCAGGAGTGTAAGAAATAAGATAGATGAGCTAAGATTAATTGCAAGTGCAGGAAACATAGATATTATTGCTATACAGAGACCTGGCTCAATCTGAAAGATAGAGAGATGCCCTCTGAATGTCACATACAAGGCTATAAATTATTCCACACTGACAGGGTCAACAGGAAAGGTGGTGGAGTAGCGATGTATGTCAGAGACAATTTAAATTGTTGTGTTAGACAAGATATTAAATTAGAAGCGTCAGCCACTGAATCTGTTTGGTTACAGCTTCTGAGGGCCGAGAAAAACTAATTTTGGGTGTGATTTACAGGGCCCCAAATCTTGATAGGGAGTGCAGTAAACTTCTATGGGGCGAAATTCGTAAGGCATCTACATACGAAAATGTTGTGCTAATGGGAGATTTCAACTATAGACAGATTGACTGGAGCAATTTGACAGGAAATTTAGAGTCAGGTGACTTTCTTGATACGATCCAGGATTGTTTTTTAAAACAGTTTGTGACAGAGCCAACTAGGGGGAAAAAACCTCCTTGACTTGGTTCTTGCCAGTAGGGAAACACTAATTAATAATCTTGAGGTTAATGATGAGCTTGGGGAAAGTGATCACAAATCACTCTTTTTAATATATCATGGAATTCCCCTAATAATGGCAATCAAGTCTCCGTCCCTGACTTTCGCTTGGCTGAATTTCATAGGACTGAAAAATTACTTAGGTGGGCTGAACTGGAATGACCTGACTAAGGGTCAGGTAGGTGGTGATGGTTGCCGATATGATGCTTTCCAGGGCATAGTTCTAGCTGCTCAGTCAAATTATGTTCCAAATAGGGAAATCAGATCAAACAAAAATGATCCTAAATGGATGAACAATAGATTAAAATATCTGATTGGTCAAAAGAGAGGCATATATAGGCAAATCAAAAGAGGAGAGGGGCAATTGAGAAATCGATATATTCAGTTAAAGAGAGAAATAAAAAAGGGAATTAGAAAAGCAAAAAGAGATTATGAGGTTAAAGTTGCAAGAGAATCGAAGACTAACCCAAAAGGATTCTTTCAGGTATACAGAAGTAAGATCAGGACAAGATAGGCCCACTCAAAAGTTCCTCGGGTCAGCTCACTGACAGTGATAAGGAAATGTGTAGAATTTTTAACACATACTTCCTCTCAGTTTTTACACAGGAGGATACCAGCGATATTCCAGTAATGATAAATTATATAGAACAGGACGATAATAAACTGTGCACTATTAGGGTCACAAGTGACATGGTCCTTAGGCAAATAGATAAATTAAAACCTAACAAATCCCCAGGCCCTGATGAACTGTATGCAAGGGTTCTAAAGGAATGTAAATAGGAGCTTAGCACACCTTTGGCTAATCTTTTCAACATATCACTACAAACTGGCATGGTGCCAGATAAGTGGAAAATGGCAAATGTGATACCTATTTTCAAAACAGGTGACAGGTCCTTAGCTTCGAACTATAGACCAATAAGCCTAACCTCCATAGTGGGAAAATTTATGGAATCAATAATTGCCGAGGCAGTTCGTAGCCACCTTGAAAAGCATAAATTAATCAACGAATCTCAGCATGGTTTTACAAAGGGGCGTTCCTGCCTTACGAATTTATTAACTTTTTTCACTAAGGTATTTGAGGAGGTAGATCATGGTAATGAATATGATATTGTGTATATGGACTTCAGTAAGGCTTTTGACAGGGTCCCACATCAGAGACTATTGAGGAAAATTAAAGCACATGGAATAGGAGGAGAGATTTTTCCTGGATAGAGGCATGGTTGACAAATAGGCAGCAGAGATTTGTATAAATGGGGAGAAATCAGAGTGGGGAAGCGTCACGAGCGGTGTTCCACAGGGTCAGTGTTGGGGCCCCCTGCTGTTCACAATCTACATAAACGACATAGATGAGAGCATAAAGAGCGACATCGCAAGTTTGCCTATGACACCAAAATAGGCCGTCGAATTCATTCTGACGAGGACATTCGAGCACTCCAGGAAGATTTGAATAGACTGATGCAGTGGTCGGAGAAGTGGCAGATGCAGTTTAATATAGACAAATGCAAAGTTCTAAATGTTGGACAGGACAATAACCATGCCACATATAAAACTAAATAATGTAGATCTTAATATTACGGATTGCGAAAAAGATTTAGGAGTTCTGGTTAGCAGTAATCTGAAACCAAGACAACAGTGCATAAGTGTTCGCAATAAAGCTAATAGAATCCTTGGCTTCATAACAAGAAGCATAAATAATAGAGTCCTCGGGTTGTTCTTCAACTCTATACATCCTTGGTTAGGCCTCATTTAGATTATGCTGCACAGTTTTGGTCACCGTATTACAGAATGGATATAAATTCTCTGGAAAATGTACAAAGGAGGATGACAAAGTTGATCCCATGTATCAGAAACCTTCCCTATGAGGATAGACTAAGGGCCCTGAAACTGCACTCTCTAGAAAGACGTAGAATTAGGGGGGATATGATTGAGGTGTATAAATGGAAGACAGGAATAAATAAAGGGGATGTAAATAGTGTGCTGAAAATATCTAGCCTAGACAGGACTCGCAGCAATGGTTTTAAGTTGGAAAAAATTTAGATTCAGGAAGGATATAGGAAAGTACTGGTTTGGTAATAGAGTGTGGATGAGTGGAACAAACTCCCAAGTACCGTTATAGAGGCCAGAACGTTGTGTAGCTTTAAAATGGGTTGGATAAATACATGAGTAGATGTGGGTGGGGTGATTAGACCTGAACTTTGTGCTACCGGGTGGTTGCCGTGTTCCCCCCTTAAGTCAATGTGACCTGACGACTAGGTTGGGGCTTGGCTTAACCGGTAGGAGACTTGGCCCTGCCCGCATGGGCCGTGGGCCTTCTGCAGTGTTATCGTTTTTATGTTCTTATGTTCTTTAAAGTACGGGTAACACGGGTTAAAAACCCAAATGCTTCCGAGACCGAGTAGCAGTTTCCCAAAACAATTATAGGTCACTCATAATGTTATATCATAGAAAAAATTTGTTAGCTCTTACTTTTCAAAACCCCTACTGCCCAACGGGTTTGGGCCCCAGTGTGTTTCTACCACACACACAGTCCCTGACCTTTTATTGTTCCAGCAGTAAAAGAAGGTGGTTGGATGTGCAAGTTTATTTTTGAGGTGAACGTTAGTGATTTTTTTAGCCAAAACTTTTTAAATTTTAATAAATTTTCCCTGACTAGGTTTCTGATATGCATGTGGGGCACTTTAAAAATTTTTTATTTTCCTACAGAAGATATAAAAACTTCTGCTAGTTTAGGGATCGCAAAAATTAACGGTTGTTAATCTTGGCATCGATACAACCCATCACTGGGGCTGTTCATAGATTCATCAAAAAAAAAAGTCAAAAAAATTTTGTTTTGCTGCATCGGCAAAGAAACCCATCAGTTCCTTGGGCTATGCACCACAAATGAAAGAAATTATGAAATTTAAAAAGCAATGCTGCAATGTATGAAATATTATAAACATCAATACAGCTTGTGGTGACTTAAAGGCTGTTGTTCTTTTATGGGCTTGCAGGGCGGTACAACAAGTACTGTCTTTTTATGTGAATGGGACATTTTGCAAGAGGTTCCTGACATCAGGAGAGGGGCTGGCCCCCCGTCATCATGGACCGGGATAAAAATATTTAGCATCCACCTCCATTGGACCAAACAAAATTTTGCTACCACCATACACACAAAACTGGGCTCAGAAAAACCGTAAAACAAAAAAACAAAACCGGTCAGGGGTTCAAAATATTTAACTCAAATTTTCCCCCACGAGTGACGCTAAGATAAGAGGAGCCTTCAAAGGGCCCCCAGATTCGAGAGCTTTTTTAAAGTAGGACTTTGAATCAGACCTTCATGGGGGGGAGAAAGCGCTTGGGAAGTATTCAAGTTTGTGGCATGAATTTCCCCAAAAAAGAAGGGAGCAGCTATGAAGAATTGGTGGAAAACCTCATCAAGGCTTACAAGAATGGGATGTAACATGTCACTTAAAATCCACTTTTTGAACTCACATTTAGACTTTTTTCCAGCGAACTGTGAGGCAGTCAGTAACGAACATGGTGAAAGGTTTCACCAAGCTATATCAACCATGGAAAAATGGTACCAGGACAAATGGGGCACAAGAATGCTTGCAGACTATAGCTGGACATTGGAAAGAGATGATTCTTCAGCCCAGTATAAGCGTCAAGCAAAAAAACAGAGTAGATACGGATTAGAATTAGAAAAACATACTGATACACATTGTTCATTATAATAAAATAATAAAATATTACATGTCTCGTATCTTTAAACCTATAGCTAATAAGCATTTTTCAATGGGATATTTGGATCCAGGACATGAAAATACATAAGAATTAACTAATCTCACTTAAGAAACATACAACTTTTCAAAAATTGTTGACCAGTGATAATTAATTTTTTCAACTAATCACCATCGCTGTTACAAGTTGCGCTAATTCATTCATGAAAGAAGCTCATCTATATAGTATGTATGAGTTGCCTGATATTATTTCTGCCCAAGACAGACTGACCAGGAAAGGTCAGAAGTGAGTTTAATGAAAAAAAAAACTTGACCCCCCCAAAAAAAAAAAAAAAAAAAATCTTACTGAAAAATAATTTTTTTTTTTATTCGCCGGTATTCTCCCGGCCCGGGTCTTTTCCAAGTAGTGGTGACCCGGTCTTGGCTCCCAATCTGACCACCTTTTGGTGCAGTCCACTTGGTCATACCATTTTTCCTAAGTATTTTTATAGTAATTTTAAATTATGTTCGATGATGTCCTCAAAACGACACAATGCCATATTCTATTTTTTAATTTTTGTTTTTTAGTCAGTTTTTAGAAAATACACTGAACGGCATCTTTTCTGAAGCTCGTACATCGCCCAGGACAGTGGCTGCTCTCACCTACTCTTGTAATGCTAAGTAAATGATATTGCCCATCCGCTTGACTAATGGTGTTTCCTCATCCGTAGATTTTCATAGATAATGTTCCATTTTTCTCAAAAATAAGTTATTCTCCTTATAGCATCGATTATTTATTTTTTAATATGTCATGATTTTTGCACACGTTATTGACCAATTGTGACTGTACAAATGACAACTTATATTTGCAATAACGTTTATTGTTTTTTTTTTTAATTTTATCCAAAATATTTCTTAAAAAAAAACACACACACACAAAATTCAACATTTTTAAAAATACATGATATTGACATTTTGGTATGGGCAGTTGTCTGATTGTTCTTACTTTTTACTGCTCATAAAACCCAACTAACCTTTTTATGTCTTACATATTCAAACTTGATAATATGATTCATAAAAAAATAAAATTTAATTTTTTTTTTTTAATTTTGGGCAAACTTCGTGAAACTTTTATAAAAATTTTAACGCTTTTTAATTTGCAGTGTAAAATTTACTAAAAAGGGGAGAAAAAAAATAGCTTTTTAAATTTGAAGTATAAAATTAAGTAAAATTTAGAGAAAACAAGGAAGAAAAGCCAACCTTCCTTCCCCCCAAAAAAAATTTTGCAATCGTGTCTTACGATTTCTTAAGTCTTAATATTGTTTTTTTCTGTCATGCCAAAGATCACAGTTATCCTATTAACGGGGCTCTACCCCTTTTTTAGCCTTCACGGACATCGTCTGTTTCAAACATTCCTTTATACAGCTTTCCTAAAAAGAATCTCGTCCTGGCTTTTTCTCTTAGATACTTCCTTTCTTATTCCCCTGTCCCCAAACTCCAAACTTTGAACCGTTATTGACCTGATCTAATTCACCTTTCCATTTTTCTTTGCCTGTGCGTGGGTTCTGTCACAAAATTTTAAACCTTTGTGAAAATTGTTCTTCTGCAATGCTCCTTTTCTTAATTCTTTGTCCTAAAAATACTTACAACACTAACATTTTTACTATACTACTTATTTTCACTATCTAATTATTTTTACTCTACTCTTTTTATTAATTACACTACAAATTTTTATTACTATTACACTACTACTACTACTACTACCAAAAAAACCCCCCACATTGCTAAATAACATCCACTTCTGACACTTTGTGTCACTACCACACCCACTTATTGGGCCCCTCTGCCCATATCACTGTTTCATCAATACCCCTCCTACCCACCGAACCACTACACCACTATTTATAGTGTTACACTATTTCCTCCAGGCCCCGCCACCCCCCCACCCCCCCCCCCCTCCATCTCTGCATATTTTGGGGTCTTTTCCCCGGACTTCCGATGACCGTTTAAATTTCCCAAGTCGGATCGAAAATATTTTTCATAAGTTTCATTCTTCTATGTGAGTATAAATATTAAAAATATTCAGCAGAACCTGACTCAGATTAACTAAATGTGATTTAATAGTAATCAAAATTTCACAGATTAATTAAAATAAATGGCCCCCTACTCAACTGAATTCACTTTCCGTCGATCGTGGGCTTTATCCAGCCATGAGCGGAACTGAGGCCTTCTTGTGTTATGAACAAAATAATAACGAAAAACTACAAGAATGGAAAAAAATCTGAAAATACCTGAAGGCTCTTTTTAGCGTATACCTAGTTATTGATAACTCTCTCTCCCCCTCTCTCTCTTTTTCTCTGTCTGTTTCTGTCTGTCTGGTTTGTTTTCTCTCTCCTAGTCAGTTCCGTTTTTGCTAGTAAACAATTTTAGGTAATGACCAGGTTCCTCCCTCTCATAGTATCTAGGCAGCAAATGAACAACGTTGATTAGCTATTCAGGGCACCTAGTGCTAAATGACCTATACTGGTTACTACCTAAAAAAAAAAAAATGCACTGCAAGTAACGGTTTGTTCCACTTCACTACACTACACTACACTGGTCACAATTTTTTTTAGCAAAGTGAGTAAACGTAGAAGTTAAATAGAGTGCGTTGAGTGAAGTTGAGTGCGACATTTGGCTGTTACTGAGGGCGACCAGTGGAGGCGAGTTGAGTCTGTCACTTTGCACAAATCATTGAAGCCAATGCTAGATTGAACTCAAACCCACGAGAGGAGTCTCTGAATTTGTGTAGAGACTGGAAGCTTTTGTTGCCAACTGGGGCTGGAGAGTCTGAAGTAAAACACTCGTGTTTCACGTTATTTCCGTCGTGTACAAACCTCGAGGGTTTAACCGTGTTGTTGAAATCCTCCCTCGAGGTATTTCCTGAAATGACTGTTCCTTGAACTAGAGAGAAGAATATACCTTGTTAGAATTCACAGAGAATTTGTTCGGCGAGACTTAAATAAAAATATGTGATCATATTGGAACGTCATTGAGGACGCTTACTGATCTTCTCCAGTGTATGGATTATTTGTGTATAGCTTTAGTTCTTATTTTGCGTCAACAAAATGTCTCTGAAACTGAAGACTCTATATATAGTATTTTGTGTTAATGATTTTATAATTAAACGCAAGTCAACAAAGAGGTTAGACTCATGAATTTCAGAAGTTTCATAGATTAGACGGATCAAACCAGATCTTAGAGATACTGTGTCGTAATTATTTTCCTTTAAATAATTACTCTTGCTATATACTCTTTTTTTTTGCCTGGGTTGGTACTGAATTTATTGTAATGTTGTTGCTGTGCTTGTAAGATGAAGCATTCGTGGTTACTCAACTCTGAGTCGATGATGCGGGCTGTTGATTCTCAAGTTTTTCTGTGCGGTAATCATAGTATCTGACCTCTCGATGAGCACAGAAATAATTCAAGACGGGATCAAAAGCTTTCTCTCGTGCTCCACCAGGAGGGAAGTCATCCCTCGACTGATATCCACCTACCATTGAAAAATGAGCCTTAATAACAGGCTTTAGATCCAGGAAATTGAAACTAGATCAAACGTCATTGTCTCATTCACTAGGCGCTGAAGGCCCACTAAAAATTAGTGCTTAAACCTAATGTTTTCCTTCTGAAGATTTAGCGCTTCTCGTGACTATTATTATTATTATTATTATTATTATTATTATTATTATTATTATTATTATTATTATTATTATTGACTCGTCGACCTTCAGTAAAGCAACATCTCCATCATCACACTTCAGATTTTAGGCGCCATACTTCCCACCGCCAGGACTCAAATCTGGCTAATAGGTTTCATTGATTCCCTTCAAAAACGCTGCCATGCTCGCTCTCCAGCGACACAGCATAAAAATCAATTGCCCCCACTCACTCCTACCTGATATGCTCACACAAGCTGTTGAATGCTCCAGTCCCCTAGGGTTCAAATAACACTTCTTGGGATGACACTAACCCATCCTTCCCTCTACAGTAGATTCGTAGGGCCTCCTAGTGATCCTATTTTTTTCTACAGCCTATCTAAATGTCCACATACTTTTTTCTGTTCCTTAAACCTCATTAATTTTTGCAATCTCACTCTCCTTATTTTTAATTATTTTAATAGTAATATATTATACACTTTACCCAGCATGCTCAACAGGCATATTCCCAATAATTCTTACTCTCCTTTACCCTCTTCTTTCCTTATACAAAGGAACTATACATGATCTCTTCAAATCCTGTATACATTTTCCCATTTTTGCATATAATTAACGATTCCATCATCAACTCCTGTATCTCCACCTGCTCTTCACATTTCTGTCTTGATCTCATCTATCCCAGCTTTTTTACCTCGTTCTACCAAACCACTGCCTCACGGACTTCACCAATACTCACATCAATCTCTTCCTCACTCCTATAAAATACTATAAAATATTATACCTACCTGTCCATTGCATGAAATAGCTACCTTTCTTTATCAACATTTAAATAAAATTTACGCTCTTTCTTCCTTGTATCTCTGCCTTACCGTCTATCACTCCTCTCTTTAATTTTAAATATTAAATCCATTTGCTCCTCGGATTTATTAATTTGTGGATCTCACTCAAAGCGTTTTTGTTATTCTCAGCTAAATTGCTAATAAAACCTCATCTCTCTATCTATCTCTCTCTCTCTCTCTCTCTCTCTCTCTCTCTCTCTCTCTCTCTCTCTCTCTCTCTCTCTCTATCTATCTATCTATCTCACTGGTTTAACTTCTGGACTTGTTGACTCTGTTTTTCTTAGCCTCTGTTACTCTCCTGGAATCATTTCTCAATTGCGAAGCAGCTCTGAATTTCTTACTTTTTCTCCCTTACCATTCTGTTTATTTCATCATTCCATCAACCTTTTCTCTTCCATTCAGTGACCACCCTTTTATACTCACTAAGTTCTGTTGCTCAATTTACCAGTGCATTTTTAAATATACCAGTCACCTCTTTAAATTCTTCTTCATTAACTATATTTAGCACACCTTTCTTCTAGTTGATAGTTATAATTTACCCTTATAATCACCTTTAATATTCTCATTTATCTCGTGATGGTTCTCTCCATGTACCTCATCTACGTCTTACTTATAATAATAATAATAATAATAATAATAATAATAATAATAATAATAATAATACTTTTATTTCTACAAATACATGTACAAGGTATACAGGCTAGGCTGACATCAGTCACATATTACTATATAGAAAGCCGCTTATTATGCTGAGCAAACAAACCATACCACGGGTGGGGATAGAACTCGCAATCAGAGAGTCTCAAAACTCCAGACCGTCGCATTAGCCACTGGACCAGCTAGCCACAATAAAATTCGTCCAACTAGGTATATTTCTACACCATAGGAAGGTTAGCATAGGCACCACTGTGACCACAAATGCACGTTTTTACAGACGAATCTCCAGTTAACGTGGCCGTTACGAACTCTAGCTCAAGTCCCCTCAAAGCCGTCAACATGACGATTTCGTGAGTCGAGTTATGCTGAGCATCTCGGGCAAATTAGGCCAATTTTGTTCCAGGATGCGACCCACACCAGTCGACTAACACTCGGGTACTAATTTCTACTGATGGGTGAACAAGGATAACCAGTGAAAGGAAACACGCCCAATGTTTCCATCCGTCCCGGGAACCGAACCCGGACGCTCAGCATGTGAACCGAGAGCTTTGCCACCAGGCCATGGGCCACATTGGCCTGGTGGCCATGGCAACCACTAAATAATGATCTGATATATCCGTCACCCATCAACATTTTATCTATTACATTGTCTATAAAACTGCTATCAGCAAGATTTGTATTGTATAGTATTTACTTATTTTCATTTTCTTAAAATACGCTCTAGCTATTACGTAATGTCTTTCTATACTTACCTGAGTTACACGCGCTCATTATCATTCACACTTGTCTCTGCATACATAATATACCCACTACGACAGTTCCTCCCACTTTAACATTTACGTTCCTTTTAACATATATTTTCTCATTTGCATTTAGACTCCAAAAAAACACTTGGTTAACATCTCCAAAATCTTTCCCTCTCCTCTACACGCCTGTCATCTACAGGTGCATAAACACCTACAGTAACACATTTCTGATGATCTAGATTTTATCGAAATCACCTTATTCTTACATTTGTCAAGTGTTCCTCACTCTCGTCCATCAGTTAACAATTTTGTTACCCCTTATTTTGCTCCATTTCTCATAAATACACTCACTTTAATTCAAGTAAGTCCTCCTTAAAGGAATTCTTACACACCCATTTAGCACTGCTTCGCATAGAGCTACAAGATCCAGTATCATTCACTCATGATATTTATTATTCACTATTAATTCTTTCCTATCCTTAAAACAACGCACATTCGAAAATTCCAACTTTAAAATTTCTTATTCGAATTGGAAATTTAAAGAGAGGAGTTTACCAGCCCCTTGTTCCCGGTAATCGCCTTTTATGGGATATTATCCTAACACACAAGACTTTGAAAAGGCAATAAATGACATGCCCATGCACTCTCCCTCAGGCCCAGGCTCATGGAACTCCGTGTTCATCAAGAACTGCAAAGAAGCCCCTGTCATGTGCCTTCAGCATTCTATGGAGAGGAAGCATGGACACAGGGGTCATCCCACAAACACTAAAATCAACAGACATAGCACCACTCTACGAAGGTGGCAGTAAAGCAATTGCAAAGAACTACAGACCAATAACACTAACATCCCATATCATAAAAATCTTTGAAAGAGTTCTAAGAAGTAAGATCGCCAACCACCTGGATACCCATCAGTTACACAACCCAGGGCAACACGGGTTTAGAGCAGGTCGTTACTGCCTGTCCCAGCTGCTGCACCACTACCACAAGGTCCTGGATGCTGTAGCGGATAAACAAAATACAGATGTAGAATACACAGATTTTGCAAAAGTTTTCGACAAGTTTGACCATGGTGTAATAGCGCACAAAATACATGATAAAGGAATAACAGGAAAAGTTGGTAGATGGATCTCTAACTTCCTGACAAATAGAACACACAGAATAATAGTAAACAGACTAAAGTCAGCTACGGTGTAAAGCTCTGTTCCACAAGGCACAGTACTTGCTCCCATCCTATTCCTCATCCTCACAGCTGAAATAGACAGAGATGTAAGCCACAGCTCCGTGTCTTCCTTTGCGGATGACGCCCGAATTGCCATGACAATGACCTCCATCAAAGACACCGCAAGACTCTAAGCGGATATCAATCAAATCTTCAAATCGACCACTCACAACAATATAAAGTTCAATGACGAAAATTTCACAACTACTCAGATATGGAAAACTTGAGGAAATTAAAACTGTATCAGGGTGTACAACAAATTATAACCATACAAAAGAGCGAAAAAGTAATGTGAAGGAGTAATAATGTCAGAGGATCTCGCCTTCAAAGACCACAACAATGTATCTATCTGATAGGAAAATGAGAGGATGGATAACGAGAACCTTCAAAACTAGGGACGTCAAACCCATGATGATTCTCTTCAAATCGCTTGTTCACTCTAGGCTGGAATTATGCTGCATGCTAACTGTTCCCCTCAAGGCAGGCTAAATTGCTCACCTGGAGAATGTACAAAGAAATTTCACAGCACACGTAAGTACGATGAGGCACTTAAATTACTGGGAACGGTTCAAGTTCCTTGATTTGTATCCCTGGAATGAAAGCGAGAGAGGTAAATGAAAATATACACTTGGAAAATTCTAGAGGGATTAGTACAAAACTTGTACACGAAAATCACTCCCTATAAAAGCAAAGGAGGATATGCGACTTTCTCCCAATTATAAGCAGGAGCACCACGTGTACACTGAGAGAGAACTCAATAAGTGTCCGGGGACCAAGACTGTTCAACTGCCTCCCAGCATACATAAGGGGGATTACCAATAGACCCCTGGCTGTCTTCAAGAAGGCACTGGACAGGCAACTAAAGCCAGTACCTGACCAACAGGGCTGTGGTTCGTATGTCAGTTTGCGTGCAGCCAGCAGTAACAGCCTGGTTGATCAGACCCTGACCCACCACGAGGGCTGGTCTCGGACCTAGCCGAGGGGGCGTTGACCCTCGAAACTCTTTCCAGGTATACATGGCTAACAGACAAAAGGGTCTTCTCCACTTTCACATGGAGATCATCCAGTATTTTATAAGATCAAGAGCTGTTAAGAAATTGAAGAAAACTCGCATCAGTGACATGAATGGGTATGTACTAGAAACAGATGTACCTCTAAGTCTAACCCAGAGTGAAAGAAAAAATACCAGCAATCCTGCCTTTGAAACAATTCCAAGTTATTATTATTATTATTATTATTATTATTATTATTATTATGACTATTATTATTATTATTATTATTTTGATTGTCAATATTATTAATATTATCACCATTTGCCGTCTTCCATACCTCAGATAGTTGCGTATTATCAATGGATGTGTTGAGGATTGTTGTTAGTGGCACACACAGCGTGTCTGATCCCTCTCTATCAGGTCCCACCGCCTGTGAAGCATCAAGTTAATGTTGCAACTTCATCTCCTCTACAGTTGCGAGTATTTCATCCAGTACTTGTGTCTATATCCCTTTTTGGTGAACCCCCTTATTCTGACTTCCTGAAGTCCTTACTGTCTACACTGTAAATACTTATTTAAATATCATGTTGAGCTCCTTATATTCTTCATGGTCGTTCTTGTGAACTCACCACCTTCCTTCCTCAACTTGATTACCTGCTCCTTGACTGATGTTTTCCAACTGATGTTGCTATACATCAGCTTCATGTCAGATACAACTTTCGATGCTACGTCGTTTTTGTATTGTCGCTGGGCCCCCTCCTTATCTGTCCATACTCGTTTCTGGCTCCTCGACTACTCTCTTTATTGTTGTAGGTCCATGTCTTCTGTACTTTTTCCATTCTCTTGTGCACTTAGTTTTTGCCTCCCTACACTTTTGGGAGAACCAAGGGGTCATTCTGGTCATGCCATTATGTCTGTTGCCCTAGGGAACAAACCTCTCCTCTTCCTCCTTGCATTTTGTTGTCACGTAATCCATCATTTCGTTTAACAATTTTTTTTCAGTTTCTGTCTTCTCATGTTCTGTTGCAGTCGTGGTACACCCTCTGGTATGCTGATATGTCCCTTAGTCGTACATTTTCCTGAAGGATCCTGTTTTCCCACAATTCAACTTTGAAAATCTCTTTGATTGGCCGGTTTCTTCCTCTGCAAACCTCGCTATTCTCGGAAAATTCGTCAGCTCGGTCATGCCGTCCTCTCCTATTGCTTTCATGATACTTTCATTCACTTTTTCTCCTCCTGTCTTCTTGCTTTATAAGTTTCCCCTTCAACTTCCTTGAGCCCATAAACAAAGACTGATCTCTCCCTTTCATTCTCCCTCTTCACTTTCCTTTGTATCCCCTGATTCCATTTAGTTCCCCTCATTGCAGCATTCCTTTCTTCAATCTCTTCTGTATCTATTGTCCCAGTGCTCAGTGGTCCATTATTTTACCTTCCCTGCTTTTCCTGGGCACCGCTGTGATCTGTTAGGGCCTCTGTGTATAGCTTAGCTGTTTCGTTTTCTTCAGTCCCCTCGTTTGTTCCTGATGTGCTATTCGTCTTTTCCTCATCTCCACGGTGGTCTGATAGGTCCTCTGCATACAGTTTAACTCCTTTATTCCCTACTGTCCCCTCGCTGGTGACTGGTGTAGCAGTTCCTGATGTCATTCCCATATTGCTCTTTGATTCTTTAGATTCTTTCTTTAGGTATCTGTCCAGCTCCCTCTTGAAGACAACCAGGTGTCTTTCCGTAATGCCCCTTATTGCTTGTGGGAGGTTGTTGAACAGTCTTGGGCCCAGGACACATATTGTGTTTTCTCTTAGTGTACCAGTGACGCCCCTACTTCTCGCTGGGGGTATGCTGAAACGCCTGGCAAGTCTTTTGCTTTCGTATGGAGTGATTGCTGTGTGTATATTAGGGACCAGTCCCTCCAGAATCTTCAAGGTGTAGATTATGATATATCTCTCTCGCCTGCGCTTTAGTGAGTACACGTCAAGTGCTTCCAGGCGCTCCCAGTAGTTAAGGTGTGTGATGGAACTTATACGTGCAGTAAAGGTTCTCTGTACATTCTCTAGCTCTGCAATTTCACCTGCCTTGAATGGGGATGCTAATGTGTGTGTACATGTGCACATGACTCAAAAACAAAAAGAAATGTCAAATAAAAAATTATCTGCATACTTCAGTTGTTGAGAAGTTGAGTGGTTGCTTAAGATCCTGTGACCAAGAAACCTTCAACGGTTTCGAGGCTTTCCCTTCAAGCTTGGCATGTACGAGGAGTACAACCAACGAGAATTATTTTTCTTAATTTAAATGTACAATATTTATTCACTTTATCTCAATATTTTTCCTATTTATATAAAATACTGTAAAATGCTTTTAGTGTGTTCCAGGCATAGGATACCTCTAAGCTACGAGCCAGTTTGGTCCTCTGATAAGAGGAGAGAAAATTTTTGATAAATCAGCCAAATTTTTCTTTTGAATTATAAGAAATCAAGCTGTTTTTTTTGTATATGCTGCTTTTTTTTAGACTATGTTGCTTTAAGTTTAATTATTTTTTGGTATATTAGGATAGGTTAAGTCGCGTAAAATTTGAATTTGGGCTTCATTAGGTAAGATTAATTGTGGTTTGTATTATAATAATAATGGTATAATAACGGCAAGTAAATAAATTAAACACATCTCAAGCAGATAGGCATCTTAATTTCCAAATGTTTCGCCGACAGAGTAGACTTCTTCAGTCGAACAGAGAGGTGAAAATATAGAGACAACAGAAACACTGCAGAAGATATTATGTGATAAGTCCTCTAATAGTGAAGTACTCGTACTCAGGTGGTCAGTCCCTCAGGTTTGAAAAATGTTAAGCTCAGTTGTCCGGAATAATGATACCTAACTGTTCGACATGTTTTACTTATCTAGTTATATAGGATTTAATTAGGATAGGTTTGGTTAGATTTTGTTAGATTAGATTAGGTTAGCTTTGGTTAGATTCGGCTAAAGTATGTTAAGTTAACGTTAGTTAATCATCTTCAGTCTGTATTAGTAATCAATAAGGCAAATGTTTTCAAGAATATATAGATGTTTATTTACATTTTTTATTAGCTATCTAGGACAAGAGTCTGTATTCTTTAGACTGTTCAGTTTGTCAACGTTAACATTTTAGTGTTACCGTTGTTTTTGCAAGGGAAATAAGTGGGTAAAAGAAACATTCATAAATGAGTATGTTCATATTAGAATTGTCACTCTATCATGGCGAAATACGTTAAAATACTTGGAGGAAACTGGATAATCTGTGACTGCTGGAAGTGAGCCGGGCCAGTCAGCACCATAAAGTCGCCCTTAACTTCCCTTGACGATGAAAGGGTGGAGCAACCCCCGTCATCTAAAGAACAAAAACCTCATTTCTTTCTGGAACAACTTCCATCTCACAAGATAAAGCTGAAGTTTGATATATCGATCTGTCTTGAACAGTGATGGAGAGAAAAGTCCATTAGTTTTATTTCAGATTAATGGGATAGTCTTAATTTTTCCGATAACAAGTAAAATGTCGGAATTACCATTACGTTTTGTAATGTATTGCAAAAATTCACTGTCTCTTTAACAGAAAAGATTAAACAATAGTGCCATGTAGCTGACCAGTGTCAGAAAACACTTTACTTGCTAACTTGCCAACAAAAGCCACAATGACAAAAATATGTGGCACGAAGGCAACGCTTTCATACGTAATTCCTCTTAAACACTTAGGATTCATACTAACATTTGTAACATCCTGTAACATCCAGCTCAAAGCTGTAAAGTAAAAGGACACAAGTGCAAGTAATGTGACATTTATTGTGGCAACGTTTCGCTCTCCAGGAGCTTTATCAAGCCATTACAAACAATACATGGACACAGAGGGTATATAAAGGCTCAGAGTGAGGTGAATACTAGTGAGGTACCATTTCGATGTTCACTAGTGGTAGTAGTAGCTCAAAGCTGAAAAATTAGGGAAGAGGAAAGTCAGAAAAAAACAAATGTAGCTCACTATGTGGTCGTTCTTCCATCAGATTATAATTTAAACCATTCTAATATTGTTCAAGTAAAAGTGAGAAATTACTTTTTAACACAGTTGAAAAACAATAAGGTTTAGGGCTGTCATCCTGTCTCAGCTCGTGTACAACTACACGTACTCTCCTACCCTCCTCCAGCTCGTGTACAACTACACGTACTCTCCTACCCTCCTCCAGCTCGTGTACAACTACACGTACTCTCCTACCCTCCTCCAGCTCGTGTACAACTACACGTACTCTCCTACCCTCCTCCAGCTCGTGTACAACTACACGTACTCTCCTACCCTCCTCCAGCTCGTGTACAACTACACGTACTCTCCTACCCTCCTCCAGCTCGTGTACAACTACACGTACTCTCCTACCCTCCTCCAGCTCGTGTACAACTACACGTACTCTCCTACCCTCCTCCAGCTCGTGTACAACTACACGTACTCTCCTACCCTCCTCCAGC
Source organism: Cherax quadricarinatus (assembly GCF_026875155.1). Lineage (NCBI taxonomy): Eukaryota > Metazoa > Arthropoda > Malacostraca > Decapoda > Parastacidae > Cherax > Cherax quadricarinatus. Next base: position 94,755,736 of record NC_069401.1, on the reverse strand, counting down.
TCGTGTACAACTACACGTACTCTCCTACCCTCCTCCAGCTCGTGTACAACTACACGTACTCTCCTACCCTCCTCCAGCTCGTGTACAACTACACGTACTCTCCTACCCTCCTCCAGCTCGTGTACAACTACACGTACTCTCCTACCCTCCTCCAGCTCGTGTACAACTACACGTACTCTCCTACCCTCCTCCAGCTCGTGTACAACTACACGTACTCTCCTACCCTCCTCCAGCTCGTGTACAACTACACGTACTCTCCTACCCTCCTCCAGCTCGTGTACAACTACACGTACTCTCCTACCCTCCTCCAGCTCGTGTACAACTACACTTACTCTCCTACCCTCCTCCAGCTCGTGTACAACTACACGTACTCTCCTACCCTCCTCCAGCTGGTGTACAACTACACGTACTCTCCTACCCTCCTCCAGCTCGTGTACAACTACACGTACTCTCCTACCCTCCTCCAGCTCGTGTACAACTACACGTACTCTCCTACCCTCCTCCAGCTCGTGTACAACTACACGTACTCTCCTACCCTCCTCCAGCTCGTGTACAACTACACGTACTCTCCTACCCTCCTCCAGCTCGTGTACAACTACACGTACTCTCCTACCCTCCTCCAGCTCGTGTACAACTACACGTACTCTCCTACCCTCCTCCAGCTCGTGTACAACTACACGTACTCTCCTACCCTCCTCCAGCTCGTGTACAACTACACGTACTCTCCTACCCTCCTCCAGCTCGTGTACAACTACACGTACTCTCCTACCCTCTCCAGCTCGTGTACAACTACACGTACTCTCCTACCCTCCTCCAGCTCGTGTACAACTACACGAACTCTCCTACCCTCCTCCAGCTCGTGTACAACTACACGTACTCTCCTACCCTCCTCCAGCTCGTGTACAACTACACGTACTCTCCTACCTTCCTCCAGCTCGTGTACAACTACACGTACTCTCCTACCCTCCTTTAGCTCGTGTACAACTACACGTACTCTCCTACCCTCCTCCAGCTCGTGTACAACTACACGTACTCTCCTACCCTCCTCCAGCTCGTGTACAACTACACTTACTCTCCTACCCTCCTCCAGCTCGTGTACAACTACACGTACTCTCCTACCCTCCTCCAGCTCGTGTACAACTACACGTACTCTCCTACCCTCCTCCAGCTCGTGTACAACTACACTTACTCTCCTACCCTCCTCCAGCTCGTGTACAACTACACGTACTCTCCTACCCTCCTCCAGCTCGTGTACAACTACACGTACTCTCCTACCCTCCTCCAGCTCGTGTACAACTACACGTACTCTCCTACCCTCCTCCAGCTCGTGTACAACTACACGTACTCTCCTACCCTCCTCCAGCTCGTGTACAACTACACGTACTCTCCTACCCTCCTCCAGCTCGTGTACAACTACACGTACTCTCCTACCCTCCTCCAGCTCGTGTACAACTACACGAACTCTCCTACCCTCCTCCAGCTCGTGTACAACTACACGTACTCTCCTACCCTCCTCCAGCTCGTGTACAACTACACGTACTCTCCTACCCTCCTCCAGCTCGTGTACAACTACACGTACTCTCCTACCCTCCTCCAGCTCGTGTACAACTACACGTACTCTCCTACCCTCCTCCAGCTCGTGTACAACTACACGAACTCTCCTACCCTCCTCCAGCTCGTGTACAACTACACGTACTCTCCTACCCTCCTCCAGCTCGTGTACAACTACACGTACTCTCCTATCCTCCTCCAGCTCGTGTACAACTACACGTACTCTCCTACCCTCCTCCAGCTCGTGTACAACTACACGTACTCTCCTACCCTCCTCCAGCTCGTGTACAACTACACGTACTCTCCTACCTTCCTCCAGCTCGTGTACAACTACACGTACTCTCCTACCCTCCTCCAGCTCGTGTACAACTACACGTACTCTCCTACCCTCCTCCAGCTCGTGTACAACTACACGTACTCTCCTACCCTCCTCCAGCTCGTGTACAACTACACGAACTCTCCTACCCTCCTCCAGCTCGTGTACAACTACACGTACTCTCCTACCCTCCTCCAGCTCGTGTACAACTACACGTACTCTCCTACCCTCCTCCAGCTCGTGTACAACTACACGTACTCTCCTACCCTCCTCCAGCTCGTGTACAACTACACGTACTCTCCTACCCTCCTCCAGCTCGTGTACAACTACACGAACTCTCCTACCCTCCTCCAGCTCGTGTACAACTACACGTACTCTCCTACCCTCCTCCAGCTCGTGTACAACTACACGTACTCTCCTACCCTCCTCCAGCTCGTGTACAACTACACGTACTCTCCTACCCTCCTCCAGCTCGTGTACAACTACACGAACTCTCCTACCCTCCTCCAGCTCGTGTACAACTACACGTACTCTCCTACCCTCCTCCAGCTCGTGTACAACTACACGTACTCTCCTACCCTCCTCCAGCTCGTGTACAACTACACGAACTCTCCTACCCTCCTCCAGCTCGTGTACAACTACACGTACTCTCCTACCCTCCTCCAGCTCGTGTACAACTACACGTACTCTCCTACCCTCCTCCAGCTCGTGTACAACTACACGTACTCTCCTACCCTCCTCCAGCTCGTGTACAACTACACGTACTCTCCTACCCTCCTCCAGCTCGTGTACAACTACACGTACTCTCCTACCCTCCTCCAGCTCGTGTACAACTACACGTACTCTCCTACCCTCCTCCAGCTCGTGTACAACTACACGTACTCTCCTACCTTCCTCCAGGCCGCCACCCACAATAGGAGAGTTGCCCTGTTACCTATTTAGTGATAGGTGAAGACGACTAGCAGTTGTATTTAGATTTGTTCTGTCCAGGATGAAACCCCGAGCAATGAACTAACAGCCAGATACTTATAGCATTTACTGCTAAGTGAACAAAGGCGGCAGGTATTAGCGGAAGTGCCAATACGTCTGACTTAACTCATGGTAAGCTAGAAGTACCTATTTACTATTAGGTGCAGAAATAACAGACAGCCAGAAATTCTTTTCAGCCTCGGAGTCTATGACAGGCAGCAATCCACTCGATTGAATCTTGCACTACAATTTTCAAATCAGCGTCAGACCCTCTCATTAATAGAGTTTACGTGGGTCCACATACACGGAAGGTTCAGTAACATAACAGATAAACTGTGAAGGCTTCTAATTATTCTTGAGAGGTTAGTGCCAAAGTTGAACACAACCCTTGCATAATTTCGTCGAATTCCTTTAAATAACATTAGCGACTTAGCGACAGTTTACCTGGAATTTCTTAACACATGTTCAATATATCACTCGAAGTTGTCTCTAAGGATTTTCACCATTATTTAAGAAGTAGTAAAGGAATTAGACACATGTACAATAAGTGTGTATTTTTTATTTGAAAATGTTTTCGTCAATTCAGTACCGAGATAATATACGAAGAAAATAAAAGCTGATGTGAGCAGTTCTTCTGCGTTAAAAAAACATCAGTATAAGCAGAAGACACTAACACTAAGGTACTGTATACCGGCTTCCAGACTAATTCATTACCTAATCTTCCACAGTCTTTTGTTTATAGATCTGTAATGCTGATTGATTACCTCATATTTCATTGTTGTCATCCATCATTTCTGTATTAAACTGATTAGTGAAAGACGCTTCCTGGTTGACGCAACGTCTTCAAATATAGGTACCAGGACGGTTCATATGAATTAAAGTTCTAATCATTTATTATTAAATACCATTATTCACTACTCTCAGTGAATAAATCTTCAAAAGCTAATAAATCATGTTTAAGAAATAGTCAGTACTAATAATGAAGTAGTAGGAAGAATGGAACAGCATACTTTCCACCAGGTGTTTGAAGACGACCAACTCAAAATTCAGGTATAAGAGAAACTGACGGGGAAGTATCATTGCAACACTGTTTACTACCATGCAACACTGCTACCATACAACACTGTTTACTACCATACAACACTGTTTACTACCATGCAACACTGTTTACTACCATGCAACACTGCTACCATACAGCACTGTTTACTACCATACAACACTGTTTACTACCATGCAACACTGTTTACTACCATGCAACACTGCTACCATACAGCACTGTTTACTACCATACAACACTGTTTACTACCATGTAACACTGTTTACTACCATCACACTGACCTACAGCACTGTTTACTACCATACAACACTGTTTACTACCATGCAACACGTTTACTACCATGCAACAACTGCTACCATACAGCACTGTTTACTACATACACACTGTTATACCTGTAACACTGTTTACTACCATGCAACACTGCTACCATACAGCACTGTTTACTACCATACAACACTGTTTACTACCATGCAACACTGTTTACTACCATGCAACACTGTTTACTACCATGCAACACTGTTTACTACCATGCAACACTGCTACCATACAGCACTGTTTACTACCATACACACTGTTTACTACCATGAACACTGTTTTACCTCACACTGACCAAGCACTGTTTACTACCATACAACACTGTTTACTACCATGTAACACTGCTACCATACAGCACTTTTTACTACCATACAACACTGTTTACTACCATACAACACTGTTTACTACATGCAACATGTCCATACACACTGTTTACTACCATACAACACTGTTTACTACCATGCAACACTGTTTACTACCATGTAACACTGTTTACTACAGCAACATGCTCAACAGCACTGTTTACTACCATGCAACACTGTTTACTACCATGTAAACTTGTTTACTACCATGCAACATGTACACACACTGTTTACTACCATCGTACACTGTTTACTACCATGTAACACTGTTTACTACCATGCAACACTGTTTACTACCATGCACACTGTCTACAGACACTGTTTACTACCATACATCACTGTTTACTACCATTCAACACTGTTTACTACCATACAACACTGTTTACTACCATGCAACACTGTTTACTACCATGCAGCACTGTTTACTACCATGCAACACTGTTTACTACCATGTAACACTGTTTACTACCATGCAGCACTGTTTACTACCATGTAACACTGTTTACTACCATGAAACATTGTTTACTACCATGTAACACTGTTTACTACCATGTAACACTGTTTACTACCATGTAACACTGTTTACTACCATGCAGCACTGTTTACTACCATGCAACACTGTTTACTACCATACAGCACTGTTTACTACCATGCAACACTGTTTACTACAACACACGTTACTGCCATGTACCTGTTTACTACACAACAGTTACTTCCGTGCAACACTGTTTACTACCATGCAACACTGTTTACTAACATACAGCACTGTTTACGTCCATGCAACACTGTTTACTACCATACAACACTGTTTACTTCCATGCAACACTGCTTACTTCCATACAACACTGTTTACTACCATGCAACACTGTTTACTAACATACAGCACTGTTTACGTCCATGCAACACTGCTTACTTCCATACAACACTGTTTACTACCATGCAACACTGTTTACTACCATACAGCTCTGTTTACTACCATACAGCACTGTTTACTACCATGCAACACTGTTTACTACCATACAACACTGTGTACTGCCATGTAACACTGTTTACTACCATGCAACACTGTTTACTTCCGTGCAACACTGTTTACTACCATGCAACACTGTTTACTAACATACAGCACTGTTTACGTCCATGCAACACTGTTTACTACCATACAACACTGTTCTGCTTTAATTAATGAAACTGTTAATACATGAACAATGTTTAGCTAACCTTGCAATTTTACTGGATGTCTGATCAACGCAACACTGTTATACCATCATTACGTTTACTACAATTGAACAGTATCTGGCCATTCAACATGCTACAGCAAATGTTTACTATCAAAAAACACTGTTTACGTGCAACTTTTACATGCACACAGTCGTTGTAATAACATGAAAAATCAAACATAATGTGGAGGGTACACACTAGACAAGTCGACTGTCATGAATCAAGTACAAAATGTACAATTTGTTCACATTAACAGAAATTTGGGATATTGAATTGTTTTAACGAAACTTTGTATTCATTACTACGACAAAGTGATCGAACCTGAACCACACAAATGAGTACACATAGAAAGGGCATATAATTGCAAGTCAGAAAGTCGATTTGTTAGCGATGTGAAACTGTGAGACATATTGCAAGTGTGAAAATAACAACAACAAGGAAGGAAGTGAAAACAAATCGAGTAATAGTGAAGGTTGGCATATCATTGGCCTCCAGGAAGTATATGCAATAGGCTGTGTATAAATAATAGATGTGAATTACACAGAAGTGAACACTGAGGCATGAGAGATAATATATATATATAATATATATATATATATATATATATATATATATATATATATATTATTATATATATATATATGCCGCCACTCCCCCACACACGTACCAAAACACATACACATACCATGAAAGATTATAATGTATATATTTGCAGACTTACTGAGGTTTTAATACTTGGTGCTGCGTCCTTTACGCTTAATCACGTCCCTCAGCCATGTAGGAAGACTCTCACAAACTCTTGAGGATTTGGGAAGGTATATTATTCCATGCCTCATGTACAGCAGCCTCCAGCCGTGGGATGGAAATGATATCCTTGCCAGTAAACTTCTTTTCACTATTAACCAGAGGTTCTCAATAAGGTTTAGGTCTGGGAAATTGCCTGGCCAGTCAGTAAAGAACCTCACTTTGCAGTCCTTAAGCCACTGAACTACAGATTTGGCGGTATGACACGGTGCTCCCTCATGTACTTGTTAAACGCCTTAGGTAAATTGACACACAATAACTCCAGGTAATTATACTGGTTCATATAATAATTTTTGGGAAGCACAAAGAGTTCACCAACACTCTGAGCATTGAAACACCCCCAAACCACGAGCGAGTCTGTGTGTTTGGTTGTCCCACAGGTGTAGCGTGGGTCTAGTGGGTTACTACCTCTGGGCCAGTACACATGTCCCCCACGGTTACAGGTGACAGTGAAGGTTGCTTCATTACTCCATAGTTCATATGACCACTGTTGAGGATTCCAGTGAAGATGTTTCTTTGCATAATCCAGCCTACGTTTCTTCTGTAGCTTGGAGATAATCGGTTTCTTAACCTGGCGGTGACTACTGTAGCCCAGTTCTAACACACGTCTGTTAACTGTTCTTACAGACACCTCTGAGAGAAGATGTGGGTTCTTTTCTTTCAATTCTCTAGCAGTTATCTTAGGTGTACTCTCTAACTGTGGTCAGTGGTCAGTCGTCACATGAGGTCACAGACCCTGAGCTGCTTTGGGGATTAGTGTGGACGGTTACAAAGCATGGCTTGTTTTTTTCTGTGTTTTAATAATTGAGGTTGGAGAATTGAAGGAGGAAGTCTTGCTTCTCCAGGAGGAAATTAGGAGGCTGAAGGTTCACCTCAATGGGTTTGGGAGTGCGAGGTGGCTGGAATTGTGGAAGGGAATGAGGCTACCAGTAGCGAGGTGCAGTCTGTCTCTCACTGCGAGGAGGCTGTAGGTGAGGAGGTAGCAACGGCTACCAGCAGTGAGGTGCAGTCCAGCACCTGCTACAAGTGGCAAGTGGTTCCCAGTAATGGGAAAAGCATCAAACTAAGGAAAGTCAAGAGAGAATATTTGAAGGTAGGAAATCGCTTCTCTGTTCTTCAGGATGAGTGTACTTCAGTGGCCAGTGAAGGTAAAGGTACTACTGCCCCTGCAAATAGAGGTAAGCACATTCTTGTGGTTGGTGACTCACAGGTGAGATATATTTACCGTGCTTTCTGTAATAGGAATAAAAAGGTAAGAGATAGAGTGTGCTTCCCTGGAGCTGGTGTTAGTGACATAGTCAACAGGCTGGATAATATCATGTCAGGTAATGAGAGCAAGCCTATTGTCTGTCTCAGTGCTGCTGGAAATGATATTGGGAAGTGTAGGAGAGAAGAGCTGCTAGATAAGTACAGGTCAGCTATAGATTTAATTAAGTCTAAGGGAGGGGTCCCAATCATATTTAGCAACTTGCCTAGAAGGGGAGTGGGCATTGAATGGCTGTCTAGTGCAATTGGTTTAAATTGCTGCCTAGAAAGATACTGCAAGGAACTTGCAATCCCATTCATTGACAACGAGACAACGTTCATAGCAAACACGATATGTATGCAAGGGATGGGATATATCTCTCTGAGGCACGGGTGGTAGCACTTGCAAACTCGATCGAGAGGGCCATTACTGAAATGCCTAAGATTTTAAACTGATAGAGGATAGAGGTATGGGTGTGTGTGGGAAACAGTAAGGTTGCAACACTAAGGATGAAAACAGCAAATGTATAAAAGACATTCGCCATGAAGTTATAAATGAAGACAATAGATCAGGTCAGCAAACAAAGGGAGACAGCAGAGGGCAGCAAGGGACTAGCTTCCTTAAGGTCTACTATACTAATAGCAGGAGTGTAAGAAATAAGATAGATGAGCTAAGATTAATTGCAAGTGCAGAAAACATAGATATTATTGCTATAACAGAGACCTGGCTCAGTCTGAAAGAGAGATGCTTTCTGAATGTCACATACAAGGCTATAAATTATTCCACACTGACAGGGTCAACAGGAAGGGTGGTGGAGTAGCGATGTATTCCAGAGACAGTTTAAATTGTTGTGTTAGACAAGATATAAAATTAGAAGCTACAGCCACTGAATCTGTTTGGTTACAGCTTCTCGAGGGCCGTGAAAAACTAATTTTGGGTGTGATTTACAGGGCCCCAAATGTTGATAGGGAGTGCAGTAAACTTCTATGGGACGAAATTCGTAAGGCATTCATACGAAAATGTTGTGATAATGGGAGATTTCAACTATAGACAGATTGACTGGAGCAATTTGACAGGAAATGTAGAGTCAAGTGACTTTCTAGATACGATTCAGGATTGTTTTTTAGAACAGTTTGTGACAGAACCAACTAGAGGAAACAATCTGCTTGATTTGGTTCTTGCCAGCAAGGAAATGCTAATTAATAATCTTAAGGTTAATGATGAGCTTGGGGAAAGTGATCACAAATCACTCAGTTTTAATATACCATGGAATTCCTCTAATAATGTTAATAAAGTCTCTGTCCCTGACTTCCACTTGGCTGATTTCATAGGACTGAAAAATTACTTGGGTGAGCTGAACTGGAATGAACTGACTATGGGTCAGGTAGGTGAAGATTGCCGATATGACGTTTTCCAGAGCATAGTTCTAGCTGCTCAAATAACTTATGTTCCTAACAGGGAAATCAGATCAAACAGAAATGATCCTAAATGGATGAAAAATAGATTAAAACATCTCATTGGTCAAAAGAGAGGCACATATAGGCAAGTCAAAAGAGGAGAGGGACAATTAAGAAATCAATATATTCAGTTAAAGAGAGAAATAAAAAAGGGAATTAGAAAAGTAAAAAGAGATTATGAGGTTAAAGGTGCAAGAGAATCGAAGACTAACCCAAAAGTATTCTTTCAGGTATACAGAAGTAAGATCAGGGACAAGATAGGCCCACTCAAAAGTTACTCGGGTCAGCTCATTGACAGTGATAAGGAAATGTGTAGAATTTTTAACACATACTTCCTCTCAGTTTTTACACAGGGAGATACCAACGATATTCCATAAATAATAAATTATGTAGAACAGGACGATAATAAACTATGCACAATTAGGGTCACAAGTGACATGGTCCTTAGGCAGATAGATAAATTAAAACCTAACAAATCCCCAGTCCCTGATGAACTGTATGCAAGGGTTGTAAAGGAATGTAAAGAGGAGCTTAGCAAACCTCTGGCTAATCTTTTCAACATATCACTACAGACTGGCATGGTGCCAGATAAGTGGAAAATGGCAAATGTGATACCTATTTTCAAAGCAGGTGACAGGTCCTTAGCTTCGAACTATAGACCAATAAGCCTAACCTCCATAGTGGGAAAATTGATAGAATCAATAACTTCCGAGGCAGTTCGTAGCCACCTTGAAAAGCATAAATTAATCAACGAATCTAAGCATGGTTTTACAAAAGGGTGTTCCTGCCTTACAAATTTATTAACTTTTTTCGCTTAGGTATTTGAGGAGGTAGATCATGGTAATGAATATGATATTGTGTATATGGACTTCAGTAAGGCCTTTGACAGGGTCCCACATCAGAGACTATTGAGGAAAATTAAGGCACATGGAACAGGAGAAGAAATTTTTTCCTGGATAGAGGCATGGTTGACAAATAGGCAACAGAGAGTTTGTATAAATGGGGAGAAATCAGAGTGGGGAAGCGTCACGAGCGATGTTCCACAGCGGTCAGTGTTGGGGCCCCTGTTGTTTACAGTCTACATAGGCGACATTGATGAGGGCATAAAGAGCGACATAAGTAAGTTTGCCGATGACACCAAAATAGGCCGTCGAATTCATTCTGACGAGGACATTAGAGCACTCCAGGAAGATTTGAATAGACTGATGCAGTGGTCAGAGAAGTGGCAGATGCAGTTTAATATAGACAAATGCAAAGTTCTAAATGTTGGACAGGAAAATAACCATGCCACATTAAACTAAATAATGTAGATCTTAATATTACTGATTGCGAAAAAGATTTAGGAGTTCTGGTTAGCAGTAATCTAAAACCAAGACAACAGTGCATAAGTGTTCACAATAAAGCTAACAGAATCCTTGGTTTCATATCAAGAAGCATAAATAATAGGAGTCCTCATGTTGTACTTCAACTCTATATATCCTTGGTTAGGCCTCATTTAGATTATGCTGCACAGTTTTGGTTACCGTATTACAGAATGGATATAAATGCTCTGGGAAACGTACAAAGGAGGATGACAAAGTTGATCCCATGTATCAAAAATCTTCCCCATGAGGATAGAATGAGGGCCCTGAATCTGCACTCTAGAGAGGTGCAGAATTAGGGGGGATATGACTGAGGTGTATAAATGGAAGACAGGAATAAATAAAAGGGATGTAAATAACGTGCTGAAAATATCTAGCCTAGACAGGACTCGCAACAATGGTTTTAAATTGGAAAAATTCAGATTCAATAAGGATACAGGAAAACACTGGTTTTGTATTAGAGTTGTGGATGAGTGGAATATACTCCCGAGTATATAAAGGTTAGATAAATACATGAGTGGGTGTGGGTGGGTGTGAGTTGGACCTGATTGGCTTGTGCTGCTGGGTCAATTGCCGTGTTCCTTAAGTGAATGTGACCTGACCTGACTAGGTTAGGGCATTGGCTTAAGGCGGTAGGAGACTTGAATCTGCCTCGCATGGGCCAGTGGACCTGTTGCAGTGTTCCTTCTTTCTTATGTTCTTATAACACAGTTAAGGTAGGAACAGATGTCTTCTTCGAGGGGCAAGGCCGAGGTTTGGCAGACGGTAATTCGACACCGTCACCAGCCTTGAAACGCTGAACCCAGTTCCTCACTGAACGCTCAAGCACAAACATTGTTCACTATTTCTTCAGTTTGGTGCCCAGCTTTGTGAAGCCCTCTGATTTGAGCTGTAGTTCCAGGTGTTAAAGACTTCCTTTTACCCATAATCAAACATGTATAGCCCCAAAATCAAAAAGAACACTAGACAAAAGATGATGTGGATGAGAGACAAAAGTGCAACACTTCCTCTTACCAAGGCAGCCACACGAGCACTGAGGATACACTGTGGAGTGTGGCAGCGGGCTGCTACCCCGCACAATGCACTGACGAAAGAAGATCTCCCAGTATGGTAGGCCTTTTGATTTTCATGACGGCATTATGCCGGGACTCTCACCCTGCATAATGCCATGACTTACACTGTATATATATAAGATTAGTGCAACTTATCTTAGGAGCAAAGTGTTTGCAAAAGATCAAGGAGACGGGAGAGTGAGACACTCTCACAGGAAGGCAGTGAGCAACAAGAGACCACCACTTCTCTGCCAGTTGCACGGAATGTTCATCTAGTTGGGATTGCATCAGGTTGTGATGGCACCAGTCTCTTCATGCTCGAAAATAAGGGTCAATCACTTCTGGAAGCTATCAGTATTAGAGTAAATAGCATTTACTAGCACTTAATAGCATTTACTAAGGTGTAGGTGAGTTAACTTAAGGTACGACGGCAGGCTAGTTTGGGGCTCCACCAGTACACACAAATGAACGTGCACACGCGAATACTCACCTACTCAGGTGTTTGTTCAGGCACTTGTAGAAACAGACGATGTAGTATCAGTGACAGGTAGATTGCCTTAGGAGTAAAGGAAGAGGTTTATTTTTCGGGCACACACTCACTTTCTCTCACACAAACTAGGTAGCTAGGAATCTAGGACATAAGTATTCTAGGAAGAATGATGAACATAGAATGAAATAGCATGTAGGCTGTTGAGTCATCATCAGGTTAAAGTTAGGCCAGAGAACCACATCTACACACGGACCATGCAAACATTATGACCATCCATACTCTTGCAAAATGCACACACATGTTCCCACACGCACTCAAACCCAAAACTAATGCTCACACAAGCACATGTACGCACACACATGTAGTCCCCATATTTAAGAAAGGAAACAGAAATGAGGCACTAAACTACAGACCTGTGTCTCTGACATGTATTGTGTGCAAAGTCATGGAGAAGATTATCAGGAGGAGAGTGGTGGAACACCTGGAACGAAACATGATTATAAATGAAAACCAGCATAGGTTCATGGAAGGCAAATCCTGTGTCACAAACCTTCTGGAGTTTTATGACAAGGTAACAGAAGTAAGACACTAGAGAGAGAGGGGTGGGTTGATTGCGTTTTCCTAGACTGCAGGAAGGCCTTTGACATAGTTCCCCACAAGAGATTAGTGCAGAAGCTGGAGGATCAGGCGCATACAACAAGGAGGGCACTGCAATGGATCAGAGAATACCTGACAGGGAGGCAACAACGAGTCATGGTACGTGAAGAGGTATCACAGTGGGCGCCTGTGACGAGCGGGGTCCCACAGGAGTCAGTTCTAGGACCAGTGCTATTTTTGATATATGCGAACGACATGATGGAAGGAATAGACTCTGAAGTGTCCCTATTTGCAGATGATGTGAAGTTGATGAGAAGAATTAAATCGGATGAGGATGAGGCAGGACTGCAAAGAGACCTGGACAGGCTGGACATGTGGTCCAGAAACTGGCTTCTCGAATTCAACCCTGCCAAATGCAAAGTCATGAAGATTGGGGAGGGGCAAAGAAGACCGCAGACAGAGTATAGACTAGGTGGACAAAGACTACAGATCTCACTCAGGGAGAAAGACCTTCGGGTGACCATAACACCGAGCACGTCACCGGAGGCACACATCAACCAAATAACTGCAGCAGCATACAGGCGCCTGGCAAACCTGAGAATAGCGTTCCGATACCTTAATAAGGAATCGTTCAAGACACTGTACACTGTGCATGTTAGGCCCATACTGGAGTATGTAGCACCAGTCTGGAATCCACACCTGGTCAAGCACGTCAAGAAGTTAGAGAAAGTACAAAGGTTTGCAACAAGGCTAGTCCCAGAGCTCAGGGGAATGTCGTACGAGGAAAGGTTGAGGGATATCGGACTGACGACACTGGAGGACAGAAGGGTCAGGGGAGACATGATAACGACATACAAGATACTGCGGGGAATAGACAAGGTGGACAGAGATAGGATGTTCTAGAGGGGGGACACAGAAACAAGGGGTCACAACTGGAAGCTGAAGACTCAGACGAGTCAAAGGGACGTCAGGAAGTATTTCTTCAGTCATAGAGTCGTCAGGAAGTGGAATAGCCTAGCAAGTGAAGTAGTGGAGGCAGGAACCATGATTGTTTTAAGAAGAGGTATGACAAAGCTCAGAAAGCAGAGAGGGAGAGGACCTAGTAGCGATCAGTGAAGAGACGGGGCCAGGAGCTGAGTCTCGACCCCTGCAACCACAATTAGGTGAGTACATACACACACACACACACCTCACTGTGACTTGATAATACCCTACCCATTCCCTTCCCTACACCTCTATTTCTTTCCTCTCTCTCGCCTTTTCTCTTCCTCTCTCTCCTTTCCCCCAATCCCCATCTCTTTTCCTTCTTCTCTCCCGCCTTCCCTTCCTCCCTTAATTTCCCTCTTGCTCCCTTCTCACTTTTCTCCACCTCCCCATCACTCTCCCAGTCCCCCTCCCACACTCTCCCCCTTATTGTTAAGGTAGCACTGAAGGTAGGTTGGGCAAATATCCTATTAATGTAAATAAATAGTATAAAATGCCGACACAATGGAAAAAAAACACATAAGCGGTGTAATGTGGTCCTTTATTGACAACGTTTCGCCCACACAATTGGTTTTATCAAGTAGCAAACAGATCTATATGGATGAAAGCTACACGAGTATTTATAGGATGGAGTCAGGTGGAGAATGCTGAGTAGGTTGGATCTGATAAGGACCTGCACGGGACTAGCGGGTGCATATGTAATTATGTGGGATAATGATGAAGTTTCTTAGCAAGGGGTTCAGTTATGGTATAGAAGCCGTTGTTTTATTTGTTGAAGTTGTTGGATTTACATATAAGTGATAATTCCAGGATTCTGCGGTATTGAGTGTTGTCTTCTCTGGCGATAAGTCTTGCGTTTCTGCAGTTGATTAAATGGTTATGTTAATTTCGGTGTTAAACACAGGCATTTCTTAAATCGTCCGATCTGCCTGCGGACTGGTGTTCTGAAATATATGTTTCGAGGTTTCTGGATGTTTCGCCCTGGTATAATTTGCTGTAGTCATTACCCCCCCCCCCTGCAGAGGATTGAAGCTTGTCCTATCTATTACTGGTAATGTCCTTGATGGTGGTGGATGTGGAGGTAGATGCTTGGAATGAGGAATTGGAAAAGATATTGGAAACGTGTTTGGCAATGGAGTCGGTGGGGAGGACTATGAATCTCCTCTCGGCAGTGTCTTCTCTGGGTGTGTTAAAGATGATACATTCCCTGCGTCTGTACTGTAATGAAGTGACGAGTACAGTGAAGTTTAAAAAATACTTGTTCAATTAGAGAGCATTCTTCCTAAAGTAACTCATTGCTGCAGATTCGGAGTGCACGCAGGGAAAACCTACAATTACATCACGTTTAATTTTGGTGTCGTGGTGAGAGTAGAAGTGGAGAAGATAGTGTTGGTTGGTAGGTTTTCGATAGACTTTAATTAAAACGAAGTTCCTGGTCAGTTTTGCAGAGAAGAACATCAAGGAGAGGAAGAGTGTTGTCGATTTCATCTTTTAGTGTGAATCGGATTGAGGGCTCGACCTGGTTTGAACTTGTGTTGGAGAGTGAACGTTGAAGCGTCTGGGAGTTATGACGAGAATGTCGTCAACATAAGGGAGCCAGGTGACAGAAGAGGGAATAATAAAGGAAAATCGTTCGGCTTCCAGATGTTCCATGTACAGGTTCACCAGTACGGTAGTAAGTGGCTAACCCATGGGTACTCCAAAAGTCTGCTGAAAGAGCTGATTTTCGAAAGAGAAACACGTAAAGTCAGCACATGGTTCAAAAAGGTCGATGAAATCGCTGGCTGGAATAGGAAGATCAAGTGAATCGTCAGTTTTCCTGCGCAAGACATCGATGGCTTGTGTAGTAGGTACTATGGTGAATAGGGATGTTACGTCAAGGCTGGAAAGTTTCTTGTTCCTAATGTTGATGTTGCGAATGCAACTGAGGCCACCCGAGTGTTTAAGATGTGCTGGACTGATAGTGCCCAAGAGTTTAGAGGGGTGTTTAGCGAGAATTCCTGAGAGTTGGTGGGGAGCACTGCCTATTCCCGAGGACATGGACCTCAATGGGATACCTGGCTTGTGAGTTTTTGGCAGGCCATTCATTCTGACAGGTCTGGGTTGCTGGGAATCGTGTACTGAGTCCTGAACGAGGCGAGTCCTGTGAAGAAATGTTTTGGTAAGGTTGTCCACTTGGTTTGTTGTGAGAAGTTTGTAGGTATCTGGATCATTAAGTGGACTGAGCATTTTGTTCCTGTAATCGTCAGTGTTCAAGATTACGACACCACCTCCATTATCAGCTGTGGTAACCCTGACGGTCGTGTATTCTGCTAAAGCTTTTAGTGCAATGATGTAATGTCGAGGTATGACTGGGGAGATGTGTGCTGAGATGATGCCTTGAAGATAGCCTTTATGGAAATCGGAGTCATTGTGTCTGTAGTTTTTAGAGATGAAATTGACGTCTTGTATCGGTTTCGTGTTTCCTGTGCCAAATTTGAATCCTAATTTGAGAGCTTCGGTTTCTGTGCTTGACAGCGGACGCGATGAAAGATTTTGAATAATTTCAGGTCTTCCTAAACCCAGATAGATCTGTTTGTGACTTGATAAGCCCACTGTGTGGGCGAAACGCTGTCAGTAAAGGATCATATTATATTACTAATGTTTTTATTTTTCCATTGTGTCGGTATTTTATACCATTTATTTCCACAGTTGCTCTTTGCTGCTGACTCTGTGCATTTGGGAGTTTCTGAAGAGAAGTTGCAGAGGTTGGTTAATGAGTTTGGTAGGGTATGCAAAAAAAGAAAATTAAAAGTGAATATAGGAAAGAGCAAGGTGATGAGCATAAAAAAAAATAGGAAGTGTGTGTGGAGGAGGTGAATGTATTCAGATATTTCGGAATGGATGTGTCAGCAGATGTGTCTATCCAAGATGAGGTGAATCATAAAGTTGATGAGGGGAAAAGGAAAAGTGGTGCACTTAGGAGTCTGTGGAGACAAATAACTGTCAATGGAAGCAAAGAGGGGAATGTACGAAAGTACAGTTACACCAACGGTGTGAAGCATGGGTGATGAATGTTGCAACAAGGGGAAGGCTGGAGGCAGTGGAGATGTCATGTCTGAGGGGAATATATGGTGTGAATATAATGCAGAGAATTCGTAGTTTGGAAATATGGAGGATGTGCGGGATTACCAAAATTATTATCCAGAGGGCTGAGGAAGGGATGTTGAGGTGATTCGGACATGTAGAGAGGTTAGAACATAATAGAATGACTTCGAGAGTGTATAAATCTGTAGTGTAGATAAGGCGGGTTAGGGGTCGGCCTAGGAAAGGTTGGATGGAGGGGGTAAAGGAGGTTTTGTGTGCGAGTGGCTTGGACTTCCAGCAATCATGCGTGAGCATGTTTAATAGGAGTGAATAGAGACAAATGGTTTTTAGCCGGTGGGAGACGGCCGATGTGTTTACTAAAAAAATATACATGTATATATAAATCATGCCGAACAAGTAAAACTGGTCAGTTAGAAAGAACTTATTTAAAATTAAGTCCTTTCTAAAAAAAATTTGTATACGTTTAATAGGTATTTTTTCATTTATATTAATTGAAAAAATAATAATTTTGTACCAAAAGTACCTTAGAAAACTTTCCTATCCTTATTATAACCACGCAGTTTAATTCAGCATAATGCAACTAAATATTTTAGATAAGTGTACAGTAATTTAATACTAAAGAACCACAACGAAATATATTTTTTTCGTTAGGTTCAGAATGATTCTTACGAAATTATTGCATACGTAAATTTTCACTTGCCTTATTCGGCAAGAATATGAATTAATATTTTTGTGTTATTAAAGTCATGGATGGCAGGTTCATTATGCATAATTATATGTAATTTAAATAAAGATGTCTCACTCATTTTAATTAGTTTCCACCGAGTTTTCTAATTGTGTTTTCTCTGTCTCTGTGTATATCATGTTTACATAGAACAAGCAAAGGGAAAAATGGATGGTTGAGGCAATATGGTATGGTAGCAGGAGAAATGTCATCAGCAGCAAAAGCAATAGCAAGAATATGCAACAGCGTTAGCTAATAGCAGTTGCTGATGCAATAGTACTAGCAGGAGTATCACTAGCAATGACCACTGCACTAACATTTGCAGTAATACCTCCACTAGTATACCAGCACCGTAACCTCGACTACCACTGTCACTGCAACCAGTATCACCACTATCACTGCAACCAGTACCACCACTATCACTGCAACCAGTACCACCACTATCACTGCAACCAGTACCACCACTATCACTGTAACCAGTACCACCACTATCACTGCAACCAGTACCAATACTATCACTGCAACCAGTACCACCACCACCAACAACAAAACTATCACCTGTATCACAACCTCTACGCAGACTACCATTAATTGCATCAATACTACCACTACAACTACCACTACTTTAAACAAAAAAAGAAAAAAGTCACAATACCGTGCCTGGAATGATAAACAAATAACCCGCACATAGAAAAGAGGAGCCTACGACAACGTTTCGGTCCGACTTGGGCATTTACAAAGTTACACTAACGAAAAGGAGAGCAGGATGGGCGTATATAGGCAGGAGGTGGTAGTAGTAGTAGTATTAGTGACTGGTCTTCTGCTAAAACTGTCTTCCCTACTTCCAACTTTAACAGTCGCCGTCTGGTTGAATCCTCCCTAATACACAACTTTCCTTGTATGAATCTTAGTCCTGGCTTCATCTCTATAGATGTCTTCCTCTCCCACTACATTGTAAAATGCTCCAAACTTCAGAACACTCGTGACCTAACCTGATTCCTCCTTTTTCTTCTTCTCCCTCTTCTCCTTTACTCTTTCCTTTTTTTCTCCTTTGCTTTGTCTTTCTTCTGCCCTGTGTATTTGATCCTTCTTTATTTATTTATTTATTTATTCTCCCCCCCCCTCGGTGTTCTTGCTCTTACCCTCTGTGGGCACCTAGCTCCGTTGTGGGCACCTAGCTTCGCTGTGGGCACCTAGCTCCCTTGCAGTGCTCCTCTTTCTTAGTAATTGACTGACTCCTCCTCCTCTTACTACTTCCCTACTACTACTACCTACCACCTCCAGTACTACCTCCATTACTACTACTCTTACTACTACTACTACTACTACCACCTCCTGCCTATATATACCCATCCTGCTCTCCTTTTCGTTAGTGTAACTTTGTAAATGGTCCAAGGCGGACCGAAACGTCGTCGTAGGCTCCTCTCCACTATGTGCGGGTTGTTTGTGTACCACTACTTTTATTACAACACTACCACAATTAGCACCACTTACAGCAGCATATATCAGAGTTTACAGGCATATAAGAATACAACTGCATGTAATGATATGAGTATAAAGTTTTGTGAAACATTTCCCGTTTAGGCCCCGTCGAGCGCAGGACAATCGCTACTGAGAAAAAACTCATTACTTTGTAAAACATGGTATGATAAGCTCCACCTAACGCTTAGTTGATGCTAATCACATCTTAAACTATAAACGAAAGCACCACATTGGGAAATAAATAGCCAATATCTGATTCTGAAAGTCAGGGTTACACGGCCATTCACCCAAAGCGTGACTTCCAAAATCGGCCTTGAGTTTCTGCACCAAGTTGTTGGTTTTCTGATCTTTAAAACCTATTGATTACATCAACCTCATTAGGGCGGCATTTTTCCTTTACATTACCGAAAGTAAAAATAATAATAATAATAATAATAATAATAATAATAATAATAATAATAATAATAATAATAAAATTATTATTATTATACTATTATTATTTTTATTAATAATAATAATAATAATAATAATAATAATAAATTATTATTATTATTATTATTATTATTATTATTATTTTTATTAATAATAATAATAATAAATTAGCTCTGTGAAGACCTGTTTGTGTGCTCTTGAGTGGTGACCTGTACTTTGAGTGCTGACCTGTACTTAACTCTGTGAAGAAGTGTCTTGTTTGCTCCCGTGGACTGAACCAAGATGCCCTCCATCGAGCAACTTTACCAGCAACTTAAGGAAGAATTGAAGGCAGCGAAGATGGAGATACGGCGATTGACCGAGGAAAACAAGAGGATTCGTAGTAGTCCTCCTGTTTCGAGATCTCAGGTCAAGAAGGGATCGTGGTCAGTGGCTGGACAGCAGGGGACGACGAAGTTGACGATCAAGAAGACGAATGGAAAGCCAGAAACGATGAAGAAGAAAGAGACTGCTGTGGAAACTCCCGTGGAAACCTCCAACGCATTCTCGTGCTACCCGACGAATGTGAGTCTACTACTGGATCGTCACGACGAACGACAAGGAAGGTAAGAATATGTTGTTGTTGGGGATAGCCAGGTTAGATACATGGATAGGGCATTCTGCTTGAAGGACAGGAGTAGGAGACAAAGGGTATGCTTTCCTGAGGCTGGGATGGAGGACATTGTTAGCCGGCCTGACAACATCATGAACGGTAATGGGATCAATCCTATTATTTGCCTCAGTGCTGGAGGCAATGATGTAGGCAAGCGTAGAAGTGAGGATTTAGTTAGAAAGTTCAGGACAGCTATAGACATGATTAGGAAGAAGGGGGGGCGCCCTGTTATATGTGGCATTTTGCCAAGAAGAGGTGTTGGTAATGAATGGTTGTCCAGAGCAATTGGTATTAATTGTTGGCTGGATAAACACTGTAAGGATAATGCAGTACCATACATTGACAACTGGGACAACTTCTATGGCCGAAATGACATGTATGCCAGGGATGGGGTTCACTTATCCAGGGCAGGTGTGGTTTTCTTGCTAACTCAGTTGAGGGGGTTGTTAGGACTTTAAACTAGGATTAGTTAGAGGTATGGGTTTAGAAATGATTAATAATGAGTATGGATATATTGACTTATGCTCTGATATTAAGAATCTTAATAGTAACTGTCATGGAGTAACTCTGGTAATGATAATTTCAGAAATTGTGTAAAAACAAAGATGAATAGGAAAAATGTGCAGAAGAAAAAACATATGATGGTATTTTATGCTAACAGTCGAAGTGCAAGAAATAAAATTAATGAACTACGCTTGGTAGCATGTGCTGGGAACTTTGATATCATTGCATTAACTGAAACGTGGTATGATTTAAAGAGTCGGGATATGACTGCTGAGTGTAATATTCAGGGATTTAAGTTATTTAATGTGGATAGATGTAATGGGAAGGGGGGAGGAGTTGCATTGTATGTTCGAGAAAATATTAATTGTTGCATAAAAAAAGGTATAAAAATAGATGGAGCAGTAACAGAGTCTGTTTGGGTAGAGTTCGTGGAGGGTCAAGAAAACTAATTCTAGGTGTAATATACCGACCTCCAGGCTTGGATCACGATAGAGGAGACTTCTTTGGGACGAAATTGTTAGGGCTTCTGGACACAGTAACGTAGTCATAGTAGGGGATTTTAACTTTAGCCAAATTGACTGGAATTCTTTGACAGGTAATCTAGAGTCCAGTGACTTCATGGAAACAGTTCAGGACTGTTTTCTGAAACAGAGTGTAACTGAACCTACCAGGGTAATAATTTGTCTAGACCTAGTCTTGTCAAATAAGGAAACACTAGTGAATAATCTGGAGATCACTGAAGAGCTTGGCGCAAGTGATCACAAATCCATCACCTTTAGCATTAATTGGGAATGCAAGAATAATGATAATACAGTAAAAATCCCCGATTTTCGTTCTGCCGATTATAATGGACTTAGGGAACATCTGTCTAATCTTGATTGGGGTTATCTAGCTAATGATTTTATTGACGATAATCATACTTATGAATATGAAGGGATCTGCTTTTATGATTGTTTTCTTAATAATGTACACAGTGCCCAGAGTATATACATTCCCCAGAGAGAAATTAGGTCTAATAATAACGATCCCAAATGGGTTAACAGGAGGTTAAAGCATCTATTAGGGGAGAAAAGCATCAACAATCAACAGGAATTTATAGGCGCATCAGAAGAGGAGAGGTTAACCTTACTGACCAATATGTTCAGCTTAAAAGAGAAGTAAAAAAGGCGATTAGAAAGGCTAAACGTGACTATGAAATTAGAGTCGCTAATGAATCAAAGACTAATCCAAAGGGGTTCTTTCAAGTGTATAGGACGAAGGTGAAGGAAAAAGTAGGACCTCTGAAATCTGGGAATGGACAGCTGACGGATAATGAACTGGAAATGTGTTCCTTATTTAATGACTATTTTTTGTCAGTTTTTACACAGGAAGATGTAAATGAGATTCCAGTAATTAACAATTATTTAGTTCCTGATGAATTTAAGTTAACTAATATTACTGTCACGAGGGACATGGTTATTAAACAGATAGACAAACTGAAACAAAATAAGTCCCCGGGACCCGATGAGTTGTTTTCAAGGGTACTTAAGGAATGCAAGATGGAGCTTAGTCAGCCATTGGAAATAAATGGTATAAAATACCGACACAATGGCAATATAAACACAAATGCAGTATAATGTGATCCTTTATTGACTACGTTTCGCCCACACAGTGGGCTTTTTCAAGTCACAAACAGAACTACCTGGGGTGGAAGGAAAGCGAGTATTTATAGTCCGGCTCAGGTCAGGTGAAGAATGCTGCATCTGATGATGTGCCGAGTTGGGTTGTAGAGTCTAAAAACTTGGGTAGCTTGGAAAGGAGACTGGACAAGTTTGTGAGCAGACCTTCTACAGTGTTCTTATGTGGGATAGCGATGAAGAAGTTTCTTGGCAAGTGGTTCAGCTATGTTATAGAAGCCACTATTCTGGTTGAAGTTGTCGGATATAGAAATAAGTGAGGATTCCAGGATTCTTCGGTATTGGGTGTTGTCTTCTGTGGCGATAAGTCTTGAGTTTCTGTAGTTTATCAAGTGGTTGTGTGAATTACGGTGTTGTACGCATGCATTCCTTGTGTCGTCAGACCTGCTTGCGTATTGGTGTTCTGAAATACGTGTTTGGAGGTCCCTTGATGTTTCGCCCACGTATAACTTGTTGCAGTCATTACAAGGGATTATGTATACCCCTGCAGAGGATGGAGGCTTGTCCTGCCTACTACTGGTGATGTCCTTGATGGTCGTGGTTGTGGAGGTAGATACTTGGAATGATGTTTTGGCAAAGATGTTGGAAACATGTTTGGCAATGGAGTTGGTGGGAAGGACTATGTATCTCTTCTCGGCAGTGTCTTCTCTGGGTGTGTTGAAGATGAACATCAAAATGGTATACAATACCGACAGGTTGTTAGGTAAGACACATATGCAACAGTTAGACAACTTTATTCCGAAACGTTTCGCCTACACAGTAGGCTTCTTCAGTCGAATACAGAAAGTAGGCAGGAACAGTAGAGATGTGAAGACGATGTAATCAGTCCATCACCCTTAAAGTCGTAGAATTTGAGGTTGTCAGTCCCTCGGCCTGGAGAAGTTCAGTTCCATAGTCAGGAACTATCTGAAGATCAAGCGACAGTGCGGAGACTTAAATACTGTCGGAAGGAGAGGTGCAGGGTAGTAGTAGTAGTAGTAGTAGTAGTAGTGAGAGGCAACTGAGAGGTCATGTCCCTCTCAGATCCAACCCTTCTCACTTGAAAAGCTTGTCCAAGGTGTTTCCGTACCAAGATGCCACGTGTTGCAGTGTCTGACAAGATGAACATCAAAATGGTATACAATACCGACAGGTTGTTAGGTAAGACACATATGCAACAGTTAGACAACTTTATTCCGAAACGTTTCGCCTACACAGTAGGCTTCTTCAGTCGAATACAGAAAGTAGGCAGGAACAGTAGAGATGTGAAGACGATGTAATCAGTCCATCACCCTTAAAGTCGTAGAATTTGAGGTTGTCAGTCCCTCGGCCTGGAGAAGTTCAGTTCCATAGTCAGGAACTATCTGAAGATCAAGCGACAGTGCGGAGACTTAAATACTGTCGGAAGGAGAGGTGCAGGGTAGTAGTAGTAGTAGTAGTAGTAGTAGTGAGAGGCAACTGAGAGGTCATGTCCCTCTCAGATCCAACCCTTCTCACTTGAAAAGCTTGTCCAAGGTGTTTTCTGTACCAAGATGCCACGTGTTGCAGTGTCTGACAAGATGAACATCAAAATGGTATACAATACCGACAGGTTGTTAGGTAAGACACATATGCAACAGTTAGACAACTTTATTCCGAAACGTTTCGCCTACACAGTAGGCTTCTTCAGTCGAATACAGAAAGTAGGCAGGAACAGTAGAGATGTGAAGACGATGTAATCAGTCCATCACCCTTAAAGTCGTAGAATTTGAGGTTGTCAGTCCCTCGGCCTGGAGAAGTTCAGTTCCATAGTCAGGAACTATCTGAAGATCAAGCGACAGTGCGGAGACTTAAATACTGTCGGAAGGAGAGGTGCAGGGTAGTAGTAGTAGTAGTAGTAGTAGTATTTAAGTCTCCGCACTGTCGCTTGATCTTCAGATAGTTCCTGACTATGGAACTGAACTTCTCCAGGCCGAGGGACTGACAACCTCAAATTCTACGACTTTAAGGGTGATGGACTGATTACATCGTCTTCACATCTCTACTGTTCCTGCCTACTTTCTGTATTCGACTGAAGAAGCCTACTGTGTAGGCGAAACGTTTCGGAATAAAGTTGTCTAACTGTTGCATATGTGTCTTACCTAACAACCTGTCGGTATTGTATACCATTTTGATGTTCATCTTGTCAGACACTGCAACACGTGGCATCTTGGTACAGAAAACACCTTGGACAAGCTTTTCAAGTGAGAAGGGTTGGATCTGAGAGGGACATGACCTCTCAGTTGCCTCTCACTACTACTACTACTACTACTACTACTACCCTGCACCTCTCCTTCCGACAGTATTTAAGTCTCCGCACTGTCGCTTGATCTTCAGATAGTTCCTGACTATGGAACTGAACTTCTCCAGGCCGAGGGACTGACAACCTCAAATTCTACGACTTTAAGGGTGATGGACTGATTACATCGTCTTCACATCTCTCCTGTTCCTGCCTACTTTCTGTATTCGACTGAAGAAGCCTACTGTGTAGGCGAAACGTTTCGGAATAAAGTTGTCTAACTGTTGCATATGTGTCTTACCTAACAACAGTGTGTTGAAGATGTTTAGTGCTCGCCGTCTGCAGTCTCTGATGAAGTGACGAGGATAGTGGAGTTTGGAAAATACCTGTTCAATTATAGTGCATTCTTCCTCAAGGAACTCGTTGCTGCAGATTCTGAGTGCACGCAGGAAGAAGCCTATAATTACACCACGTTTGGTTTTGGTGTCGTGGTGAGAGTAGAAGTGGAGAAGATCGTTTTGGTTGGTGGGTTTTCGATAGACTTTAAAACGAAGTTCGTGGTCAGCTTTGCAGAGTAGAACATCAAGGAAAGGAAGAGTGTTGTCGACCTCTTCTTCAAGTGTGAACTGGATTGAAGGCTCGACCTGGTTGAGCTTGTCTTGGAGAGCTTCAACGTTCAAGCTCTCCAAGACAAGCTCAACCAGGTCGAGCCTTCAATCCAGTTCACACTTGAAGAAGAGGTCGACAACACTCTTCCTTTCCTTGATGTTCTACTCTGCAAAGCTGACCACGAACTTCGTTTTAAAGTCTATCGAAAACCCACCAACCAAAACGATCTTCTCCACTTCTACTCTCACCACGACACCAAAACCAAACGTGGTGTAATTATAGGCTTCTTCCTGCGTGCACTCAGAATCTGCAGCAACGAGTTCCTTGAGGAAGAATGCACTATAATTGAACAGGTATTTTCCAAACTCCACTATCCTCGTCACTTCATCAGAGACTGCAGACGGCGAGCACTAAACATCTTCAACACACCCAGAGAAGACACTGCCGAGAAGAGATACATAGTCCTTCCCACCAACTCCATTGCCAAACATGTTTCCAACATCTTTGCCAAAACATCATTCCAAGTATCTACCTCCACAACCACGACCATCAAGGACATCACCAGTAGTAGGCAGGACAAGCCTCCATCCTCTGCAGGGGTATACATAATCCCTTGTAATGACTGCAACAAGTTATACGTGGGCGAAACATCAAGGACCTCCAAACACGTATTTCAGAACACCAATACGCAAGCAGGTCTGACGACACAAGGAATGCATGCGTACAACACCGTAATTCACACAACCACTTGATAAACTACAGAAACTCAAGACTTATCGCCACAGAAGACAACACCCAATACCGAAGAATCCTGGAATCCTCACTTATTTCTATATCCGACAACTTCAACCAGAATAGTGGCTTCTATAACATAGCTGAACCACTTGCCAAGAAACTTCTTCATCGCT
The DNA here is from genome assembly GCF_026875155.1 of Cherax quadricarinatus. Classification (NCBI taxonomy): domain Eukaryota; kingdom Metazoa; phylum Arthropoda; class Malacostraca; order Decapoda; family Parastacidae; genus Cherax; species Cherax quadricarinatus. Next base: position 94,729,647 of record NC_069401.1, on the reverse strand, counting down.
ATCCCACATAAGAACACTGTAGAAGGTCTGCTCACAAACTTGTCCAGTCTCCTTTCCAAGCTACCCAAGTTTTTAGACTCTACAACCCAACTCGGCACATCATCAGATGCAGCATTCTTCACCTGAGCCGGACTATAAATACTCGCTTTCCTTCCACCCCAGGTAGTTCTGTTTGTGACTTGAAAAAGCCCACTGTGTGGGCGAAACGTAGTCAATAAAGGATCACATTATACTGCATTTGTGTTTATATTGCCATTAGTCAGCCATTAACGAGTGTATTCAATGCGTCCATCCTTACCAGTGTTGTGCCAGAGATGTGGAAGATGGCTAATGTGGTTCCTATATTCAAATCAGGGGATAAGTCCACTCCTTCAAATTACCGTCCAATAAGCCTGACATCTATAGTGGGCAAGTTATTAGAGTCAATTATAGCTGACATTATCAGAAGTCACCTTGAAGAGCATAACTTGATAAATGAATCTCAGCATGGATTCACGAGAGGTCGTTCCTGCCTGACAAACTTACTGACGTTCTTCAATAGAACATTTGAGGCAGTTGACAGTGATAAGGAATATGATATTGTTTATTTGGATTTTAGTAAAGCCTTCGACAGAGTACCTCACAAGAGACTCTTAAGAAAAGTGGCAGCTCATGGTATAGGAGGTAAAGTTCTAGCATGGATTGAGGCATGGCTTACCAATAGAAAGCAGAGAGTTACCATTAATGGAGTGAAATCTGAATGGGATTAGTCACTAGTGGCGTTCCACAAGGATCAGTTTTAGGCCCTCTCTTGTTCATAATTTACATTAATGACCTTGATGAAGGGATTACTAGTGACATGAGTAAGTTTGCTGATGATACAAAGATAGGCCGTATAATTCACTCTGAGGGGGATATCAATGAACTCCAGGACGATTTGAACAAATTAATGTCTTGGTCTGAGAAATGGCAGATGAATTTTAATGTGGATAAGTGTAAGGTACTTGCCCTTGTAATGAAAATAACCCTCGAAGCTATAATCTAGGTGAAGTAGAGCTTGGTCATACAGAATGTGAAAAAGACTTGGGAGTCATGGTAAGCAGAAATCTAAAGCCAAGACAGCAGTGCCTCAGTGTGCGCAACAAGGCCAACAGATTACTTGGATTTATCTCAAGAAGTATAAGTAACAGAAGTCCAAAAGTTATTTTACAGCTCTATACATCACTAGTGAGGCCTCGTTTAGATTATGCTGCTCAGTTTTGGTCCCCTTACTACAGGATGGACATAGACTCATTAGAGAACATACAGAGAAGAATGACTAAAATGATTTACTGTGTAAGGAACCTCCCGTATGAAGATAGACTTAAAGCCTTAAATCTCCACCTCTGGAGAGGCGTAGAATGAGGGAGATAACATTGAAGTGTATAAGTGGATGACGGGCATAAACAAGGAGACATTAATAAAGTACGGGAGGTGTCGAACCAGGTAAGAACCAGGAATAATGGATTTAAGTTGGATAAATTTAGATTTAGAAAGGACATAGGTAAGTACTGGTTTTCTAACAGAGTTGTAGATGCGTGGAACAGTCTTCCCAGTGGGGTGATAGAAGCTAGGACCTTGGGTAACTTTAAGAAGAGACTGGACAAATATATGAGTGGGAGGGGCTGGGTTTGATTGGTGTTGGGGGGTGCGGGAGTTGTTTCTTGAGTAGCTTTAGGTAGATGTCGTTTTGATAAGGACCTGCCTCGTATGAGCCAGTAGGCCTTCTGCAGTGTTCCTACATTCTTATGTTCTTATGTTATTATTATCATAGGTATAACAAGTATTTAAAATGTGTCAGTATTTTATTTTCTCGCCATAAATGTTTTTGAATGAGACATCTTGTGAAACTATGTAGCCTTGCACACCGTTGGTAGCAATTGGTAGTAGGCCTTAGGCTAGGCTAAGATAGTAAGTTCTCGAAACCGATCACAAGTGTCCGACAATAACAAGTCTCTAACATACGTACTTCTCTCTGCTCTCCTGCTGGACTGCTCAACTACTGTTGAAATACCTCCCAGGTATGTTTAAGCATCAAGCAACCACCCTGTCAACACTGACAATGTTAGCTTTGCCTTCTCGGGAGCTACTCCATGATTAATTCAGCGTAGTTCCTTGCATCAACACAGAGAGTCTAGTGAATGAAGGTGACAGCCAGGCTGATAACATGGGACTAGCGTTAGTTATTCTCCGCTTTGTTAGGGGTTTAATATCAGTTTAGAGTCTGGTATCTACTGTGTTTGTCCCCTAAAGTGTATGTGCCTGGGATAGGCTGTAAATACAGGTGTAGAACCAGCAGTTCTATGATGTGTATCCATTATTAACTGCATCGCTGACTAAATCGGCGATGCAGTTAATGATCCATCTTTTACACTGTAAACTTTTTACTTAAAGTCTCCTTAATGACGTGCTCGTGTTGAAGCATAAAAGAACGAGTTTAAAAAAAATATTATTTTTGTTTGGTACCAATGAGGAAAGTGTGAGAATGATTAATAGTTGGAAGTGCAAGGATAGTTGGAAACTGAAAGGGAGATTTTTTAGTAGGGAAAATTTCGATAACAACGTTCGCTTGTATTTTATGAAGTTCTAGATTATTTGGAATTGTTGTGTACGCGCTGAGTTGAATTCATCAGGCTGTGCTGAAAGGGTATGTGATCCCGTTCCTGGAACACATCCCGGACAGTCGGCTGTTGGTCCTATCTTCTCCTTTAAAAGAGGAGGCAAGTTTGCTTGAGCTCACTGCTCTCTTCTTCTGAGTTTCTGTCATGAAATGCATGAGAAAAAATGGGCCACCCAATTTGATCCACGAAATGGGATAGTAGCTCAAATTTCTTGAATCAGGGTCCCTTCGCCAGCATCTAGACACCTCTTTTAAATGGAAGAATGCACTAAATAAATATGAGATATCTAGCACGAGACCGTCAGTCTCCGGTGATACTTGGCGCCTCAGCATCCCTTGGAGGTAACACAAACACATACCAGCGAATACTGGAATACTTCACGTAGCAGTGTATTCACATGAGCCACTTTTGTTCAAGTTGGAAAGGTTCAGCTGTTTTATAATGCCATAATTTACACAGTTTACATACCAAAACCGTAGATGATGATGCAAGCTTACCCAGCGAATGTGTCTTGCAGAGATTGATAAAAGTCTTCATGGTGCAGTTCAGAGCCTGCAATTTGCACAGGCCTGATATTGGTCGCCATGTATAGAATTAGTCATACTGTAATGCTAGGTGCTGATACAACACTAGTTATCACAAATAGATGTATGAAGCTAGACTCTAAGCTGTAGGTACTGACGATGACTGGCACTAGCCATCTGACTGGCAGCGTATACCGCAAGTAATGCGTAGATACCGTATAACCTGGCAATAACCTCTGCTATTGCAAAGACGGGAAACTTTTTCTCTTATAAACCACAAGAAAACTGAAAAAAAAAATTCTCCAGGAATGGCCATTGTAGTATCATACACAAACAAAAATAATATCAACAGATTAGAAATTACAATTAAACTAAAGTTTTCCTGTAAACATGGTCAGGAATAAATTTATGAGAGAACGCATAGAAGATACTCACACACTCTTATATATATATATATATATATATATATATATATATATATATATATAATATATATATATATAATATATATATATATATATATATTTATATATATATATATATATATATATACATTTTTTTTTATCACACTGGCCGATTCCCACCAAGGCAGGGTGCCCGAAAAAGAAAAACTTTCACCATCATTCACTCCATCACTGTCTTGCCAGAAGGGTGCTTTACACTTCAGTTTTTAAACTGCAACATTAAAACCCTTATTCGAGTGCAGGGACGTACTTTCCCCCCTCCCGGACCAAGTTCC
>NC_069401.1:94707049-94725245 GCF_026875155.1 Cherax quadricarinatus | reverse complement strand
CGTCCCCACCGAAACCATTATATTGAATGCCCGACGACGCTGATTTTGTTCACGTAGAACATACGCAGATGGTCGGTCTCCCCAAAGGACTTCATCAATTCCCGCCGCAATTCGCGTCCCTGAAATAACTAATTTTGTAAATCCGATATTTCGCTTTTAGGGCGGCGATGGTGGTTACCGGATATTCTGCACGTGGCTCGTAACACACACGTAATTGATGCCGTAAGTAATTTAACTTCCCATAACGTAGTTGTACCGCCTCTTTACTCATTGCCCGAAAAAAGGATTTAATACAGGGTTTACCCCTTACATCCCACCACTCTAGAATATCTACGACACCCATCCCATTATTCCATAATTGAGACCACATCCGACGAAATAAATCATGAATTACATCTCCGTTTAAAAGACTAACATTTAATTTCCAAAATCGAGGAACGACTTGTGGCAAACCAGCCCAGGCGAGACGTACCAATACTGCACGATGATCAGTAAAATGTTCATCACATGTCTGGACACTCTGTATGTCAATACCATGCGCTACATAGATCCTATCGAGTCGAGCCGCGTAACCCTGTCGGACAAAAGTAAAATCCACCCCACCAACTACATCACCTCCCACATCGTGCAACGCAACCCCTTGCAAATTATCACCCAAAAGTTGAGAATAAAACCCACTACCCCTCGGCTCCGCGTCCCGACGTCTTTTAAAAACGCAATTCCAGTCACCTCCACGACGGTTACCGCGGTAGCGACCGGAAGTGATACACAAGCGTCTCCTGAAAAAACTGATTTTTCGTACTCGCATCCCTCGCTGCAGGCCCATAAACGCTAATGAAACGACTCTCATCTTTACCCCACCACCACCAGTCAGACCCAACTTCCTAATGATGTAGCCGAAAAGGACTGTTTCTCTCGTATTAACACTGCCACACCACCCTTTAAACCGTGGACTATTCACTCAATACACAACATAACCTCGTATTCTCAATTCACCCACATCCCGATAATTGTGCTCTTGGAGAAACACAACATCAGGCTTAAAATGACAAACACTGCTCAAAATCATCTTTCCTGTGAGTCGCCCATAAACCATTGACATTTATAGTTAAAAACTGGAATGTTGCTGGCTTTCGTCACACACTTTCACATACATTGAGACATTGAGTGACATCACCGTCTGTGCCACAAACATCGCCAAGCGGGAGGTCCCCCCCTGGCATTGTCGTCAAAGCCATTGCCCAGTCGCGGCCCACGATTTTTTCCCAGGTCGTTGCCCTGGTTTTCGTTCACCTATTTAAAATTCCCCTATCGCCCCTGGGGCTCCGCGACAACGGGGGGGGGCCGCAGTCATGTGTGATGGAGTCCACGCTGTAATTTCACGTTGATCTGTCTGGAGTTGCAATCGTTGACGGGGGGCTACAATGCTTTTTACGGACGCCACGGGGGTGGATGGGGGCGGGGACACTCCTCCCCCGCACCTTTCAATTCCCCAAAAATGAACGGGGGGTTTGTTACCTCACGAGGTTGGAACAACTCAGTTGATGTCGCTGCGACCCGTCTCATAGCGCTCGTTCAAACGGGGCAATGTTCACACGGAAAAACAGGGTGTAGTGACAGGTACATCGGGGGGGAAGGCTGTTAGGCGTTGGTGTGGGGACTGACCCCCCTCCCCACCGGATCGGGGGTTTTGTAGGAGCGTCTGAGAACCGCTGCTACCCTTTTGCGGGACGCCGACGATCACATTGAACGCCATGTTCTCCATCCAAAACCGAACATTTTCTTTGCCCCGGGTAATACACATATCTTGATACGGTAAAAGTGAGGAGAAAAAAGACGGGTGGAAATTTTTGAGGGACATTTTTACTAAAAACGCCCCTCAGGTTTCCCTTCAAAGGGGCCATGGCTCCTACACCTGCAAAAGTCGGGTGAATCCCCCAAATTTGGGTGAAAACCTTAGGGGATTGCGCTCATCATTCGAAAGGACTTTTCGAATCTGCCCCATGTGTAAGTGCGGGTAACCCAAAGACACACTGCCACAGTTCATTCACCTGAAAACGTAGATTTTGATACGTTGAACAACACCTCATACACTGTAGTAGTCGTAAACTTGACGAAACCCCCGGGAAGCACCTTTTATGAAACACCAAAGATGTCATCGTTGGAGATTTATATGTGTCTTGCAGGATTTGGAGTAGGGGGGGACGTCAACATTTGCCAACAAAGATCCCTGCAAAAATTCCACACATCAGCGTTAACTCGTCGGGGTTTCCCCTCCTCTTGTGGGGTAATGTATTTTCGCCACAAGGGGGCGAGGCGCAGAACCCAAAAACCCAAAACTCAACCGGCCCTGTGGGGCAACTGGGGTAGCGTCTGGCGGGTCCACTGGGGCCCAAACGAAGAGGACAACCAATGGCAATTTTAAAGGGGTTTACAACAAACCCAACTCATCACTTTATTCAGGAAAGAGCAGCTAATTCTTTTTTTCAGTATACCGGGGGTTTATCCCGGGGAGAGAGTTTCGGTGGTCGACGCCCCCGCCCCCGTCAAATGGGGAATTTTTTTTTTTGGGGGGGGGGGGGAAGGGGGGGTTTTGGGAAGCCTTGGTCTTCATCACCACAACAAGAACTTAGCGGGTTCTCAAATAATCCAATATTTTTGATTTGCCCTTTTTCCTTCCACTTTTCCACTGGCTCATGAAAACTTGTTAGAATGCATTGAATTTTAAGTGCTTGTACCCCTTCCTTACATTAAAGACTATTTTATTCAGAACTCAAAAATGTCAACCAAAAAAGCACGGTGCTGATCATTCTTCATCATCCGCCTGGAAAAAAAATTCCTTTTTTTCCCTGAATTTCAAAAAATTTTTTTTAGCTCATCTCAAACCCCAAATATTACTCAGTCAATTTTCCTGCTGAAAATCCATTGAATTTTGGGGAAAAAAAAAACAAATATGGCACGCATCAGGTTAATAAAAAAATGCTTGAAAGTCGTTGTTGAGAGCTCTCCTTCGAGAAAATAAAAAATTTTAAACTTTTTTTGGCAAAAAAACCTTTTTTTTGTGGAGGGGAATATTTTGATGTCAGTGCCTGACTGTGATATACAATGAAGTCTCTCATTTGAAGCTCTTTTTTTTTGGAGAAATTTTGAAATCAAGTTTTTATTCCTAACAAGTTGGAAATCCCCCGGGTTTAAACTTACAACATTATCCCGCAAAGGATTTTCTGATTCAAAGAGAGATGAAATTTTTTTTCAAAATTTTGGGGCCTTGGTGGTGTTTCGGGGGGAAAAAGAAAGGAAAACTCCATTTTAAATTTTCCTTAGTGAACATATCTCGCAGACACCACAACCCGCAACATGATCCACGCATTGAGCATAAAAACTGAATGAAATAAGTAAAATACAGCTTTGATCTTGATGTTGACGTCATGTCACTTATTCTTCTTTGAGCAGTATTTTTGATGTAAAAATTGCTCTAAGTTTTTTTCCGCATTTCCCAACCCCAATTTCCCCCTTTTTAAGGCAAAAGGCTTTGTCAAAATTTCCCCCAAATTGTATATGGATTTTTTTTTTCCGCTTTGCTTTTTCCCACTGCTCAATATAAGAAGTTTAATAATTTTTTGGGTTAATTTCTGGGAAAAAAATCCTTTTAAAAATCGCTTCAACTTTTTTTTTAAATTTTTCTTTAAAGTTCAAAAAATCTTTGTCATTGTTTTGTTTTGAGGATAAAACATTGTGCAAATGTTGATTAATTTTGGTTTTTTTCATAGAATCATATACAAAGTTTGGGCAGATAACACACGGTACTTCTTCTCCTTTGACGATAAAGGGGGGGGGAAAGCCTACTAATATAAATAACTACTTACTTTTTTAACATCACGTGGGCTCAAAATTCCCATGAAAAAAAAAAGAAAGAATATGTGGGATAAAATTGGGGTTTTTTTTTTATTTTTAAATTAACTTGTTTTTAAAAAAAATTCATTAAAGTCACAGTTAAATTAAAAAAAAAATACACTTCTACGGGTTAATCAAAATCCACAGGACTCACATTTTTTGGTAGTTGTCTCAATTCCCAATGAAACACCATAAAATTTCCAAAGGGGTGAAGCCCCCCGGTTGAAAACCCCCCTATTTTAAAATTCTTGCTTTCCTCCTTGAAAATTCCTTGCCTATTTTTGCAAAGGAAATCCTCTCTCCCCCAATCTCTAAGTACTACTTTTATAGAACAAACAATCGCAGACAGGAGATCTTAACTATGCAGACAACCCACGGTGAGGGGAGGAGGGGCATGGAAACTTTGCTAGGTACTTTCCATTTCTAAATGACCTCAGGAGTGTGAAATGTTGAAAGGGAACACCAAGCAGGGAGAGAAGGGTTCAGAGTAGCATGGGTTTCACCCCGGGTTCCCTTTAGACGGGCTGGGGGTCAGTGCAAACCCCCCTACCTCATCCCCTTTTCCCCAAGGGGGTTGGAGGGTTTCTGAGTTTCAAGTATGAAATTTAATAAAAAAAAGTGGCCCAAAGTTTTTCAATCGTTTAAAAACAGGTCTTGGTTTGAGAAACCACATACCCATAAATCCAGCTACTTTCCCAATTCTGTTTTCTGCCCTCGCTTCTGCACCTTCTACACTCTCCATTTGGCTCTTCCAAACTTTAAAAGTTCATACCTCTCTTCCTGTACATAAATCACTTCCTCCCACTCTTCAACTAATCTAACATCCATCTTTTGTTTTTAACTGTTAAATAAATTTCATTTCCCCGGGGCTTTCTTAATAATTCCTACGACCGAAAACTTTTTTTTTATTTAAGGAAAAATTAAAAAAAAAAAACTCATCCACTCTCCTTTACTCTCCTTTCTACCCTCAGCACTTCCTGCCTGTTTTTACCCCTTATCCCAGCCTCCTTATTTCATTTTCTTTGTAGAAGCCTCTCATGGGTAGTTTTTTCTCCCTTACCACTTATAAAATCTCTCCACTGCCCTATCTCCCACTTACTCTCACTGTAGGTACAACTAAATAATGCTGATTATCTTTTTCCCCCTACCCCAGAATTATCCAACAACCTTTCACCAATTAATACATATCTAACAAAACTCCCTCAATTATCATTTTGTGTGAGTTGCTTATCCTGTTTTCTTAAACTGAAATTACCTGTTCCCAAATCTCTTTCAAAACAAAGTTCAGTTAAATCCCTATTATAATAAACCAGGCCCCCCAATTTTTCCTACTAAGCCTAAAACGTTTCTCCCAACAACAATTCTTTTTACCTGTTCATAACCGCCTAAACACTTCTTAAATCCCCCAAAAATTTCATTTCCTCTACCCATTTTTTTTCCAGATGCTTCAACTTTAGTAAAATCAACTTTTTGCACCCCACTTTTAATTTATTCCACGTAAAAAATAAATTTTATTTTTTAATTCCCCTTTTCCACCCATAACCGCCCATTAAATATTACCGCTACTCTTTGTTTACCTCTTATATTTCAATAATCGACCTAAGCCCATTAATCCCCCCAAAAAATTTCCCCTATAAAATCAACTTTTTCTTTCATTTTTATACATCCAGTACACTCAACCATCCGAGTTTAAAAGGTTGCCTTGAAAAAATTTATATTTTATACAGGAGAAAGGGGGCATATGGCTTGCAAGAGAAATAACCTTTTTCGGCGTGTAACACCCTCATTTACAGGAACCCCCCCAACCAGCGAACCAGGTTCAAGAGTTGTGATGGGGCCCCGTCGTTAACTAGTACCGGGTTCCAGCCAATAAAAATGGTGGTTTTGGGGCAATCGCAGAGGTTATGTGGGTCCGCTCTCCTGTCTGCCCTTGTCTTTCCCATTCTAGAGGGGTTTTGAAGCACGTCTGCTATCTTGTGGCTTCTATTTCTCCCTTTGCTTACCGTGGAGTGCCTATACTTATCACTGTACATAGTGTACATTTTGCTTTTCAAAATTGGTGAAGGAAAATAAAAGTCTTAACTTTTTTTGCTGTTTTTATTTTGCCCCCCTTACACCCGGGGATAACAGGCCTTTTGGAACCCGGGTTTTAATTTGGGGTGCCTGTCCAAGAGCGGGAGCTGGCTTAGGGAAACGGTTGAGTTAGGGTGAAGCTCAGCGGAACATTGTGCAGTTGCTGTCTGGCATTGCTTTTCTTTCCCTACGTTTTACAAATTTTGTCATTTTGTTAGGGTCACCCTTGCTATTGTGTGATCGTTAAACAGCTCGTACTAGCTTTTCGGTGTGCTCGCCTCGTACGGTCAATCTTTAGAACAGTGTAGCTTTTGGCATTGCTTTACAAATTTTGCGGTCAGTTGTTACTAGCCTGTTCGGTGTGGAGAATTTTACAGTCACTTTGCTTGTATGTTTCTGAAATCGTTTGCGCATAGTAAGCGTTTTCAAAATTTAAAAGTGTTACAGGGGGATTCTGCAACGTACGGATAGCGAATAACTTATGCACCTACGAGTCAGACGTTGGTGTGGCTATATTTGCATAACCTACCAAAATTGCCCCTACGCGTTGTTGGAAATTGCTCTTTCCTTTGGCTTTAAAATCAAACGCACTTTACAGTGCGAACTGCGTTCACTGATTGCTGACAAACTTATAGAAGAAGAGATGGGACTCAGACTCCCCCCCTCGGGGCTAGGGCAAAAAATATATGTTCTCGCAGGAGAAATGATACACCTACGGAGCAAAATTTAGTATAGGCAGTGGGTTTCTCAGGGTGAATCAGCGCGTGGCATTTGAGTGCAAAAAAAATCTTGAGCAAATAGGGAACAGAGAGCATTTGAAGGGAAGGGTATGAAGGGGGAAAAAGAAAGGGGGCGTTTTCGCATTTTATATGATTTTTTGTTTACAAAAAGCGTACAGCTTGTTCCCCCCCTTCAATGGCCGAACCAGAGCAATTTTTTTGAAAGCTTGAAAAACAGGCTCGAGCCTTTAGGTGGCCCGGGCAGCATTGGCATCGTTGGTTCATACGCATTATGGGTAAGGCACAGGAATTTACGTCATATTAAAAGACGCTGAAATTTTTTGATTATCAAGTAGTGAAGACCACAGTGTTGGGGCATTACTGTATCCCACCCCAAAAATAGAAAGATTTTCAAACTGAGAGAGACAGCTTGGCAATCCCTGGGGACTTTGTGAGAAGCAAACCAAAGCTTTTACCAGTGTATAAAGCAAGTGTGCTCTACCTTTGAGGAGCTGGTACAGTTTATTTTGATGTAACCCGTGGGGTTGTGGGGCCAAGGTTTCGAGTTTTTTTGCAGGTCGTGACTTAACCACTGCATTGGAGGCAGCCAGTTGGCTTATACCTTTCGAAAAATAAAAATCCCGTGAGCGGTCCCGTCTCTCTTTTCAAAGCCTGGCATGAGCAAGATAGTCAACCTTTGGGGGAAAAGAAATGCCCCCGGAGGGAGAACGTCCGTCAGCCCGCTAAGTCACCTGGTGAGGGGCCCCCTTCTCAAATTTTGGTCCACCTGCGGAAGGCAAACTACTTTGGTGCATCTGAAACAGATCCAGAGAGACCCAGCCAAACGAACCCTTTGCAAAGTCGCAGGGAGTAAAGGGCAAGCCTTCGTCTGCTTCCTGTGTAAAAAAGTAGGGCACATCCTCCCAACTGCCCCCATAAACCCCCAAACCCCTTGGGAAATCTCTAATATCCCCCTAAAAATGTCCCCTAGGAAGTAGAAAAAAGGGTTGGGCCCCCCATTAGCAAGAGTTTCTTATTTCCCTTTAGGAAAAACCGAAACAATGAAGTAAAGCCCCTTTAAAAACACTGGAGCATATTGTCACGTATAAGAGAAGGAATATTACCCCCTTTTAGAGAACACCTCCTTTAATTCCCCTGTTTTATTGGAAACATTTGGAGGAGCTATATATTTGTCCCCTTTTATAATATTTATGTACAGTGCAAATATTACACTGGGTACTTGACTGTAGGTTCTCAAAAAGGAAGCCTGAAAAATGCCAGTTATTACTGGGTAAAAACATAACTACTGTAGTGCGTGTCCTGAACCTATAATTATTAATTCTTTCCCGGTGTTGGCCTAACTCGGGAAACATTTTCCCAAGGGTTTTTTGGGGGAGAATGTTGACCCATCCTTGGACGACTCCCATCTCGGAATAGCCACTTGTTTTATGAGGCACACCGGCCGGAGCCTCGTAAATCAAGTAACAGACCCCGATAAGCCTTCCTATTTTCCAATTGCGCATTGCCAGATTTCTGTTTCCTGCCCGAGGGCTGTCCTTTCCGGGGGGAACAACGAAAGGACCCCCTTTAAAATTCGCTTTTAGGCAGCCATGGGTTAAAACCCTTTGGGGGCATCCTCAAGTATAAGTTAAAAACAATTTTTGTCTCATGTTTTATTATTATTTTTAATAAAAAAAACGTAAGCCCCAAGGACTTCCCATCAGCGACTGCATGAGACTGGTAAGGAATTTGAGGGGCCCGGGAATTTTTTAACAGGTTTGTAGTTTCAACAAAGTATAGACCCCAAATATTAAATTAGTCATAATACGTCATTAGGGGGGTCACTTGGAATTAAAAAAAAAAACCTTGTATGAATCACAAAAGAATTTATTGGCCAAAATTAAGATGTGAAGAATTATTAGGTGTTTTCCGGAATTTTAGCAAGTAGGGAAACCTGGACATTCAATTAAACTGCACCTTCCAACCCATACCTGCTGATGGAGAACCTTTTGCAGATTTAATTATAGATTGTGTAGGCCACTACCTAGGTCAAAGTCTGGGAAAACATATTTATTTTAAATTTTTATAAAAAAACCCGATATCCTGAAGAATTCCCGCGTAGTATTAATACTAAAAACTATTCTCAAAACTTTAACCAAAATTTATTTCTTGTTTTGGGTTCCCTAAAAATTTAAAGTGATAAGGTCTAACTTACTCCAAAGCATTTTGGGGGGTATTAACTGGGTTTGGGATAATCCAACTTATCCATGCCCATCACCCAAAATCCCAAAGGGGCCCTTTGGGAAAAATTCCCTCAGACGTTTTAAAAAATTGATGGAACTTTTGCATTCACTTTCCCAGACTGGGATGATCACTACCCTTTTTGCTGTTCTAGTAGAGGACGGTGCAAGGTTCAGGGGGATAGTCGTTTTACTGATCTTTGGGGACAATGTACGAGGTCCTCTACGGGTGCTCGAGAAGGATGGAGGGAGAAGCGTTAGCTCAAACCTACAAACCGTCTTAAGGTTGCGGTGGCCGTCATTAGCCAAGGAACTGAAGACGCCCCAAAATAAATGAAACGGGATGACAGAAGTGCACAAAACCGCTCCTTCCCTCCAGGAGACAATTTTTGGGGCCGGGAACCCAACCCGGCCACACCCTTTAAAACAAATTTTGGACCTAGCAGATTGTAAGTAATTATTGATGTAAATTTTTTGGATCCCATTGATAAGACCCAAACTAAAACTTCCACATTAATTAATTTAATCTTTTCATACACCAGATAAAGTCCCAGTAATGACCGTCCCTCCTCTGAGGACGCTTTACTCTTTGCATTATCTCTGAAAATTTTTTATTAAAATTTCAAATTTTGTCCCCAAGGCCTAGCCCTTTAATGGAGGGATTTTCTGAAACGCAAACAAAAAATTTAAAAGGAGCTTTACGTCATATCCAATATTTTTCGGATTGCCAAAAAATTACGTTGGTTATCATGAGTAGGGGTGGGAAAAACTCTAAACCAATTAAAATCTCCCCCCACAAAGCTAATCCCGAAAAGCAAAGGTAATCAGCAGAAGTAGAAATTTTTTTTAAGCAGGTTTGTGGGGAGTCATCTAGTCCCTGGGGTTCACCGTGCTCCTTGTGAAAAAGGCTGATAGAAGGTTTCGTATGTGTACAGATAGTAAAGGGGCGAGGTCAAATTACAGATCTTACCCTCTTCCCGTCTGGACGACCCCTAATTGATTTGTGTGTAAGGTATTTTGTGTCCAAATTGTTCCATAAAGGGTTTTCTACAGGTACCTTTTAAAATAAGGCGAAGGAAATCTTTCCTTTTGTAATTCCAGGAGGTCATTTTCAAAACCAAATTCCCCTTCGGGAAAGAAAAATTTCCCCCCCCCCATTCCCGAAACTTTTCCTCAGGGTTTTAAAGGACTTTAAGGCACGGGACGTACCTAGTGATATTGTTGTGGTGTCTGATACTTGGGAAACAAAACCTACTTAATTAAGTCCTTTTTGGACCTTTAAGGTTCCCCTTAACAGTTAAATTTTTCAAATTTCCTTTTGGCGGGGACTTATTTTTTTTCCCCCCCCCCCCCCCCCCCCCCCCCCCCCCCCCCCCCCCCCCCCCTTTTTAGGCTGATAGGTTTAAAGTTCTAAAAACTTCTAAAGTTTTTTTTAAGAACAAAATTCCCTTTAAATCCCCCAAGTCCACTGTTTTTAACAAAAAAAATTTGTAAGAACCCAAATTTTTTGCCCCTTTTTAAAAATTTTTTCATTACAGTTTCTTTGGTCGGGTTGGGGGGTTTTAAAAACAAAGAAGGATTTCACCTTTCTTTTTCCCAAATTTCCAAACAATTTCAACATTTGAAGCCCCCGGTCTGGGGTTTTGGGCTTTAGTTTATTCCCAAATCGAAAGTGGAGTTCGTGTACATCCCCCTTTTCCCAAAAATAAAAACCACAACAAAGGCTTACCCCCCTTTAAAAAAAAGGCCGGCCCTTAAATTTCTTTTTTTTGCCCAAAAAAAAATGTTTGGCAGTCTTTTCAAGTCTAATTTTTTTATTTTTGGGATGAGAACCCCAGCCTTTTTTTTTTTTGGGTGGAGGAGGGGGGCAGGCCCTTTTCCCCTTATTTGGCCGCAAAGTGTTGACTCTTTATCTTTGTTTATTTTTTTTTATTTAAAAGGGGGATGGTGGGGGAACCCCTTTTTTTCCCGGCCTTTTTTCCACTGGGGGTGGGGTTTTTTTTGGGGGGGGGGGGATGCAAAAAGGTAACCCTTTTTTCCCCTGTAAACCCCCTTTCGGCTGTCTAAGCGCCATTCTAAAGTTAGGGGGCCCTGTTAACAGAAGGTTAGCCATTTAAAGGTGGTTTTTGGTGAGGGAGGGGTCCCTTTTTGTTTTTCATTCCCCGGCGGTTAAGAGGTTGCATCGGGCCCATTTTTTGCCTTCTTCGGGGTGGGCCTTTTTCATGAAGTGTACTATTGCGCAAAAGTAAAAAAAACCCCCCCTTTTTTTTTTTGGTTTTTTGCTCCCAAACCGGGAAAAAAAGGGCCTTGGGGTTGTTTTGGGGGCCCCTTCCCCCCAGCATTTTAGTTGTAATTAGTATGCTTGCTTTGGAGGAAGAATTTTATGCCTTTCCCCATGGAAATAAAATGGATAATTAAGGGAAAAAGAAAATTTGAGGAAAACACTGATGATTGTGTGTGTACATACATTCATTTTTAGCATAAAACAAAGTATAAGTAAAATAGAGCAGTTATGTCGTTTCCCTCAGGTTTTGCTAAATGCAAACCTGGAACAATACGCCAGAATCGAAACTAGTTTATGCAGCTTTGTTGCTTCATATGAAATAAATCATCTACGCTGTGCTAGTCTCTCATGGCAGCGAACAGGAAGTTCATGTGGCAGCGGCATTACTAAAAACCTACTAAAAGTAAATGCCATTTAATTTTGTTTCAGGTGAGACAGCAAGGAATCGGTGCTTCTTTTTGCATGGCGTTACCTCATCAAAGGCGTGCTCAGTCAAGGGATCCTCTAGTTGCATATTCTCTTCAGCATATCAGCATAACAGTTAAAGAACTTAACAGGGAATTTTTGGAAATTTTGAAATAAACATCTGGTTCTTAATTAATCACGGCAAACTGCTAGAGAGGAGTCCTTTCTAGAAGAGTTTAAATCAGATTATTGCTCTGGGAGTGGAAATGGGACTCATCTTTAACCCCATTAAAATGCTAATATTCACCCTACAGGAAATTTTTGACCCAGTAAGTTCTTTCTATGCATCGTGGGCCCCATCAACATTGCCCCTACTGACAACATCCTGCTTGGGGGCCTCCCTACAATCTAATGCCACTGACGCAATTCTCGAGGAGAAAC
This sequence comes from Cherax quadricarinatus, assembly GCF_026875155.1. Classification (NCBI taxonomy): domain Eukaryota; kingdom Metazoa; phylum Arthropoda; class Malacostraca; order Decapoda; family Parastacidae; genus Cherax; species Cherax quadricarinatus. Next base: position 94,713,189 of record NC_069401.1, on the reverse strand, counting down.
TGAGTAGTTTGATAAGGAACTGAACAACGAATAAGCCATCTAGACACCCATGTTGTCTTTATCTTTTCAGAAAGTCTTTAAATTTCTGTCCAGCCAACACGAAAATGCACTGACAGTCCCCAAAGATCTTATCACAAGATGGGCAAGAGACCAAGCTACGTTATCAATCAGACTAGGAGGTATTGATGTGCTAAGGCATCGCAGATAGCGCTCCCTGCATTCCCGTCTTCGTGTGTGCTGTCCAGCGAACATGTAGCAGCGACTCAATGTTCATTAATTAAGCCAGGTACTGGGATTCTCGACTAGAATACACCCCACTAATCTGTATAACTGGGATAATGGGGAAGTTTTAGCTAGAACAATACTTGCCCAAGGGGTGTTGCAGGACAGAAATTGTGTGACAGTGAGAACTTCTCTCGCAGGGATTTTTCTGTAGGCTGTCCATAATTCTGCTTTTGGCATATTCGACATCCCCCGTCTTGCAGGACTATTTGCACTGATGTTTCACTTCGCCTTGCTGATTTTTCCCTTGTTTAGGATAAGTGTATCTGCCGCAGTGCATCAACAGATCAATGGTCCAACTCGTGTTATGATTGTGTGCTCCAAAAGATTCTACCATAATTAAGACCATAATTTCTGTGGGGGTTTCCCCAATTATGTTACAGTTAATTCGACGTTCATCACACACATTAACAAGCCATCTCGACCAGCGAACTGGAAAATTTAGAATATAGCAGTTCTAGAGCCCAAGTTCAACTAACCAGAAGTGTGACAGCTGCTTGTTAGCCAAGGTGTTGTTGCAAAATGTCTGCCTGGATGTGAGGTACACTCTGATTTTAGCTGATCTGACCCTCATCACACTCTTCATTATATTCTGAAGTGTAATCTCTTGTTACGAATTATTTTTTATTCTCTCTTATCGTTATATTCCTGACTTTTAGCGTTGCAAATTCTATGTAGAGTGAAGTGATATAATGTAAAGAAAAACTACCCACTGTTTGTTTTCTTTGTCTTTGTATTGTCAGGTTTCTCTTTGATTTCTGACCTTGAATACACCCAAAGTGCCTCAGCCCTTGAATTTCTGCTTGCGTTCTTTAATTATTTCCAAGACAAGGTATTTCAACAAAATATTGGGTTAGTAAATTTCCCACAATGAGACAAAATAGGGTAAAAGCCCTAAGTTTCGTATATTTCCCTTTTTTTTTATTCGACAGTGTTATTGTTCCTGTAAGGGTTCTTACGGAAAGTCAAAAGCCTAGAGGTGGAAAATAAAGGGAACTGGTGGCAAGAAAATACTTTTATTACCCAGTGCTTGACTTTATCAAGTAAAACAATCATAAACAGATACACCTTTAAAGGCATTGAAGTCCACCACACCTTTTCTTTCTTCCATCATGGATTGAAGAAAAGCAAAAACCAGTGACATCATCAAAACAACTGGGTTACAAACAAGGTTCTGAAAGCAACAGTGATTCATCTCACAAACATTGGAATTGTATTATTCGAAGGACCTATTACCGACATTAAACCGTGATTTGTAAAAAAGGGAAAATAATAACTTTTTACCTTAGCCCCGCTCCTAACTCGTACAAATTTAAAAGGAATTAAAATTTCCCTGCTTATTTCCATGATTACCGATAATGACTGCTGTAGACTGTAATAAATCGTCACATATGTTGCAACTCCATTGTAGGGCAGTAGAATCTGTGAAAAAGCCAATTATGTTACCATGTCAATGGAAATATTGAGATTAATTCCATCACGGGTACATATCTAACAAATCCCTGTATAAAACAAAGGATCAAATCATTTAACATTAACTTAAGCTCATTTCTCCCTTAGTGAACGTTTTGAACTATAAGAAATCAAAGAGTTATTCAAGTTTTATATCTGCTGTAACCCAGCGGATAATCTCGATCACATGACTAAAAAACTCCACAGTGTTCATTATCTTATGAATAACACTCGCCTGAGGAGAGCAGTAAACAAGCAAAAGGCTTCTGTTAAATACCAGTATATATCGCTCAGTGGTTTACACGTACATGAGGTGACTGGTAGGCCAGGGAAGACAATACTCACATGACCAGACGTTCCACGTAACACACTTATCACCCAAAAATGTTAATATTTAGTCCAACAAACGAAATACCATTATCTTTCCGCTACGTAGTAACTTTTCTTGCCCGGTCACACGAACACACTAACTCATGACGCATTTCGGAAAATCTCGGCTAATTCTTTGTGGCAGAGAAAGTCTGTAAACGCAAGTAAATAAGACCGTAATAGATAAAGAGCATGATAAACTTAACTCCGGGTTTTTTGCCTTCAATTTACAAAAATAATTTCATCATTAAATTCTTTTCCAGAGCTTGCCTGGGCGACAGCATTATTAATTAATATAATTTAATTGCTTACAGTTTTTTAGTGTGGATGTTTTTAATTAATAAATATTTAAATAATAATTTTTTATTTTTAGATTATTATTATTATTTATTATTATTATTATTATTATTATTATTATTATTATAATTTTTTTATTACTACATCGGCCGCTTCCCCACCAAGGCAGGGTGGATCGAGAAAGGGAAAACTTTCACCATCATTCACTTCATCACTGTCTTGCCAGAGGAGCGCTTACACTACAGTTATTTAAAACTGCAACATTAACCATAAAACACTCCCTCCATTTCGTACGATGCACGAGCCTTTGAAAATTGATGCCGTTCATAATTGATAAACACGTAGAGGTCACATAGCACCTGTGATATGGGAGACATTTAAAACCCAGTAAAGCAAGGGGAAGAAAAGCTCATTTCCTTGGACCAAGAGCCCCTCACCAGCCTCAAGGGGAAAAGTAATCACAAGGACACAAAAACATTCCAATTATCTTTGTATAGGTCAGCCACACATGCAAATGGTCCAATGATTTTTGCCTAAGATAAATTGCGAAGCAACTGATATTTTTCAAACTGATCGAATAAGGCGTTTTTAAGTAATAAATAAAAATTTTAAATAAAGAAAACCAAATCATTGCTGACAGTGTTCGGGAAAATAAAAAAAAATGTTCCCCCTCGATATTCTTAAAAACTCCATAAATTCGCAAATTTTTATTGCATTATTTTTACAGTTTGCTTTTCACATTTATATTCTATTTAAAATTCTCTACAATCCTGCAAGAAAATATATGTTATTTAGAATTTTATTGAAAAATTTAGTTTGGTTTGTATCACCTAATATTTAGGATATTACAACAATGGTGAAAATGTAAAGTCGATCACATGAGAACTTCTTCAGTTATGTCATTGACTTCGATGATTCCATATTTTTATCCTATTTAACTACATCCATTTCTCAACACGTAAACAAAACTTAAAAGATTCTATCCTGGCTCTCTGATGCATCACCCATTAAAGCCGTTCAAAAGAGGTAAGCTAAAATTTATTTGACGTGATTTAGCGAGAATAAAAATTTGACACTCTTTTACACATCAGATTGTCAGATCTGCGCCTATACATGTGATGTTACTTTCCCGTCGTCGTGTTTTGGGAAAGTTTGAAGCTCCACACACTAGGGAATCCTGATACCTCCAGCTCCAGCTCAACCTGCCCTTCTCCTTTGGGTGGTCCAGGGTTCCATCTACTCGTCTACCGCAAATCACTGCAAAATAAGAATAGATAAGTGATCTATACACTACATCGTGCACTTTAAACATGAGATAAGGCATCAGCAACCACATTCTCCGCACCCTTCACATAATGAATCACATGATTAAGAGGTTGGAGAAACAAGGCCCACCTCATAAGTCTCTGATTGTGGTTCCTCATTAAGTGAAGGAAACGTAAAGGATTATGGTCACTATACACAGTTATAGGGTGAACTGATGATGATATATACACCTCAAAATGTTGCACTGCCAACACTAAAACAAGAGCCTCCCTTTTTTATGGAGTATAACTTCTTTGGCGCCTGTTACTTTTTGCTGAGAAGCAGCCGAGTGGGATTACTTGCCCTGCTCTAACCCTGCCCAAAAAGACTTCCCCAACCCCTGTATCATTTTGCAAAAACCCGGGGTGGGTAACTCAGGATTATACATAAAAGATCTTGAGGGTTAATGGGATACAAAGGTTTTATGTACAGAGATATTAAAGCTAAAAATATGGGTGTGTCCTAGGCACACATGGTCATTTGGGAATCAGATGATCCCCCACGGTTCATTCACACACTTTGATGTAGTTCAAAAAAGAGGAGACAAAACCTTATTTCTTAAATATATCTGGCGGCAGTCAGTGCACGTGTTCAAGGTATCACCTAGTGTGAGACCAGTAAAAGAATGTCCACCGACTCTCGCTGGATACAAACGCAGTCTCTAGATATAAACACTTCACTTCCTTCAAGGAACCTATTTCACCCCAGCTTACATCATGCCAGGGCTGCTGACATTGCACAAATTCCGAAACCTCTACCTCATGGGGGTTAACATGGCCCCATTTTTCAGCATCCCAAAACTCTTTCACTAAGGTGCAGCACCATGGCTGAGCCACCACTACAACCCGTCTTTCAGAAGATCCAAATCTTCCAGTCTCTTACAATTTTCCTGCTTACATTATCTTTCTCAGGGACCTTATCCCCCATCATTTTGAAGCCACCACACAGTTCCATCATAGCCTTCCCAGGACCAGGCTCCAATGCCAATCCCATCACACCAGCTTCCAGAATGTGTAGCTCCACCTCATGGTCCCACGTCATCCTGGGCAGACTGGCAGATTGGTGCACTAGTGCCATCGACCTCATCTTAGCCAAGCATTTTCTGAAATTGAGAAAAAACACCGTGGGGGAAACATCACCACCCTCACGTAGCACATGACTTAATGATTCCAGAGTGCTTCCCCACACGGTAATGAAAAGGAGGGGAATTCCCTCATCCCAGTCCTTCTGGTACTGGGTAAAACAAACATGCATTGCCCTGAGAGACTGGGAAAACCATGGTGCTTTTCTTTGGCTCCTAGGATGATATACATTGGTAAATTTAACCTCAAGTAGGCCTCTCAAAACTATGTGCCATTTCATAAAATATGACTTCTGGGTGATTTGTGCAAAGCCTAAGAGACAAAAATGTTTCACCAGAAATCTCAAAACCACACACACAAAATTATTCAGAAAGGGTATAGACTTTGGTAACCTGTTAGAAAAGGAATTTATTAATAAACACCAATTATTTAGCTCTCCCATCTTAACACTGAAATGCCGTTCCTTCAGAACCTGTAAAAAAAATACTGACAAAGACACTTTAATAGTTCTGCTGCAGCCACGTAAGCACAGGTCCTGTTAAAAAGTCTTGCTCATTTGATCAACTCTGCAAAATAAACACGTGGTAAATATGGGAACAACATCCTCCGCAACAGCTGATAAATGAATAGTGTTCCGGAGGTCACAACCTTCCCGGGCCTCACTCAGCTGCTGCAGAGTCAGGGGATTTTTTCCCACATCAGCACCAAGACCACTTCTCCAACCGAGTTCCGGTTGAGCCGGTTCATTACTGCTCAGAGTCTCCTGCAGGTCAGACTCAATGAACAGGCTCCCCAGGCCCAAACCATCACCACAATGAGCAGAAGGGTCACAGGGAGGTACAACTCCTGCCTTGTTCCCCTGTTTAGTCCTAGAGCACACTTAAAAATTTTCAGGCACCGTCACTCCAATTGGGTCATTACCACCTTGTAAAGCAGGGTCCTGCAAAACCAAACATTCCTCACTTTCGAGGAGTCCCACATCGTTGTTGCCTAGTAGAAGGTCAACTCCTGCAAAAGGTACATCTTCTGCAATACCTACAGGTAGGTACCCAGACTGGTACACAGACTTACCATAACCTGTGCCTGGAGTCCGACAGGGACTCCCGTTACCCCTTTAAGGAAAAATGTCCAATCCGGTGTAGGTGTCATCCGACACTGGCAATACACCCCTGCGAAGCAAGGTGAATGTGCTACAAGTGTCCCTCAAAGACATAACACCCGTGACCCTACCTTCATTTTGGTGTAAGGCCACAGTAGACTTACTTGAATAGACCTTCATCCGAGGGTCTAAGACAGCTGGTCTTTTTTTGGATACCTTGGGGCAAACTGCAATGCAAAAAAACATCATGTGTA
>NC_069401.1:94688735-94706549 GCF_026875155.1 Cherax quadricarinatus | reverse complement strand
AGGAAGAAACAGCAGTTTTAAATATAAAGCTTGAACCCACCCAAACATTGTTTTTCGATTTACAGGCATTTAAAATCACAGACAATAGCTAGATCTCAGGTGCGAAATATACAAAAGGCAATGTGAAATTTATAAATTGCATTGTACGGGATAATTTTCACACAAACTTTTTGAACGTTTAAAATTTATGTTCATTAAACGCTATTTCATTTGTAAGAAATTAGCAAGGGTTTTTACAAACAATATTTTTTCATGCTTTCAACAACGAGACAAGAGAAAAATTCACAAACCCCGTGGATAATAAACCTTCATCAGTATAAAAAAGTATACCTACTCCCACAAAACCCACAGAAGGGGAAATCCCTATGCATTTATAAAGCCGTAAATACAACAACGGGAAAACCGACTGTCACACACAAACACTCCAAAATGTGACTTTGGGGGAACACTTTGGGCAAGTTTTGTTTTAAAATAACACAATGGAGGCCGTAAAGAACGTGTTACACTGAAAGGTGCATCAATTTTAGGTGAACACAAGGGGGAAAATGCCACGAAAAAGCGTTTTAAAATGCTTATCCCCCAAATTTTTTTGCTGAACAACAGAAACTTCCACAAAATCAGGAATCAACAAGCATTAAATGGAGAGAAAATTTTAAAGCAACTCTTTTCCGATAGCTCAGTTGAGTTATCTAATAAATTACACAAAACCCAATGTTCTAAAAACCATTTGATCAGGCTCAAAAAGGTCCTTCATAAGAAGAGCATGTTGCAGAAAATAAAAAAACCCTATGATAAAGTACATTTTAGATATAGCGATTTTTCCCCAAAATTCTGGCAAACAAACAAGACCTAGCCAGAATCATGTTGGCTAGGAAAGGAAAAAGACAGTAGAAGCTGTGGTAGATGTTTTTCCCAAAGTCTGTCAGATCCAGGGATTAAAAGAAACAGTTGCAGCACTGGAAACAGCTAAGGTAAAGGCCTGTCCTGAATACAGACACAAAATTTAGTCCAATTGTTTTTAATCTTGGGAAGGGTTTATTATCACTGTTTTTTGCAAAATAAGTAAGTAAACATGATTTTTCACTTGCTGAAAACAGCAGGGGGCCACATGATATGTGGCCCCATTCCCCCCAAAAGGGGGAAAGAAATGATGTTTATTCTTTGAAAATGTACTAGTTACAAGAAAAACCGCTAAACAGACCACGGGCAAAAATACATTTTTGGAAAAATGAATGCCCAGTTAATAAGCTAGGGGATTTGACCATGGGGTATTATGTAAAAAAACCCAAGCCCACAAGGTCTCGACTTAAAAAGCCAATATTTTGGACACTGTAAAAAAAAGTGGACAAAATTTGGGGTTGGTTTACCAGGGGAAATTTAAATCCATCACATTCCTAGAATTACGCAGGGCTTTGGGACAAATAAAAGCAAAAATGCATGGCCAGGAAGAATCCAAGTACTGCTGTCTATGATAAATCATAAAAGAACAGTTGGACAAAAAATTTTTATTTAGAAAGTAGCAAAGACAAGTTAAAGACAAAAGCTCTTTATCCCCGCACCAGGGGAGCAGAAAATATTTAAAACCGGCTTCACTAGGTTGTATACAATTGAGCGCACTGCAAATAAAGAGTAGCAAGTCTTAATAATTGTCTATGCCCGGACCCTCACTAACTGAGAATTGGAACGTGCTTATAAAATTCGCAAAAAACCCTATGCCTAACGTCTATATTTCCAAGGCTTTTTTTAAGGGTAGGGCACAAAAAATTAGAGTTTAAAACTCTTTTCTTGTGGCCTGAAAATCCTCTGATCACAAAGTCCCGTGAAAACTTTCGTTTCAAAAACATAATTATTTGGGCAACACCTCTCCATTCTTACTAGAACTACTCTAAAAACATTTTAAGAAATTGAGAGTCCCTTAAAAAAATCTTAAAAAAAAGTTTCAATGGGACAATCTTTAAGTACTGTGAAAAAGAGGGGATTTGAAAACCATAAAGAGAACAACAAGGAGATAAGAAGCAAAAGTGCCTCTGGGTGTGGAATACAAATTCAATGCAATTAAAAAGGAATTATCAAAAAAAGATTTTCCCCCAAATGAAAAACCTGATTTCAACAATATGCTGGGGCTTAATTTAACACACAGAAAAAAATTTTAGTCTCAAAAGGAAAACAAAAAATCATCAGTACACTCACCAAACGTAGTTTTTGTCAGAGGTATCTCAAAAGTTTTGATCCCCTAGGACTGTCTCACCAATTACCATAAAGGGGTAAAACGCTAATCAAGATGCATGGGGAACTCAAAATTTGGGTGGGAGAATCTTGCCTCTAGAAATGAGTCAAGCATGGGGTAAATATCCAGGAGTTTAAGCAAATTATCAAATTTAAATTTCCCCCGACAAATTTCCCAGACAAAATTTTTCCCCGAAAATAGGTAAGACGAAAAAGTAACATTACTTGTTCTTGGTGCGCAACCAGAGGTTATGGAACTGAGCTTACATGGTAATGCGAAGGAAGTCACCAATTACTTCAAAAAGGGCCCGGGGGCACCCTGAAGGGTCGAACAGACCCCAATTGGAAAGACAGCACTCTTGTAGGGACAAAATTAGCTGTCTATCCCAACAAAGTAATTTATCATCTCACTATTAAAAAACCTTGATCTGGGTGTAATGAAGCATTTTCCAGTGGTTTAAAAAATAAAAAAGTATTGGTCTATGTACGAAAACATAGCAGAAAAAAAAGAATGCAGAGAGAGTTCTCTTTCTCCATCTCTACCCCAAAGAATCCAGTGAATGTTGTCACGTGGTGTCTCACTCAAATTTGTGGATAATAAATTATGGCTCCACGGACCGAACTGGCTCTCTAATAAAAAATAACGGGCCTCAGCAAAAGCTCACATTACGCCAGAAGAAACAGTCTGCTTGAATACAGCAAAAAACTAGTTTGGTGAATACTGCAGACACAACAAAAAATAGTCATTGATGGATCTAAATACTCATCTTTGGGAAACTCTTAAGATTTTACAGTCTTTCTTTAAATTCTTTAAAAGGGAAAAAAACCCTGATTATGAATGTCTTAAACCCCATTAAATACTGGGTGAAACTAATACAGAAAATGTTTTCTCTACAGAATATAAATTTCTAGAAACACAAGATAAATCCCCAAAGAAACCTGTTGTGATTAATTCTTTAGGACTTTATCTCGACTCAGAAAAGATTATAAGATGTCGATGAAAAATTCATAATTCTTCACTACCTATAGAAGCCATACATCCAATATTGATCCCCAAGAATCATTGGCTAACAAAACTGATTGTGCAAACGCCCACAGTAACGTGTTACATGGTGGGGTAGCTGACACACTTTGTCGTATACGACAATCCTACTGGATACCTCAAGGTAGACAAAGTGTGAAAAAGCAAATAAAGGACTGTATTACTTGTCCTCACTGCGATATGCGAGTATGTCAGTATCCAGGTCCACCTCCATATCCCTCTGAAAGAGTTTGTTATATCACTCCATTTGAGGTGACAGGTGTAGATTACACTGCACCAATAATTTTAACCAAAAGAGTTGACAAAGTTCCCATCAAGGTATATATCTGTTTGTTCACTTGTGCTACGACTAGAGCAGTACATCTAGAAGTAGCCACTGACATGTCTGCTGAAACCTTTATCAAATTATTCAGAAGGTTGCAGCAGAAGGGCATGCCCCCAGATTTGATGATTTCAGACAATGCAACGAACTTTGTTGCTTGTGTGCTTAAAATAAGCAAGATCTTTGATAAACCAGAAGTACAAAAGATGCTGAATCAACGCAGTTGTCGTTGGAGATACATTCCTCCTAAATCTCCATGGCACGGCGGATTTTATGAAAGAATGATTGGCAATGTAAAACGTTGTTTAAGGAAGACTCTTCATCGTCATAGAATAGACTTAGAAGAATTCCGTACAGTTGTGACTGAAATAGAAAATAGGGTCAACAACAGACCTCTAACTTATGTTACCGGTGATCTGGACAATTTAGAAGTGTTAAGTCCAACTCATTTACTCCATGGCAGAAGGCTCTAACCTGTTCCTCCCATGAATGATAAAGAAATCATAGAGGATCCTGCTTATTTCGAACCTGAGCAACTCGGACGTAAATTCAAACACCTTAATAAAGTGATTGAACGTTGGGAGAAAATTTGGCGAGAAGACTATCTCACCTCATTGAGAGAACGCTTCTATGGAGCTGGTGTTCCAGAAAATCATTAGTCCTTAAGAACTGGTGACATAGTGATTATTGACAATGATGGTCCGAGGTCCCAATGGCCGCTTGGAAAAATTGTGACCATATATCCTGATGCAAATGGAATAATCAAGACAGTTGATGTTTTAAGCAAAGGTGTAGTGAATAAGTGGACAATAAATAAACTAGTGCCATTAGAATTACATAGTGTTGAAAAAAAAAATTAGTGATTTTTCCCCAAAAACCCCACGACTAAAGCTGTTCAAAAAGACAAACAGCAGTGGTGGCGAGTGAGAAAATCAAATTATGTTAAGTGATGAATAGTTCACCCGCAGAACCTCTCCGCCCCCCAGTGTGGAGAAATTTCTCCAGGAGGGGGGTATCACCCCCTTTGCCTTTTCACCCCCTTTCAGCCCTGGGGGGCCCAGCCCTTCAGAGGGGGAAAAAGCATCTTGTTTGCTGCACATGAGTAATTGTCCCAGACCCATACGAGTATACGACGGGGTCAAGTGACCGACGTCCTTGCGTCCAATTGCAAATGTAGTTTAATAAAAGACAGTCCACCTTTCCTTACAGGACAAAATTTAAAGGAAAATCCGTTCCCACTTTATTACCATGGTAAAGATAGTGTACATTGTTGTCTATGCTTAAGACAGCAAGAATCAAACATTTTGCTTTGCTTCATGGAGGAAGTGGCAAGGAAGCAAAAAGTACTAGGTCAGCTTTTCCTTTATGTGCTAGGGGCAGTGACGGTGTAGGGCACTGTGAGGCTGATTACTTTTGACTCTACTGGGAGCCACACTGACGCCGGAATAACCAGCAAACAACACTGATCCGTGTGTTAGTGTGTACAAAGTGTCTCAAAAACACAAACACACAGAGAAGAGTGTTAAGCTTCTCTAGTAAACAGATGGTGAATAAATGAACTAATGTTGCTGAACAGTGTAACAGCGAGTGTTGCGATCCAACAGAGTGTAGTGCGACATTCTTCAGAGACCACTATTCTTCAATCAACTCGTCAGATATCTGGGCGTAACTACGGGTCAGATACATATACCCAGGTAAGTGTTATAACTCGTGGTGTACTACTATTGACTGCGCAGTTGAGTCGAAGTTACAAGTTAGTCACTTATAAACCCCGGTGATAAGCGGACTTTTGAGTCCACACAAGTAAGTTTGTCAAAAATCAGTGAATGAAATATGCTGACATAACACCCCCTAGGGGTAATTTATTGTTTACATAGTATAATCTTTTTCAGCAGGTTAAGAAGTGGATGAGACAGCTTCTCAAGACCTCGTCTGCAGGGGCGGGTGTGCAGGCAATGAGCTGTCTTTCTAAGCTAAGTTCTCCCTAATTTTAAACTTAGCTGGTAAACCATTTCTCAACAGAGGGAACATAACGGTCACCATGGGTAGGAGAAGTCGGTGAAGGGAGGCCTAATGGAGGAGGAGGAGGCGGAGGTTTAGGGGTAAAACTGTGTCCCCTCTTCACCCTTCCCATTCCCCCCTTCCCTCTTCCCCAAACAGGCGCGCATACACCATGTGCTCGTGTTACAACAATGGAGTGTTTGTTCACTGTGTGATAGTGTATATAGCATATAGTGCGTAGTATGTGCATGGTATGCACATAGCATGTGTTGTGTATAGCAGTGTGTCTTTATAGTGGGGGATGTGCACAGAGCATAGTGGTGTATAGTAACAGGTGCACAGAGCATTGTGGTGTATAGTGACTAGTCCTGGGAGGGAATGAGTTCCCTACTCCGCCTAATCACACATCTTCCACTCCTCCCTTTCCTCCACCGCCCACCAAAAGGACAGGAGACCCCTCTCCTGCCACCACAACCATGAACCACATGCGGTATGTGTCATGCGCCATTTTCCGTTCAGCCTGGGCTTACCACACAGTTTGAGGTATGGCAGATGATGAAGCTAGCCTGCCACAAAGCCAGGGAAACAGTGCACCCAACAATGAAAGAAGAGGCACATGTCAGGTGTGTGGAGAGTTTCGAGCACGCAACAGGGATGGCCGCATTCGTGCACACAATGGGTGTGCAGGATCACATATGCCCCCAGCAGAGAGCAGCCCACAGCTTCCACAGGCAGATGGCAATTCCAATGGCAACCTCCTCACTTGCGATAACCTTCTGTTGGCATTCAAATCCACTGCTAGCAGTACCCTATCCCACAACCCTAAAGCGGCTCGCCCATATGCAGCAGGGAAATCACAGACCTTCTTAAGCAGGTGAATGGAGGTTCCACCAACTTAGAAGCCCGAGGCACCATCCAAGCATGGCGTAACCTATTCCTGTTCGGCAATATCTGTCTTGCAGTTCCTGAAAGACTATGCAAACTGCTAACCACGTCAGTTATCAAGGCAGTGCGCAACTACCCAAGAACGCACAATTGTGTCCCTCTGCCCCATCATCACAGGAATCACAGAGGTAGACCCAAGAAAAGTCCCACTGAAAACGAGAAAATTTGCGCACAGGTTAGCAAAAAAATCGAAGAAGGTAACACAGTGGGAGCAATCAGAATCATTACAAGTGACGACACTGTAGCCCCCAAAGATGAGACCACAGCCCAAGCACTACGAGACAAGCATACAACCAGGGACACCATAGCCATCAACAACAACCCTGAGGAAGACACTATCACTGAATAATTAATCTTGCCGGAATCGGAGGTCTATAAGGCGATTGTGTCATTTCCAGCAGGATCTACAGGAGGTTACACTGGAATTCGACCTCAGCACCTCAAAGAGATGGTAAATCCAGTACTCGGTGCATCTGCATCAACTCTTCTCACCGAGTTAACAACTTTCGTCAACAACTGTCTGGCTGGGCGAATTCCAGAAGAAATTAAACCTTTATTTTTTGGAGCCTCACTATGTGCTTTGAAGAAGAAGGATGGAGGAATCAGACGCCGTCTCGTTGCCAAAGCAACAGTAAGAAACATTCGCCTAGAAGCTGCCAGTTTACTCCAGCCGCACCAACTGGGCTTTGGGGGTCTCTCAGGGCAGTGAAGCCGCAGCTCATGCGGCAAGGGCCTACATCAGGGACCTACTAGAAGACATAGCCGTTGTCACGCTTGATTTTAGAAATGCCTTTAATATGGTGAAAAGAGATGCTGTCTTGCCAGCTGTTCGGGATCGGTTCCCCAGTCTTTTTCCCTTCATTTCAGCCAGCTATAGCGAACCCTCAATTCTTTTGTTTGGAGAACATGAAATTCTCTCATCAGAGGGTGTTCAATAGGGTGACCAGCTAGCTCCACTTCTCTTCTGCTTGGCAGTAAGAGAACTAACTTCCAGCCTACGCAGCAAACTCAACATCTGGTACCTGGATGATGGCACTCTGGCAGGTACTGAAGAGTCCCTGGTAGGGGACCTACAACTGGTGAAAACACAGGGAGAAGACTTGGGACTCATCCTCAATCCCTCCAAGTGTGAAATCATCACAGCGAACCAGGAAATAATGCTGTGCAAAGAATCCTCCTGGAAGTCTCTACTACCACTCCATCCAACAGTACCCTCTTAGAAGCACCGCTGGGTCACCAGGCCATCGACACTGTCCTCAAGGACAAATTGAATGACCTGATGAGAATGGAGGAGCGAATAAGCGGTCTTGATGCCATGATGCTCAGTATCTCCTCACAAGGTGTCTTACTATGCCAAGACTCACTCACTTCCTGAGGTGTGCACCCTTTTTTGACAACCCAACACTCGACGAATATGACTCTCCTGAGGTCAACCTTTAAAAAGGCTCTAAACCTGTCACTAGAAGATCAGCAATGGGATCAGGCAACCCTCCCAGTTCGACTGGGAGGTATAGGGGTGCGCAAAGCAACGCATGTTGCATTACCTGCTTTTGTCTTCGTGTTTGGCTTCTAATGCATTAATCAAGAAGATTGTTCCCGAACGCTTGAGACACATGGTAGGAGCTCGACCCCAGGTTTACTGAAGCAGTGATTCGGTGGGACACCCTTACAGATTCCTTCAGTAGACCAGCTCCTCCCAAAGAACACAAACAGTCTCACTGGGACAAACTGATCATGGAAAAAATCGCCAACACAATGCTCTCCAACGCCTCAGGAAAGGATCGAAGCTCGTCTCCTGGCAGTGAAGGCACCACACTCAGGAGATTTCCTGTTAGCTGTTCCCAATTCCTTTTTTGGGCACTCGACTAGACCCACAGGTCATTCAGATTGGTGATGCTCTTTGCCTAGCCGCCCCCATCCTCTCCGAACATAAGTGTATTTGCGGCAGGGCGACAGCTGATCAATTTGGACTTCATGGTCTCATGTGTCACACAGCAGAAAGGAAGTATGCCAGACATGAGGAGGTCAATGACATAAAGAGAAGCCTCGCCACAGCCCGTTGTCCAGCTCAATGGGAACCCCAAGTGCAGAGGTCTGACGGAAGTCAAAAGCGACCTGATGGAGCCACTATGCTACCTTGGAAGGGCGGAAAACAGATTGCCTGGGGCTACACCTGTGCTACCACACTGGCAGACACGTATTTGCCATACTCCGTAATGGAAGGGGGTGGAGCTGCCAGCCACAGGGAGACCCAGAAGAATTGCAAATATGAAGACCTTCCCCCTTGCTGTATCTTCATCCCAATAGGGTCAGAGACCATTGGAGCATGGGGCAAGTGTTCTCTAAAGTTCCTCAAAGAGCTGGGTGAAAAGCTCATCATAGAAACCAAGGATCACATGGCGACCAGCTTCCTCTTTCAGAGACTCAGTGTTGTGATCCAGAGAGAAAATGCCTGCAGCATTCTTGGCACGCGGCCCACCGCCGGAGAGCTGGACGAAGTATTCGAGATGTACCTCTGAGTTACCTATGTTGTTTTACTTCCTATTGTACCTTTGTAAATGTTTTGTCAATGTATTTTGTCTTTAAATAAAATATGTTTTAAATATAGGGGGTGGTAAGAGAAAATTCTCAAAAAGCTTAGGAGAGAACCTTGAGTTTTCCCTGAAGCAAGTATATTCTTATTTATATATATATATATATATATAATATATATATATAAATATATATATATATATATTTTTATATATATATATATATATATAAGAGTAACAAGTAACAGAGTAGGAGAGTTGTAGATGGGGAGAGGGAGGTATTAGGTAGATGGCGAGAATATTTTTGGAACTTTTAAATGTTGAGGAAGAAAGGGAGGCGTAATTTCTTGCACTGGCCAGGGAAGGTATACCATCGTTTAGGAGTGAAGAAGAGCAGAATGTAAGTGTGGTGGAGGTACGTGAGGCATTACGTAGAATGAAAGGGGTAAAGCAGCGGGAACTGATGGGATCATGACAGAAATGTTAAAAGCAGGGGGGGATATAGTGTTGGAGTGGTTTGGGTACTTTTGTTTAATAAATGTATGAAAGGGGGGAAGGTACCTAGGGATTGGCGGAGAGCATGTATAGTCCCTTTATTAAAGGGAAGGGGACAAAAAAAATTGTAAAATTATAGAGGAATAATTTACTGAGTATACCAGGAAAAGTATACGGTAGAGTTATAATTGAAAGAATTAGAGGTAAGACAGAATGTAGAATTGCGGATGAGCAAGGAGGCTTCAGAGTGGGTAGGGGATGTGTAGATCAAGTGTTTACATTGAAGCATATATGTGAACAGAATTTTGATAAAGGTAGGGAAGTTTTTATTGCATTTATGGATTTAGAAAAGGCATATGATAGAGTGGATAGGGGGGCAATGTGGCAGATGTTGCAAGTTTATGGAATAGGTGGTAAGTTACTAAATGCTGGTAAAGAGCTTTTATGAGGATAGTGAGGCTCAGGTTAGAGTGTGTAAAAGAGGGGGAGAATATTTCCCGGTAAAAGTAGGTCTTAGACAGGGTGTGAATGTCCCATGGTTGGTTAATATATTTATAGATGGGGGTTGTAAAAAATAAATGCAGGGTGTTCGGGGAAGGGGGGGGGGGATTAAATTAGGGGGAAATAAATTAAAAAACGAGATTGACCAGTTACTTTTTGCGTGATACTTGTTTATGGGAGATTCTAAAAAAAAATTGCAAAGGTTGTGGAGTTTGAGAATGTGTGAAAGGAGAAAGTTGAAAGTAAAATTAAAAAAGAGAAAGGGTAGGGTATCAAATGTTTTAAAAAAGAAAAAGGGTATCAAATTGGGGGGAGGGTTATGGAAAAAGTGAATGTTTTCAGATATTTGGGGTTGACGTGTGGGCGTGGTTTATGAAGGATGAGGTTTAAAAAAAAGAATTGATGAGGGAAAAAAAGTGATGGTGCGTTGAGGTTATGTGGAGTAAAAAAACGTTATTTGGAGGCAAAGAGGGAAGTATGAAAGTATAGTAGTACCAACACTCTTATATGGATGTGAAGCTGGTGGTAATGCAGCAGCGGGGACGGTTGGAGGCAGGGGGAATTTCCCTGTCTAAGGGCAATGTGGGGTGTAATATTATGCAGAAATTCGGAGTGGGGAAATTAGGAGGGGTGTAGAGTTAAAAAAGCATTAGTCAGAGGGCAAAAGAGGGGTTTTTGAGGGGTTTTGTCTTTAAGAGAATGGATCAAAGTAGAATACATGGAAAGCAATAAATCATTGGGGAAGGAAAGGGGGTAGGGGTCGCCCTCAAAAGGGTTTGGAAAGAGGGGGAAAAGGAGGTTTTGTGGGCGAGGGGCTTGGATTTCCCCGAAGCGTGCATGAGCGTGTTTGAAGGGTAAAAGGAGACGAATGAACTTGGGACCTGCGATCTTTTTGGAGTGTGAGCGGGTAAATTTAGTAAAGGGGATTCAGGGAAACCGGTTATTTTCTTATAGCGGACTTGAGTCCTGGAAATGGGAAGAAAAAAGCCGCATTTTAAAAGGGGGGGTTCGGGATATTGGGGGGTTTGGAGGGATATGTTGTGATCTTTATACGTATATTTCTAAACTGTTGTATTTGAGCCCCTCTGCAAAAGCAGTATAATGGTGGTGTGGTGAAAGTGTTAAATGATGATAAAATATTTTCTTTTTGGGGATTTTCTTTCTTTTTTGGGTCCCCCTGCCTGGGTGGGCGACCAACTTGTTAAAAAAAAAAAAAAAAAAAAATATTTAATATTTTAATATTAAAATTTTTTAAATTTAATATATATTTATATAAAACATATATTATATTTTTAAAAAATATATATATATAATATATATATATATATATTATATTATAGAATATGCAAATCAAACAATCACTGTAAAAGAATAGTAAAATTTCCCGAGCGTTTTTGCATTCACAAAATCAAGTAGTTCATTGATAATGTGAAAAGTACGAAAGGCTTGGTTTTCACTATTCTTTCCAGTCAATTTTTATTATTTTTATTATTATTATTATTATTATTTTATTATTATTATTTTTGGCCACAAACGGTGGGATTGAACAACAACATTTGATTACCCGGGATTCAAACCCCAGTAGTTTGGGGCCGCTCTTTTGTGGGAAAGAATAGCGTTCACTGCCCCCAAATCCTACAAAAAAGGAAACCCGCCAATCTGGGGTGCACCGGGGAGGAATGGTGGGGTAGGGGGGTCTAAAAAATTTCTTTGTTGGGTTTGGGGTTTTTTTTTTATTTTTTTTTTTTTTTTTTATTTTTTTTTTTTTTTTTTTTTTTTTTTTTTTTGGGGTTTTTTATTTTTTTTTTTTTTTTTTTTTTATTTTTTTTTTTTTTTTATTTAATTTTTTTTTTTTTTATTTATTAATTTTTTTTTATTTTTTTTTTAAAATTTTATTTTTTTATTTTTTTTTTTATTATTTTTTTTTTATATATTATATATTTATATAATATATTTAAATATATATATAAAATAATATATTTTTATATTTTTTATAAAAATATAAATTAGTTTTTAATATATATATATATATATAAAATTTTTTAAATTATATATTTATATATATATATTAATATATATTATTATAATATATATATTATAATTTTAAAAATATATTTTTATATGTAGGGGAAATGAAGTAGTTTGTTGGGTTTATTTAAATTTAATAAAAACTTTGAGTAATTCAATTACTTTTTAAACCACAAAAACAACCACCAACACACAGAGTAAAAGGGAAAAGGGGAATACAAAAATTAAAAAGCACAAAAGGAGGGGTAAGGTTTAAAAACTAAAAGAGGAGGCATTAGGGAAAGTTATAAAAAGCTATTGGGGGATAATGGGTTGAAGCATAGGCAATGGGGCGAAGAGGTTGGGGGGTTTTAAAAAAGTAGTGTTAGAGTGTTCAGCAGAATTTTTGGGGTTTACGGGAAAGTGGGTGGGGGAGGAAGAGGAGCGATTGGGGGAAAGATGATGTAAAGAGGAGAAAGGGAGAAAAAGTTAGCAAATGAGAATTTTTACAAATAGAAGTGATCAAGGAGGGAAGAGTATTGGAGAAAAAGGAGGAAGGTTAAGGAGTGGTAAAGCAATGTAAAAAGAGAGAAAATGAGAGGTGGGTGAGATGTTATAAACAAATTTTTTGAAAAAAAGAAAAAGTTTTGGAGTGAGATTAACAATTTAAAGAAAGCTAGAGAAAAAATGGATTTGTCAGTTAAAAATAGGAAGGAGAGTTATTAATGGGGGTTAGAGGTATTGGGAAGATGGAGGGAATTTTTTGGGAATTGTTAAATGTTGATGAAGAAGGGAAGCTGGATTTCGGTATAGGGAAGGGGGAATAATTCTTTTAGGAAATGAGGAAGGCCCGTTTTGGGTGGAGGAAGTTTCGGTGGGCAGTAGGTAAAATGAAAAAGGGGGTAGGGAGGGGGATTTATGGGTAAAGTAAAATGTTAAATGCAGGGGGGATATGTTTTTTGGGGTGGGTTTGGGGCAATTATTTAAAAAATGTATGAAAGGGGGGTAAAAAATACCTAGGGATTGGCAAAAGAGCTGCATAGTTCCCTTTTTAAAAGGCAAAGGGATAAAAAAGAATCCCAAAAATTATGGGGGATAAGTCTGTGAGTATTCCGGGGGAAAGTGTTGGTAGAGTTATTTTTGAAAGAATTAAAAAGTAAAAACGGAGAATAGGATAGCAGAGAACAAGGAGGGTTTGGATTGGGAGGGGGTGTGGGGACCCGGTGTTTACAGTGAAAAATATAAGTGAACAGTATTTAGATAAGGTAAAAAGGGCTTTTTGGGGCATTTATGGATTTGAAAAAGGGGTAACGGGTGGGAAGGGGGGGAATGTGGCGATGTTGCAAATGTATTTGGGGGAGGAGGAGGGACTGAAAGCAGTGAAAAGGTTTTTTTTGAGGGTAGTGAGGTCAAGTTAGAGTAGTGGGAAAGGGGAAATTATTTCCCCGTAAAATAGGGCCCTTGACAAGGATGTGTGATTCACCGTGGTTGTTTAATATATTTTTAGATGGGGTTGTAAGAGAAGTAAAAGCGAGGGTCTTGACAAGAGGCGTGGGTTAAAGATAAAGAAAAACCCAAAGTGGGAGTTTCACAGCTGCTCTTTTCTGATGACACGGCTCTTTGGGGGATTTTGAAGAGAAGTTGAGGAAATTTGGGGATGAATTTGGAGGGTGTGCAAAAAGAAAAAAATTAAAGGTAATACAGGGAAAAAGGGAAGGGTTTTGAGGATAACAAAAAAAGGTGATAAAATTGAATATCAGATTTGGAGGGAGAGATGAAGGGGGGAATGTATTTGAATTTGGGAGTGGATGTCAGCGGATGGGGATGAAAATGGGGTTTTAATCTAGAAAATGAGGAAAAAAAGGGGATGGTGCCTTAGGGTTGTGGAACAAAAAAACTTTGTCCTTTGGGGCAAAGAGGGGAATGTATAGAGTATGTTTTTACAACGCTTTATTTGGGTGTGAAGCAGGGTGATGAAAGTTGGCAGGAGGAGAAGGGTGGAGGCAGTGGGATGTCATGCTGAGGGGAATGTGTGGGTGAATATAAGCAGAGAATTCGTAGTTTGGAATTTTTGGAGGAGGGGCGGGATTACCAAACGTTGTCCAGAGGGCTGAGGAAGGTTTTGAGGGTTCGGACAGTAGAGAGAATGGGGCGAAAAAGAAGACTTCAAGGTGTTCATCTGTAGTGGAAGGAAGGCGGGGTAGGGGTCGGGGTAGGAAGGGTTGGAGAGAGGGGGTAAAGGGGGTTTTGTGGTGCGAGGGGCTTGGGCTTCCGCAGGTAGCATGAGCGTGTTGATAGGGTGAATGGAGACAAAAGGTTTTTTACTTGACGTGTGTTGGGGTGTGAGCAAAGTAACATTTATGAAGGGGGAAAGGGGAAAACCGGGAGGCCGGACTTTAGTCTGGAGATGGAAAGTAAGTGCCTGCACTCTGAAGGAGGGGTGTTTAAAGTTTTCAAAATTTAAAAAAAAAGTAGTGTAAAGCCCCTTCTGGCAAGACGGTGGAGTAATGATGGTGAAAATTTTTCTTTTAGGGCCCCCCCTGCCTTGGGGGGAATCGGCCGGGTGTAATAAAAATATATTTATATATATTAAAAATATATATATTATATATTTATATAAATTATATATATTATTTATAAAAATTTTATATATAATTTTAATATATTATTTTGTATATAAATTTCACAAAAATCATTTGAAAACCCAAAAGAAAAAAAATTTTTTTTCGTTGTTCATTATTAAAATTTTTTTCGCTTTAAAATTATTAAAAAAATTCCTTGTTAAATTACTGTAAAAATTATCTAAATTTATTTTTGCTGGGTTTGGGTTAATTAAATTGCGCTTTTTAAATAAGGGTTTGGTAAGTTTCTAAGGGACTTTTTGGGAAAAATCATTTTTTTTTCATTAACGAAGGAAAAAAAATTTTAAAAAGTGTAAGAGGAAATTTTTTGAAAAAATTAATTTTAAAAGACGTTTGTATGCCCCATATTTGTGTGTGTGTGTACTCCCTAGTTTTACTCACCCAGTTAGGTTGGGGGGGTCGAGTCCCCAGCTCCTGGCCCCCCCTCTTCCTGATCCTACTAGGTCACTCTCCCCGAGCCCTGAGCTTTATCATACCTCTCTTAAAGCTATGTTTGGATCCGCCTCCACTACATCGCTTCCCCAAAATATTCCACTTCTGATCTCGGGCTGAAGAAAATTCCTAACATCCCTGTATTCATCGTGTCTTTTGCTTCCAAATGTGTCCCCCCCTTTTGTGTCCAATCCTGGAACATCCTGTCTTTGTCCACCTTGTCAATTCCCTCAGTATTTTTTTATGTCGTTATCATGTCCCCCCCATCTCTCCTGTTCTCCGTGTCGTGGTTGATTTCCCTTAACCTTTCCCCGTAGGGCATACCCCTTTGTCTGGGGCTAGTCTTGTTTTCAAACCTTTCACTTCTCTAGTTCTTTACGTCTTTGGGTAGGTGGGGTTCCAAAATGGGGCCCCATACTCCAATATGGGCCTAAGATAGGTGTACGGGTCCTGAAAGATTCCTTATTTTAAAATGTCGGAATGCTGTTTGAGGTTTGCTGGCGCCCTATGCTGCAGCATTTTTTGGTTTTATGTGTGTGTGTTTGTGTTGGTGTGTGTGTTGCGGTGTGTGTGTGTGTGTGTGTTGCCGAATACGTAAAACTAGTCAATTAGCAAGAACTCAATCAAAATTAAGTCCTTTCTAAAATTTTCTCTTATACATTTAAAGATATATTTTTTCATTTATGTTAATATAAACATTAATGATTTTGTACAAAAAGAACCTTAGGAAACATACCTAATCCTACAACTCGCGCAATTTAATTTAGCCTAATCCAGCTATTATACTGTAGAAAAGTTTACAATTTAAAAATAAGCAAATGTAATGAAATATTTTTTTTCGAAAGGTTCAGAATGATTTGTGTGAAATTTTTGCACACCCAAATTTTCGCTTGCCTTATTCGGCAGAATCGCAAGTTTTACCTATTCGGCACGACTTTATATATATTAATAATAGACAGAATACATTGACAGAAAACAACCATGAATATACTGGAACAATACCTCAAAAAATATGAATCTACTCTAGCTCCTCCAAAACCAGATGCGAGCCCAGTATGAAACATGCATTTCCTCTCTGGATGGCTACGCTGAGGCGCTGAAACATGAAAGTGGCTGCCCTTGGGTCACTGGAGGTGCCGATGAGTCTGGAAACCAGTTCTTAAGGAAACGTGTGGTATTTTTTCCCCATGATCCCAAGGTCTCTGATCCCACTGGTTCAAAATGATACAGCTGGCTTATGTCCCTGTACTTGCCGATCATGTACTCCTCCCTGTGATAAGCAGCTCCTTCCTGTCACCCGACACAATGATGGATGTAGGTGTCAGCTAGCATCGATACACAGGTGTAGTCCCATGCTTTGAGGTTGCCATTCTTCCAAGGATAGAGGTGATCCCGTCGGGGCGGTTTGCTGCGTTGTGGGTATTTTTGGCTTCCAGTGATTAGAGCTCTCGGCTGGGCGTCCAGCTGTAGCAAGGCTTTTCTTTATGTTGTCGATGACTTCAATCTGTTTGTGTGCCTGTCCTTGGTTTTGGAACAGTTAAGACCATGTAGACCATATTGGTCGGCTTGTGCATCGCTGCAAATACACGTATATTCCGTATATTCCGTGTGAATTTAGACAGAAGGCGGAGAGCCACTAAAATACGGAGGGTCTTAGGATCGTGGCGTGTTCCCATTGCCGAAATTGGAACTGTTTAGAGGAAATCCCCAGAGTGATGTGTACTGACAGCTTGGAGACAGGCAGTCTCTCTGTCTGATGTTACAGCCCTAAGCATGTTGGCAGGCACCTTTTCAGCGATGGGGCCATCCCAACTTGACTGTAGGCCAGTGCTGCCCAAGGTTTTGGTGCTGAAGCAGCAAGAGTCTCCCATTCAGTGATGGCACTGGCGAAGCTTGGGTCTCGTATTCCTGTTGAGTCACTGAGGTTGTTCGGAAGAATTTATTTTATTAACTTGTTCGATTCTATTGAAGAGAACAGCAAAGCTGGTAGGGCAATCTGGGAGGATTTGCGTACTCCCAGTCCCCCAAGCCTGTTTGGAAGTGAGGCTTGCAGCCACTGTCCAGCTTCAAGGGATAGATATACTCTCCAGCACGAACTTAAGGAGAGATTCATATTCCTTGAGTTTCGGACTGCTGAACGCTGGGAAGCATCTCAGGAAGTAGGTAAGTTTTGAGAATGACAGGCACCTGATGATTAGGTAGAAGGCAGCATGTGTATCAGTGTCTTTCATCCTGAATTCCATCGTCCTGTGGTCTGAGATTTTTTTCTAGGATCAGATCGAAGGCATTGGGCCCTAAAGGAGCACCAAGGAGAGTGCTGTTGACTGGATCAATGGCCCGTGATCCTGGTAAAACAGCACTAATGTTCCGGATCATATGTCGATTGGTAGAAACTATCTCACATTTGGTGGGGTTTAAAGCTTGGCCCAGGCTCTCTCCCATTTCTTTAATTTTGCTTATGTCCTCTAGGAGAGATTCTGCAGTGCCAGCCAGGATACCATCATCCAAGAACCAGATATAGAGCTCACTGGAGAGCGCTTCTGTGACTTCCTTGATAACCAGACAGAATAGGAAGAGGGCGAGAGGGTCAGCCTGTTGCACACCCTCACACGAGTCAGTTTCATGGTCCGCCAAACAATAGTTTAAAAATTACACTATAACACGATTCTA
>NC_069401.1:94643735-94681235 GCF_026875155.1 Cherax quadricarinatus | reverse complement strand
TTAATACTACTGATTGTGAAAAGGATTTAGGAGTTGTGGTTTGAAGTAATCTAGAACCAAGACAACAGTGCATTAGTGTTCGCAACAGAGCTAACAGAATTCTTGGCTTCATATCTAGAAGTATAAATAATAGAAATCCTCAGGTTATTCTTCATCTCTATATATCCTTGGTTAGGCCTCATTTAGACTATGCTGCTGAGTTCTGGTCACCGTATTACAGAATGGATATAAATGCTCTGGAAAACGTACAGAAATGTATCAGAAATCTTCTCTATGAGGATAGACTGAGGGCCCTGAACCTGCACACTCTCGAAAGGCGTAGAATTAGGGGGAATATGATCGAGGTGTATAAATGGAAAACAGGAATAAATAAAGGGGATGTAAATAGCGTGCTGAAAATTTCCAGCCAAGACAGAACTCGTAGCAATGGTTTCAAGTTGGAAAAATTCAGATTCAGGAAGGTTATAGGAAAACACTGGTTTGGTAATAGAGTTATGGATGAGTGGAACAAACTCCCGAGTACAGTTATTGAGGCTAAAACGTTGTGTAGTTTTAAAAATAGGTTAGATAAATACATGAGTGGGTGTGGGTGGGTGTGAGTTGGACCTGACTAGGTTGTGCTGCTGGGTCTGGTGCCGTGCTCCTTCCTTGAGTGGAAGTGACCAGACTGGGTGGGTCATTGGGCTAATCCGGGGGGGGGGAGGGGAAATGGACCTGCTCCGCATGGGTCAGTAGACCTGCTGCAGTGCTCCTTCTTTCTTATGTTCTTATGTTCATATGTACTTTAGTTCGTGAACACAAATATCAATATTCAATAAATCTGCCGAAGTCGGACTTTAGTCTCCCAGTAACAGCTTAAACCTAATGCTCAGAAAACCACAAAGGCGGTGAAAATATTTAGCTGATCATATTCTGTTATTTCAGTACTTCACGAAATTTGCATGCACGCAAACAAAACTTAATGGGTACCATCCTGCCGTGAGATGCATCAGCCGTTAACATATTGAAGCCTTTCGGAAAAGGTAAACTGAAATTTAATGTGACTTAACGGGAATAAACATTTCATAATATACACTTAAAATGGCCAGATCTGCACCATCAGGCTAGGATTTCACTCTTGTCCGTTGTAGTATTACGAAGCATCTTTTCGAACATCCTAAGATTCGCCACTGAGGATTTTGTAAGTAATCCTAGCCATTCCATGTTCTGGAATAGGCTGAACAACGTTGGTCATAGGTCACCTTCATATGCCAGTTCTTCCCACTATCTGATCCTAATGACATTGCATAAGTTTTGAAATTTTAAAGTCAACTGAATTAAGTTTTCTCGAGTATTAGCAAAATACAAACGAGACAATGGAAGAAACAGAAGAAAACAAATTCAGGCAAATTATTAAAGATCCCTCTCCGAAAATCTATAATCATAGCTGAATCTCAGCAATGGATTACTTGGGGCTATCTGCAATAGATCGCTGGAAGATATCTGCATTATATCACGGTACGATCTGTGTAATGGGACACTGGAATCTCTCTTCAGTAGGTGGCTGGAGGCTCATTGCAAAAGAACACGGGAGGCTCTGTGCAATAATCTGCCTGCAATTGATTCAAGAAGGCTATCAACATTAGCGACTGGATTCTTTCTATAAAAGATCGCTGGAAGCATTCTGTAATGGAACTGAAGATGCTCTTAGCAATAAATCACTGGATACTTTTAGCAATAGATTGTTAGACTCTGAGAGACTTTCCGCAGTTGATCACTAGAGATTCTCTGCAAAATATATAATATCGTTGAGGTGTAAAATGACCAGTATCTCTCTGCACCGGACTGCTAGAGGCATGTTACTATCCTTATTTAAAAAACTTTGCAATAAATGGTTAGAGGCTCTTTGTAGCTGAACATAAAGCTCTCTGTAATAAAATGCTGCAGACTATGCACTAGTTAACTGGAAACTATTTTCAATAGTTTAACTTAGACTGTGTAATTAAACACTGGAGAATCTCTTCAACAGATAACTCAAAGTTCTCTGCAGTAGATCTGGAGGCTCTCTGCAATAGATTACTGGATCTCTTGAGGCTTCATAAAACAGATGACTGGATAACTTTACCACCGCCTGCTCACGGCTTTACAGCTGACCACTGCGGGAATCTTTGCTATTTATCGCTGGAGGATCTTTACCAATGATCACAGACTCTTTGAAATATTTTTCAGGCTCACTGGAAGCTCTCAGCAATGAATCACTGAATGCTCTCTGCATTAAATTAGATTTTTTTAGATTGCTCCTGATATTCTGTAATAGATCACTGAAAATTCTTTGCAAAAGTTTTCTGGAGGCTTGGTAATATAACACTGGAGGCTTGTTAATATAACACTAGTCTTGGTAATATAACACTGGAGGCTTGGTAATATAACACTGGAAACTTGGTAATATAACACTGTTAGCTTGGTAATATAACACTGGCGTCTTGGTAATATAATACTGAAAGCTTGGTAATATAACACTGAAGGCTTGGTACTATAATACTGGATGCTTGGTAATATAACACTGGAGGCTTGGTAATATAACACTGGAGGCTTGGTAATATAACACTAGAAGGTTGGTAATATAACACTGGAGGCTTGGTAATATAACACTGGAGGCTTGGTATTATAACACTGGAGGCTTGGTAATATAACAATGGAGGCTTAGTAATATAACACAGGAAGCTTGGTAATATAACACTGTGGGCTTGGTAATATAACACTGTTGGCTTGGTAATATAACATTGGAGGCTTGATATTATAACACTGGAGGCTTGGTAATATAACAATGGAGGCTTAGTAATATAACAAAGGAGGCTTGGTAATATAGCACTGGAAGCATGGTAATATAACACTGGAGGCTTGGGAATGTAACACTGGAAGCTTAGTAATATAACACTGGAGGCTTGGTAATAATACACTGGAGGCTTGGTAATATAACACTGGAGGCTTAAGAACATAAGAAAGAAGGAACACTGCAACAGGCCTAGTGACACATGTGGAGCAGGTCCATGTGTCCCCAAGATTAGACCAATGACTCCACCCCGGATTAGCCCAGTGACCCACCCAGTCTGGCCATCCCCACTCAAGGATGGAGCACTGCACCAGACCCAGCAGCACAAGCTAGTCAGGTCCAACTCACACCCACACACACCCACTCAAGTATTCATCTAACCTATTTTTAAAACTACACAACGTTTTAGCCTCAATAACTGTACTCGGGAGCTTCTTCCACTCATCCACAACTCTTTTACCAAACCAGTGCTTTCCTATATCCTTTCTGAGTCTGAATTTTTCCAACTTGAAACCATTACTGTGAGTCCTGTCTTGGCTGGACAATTTTAGCACGCTATTTACATCCCCTTTATTTATTCCTGTTTTCCATTTATACACCTCCATCATATTCCCCCTAATTCTACGCCTTTCGAGAGACTGCAGATTCAGGGCCCTCAGTCTATCCTCATAGGGAAGATTTCTGATACATGGGATCATCTTCGTCATCCTCCTCTGTACGTTTTCCAGAGCATTTATATCCATTCTGTATTACGGTGACCAGAACTCAGCAGTATAGTCTAAATGAGGCCTAACCAAGGATATATTGAGTTGAAGAACAACCTGAGGACTTCTATTATTATACTTCTAGATATGAAGCCAAGAAATCTGTTAGCTTTATTGGGAACACTAATGCACTGTTGTCTTGGCTTTAGATTACTGCTAACCAGAACTCCTAAATCCTTTTCACAATCAGTAGTTTTAAGATCTACAATATTTAGTTTGTGTGGCATGGTTATTTACCTGTCCAACATTTAGAAGTTTTGACAATATTAAACTGCATCTGCCACTTCTCCGACCATTGCATCACTCTATTCAAATCATCCTGGAGTGCTCTAGTGTCCTCATTAGAATGAATTGACGGCCTATTTTGGTGTCATTAGCAAATTTGCTTATGTCGCTATTTATTCTCTCATCTATGTCGTTTATGTAAATTGTGAACAAAAAGGGGCCCAACACTGACCCCTGAGGAACACCGCTTGTGAAGTGCCCCCATTTTGATTTCTCCCCATTTATGCAAACTCTCTGCTGTCTATTTCTCAGCCATGCCTTACTCAGGAAAAAAATTCTCCTCCTATTCCGTGTGCCCTAAGTTTCCTCAATAGCCTCTGGAGTGGAACTCTAGCGAAAGCCTTACTGAAGTCCATATACACAATATCATATTCATTACCATGATCTACCTCCTCAAACACCTTAGTGAAAAAATGTAGTAAATTCGAAAGACAGGAACGCCCCTTTGTAAAACCGTGTTGAGATTCATTAATCAATCTGTGCCTGTCAAGATGGCTATAAATTGCTTCGGCAATTATTGATTCCATAAATTTTCCCACTATGGAGGTAAGGCTTATTGGTCTATAGTTGGAAGCCAAGGACCTGTCACCTGCCTTGTAAATAGGTATTACATTTGCCATTTTCCACTTATCAGGCAGTATGCCAGTTTGTAGCGATATGCTAAAAAGATTAGCCAAAGGTACGCTAAGTTCCTCTTTACATTCCTTTAACACCCTTGCAAACAGTTCATCAGGGTCTGGGGATTTGTTAGGTTTTAGTTTCTCTATTTGTCTGAGGACCATGTCACTAGTTACCGCAATCGTACGTAGTTTATCATCCTGTTCTACATAATCTATTATTTCAGGAATATCGCTAGTATTTTCCTGGGTGAAAACTGAGAGGAAGTGGGTATTGAGAATTTCACACATATCCTTATCACTGTCAGTGATCTGACCAGAGTTACTCTTAAGTGGGCCAATCTTGTCCCTAATCTTACTTCTGTATACCCGAAAGAACCCTTTTGGTTAGTCTTTGAATCTCTTGCGACCTTAGCCTCATAATCCCTTTTTGCTTTTTTTATTCCTTTCTTTATTTCTCTCTCTAATTGAATATATTGATTTCTTAACTGCCCATCCCCTCTTTTGATACGCCTATAAATGCCTCTCTTTTGACCAGTGAGATGTTTTAATCTATTGTTCATCAATTTGGGATCATTTTTGTTAGATCTAATTTCCCTACTCGGAACAAAAGTTGTCTGGGCAGCTAGAACTATGCTCTGAAAAACGTCATATTGGCAACCAAGATCACCTACCTGACCCATAGTCAGGACATCCCAATTTAGCCCACCCAGGTAATTTTTCAGTCCCATGAAGTTGGCCAAGCGAAAATCTGGGACAGATTTTTAATTGCAGTTATCTGGGTAATTCCATGATATATTGAAACTAAGTGATTTGTGATCACTTTCCCCAAGCTCATCATTAACCTCAAGATTATTAATTAGTAAATCTTTGTTGGCAAGAACCAAGTCAAGCAGATTGTTTCCTCTAGTTGGTTCTGTCACAACCTGTTCTAAAAAGCAATCCTGAACCGTATCAAGAAAGTCAGTAGACTCAAGATTTCCTGTCATATTGTTCAAGTCAATTTGTCTAAAGTTAAAATCTCCCATTATCACAACATTTTCATATCTAGATGCCTTATGAATTTCGTTCCATAACAGCTTACTGCACTCCCTATGAAGGTTTGGGGGCCTATAAATCACACCCAAAATTAATTTGTCATGTCCCTCGAGAAACTGTAGCCAAACAGATTCTGTGTTCGATGTTTCTAATCTTATATCATGTCTAAGACAACAATTTAAAATTTCTCTGACATACATGGCCACTCCTCCACCCTTTCTGCTGACTCTATCATTGTGGAATAGTTTATAATCCTGTATGTTGCATTCTGAAGGTATTTCTCTATCTTTCAGGTTGAACCAGGTCTCTGTTATACCAATAACATCTATATTAACTACACTTGCAAGTGATCTTAGCTCATCTATCTTATTTCTTAGATTCCTTCTATTTGTATAGTAAACCTTAAGGGAGCTAGTCACTCGTTGCCCTCTACTTTCTCTCTTTGTTTGTTGATCAGTTGATTTGTCATTACTAGCAACTTTATTTCGAATATTGTCTTTTAAACATATCCCTGAGGTATCCCGGTAATAACTGTTGTTTTTAACCCTAGTGCTGCAGCTCGATTGTTTCCTACAAACACCCATACCTCTAAAATCTATCAGTTTAAATTCCTAGACAAGTCATTAATTACTCTCTCAATTGAATTGGCTAATGCAACCACTCCATCCCCAGAGAGATGAACCCCATCCCTTGCATACATATCACGTTTGCCAAAAGAATAGGTCCCAGTTATCAATGAATAGGATTGCAAGTTCCTTGCAGTACCTGTCTAGCCAGCAATTTATACCAATTGCCCTAGACATCCATTCATTGGCCACTCCCTTTCTAGGCAAAATGCTACATATGACTGGGATCCCTCCCTTAGACTATGGCTGACCTGTACTTATCCAGCAGCTCCTCTCTCCTGCCCTTTCCAATGTCATTAGCCCCAACACTAAGACAGATAATGGGCTTGTTCCCATTACCTGCCATAATATTATCCAACCTGCTGACTATGTCTCCAACAACAGCTCCAGGAAGACACACACTCTGTCTGACCTTACTGTCTGTTACAAAATGCACGGTCCATATATCTTACCTGAGAATCGCCTACTATTAAAATATTCTTACCTTGATTAGCAGGGGAATCAGTGGTACCTTCAAACTCACTAACCACTGAAGTACACTCGTCTTGGAGAACAGAGAATCGATTTCCTACCTTCACATCTTCTCTATTAACTCTCCTCATCTTCCTTCTTTCTGAGCTGTGAACCACTTGCCACTTAGAGCGGCTGTCACTATCACTGCTGGCGATCATTCCTTCCTTACCAGCTAAATCCTTCTCACACTCGCTCCTAAACTCATCTATGCGAAGCTTCAGCCTCCTTTTTTCCTCCTGAAGAAGTAGAAACTCCTTCTTCAACACTTGAACCTGAGATTCTAAAACACTACAACAAGCCATGGTGCTTGGTAACAGCCCATGCTAACTCCCCAGAGCTTAGGCAGGTATGACCACAGGTGACCACTGACCTCAGCTTGGTAATATAACACAGGAGGCTTGGTAATATAACACTGGAAGATTGGTAATATAACAGTGGAGGGTTGGTAATTTAACACTGGTGGCTTGGTATCATAACATTGGAGGCTTAGTAATGTAACACTGGAGGCTTGGTAATGTAACACTGGAGGCTTGGTAATATAACACTGGAGGCTTGGTAATATAACACTGAAAGGCTTTGTAATATAACACTGGTGGTTTGGTAATATAACACTGAAGGCTTGGTAATATAACACTGGAGGCTTGGTATCATAGCACTGGAGGTTTGGTAATGTAACACTGGAGGCTTGGTAATATAACAATGGAACCTTGGTAATAAAAAACCGGAAGCCTGGTAATATAACACCGGAAGCTTGGTAATTTAACATTGGAGGCTTTACGCAATAAATCGATGAAGGTTCTTTGCAACAGATTATTTAAGGCTCTGAGCTTCATTTCACTGCAGTCTCTGCAATAAATCACTTCACACTGCAATAAATCACTGCCATATATAACTAGTCTGTCTGCAGAAGTTCAGGAGAAGATATCTACAATAGGTCGCTAGAGGTTCTCAGCAATAGATAACTGGAGACACCTTGAAATAGGTTGATGAAGGTTCTCTCCAATAGATCTTTGGAAGCTCTTTACAAATTATTAGAAGAGGTTTCCAGCAATAGACCACAAAAGGCTTTTCTCAGTAGATTTCTGGTGGATCTCTGTTGTAGATTACCGGAGGCTATACAATAGAACCTAAGATTTGTTCAAATAAGGCGCGAAGGCTCTCTGAAACTGAAAGCACTCTGCTATAAATCATGGGAGACTATGCAATCACTCACATGAAGCTCTCAGCTATAAATCGCTAGACGCTCTTTGGAATAGATCTTTGAAGGCAGTTTATATTAGTTTATTAGAAGCTCTCTGCAATGAATCATTAAAGAAATTGAGCAATGGAACATTGAAGGCTCATTGCAATTGATTGCTGGAGGCACTCGGCAACATTTCCTTGGAAGCACTTTTCTATATATAACAGAATACTGGAGGCTTTATGGAATAGACCACTGGAAGGTCACTGCAGCTGATCTCTGGAGGCTCTGTGCAATAGATCAATGGGGTCTCTTTGCGCTGAATAACTAAGGGTGTTTCAGTTAAGGTAGTCTGCAATACATCTCTGAAGGGTCTCTTCTACAGATCGCCGGATGATCTCTACTGTTGATAACTAGAGGCTCTCTGCAGTTAATCACTAAAGACACTCTTAACTATATCACGTGAAGATGTTGTTTTAAGAGACGTAATGAAGAATAAATCTACCAAAGGAAAGTAGAGTGCTTCTACCAGTCTCTCTGGACGATGCATAATTGCTGTGCCTAGTACCAGAAGGACTGGGATGAGGGTATTCTCCTCCTTTCAATGAACGTTCGGGGAAGCACTCTGGAATCATTAAGTCATGAGCTAGGTGTGGATGGTGATGATTTCCCCTCGGAGTTTTTTCTCAGTTTCAGAGACTGTTTGACTAACATGAGGTGGATGGCACCAGTGAACCAGCCTGCCAGTCTGACCAGGATGAAATAGGACCATGAGGTAGTGCTAAATGATCTGGAGGATAGGACGTGTTGGAACTGGAACCGGGTTATAGGAATGTTTTCACAAGGAGCAGTGAATGATACCTGCTGGTGGATGAAGTCTCTGATGAAAATAAAACCAACGCACCAGAACAGAAAAACGTGTATAGTTACCTTTATCAGTAATCTGAAATGACCAACGTTCTTAATAATGAAGTACAAGACTTTGAAAATTGTACTTTTGATGTTGGTGTGGAAAGGCTTCGACAGATGGTTCAGCCACTGAGAAACTTTGAAAATGTGTTTGGGGAAAACATGTGGTGTACACGACTGTTTTGCGAAAAGAAGTATATCGTAGATGAGGTGAAGTTTTTTTTTTTATATATATTTTCACTTTACTCAGTGAGAGTCAGTGGACATTGTCTAAGGGTCTCACACTAGATGACACTCTCACAATGTTCACTGATTGCTGCAAAGTAAATGTGATAACTAATGCTGAAGGATTTCCTCATATGAATAATTTCATTGATGTACTAGTTACAAAAGTTGTGAGCATGTGGCAGGGTTGTTTGATTGGAACAATTTGACAGGAAATCTTGAGACTAGTTACTTTCTTGATACGGTTTAGGACAGCTGTTATGCAGGATTCTGCATGACATTGTAATGTATATACAGTAGAGAAGGGTGTCATAATAGTATGAATGCTATAATTGTAAAGAATAATTTTATAATTTATAATGTGCATTTGGGGGCACTGTAAAGTACACTAACTGTAATTATAAAGAAATCCTATTAGTTAGTTATTTTCCAAGTGTGTTTGGGTACGCGGAGTAAGCGTGGCTGGGGCAGTCACGTGGAGTCAGCATGGTGTGGAGGCTGGCGTCGGTGATGCTGTGTATTTAAGCTAAATTTGTAGTTGTGTACTCCTTTTGTTTACCTAACCCAAGCCAAAGGCTCTTCTATGGCTTACCTGTATGCCCACCTGGGCTCTGACATAGTCAGGGTGTTGTGGGATGAGTGAGGAAATAAGAAATGGGGTTTGTAGTGGAGTAGAGACGGCCTGGCGCTGACTAGGCCTAGTGTTATGGTGGCTGGACCTCCAGCCAGCTGTTTCTTGTGTACCGTCATTTGGGCGTTTAGGATTAAGGTGTTTCTAGAGTGTGTATATAGTGTTATGTTGAATAAATAAATATATTTTCCAAATTGGGATTTTTGCCTAACCCTCTGTTAACCAACCCATTGAAGTAACACATACTGGTTTAGCGCTTTCTGTTTTGACTGGGATAGCCCTGGGTGGCCTGTTTATGCTTGAGATGTGTGTAACTTTTACCTTTGCCCTTAGACAAGGCTCAAGCCCCCAGCTATCCCACCTTTTTTTTAATAATGCTTTAGAGCTGCGTGACAGATTTTTAGCTAACCAAAAATTTGGTAGTAGTTACCACCCCCCACATACTAATAATGGTAAGTTTTCTCCACCCACAAATAGAAATAAGAAATTTCAGAAGTTTAAGCCACCCATTTATCAGCCTAATAACCACCAGTTTTAATAAGCCTAATTTTCCAGTACCTACCCGAGAAGGTTTTCAGTCAGTTGTCACAGGTCCAGGACTACCGGGGACAGGTAGAAAGAGTCCAGTTCCCCAAGATCATGGGCCCCAGCCTATGTCAAGTGTGCAGGGGGCTTTTAAACCTTATCACTGTACATTTTTGCAATAAACAGGGCACCCGCAGCCATATTGTCGAAAGATGCTTAGGGACCAGGCGGCAGGCTGATGCTTCTCCAGAAAGTTCACCGGTAAACATGATGTTGCTTGCATTGCAGTCTTGCCCCAAGTATACAAAGAAGACCAGCTGTCTTAGACCCCTCGGATGAAGGTCTATTCAGGTAAGTCTACGTGGCCTTACACCAAAAAAAAAAATGAAGGTAGGGTCACGGGTGTTATGTCTTTGAGGGACACTTGTAGCACATTTCACCTTGCTTCGCAGGGGTGTTATTGCCAGTGTCGGATGACACCTACACCGGATTGGACATTTTTCTTAAAGGGTAACTGGATCCCTGTCAGGGACTCCAGTGCACAGGTTTTGGGTAGTGTCTGTGTACCAGTCTGGGTACCTACCTGTTGGTATTGGCTGAAGATGTACCATTGCAGGAGATGACCTTCTACTAGGCAAACAACGATTGTGGGGACTCCTCGAAAGTGAGGGAATGTTTGGTTTTGCAGGACCTGCTTTACAGTTGGTAATGACCCAATGGGAGTGCGGTGCAATGGAAAATTTTAAGTGTGGTCTAGGACTAAAACCAGGGGAAACAAGGAGGTGTAGATACCTCCCTGTGACCTTCTGTCATTGGGTGATGGTTAGGGCCTGGGGAGCCTGTTCTTTGAGTCTGACCTGCAGGAGTCTCTGAGCAGTAATGAACCGAGATCAACGTAACTCGGTGGAGAAGTGGTCTTGGTTGCTGATGAGGGAAAAAATCCCCTGACTCGCAGCAGATGAGTGAGGCCCGGGAAGGATGTGACCTCCGGAAAAACATCTATTTCATTTATCAGCTGTTGCGGAGGATGTTGTTCCCATATTTACCACGTGTTTATTTTGCAGAGTTGATCAATATGAGCAAGACTTTTTAACAGGACTGTGCATACGTGGGCTGCTGCGAACTAATTAAAGTGTCTTTGTCAGTATTTTTTTTACAGGTCTGAAGGAAGGCATTTCAGTTGTTAAGATGGCGTAGAGCTAAATAATTGGTGTTTATTAATAAATCCTTTTCTAAAACAGGTTACCAAAGTTATACCTTTCTGAATAATTTTGTGTGTTTGTTTTGAGATTTCTGGTGAAACATTTTTGTCTCTTAGGCTTTGCCACAAATCACCCAGAAGTCATTTTTATGAAAATGAGCACATAGTTTTTTGAGAGGCTACTTGAGGTTAAATTTTACCAATGTATATCATCTAGGAGCCAAAGAAAGCACCATGGTTTTCCCAGCTCTCTCAGGGCAATGCATGTTTGTTTTACCAGTACCAGAAGGATGGGATGAGGGAATTCCCCTCCTTTTCATTACCGTGGGGGGAAGCACTCGGGAATCATTAATCATGTGTACGGAGGGTGGTGTTTTTTCCCCCACGGTGTTTTTTTAAAATTTTCAAAAAATGCTTGGCTAAGATGGGGGTCGATGGCACTGTGCCAAAAATCTGCCAGTCTGCCCAGGTGACGGGGGCCCCATGAGGTGGAGCTACACATTTGGAAGCTGGTGTGTTTGGTTTGGGCATGGAGCCTGGTCCGGGGAAGGGCTATGGGAAAATGTGTGGTGGTTCAAAATGATGGGGGATAAGGTCCCTGAGAAAATAATGTAAGCGGAAAATTGTAAGAGACTGGAAGTTTTGGATCTTCTAAAAAGACGGGTTTTTGTGGTGGCTCACCCCATGGTGTGCACCTTGTAAAAGGGTTTTTGGGGGATGCTGAAAAATGGGGCCCCGTTAACCCCCCCATGAGGTAGGGGTTTTGGAAATTTGTGCAATGTCAGCACCCCTGGATGATGTAAGCGGGGGTGAAATGGGTTTCCCTTAAAGGGAATTTAATTTTTTTAAATTGAGACTGCGTTTGTATCCAGCGAGAGTCGGTGGACATTCTTTTAGGGCTCACACTGTGATCCTTTAAAAACACGTGCACTGACTGCGCCAGATTATTTAAAAAAAGGTTTTTTTTCCCTCTTTTGAACTACATGCAAAGTGGTGAATAACCGTGGGGGGATATCTGTTTCCCATGCCATGTGTCCCCTAGGACACACCCATATTTTTAGCTTTAAATCTCTGTAATAAAACCTTTTTTAGCCTTAACCCTCAAGATCTTTTATGTATAATCCTGAGTTACCCACCCAGGGTTTTAAATGAAACAGGGGTTGGGGAAGTCTTGTTGCAGGGAGACGGGAAGTAATGCCCCTCGGCTGTTCTCAGCAAAAAGAACAGGCGCCAAAGAAGTTATATACCCAAAAAAAAGGGGCCTTTTCTTTAGTGTTGGCAGGCAAATTTTAGGTGATATATCATCATCAGTTCCCCTATAACTGTGTATAGGACCATAATCCTTTACGTTTCCTTCACTTTAAGAGGGGAAACCCCAATCGAGATTAGAGGGGCCTTGTTTCTCCAAAATTTAATCAGTGATTAAATTTTTGAAGGGTGGGGAGAATGTGGTTGTGATGCCTTATCTATTTTTAAAGTGCAGATGTAGTGTATAGATACTTATCTATTTTTTTGCAGTGATTTTCGGTAGACGATTAAAGGAACCCCCGGGCCCCCAAAGGAGAAGGGAGGGTTGAGCTGGGCTGGAGTATCAGGATTCCCCATGTGTGGAGCTTCAAACTTTCCCAAAACACACGACGGGAAAGAAAATCAATGTTAGGCCAGTCTGAAATCTGATGTTAAAAGGTGTCAAATTTTTATTCTCGCTAAATCACGCAAAAAATTTTAGCTTCCTCTTTTGAACGGCTTTAATGGGTGATGATCAGAGAGCCAGGATAGAATTTTTAAGTTTTGTTTTGTTGAAAAAATGGATGAGTTAAATAGGATAAAAAAAATTTGGATCATCGAAGTCAATGACATAAATGAAGAATTTTTCAGTGACGACTTTAAAATTTTCACCATTGTTGTAATATCCTAAATTTTGGTGATACAAACCAAATAAATTTTTTAATAAAATTTTAAATAACATATATTTTCTTGCAGGATTGTAGAGAATTTTAAATAGAATATAAATGTGAAAAGCAAACTGTAAAAATAATGCAATAAAAATTTGCGAATTTATGGGTTTTTAAAAATATCGGGGGGAACTTTTTTTTTATTTTCCCGACACTGTCAGCAATATTTGGTTTTCTTTATTTTAAAAATTTTTATTTATTACTTAAAAACGCCTTATTCGATCAGTTTGAAAAATATCAGTTGCTTCGCAATTTATCTTAGGCAAAAATCATTGGACCATTTGCATGTGTGGCTGACCTATACAAAGATAATTGGAATGTTTTTGTGTCCTTGTGATTACTTTTCCCCTTGAGGCTGGTGAGGGGCTCTTGGTCCAAGGAAATGAGCTTTTCTTCCCCTTGCTTTACTGGGTTTTAAATGTCTCCCATATCACAGGTGCTATGTGACCTCTACGTGTTTATCAATTATGAACGGCATCAATTTTCAAAGGCTCGTGCATCGTACGAAATGGATGGAGTGTTTTATGGGTTAATGTTGCAGTTTTATAACTGTAGTGTAAGCGCTCCTCTGGCAAGACAGTGATGAAGTGAATGATGGTGAAAGTTTTTCTTTCTCGATCCACCCTGCCTTGGTGGGAAGCGGCCGATGTAGTAATAAAATATAATAATAATAATAATAATAATAATAATAAAATAATAATAATAATAATAATAATCTAAAAATAAAAAAATTATTATTTAAATATTTATTAATTAAAAACATCCACACTAAAAAACTGTAAGCAATTAAATTATATTAATTAATAATGCTGTCGCCCAGGCAAGCTCTGGAAAAGAATTTAATGATGAAATTATTTTTGTATATTGAAGGCAAACCAGGAGTTAAGTTTATCATGCTCTTGATCTATTACGGTCTTATTCACTTGCGTTTACAGACTTTCTCTGCCACAAAGAATTAGCCGAGATTTTCCGAAATGCGTCATGAGTTAGTGTGTTCGTGTGACCGGGCAAGAAATGTTACTACTGTAGCGGAAAGATAAGTGGTATTTCGTTTGTTGGACTAAATATTAACATTTGTGCTGATAAGTGTGTTACGTGGAACGTCTGGTCATGTGAGTATTGTCTTCCCTGGCCTACCAGTCACCTCATGTACGTGTAAACCACTGAGCGATATATACTGGTTATTTAACAGAAGCCTTTTGCTTGTTTACTGCTCTCCTCAGGCGAGTGTTATTCATAAGATAATGAACACTGTGGAGTTTTTAGTCATGTGATCGAGATTATCCGCTGGCTTACAGCAGATATAAAACTTGAATAACTCTTTGATTTCTTATATGTTCAAAACGTTCACTAAGGGAGAAATGAGCTTAAGTTAATGTTAAATGATTTGATCCTTTGTTGATACAGGCATCGTTAGATATGTACCCGTTGATGGAATTATATCTCAATATTTCCATTGACATGGTAACATATTGGCTTTTATCACAGATTCTACTGCTCCTACAATGGAGTTGCAACATATGTGACGATTTATTACAGGTCTACAGCAGTCATTATCGGTAATCATGGAAATAAGCAGGGAATATTTTAATTCCTTTTATTAGTACGAGTTAGGAGCGGGGCTAAGGTAAAAAGTTTATTATTTCTTTTATACAAATCACGGTTAATGTCGGTAATAGGTCCTTCGAATATATACATTCCAATGTTTGTGAGATGAATCACTGTTGCTTTCAGAACCTTGTTTGTAACCCAGTTGTTTTGATGATGTCACTGTTGTGCTTCTCTTCAATCCATGATGGAAGAAGAAAAGGTGTGGTGGACTTCAATGCCTTTAAAGGTGTATCTGTTTATGATTGTATACTTGATAAAGTCAAGCACTGGGTAATAAAAGTATTTCTTGCCACCAGTTCCCTCATTTCCACCTCTAGGCTTTTGACTTTCCGTAAGAACCGTTACAGGAACAATAACACTGTCGAATAAAAAAAAAGAAATATACGAAACTTAGGACTTTTACCCTATTTTGTCTCATTGTGGGAAATTTACTAACCCAATATTTGTTGAAATACCTTGTCTTGGAAATAATTACGAACGCAAGCAGAAATTCAAGGGCTGAGGCACTTGGCTGTATTCAAGGTCAGAAATCAAAGAGAAACCTGACAATACAAAGACAAAGAAAACAAACAGTGGGTAGTTTTTCTTTACATTATATCACTTCACTCTACATAGAATTTGCAACGCTAAAGTCAGGAATATAACGATAAGAGAGAATAAAAAATAATTCGTAACAAGAGATTACACTTCAGAATATAATGAAGAGTGTGATGAGGGTCAGATCAGCTAAAATCAGAGTGTACCTCACATCCAGGCAGACAGTTGCAACAACACCTTGGCTAACAAGCAGCTGTCACACTTCTGGTTAGTTGAACTTGGGCTCTAGAACTGCTATATTCTGAATTTCCAGTTCGCTGGTCGAGATGGCTTGTTAATGTGTGTGATGAACGTCGAATTAACTGTAACATAATTGGGGCACGCCACAGAAATTATGGTCTTAATTATGGTATGAATCTTTTGGAGCACACAATCATAACACGAGTTGGACCATTGATCTGTTGATGCACTGCGGCAGATACACTTATCCTCAACAAGGAAAAATGCAGCAAGGCGAAGTGAAACATCAGTGCAAATAGTCTGCAAGACGGGGGATGTCGAATATGCCAAAAGCAGAATTATGGACAGCCTACAGAAAAATCCCTGCGAGAGAAGTTCTCACTGTCACACAATTTCTGTCCTGCAACACACTTGCAAGTATTGTTCTAGCTATACTCCCCATTATCCCAGTTATACAGATTAGTGGGGTGTATTCTAGTCGAGAATCCCAGTACCTGGCTTAATTAATGAACATTGAGTCGCTGCTACATGTTCGCTGGACAGCACACACGAAGACAGGAATGCAGGGAGCGCTATCTGCGATGCCTTAGCACATCAATACCTCCTAGTCTGATTGATAACGTAGCTTGGTCTCTTGCCCATCTTGTGATATAGATCTTTGGGGACTGTCAGTGCATTTTCGTGTTGGGCTGGACAGATTCAAAGACTTTCTGAAAAGATGAAAGACAACATGGGTGTCTAGATGGCTTATTCGTTGTTCAGTCCTTATCAAACTACTCAGTTTCTCCTCGAGAATTGCGTCAGTGGCATTAGATTGTAGGGAGGCTCCAAGCAGGATGTTGTCAGTAGGGGCAATGTTTGATGGGCCACGATGCATAGAAAGAACTTACTGGGTCAAATTGCCTGTAGGGTGAGATGATTATGCATTTTAATGGATTAAAGATGAGTCCCATGTCCACTCCCAGAGCAATAATCTGATTAAGCTCTTCTAGAAAGGACTCCTCTCTAGCAGTTTGCCGTGATTAATTAAGAACCAGATGTTTATTTCACATTTCAAATTCATGTTAAGTTCTTTAACTGTTATGCTGATATGCTGAAGAGAAATGCAACTAGAGGATCCCTTGACTGAGCACGCTTTGATGAGGTAACGCCATGCAAAAAGAAGCACCGATTCCTTGCTGTGCTCACCTGAAACAAAATTAATGGCATTTACTTCAGTAGGTTTTTAGTAATGCCGCTGCCACATGAACTTCTGTTTCGCTGCCATGAGAGACTAGCACAGCGTAGATGATTTATTTCATATGAAGCAACAAAGCTGCATAAACTAGTACGATTCTGGCGTATTGTTCCAGGTTTGCATTTAGCAAAACCTGAGGGAAACGACATAACTGCTCTATTCACTTATACTTTGTTTATGCTAAACATGAATGTATGTACACACACAATCATCAGTGTTTTCCTCTATTGTCTTTTTCTTATATTATGCCATTTTATTTCCATGGGGAAAGTGCATAATAATTCTTCCTCCATAAGCAATGCATGACGTAAGTGACAACTAAAATGCTGGGAGGAAGGGACTACTGCCCTATTACAACCCAGGATTCCATATGGCCTGTTATCCCGGGTGTAATGGGAGCAAAATAAACACAGCAGAAAAAGTTAAGACTTATATTTTCCTTCACCAATTTAGAACAGCAATATGTACACTATGTACAGTGATAAGTATAGTGCACTCCACGGTAAGCAAGGCAGAAATAGAAGCCACAAGATAGCAGACCGTGCTTCAACCAGCTCTAGAATGGGAATGACAAGGGCAGACAGGAGAGTGGTACCCACATAACCTCTGCGATTGCCAAAACCACCATCTTATTGGCTGGAACCTGGTCACTAGTTGAACGACGGGGCCCCATCATCAACTCTTAGCAACCTGGTTCGCTGGTTGGGGGAGACAGCCTGTAAATGAGGGTGTGTACATGCGCCGAATAAAGGTTACGTACTCTTTGCATGCCACACCCCCACCCCGAGAAGGCTCAGGATTAGGCTGCCACCTCCCAGTGGTAACCGTGCCGCCATGGCACAAAATAATGGGACCGCCTTTCCTCTCCACCATCCAACTCTTAGATAGAGCTCAGCTTTTCTCGTGACCAAAAGCCAAACCCTAAACTTAAGAGTGAGACAGCAGTCAGACAGGCTTGCATAGGTCCAAGATACAGGCGGACGGTAGCCTGCATCCCCTCACTAAAAAAAAACCCCACACCAGGGGATAAAAAAAAAAAGAGCGTGAAAAGGGGTTACCACAAATAACATCCTAACCTAAATAAATAAAAATATTAGACTCTAGATAAAGAGTCTGCCAACATATTTTCTTTGCCGGCAATATATTTAATGGAAATATTATAGGGCTGCAGCCTTAGCGTCCAGCGCATAAGCCTTGTGTTGTGGTTCTTCATGGCTTGGAGATATACTAGAGGATTGTGATCACTGTAGACTGACCACCTGCGATGTCTGGCCCACATAAACATCGAAATGCTCCAAAGCCAGTACCAGAGCGAGGGCTTCTTTTTCAATGGTAGAGTAAGCCCTCTGATGTGGCTGGAACTTGGTTGAAAAGTATGCTACAGGCTGCAACTCCTCATTCTCGATTTGTAATAATACTGCCCCAACCCCAGACTCACAAGCATCAACCTGTAATGAAAAAGGTTTGGAGAAGTCTGGAGACAAAAGAATGGGTGCAGTACACAATAATCTTTTTGCTTTATTAAAAGCAGTGTTACATTCTGAGGTCCAATTAAAGGGAACTTTGTGACTGGTAAGAGAGGTAAGAGGGGCTACAATATCTGAGAAGTTCTTACAGAATCTTCTGTAAAATCCTATCATGCCTAGGAAACGTTGAAGAGATTTCCTATCATGAGGAACTGGATAATCTTTAATAGAAAGAACTTTAGCAAGTTTAGGTGCAACTTTACCACTACCTACTTCATGGCCTAGAAAAGTGATAGTGGCCTGGCCAAAGGAAGATTTAGATAAATTAACTGTTAAATGGGAACTCTTAAAGGTCTCAAAAAGAGACTTAAGTCTAAGTAGGTGTTGATTCCAAGTATCAGACACCACAACAATATCATCTAGGTACGCTGCCGTGCCTTCAAGTCCTTTAATAGCCTGATGGATAAGTTTCTGGAATGAAGAGGGGGAATTTTTCATTCCGAAGGGGGTAACTGTGTATTGATAATGACCTCCTGGAATTACGAAGGCAGAGATTTCCTTCGCCTTATCTGTCAAAGGTACCTGATAGTAACCTTTATGGAGATCTAACTTGGACACAAAAGTAGCCTTACACACAAAGTCAATTACGTCGTCCAGACGAGGAAGAGGGTAAGCATCTGTAATTGTGACCTCGTTCACCTTACGGTAGTCTGTACACATACGAAACCTTCTATCAGCCTTCTTCACAAGGATGCACGGTGAAGCCCATGGACTAGATGACTCCTCCACTAAACCATGCTTTAACAAAAATTCTACTTCCTGCTGAAGTAGCCTTTGCTTTTCAGGATTAGCTTTGTAGGGGGAGAGTTTAATTGGTTTAGAGTTTCCCACACCTACATCATGATAACCTAACGTACATTTTTTCGGCACATCCGAAAAAATATTAGGATATGACTGTAGAAGCTCCGTTAAATTTGTTGCTTGCGTTTCAGATAATCCCTCCATTAAAGGGCTAGGATCCTTGAGGACAGAATTTGAAAGTTTAATATTAAATTCAGAGATAGAGTGCAAAGAGTAAGA
This sequence comes from Cherax quadricarinatus, assembly GCF_026875155.1. NCBI lineage: Eukaryota > Metazoa > Arthropoda > Malacostraca > Decapoda > Parastacidae > Cherax > Cherax quadricarinatus. The sequence continues at coordinate 94,661,783 of NC_069401.1, read as the reverse complement.
GTCGTCCTCAGAGGTAGAGGACAGAGTCATTACTGGGACTTTATCTGGTGTATGAAAAGACTTAAATTAATTAATGTGGTAAGTTTTAGTTTTTGAGGTCTTATCAATGGGAGCTACCACATAATTTACATCAGATAATCTACTTACAATCTGCATAGGTCCCGTAAATCTAGCTTTCAAGGTGTGGCCAGGTATAGGTTCCGGCACCAACACCTTGTCTCCTGGATGGAAGGAGCGGAATTGTGCACTTCTGTCATACCTCTGTTTCATCTTACTTTGAGCGTCTTCAGGTTAGCCTTGGCTAACTGACGTGCCACCTGCAACCTTGAAGACGGGTTGTAGAGTGTTGAGCTAACGTCTTCTCCCATCCATCCTTCTCTGAGCACCCGTAGAGGACCTCGTACATTGTGCCCAAAGATCAGCTCAAACGGACTATACCCTGTAGACTCTTGCACCGTCTCTCGTACTGAGAACAGCAAAAAGGGTAGTGATTCATCCCAGTCTGTAGGAAAGTGAATGCAAAAAAGTTCTCATCATAGTTTTTAACGTCTGATGGAATCTTTCCAAGGCGCCTTGGGACTGAGGATGATAGGCAGTGGATAAGTTGTGGATTATCCCTAACCTAGTTAATACTTCCCTAAATGCTTTGGCAGTAAAGTTAGTACCTTGATCACTTTGAATAGTTTTAGGAATGCCAAAACAAGAAATGAATTTGGTTAAAGCTTTGAGAATAGCTTTAGTATTAATACTACGCATGGGAATTGCTTCAGGATATCTGGTTACTTTATCCATAATCTTAAATAAATATTGATTTCCAGACTTTGACCTAGGTAGTGGACCTACACAATCTATAATTAAATCTGCAAAAGGTTCTCCATCAGCAGGTATAGGTTGGAGAGGTGCAGGTTTAATTGAATGTCCAGGTTTCCCTACTTGCTGACATTCTCGGCAACACCTAATATGATTCTTCACATCTATAATTTTGGCCAATAAAATTCTTTTGTGATTCTATACAAGGTTTTTGTAATTCCTAAGTGACCTCCTAATGACGTATTATGAGCTATATTTAATATTTGAGGTCTATACTTTGTTGGAACTACTAACCTGTTAAACAATTGCCGGCCCTCTATCTCCTTACCAGTCTCAGTGCAGATCGCTGTATGCTGTATAGTCCTTGTGGCTTAGCGCTTCTTTTTTTATTATAATAATAATAATAATAATCAGTGCAGATCAAATAATTGTTTTTAACTTCATACTTGACTGGATGACCCAAAGAGGATTTACCCATGGCTGCCTGAAAAGCGAATTTTAAAGAAGGGTCCTTTCGTTGTTCCTCCCGGAAGGACAGTCCCTCGGGCATGGAAACAGAGACATCTGGCAATGCTGCAACTTGGGAATAGGAAGGCTTGATCGGGGTCTGTTCACTTGATTTACGAGGCTCCGGCCGGTGTGCCTCATAAAACAACGTGGCTATTCCGAGATCGGAGTCGTCCAAGGATAGGTCAACATTCTCTCCAGACAACCCTTGGAATGTTTCCCGAGTTATGGCCAACACCGGAGAAGAATTAATAATTATAGGTTCAGGACACGCACTAACAGTAGTTATGTTATTACCCAGTAATAACATGGCATCTTTCATGGCGAATCCTTTTGAGACACCTACAGTCAAGTACCCAGTGTAATATTTGCACTGTACATAAATATTATGCAAAGGGACAGAATATATAGCTCCTCCAAATGCTTCCAATAAAACAGAGGAATTCAAGGAGGTGTTCTCTAAAAGGGGTAATATTCCTTCTCTTATACGTGAGCAATATGCTCCAGTGTCTCTGAAGGTCTTTACTTCAGTTGTTTCTGAGTTTTCCTGAAGGGAAATAAGACTCTTGCAATAATAAGGGGCCATACCTTTTTCTACTTCTCTAGGGGACATGTTACTAGGGATATTAGAGATTTTCCCAATGGGTTGGGGTTTATGGGGGCAGTTGGGACGGATGTGTCCTACTTTATTACACAGGAAGCAGACGACAGGCTTGCCCTTTACTCCCTGCTGACGTTGCAAATGGTGTCGTTCTGGCTGGTGTCTCTCTGGATACTGTTGTCGAGATGCACCATAAGTAGTTTGCCTCTCCGCAGGTGGACCATAAGTTGAGAAGCGTGGCTCACCAGGTGACTTAGCTGGCTGACGTAGACGTTCTCCCTCCGGCTGGCACTTCATTCTCCAAGGTTGACTATCTCTGCTCATGCCAGGCTGTTGAAAAGAGAGACGGGACCGCTCGGACAAGGAGCGGTTAGTTTCGAAGGTATAAGCCAACCTGGCTGCCTCCAATGCAGTGGTTAAGTCACGATCCTGCAGAAAAACTCGAACCTCTGGTCCCACAGACTCCAGCAGGTTATCAATCAGAATAAACTGTACCAGCTCCTCAAAGGTAGAGACACCACTTGCTTTATACCAGCTGGTAAAAGCTTTGGTTTGCTGTCTCACAAAGTCCACTAGGGATTGACCAAGCTGTCGTCTACTCAGCTTGAAAATCTTTCTATATTTGGGTGGGATACATGTATATGCTCCCAACACTGTGGTCTTCACTACTTGATAATCAGAAAATTCAGCGTCATTTAATACTGACGTAAATTCCTGTGCCTTACCCAATAATGCTGTATGAACCAACGATGCCCAATGCTGTTCCGGCCACCTCAAGGCTCGAGCCTGATTTTCGAAGCTTTCGAAAAATTGCTCTGGTTCGGCCTCATTGAAGCGGGGAACAAGCTGTACTGCTTTTTGTAAACTAAAATCATATACAGAATGCGAAAACTGCCTCCTTTCTCTTTCCCTATCATATTCTTCCCTTGCGAATGCTCTCTGTTCCCTAGTTTGCTCAAGATTGATTTTTGCCAGCTCAAATGCCAACGACGCTGATTCACCCTGAGACAACCCAGCTGCACTATACTGACCATTTTGCTCCGTAGGTGTATCATCTTCCTCCTGCGAGAACATAGTAGTTTTTGCCCTAGCTCCCGTAGAGGGAGGAGTCTGATGTGCCATCTCTTCTTCTATAAGTTTGTCAGCAATCAGTGAACGCAGTTGCGCAGCTGTAAGAGTGCGTTTGTATTTAATGCCAATGGAACGAGCAATTTACCAACAACGCTGTAGGGACAATTTAGGTAGGTTATGCAAAGTATATGCCGACACCAGACGTCTGACTCGTCTAGGTGGCATAAGTTATTCGCTATGCACAGTACGATTGCAGAATACCCCATCGTAACACGTTAATTTGCAGAAAACGCTTAGCTATGCGCAATACGATTGCAGAATATGCATACAAGCAAAGCTGACTGTAAAATTCTCCACACCGAACAGGCTAGTAACAACTGACGCGCAAAATTTGTAAAGCAATGCCAGACAGCTACACTGTTCTAGAAGATTGACCGTAGCGAGGCGAGCACACCGAACAAGCTAGTAGCGAGCTGTTGAACGATCACACAATAGCAAGGCTGACCCTAACAAAACTGACAAAATTTGTAAAGCGTAGGCAAAGCTAATGCAATGCCAGACAGCAAGCTGCACAATGTTCCTGCTACGAGCTTCACCCTAAGCTCAACCGTTTCCCTAAGTCCAGCTCCAGCTCTTGGACAGGCTACCCATATTACAACCCAGGATTCCAAATGGCCTGTTATCCCGGGTGTAATGGGAGCAAAATAAACACAGCAGGAAAAGTTAAGACTTATATTTTCCTTCACCAATTTAGAACAGCAATATGTACACTATGTACAGTGATAAGTATAGTGCACTCCACGGTAAGCAAGGCAGAAATAGAAGCCACAAGATAGCAGACCGTGCTTCAACCAGCTCTAGAATGGGAATGACAAGGGCAGACAGGAGAGCGGTACCCACATAACCTCTGCGATTGCCAAAACCACCATCTTATTGGCTGGAACCTGGTCACTAGTTGAACGACGGGGCCCCATCATCAACTCTTAGCAACCTGGTTCGCTGGTTGGGGGAGATAGCCTGTAAATGAGGGTGTGTACATGCGCCGAATAAAGGTTATGTACTCTTTGCAAGCCATATGCCCCTTTCTCCTGTATAAAATAGTAAATTTTTACAAGGCGAACCTTTTAAACTCTGGATGGTTGAGTGTACATGGATGTAGTAAAGATGATAAGAAATAGTTGATTGTAGTAGGGGATTTTCAGTGGGGGCATTAATGGGCTTAGGTCAGACTTATCTGAAATAATAAGAGGTAAGCAAAGAGTAGCGGTAATATTGAATGGGCGGTTATGGGTGGAAAAGGGGAATATAAAGGTATAAATTCATTGGTTACGTGGAATAAATTAAAAGTGGGATGCAAAAAGTTGATTATACTAAGAGTTGAAGCATCTGGAAAAGAGAATGGTGTAGAGGAGAGAATGAAATTTTGGGAGATGTTAAGCAAGTGTTTAGGCGGTTATGAACGAGGTGAAAAAGCAATTGTTGTTGGGAGAAACTGTTGTAGAGGGCTTAGTAGGAAAGTTTGGGGTGCCATGGTTATATTATAATAGGGACCTTTAACTGAACTTTGTTTAGAAAGAGATTTGGTAACAGGTAATGCGTAGTTTAAGAAAAACAGGATAAGCAAGCTCACACAATATGATAATTGAGGGAGTTTGTTAGACTATGTATTAATTGGTGAAAGGTTGTTGGGTATAATTCTGGCTCAGAGGGGAAAGAGATATATCAGATCATTATTTAGTTGTACCTACAGTGAGAGTAAGTGGTAGATAGGGCAGTAGGATGAGATTATTAGTAAGTGGTAAGGGAGAAAAAAATCTACCCTATGAGAGGCTTCTACAAAGCAGAAATGAAATAAGGAGGCTGGGATATATGGCGAGTAAAAGACAGGCTAGGAGAGTGCTGAGGGTGAGTAAAAGGAGAGTAAATGAGAGAGTGGATGAGTTTTTTTTTTAACTTATTTCGCTGTAAATAAGAAAACGTTTTCGGCTCGTAGGAATATATTAAGAAAGCCGGGGAAATGAATTGATTTAACAGTTAAAAACAAAAGAGTGGAGTGATTAGATATATGTTGAAGAGTGGGAGGAAGTGATTTCATGTACAGGACAGAGAGGTATAGCATCTTTTAGAAGTTAGGAAGAGCCAAATGTGAGAGTGTAGAAGGTGCATGAAGCAGAGGGCAGAATACAGAATTGGTAAAGTAGCTGGATTGATGGGTCATGTGGTTTGCTCAAACCACATGACCTGTTATAAACGATTAGAAAAAGCTTAGGGCCAGCTTTTTATATCTTATAATTTCATACTTGACAACTCAGAAACCCTCCAACCCCATATGGGGAATAGGGGGATGATGGTAGGGTGGTGTTGACACTGACCACTAGCCCAGTCTAAGGGTAACCATGGCTGGTGACACCTATGCTACTCTGAGACCTCTCTCCCTGCTTTGGTTGTTCCCTTACAACATTGCACAGCTCCTGATGGCTCATTGAGAAGTGTGAAAGTACCTGAGCAAAAGATTTCCATGCCCCTCCTCCCATCACCGTGGCTTGTCCTGCATAGTTAAGATCTCCTGTCTGCGATTGTTTGTTCTATAAATGTATGTACTTAGAGATTGGCAGAGAGGATTGTTCCTTTGCAAAAATAGGCAAGGAATTTACAAGGAGGAAAGCAAGAATTATAGAGTAGGGGGGTTCTCAACCAGGGGGACTTCACCCCTTTGGAGAATTTTATGGTGTTTCATTGGGAATTGAGACAACTACTCAACAAAGTGTGATGTCCTGTGGATTGTGATTAACCTGTAGAAGTGTAGTTTGTTTTTAATTTAATCTGTGACTTTCAATGAAGTTTATTGAATATCACAGATTAATTTAAAAATAAAGAAAAATACCTCACATTTTATCCGACATATTCTTGCTTTTTTTATTCATGGAATTTAGAGCCCATCGTGAGTGTTAAAAAAGTAAGTATGATCATTCATATATTCAGTATGGCTTCACATCTGTCATCGTCAATGGAGAAGAAAGATACCAGTGTGTTATCTGCACCAAAGCTTTGTCATATGATTCTATGAAACCAACAAAATTGAATCAACATTTGCACAATGTTCATCCTCAACACAAGGACAATGACAGAAGATTTTTTGAACTTTAAAGAAATTTTCAACAAAAGTTGAAGCTGGATTTAACAGGATTTTTCCTAGAAATTAACCAAACAATTATTAAAACTTCTTATATTGTAGCAGTGGAAACAGCAAAGCGGAAAAAAAGATCCATATACAATTGGGGAAATTTTGACAAAGCCTTGTGCTCTTAAAATGGTGGAAATTGTGTTGGCAAATGGACTGGAGAAAAACTTAGAGCAATTTCACTATCAAACAGTACTGCTCAAAGAAGAATAAGTGACATGATCGTCAACATCAGGAGATCAAAGCTGTGCATTTGACTTATTTTCAATTCAGTTTGATGACTCAACTGACGTGGCATCATGTTGCTGGTGTTGCTGGTGTCTGCGAGATATGTTCACTAAGGAAAATTTAAAATGGAGTTTTCCTTTCATTCTCCTCCCGAAACACCTACCAAGGCCCCAGATATTTTGGAAAAGGTTTCATCTCTCTTTGAATCAGAAAATCCTTTGCGGGATAATGTCTGTAGATGCTTTACCGGTGGAGTACCAACTTTGTTAGGAATAAAAACTTGATTTCAAGTTTCTCAGAAAAAAACGAGCTTCAGAAGTGAGAGACATTCATTGTATGATCTACAGTCAGGCACTGACATCAAAAATATTCCCGGCTCCACTAAGAAAGGTTTCTTGCCAAAACAGTTCAAATTTTATATTTTCTCGAAGGAGGAGCTCTCAACTAACGACTTTTCAAGCATTTTTGTATTAACCTGGATGCGTGCCATCATTTGTTTTTTTCCACACAAATCTTCAATGGATTTCAGCAGGAAATGTGACTGAGTGAATATTTGAGCTTAGAGATGAGCTAAAAATATTTTTTGAAGTTCAGGGTAAAATGGAATTTTTTGCCAGGCTGGATGATGAAGAATGGATCATGCACCGTGCTTATTTGGTTGACATTTTTGAGCTTCTGAATAAACTGAGTCTTCAGATGTAAGGAAGGGATACAAGCATCTTAAAATTCAATGCATTCCTAACAAGTTTTCATGAGCCAGCTGGAAAAGTGGAAGAGAAAGGTCAACATCAAAAATATTGGATTATTTGAGAACCTGTCATAAGTTCTTGTTGCTGGTGATGAAGACCAAGTGCTTCCAGAATCCCCCCTCCCCCCCCCAAAAAAAAAATGCCGCATTTGACGGAGGCGGGGGCGTCGACCACCGAAACTCTCTCCAGGTATACTCCAGGTATACTGAAAAAATGAATTCAGCTGCTGCTTTCCTGAATAAAGTGATGAGTTGGATTCGTTGTGAAACCCATTTAAATTGCCAGTTGGATTGTCCTCTTCGCTTTCGGGCCGAGTGGACCTTTGCGCAGACGCTACTCAGTTGCCTCACAGGTACCGAGTTGAGTGGTTGTGTGCTCTGCGCCTCGCCCTCTTGTGGCGAAAATCAACATTACCCCACAAGATGGAGGGAAGCCTCCGACGAGTTAACGCTGTATGTGTGGAGATTTTGCAGGGATCTTTGTTGGATCATAATGTTGACGTCCTCCTACTCCAAATCCTGCAAGACACATATAAGATCTCCAACGATGACATCTATGGTGTTTCAGTAAATGGTGCTTCCCGGGTTTTCGTCAAGTTTACGACTACTACAGTGTATGAGGATGTTGTTCAACGTTATCAAGATCTACGTTGTCAGGTGAACTGAACTGTGGCAGTGTGTCTTCGGGATGTATCCCGCACTTACACATGGGTCAAGATTCGAAACGTCCTTTCGAAGCTGATGAGCATGCAATCCGTAAGGTTTTCACCAAATTTGGGATGATTCACCAGACTTATGCAGGTGTATGGAGCCATGGCCCATTTGAAGGTAAACCTGACGGGTCGTTTTCAGTAAAAATGTCCATCAAAATTGCCATCCCGTCTTTTGTTCTCCTCGACGTCTACCGTACTCAAGTATATGTGTATTACCCGGGGCAAAGGAAGATGTGTCGGTTATGTGATGCGTATGGACACATGGCGTATCAATGTGATCGTCGGCGTCCCCGTCAACAGGGTGAGCAGCGTGTGTCGTCAGACGCTCCTACAAAAGCCCCCGAGTCCATGGTAGGCGAGGGCGTCAGTCCGACACCAACGCCTCAACAGCCTTCCCTCGATGTACCTGTCACTACACCTGATTTACCGTGTGTAACATTGCCCTGTATGGAGACGAGCGCTACTGATGACGGTGTCGCAGCGACATCAACTGATGTTGTTCCACCTCGTGAGGTAGAGCTAGACCTCCCTGTATCATTTCCGGAATTGTATGGTGCGGTGGAGGAGTGTCCAGCGCCACCATCCACCCCAGTGGCGTCCGATAATAGCATTGGTAGCCCACCGTCAACGATTGCAACTCCAGACAGATCAACTGTGATAATTACTAGCGTGGACGTCCATGCACACATGACTGCGGCCGCCCGCACCGTTGTCGACGAGAGCTCCCGTAAGCGGGCGATAGGGAATTCAAGTAGTGATGAACTGACACCAGGACAACGACCTGGGAAAAAGTCGTGGGCCGCGACTGCGGCTAATGGCTTTGACGACAATGCCAGGGTGGCGAGCCTCCCGCTTGGCGATGTTTGTGGCACAGACGGTGATGTCACTCAATGTCTCAATGTATGTGAATGTGTGTGACGAAAGCCAGCAACATTCCAGTTTTTAACTATAAATGTCAATGGTTTATGGGCGACTCACAGGAAAGATGATTTTGAGCAGTGTTTGTCATTTTAAGCCTGATGTTGTGTTTCTCCAAGAGCACAATTATCGGGATGTGGGTGAATTGAGAATACGAGGTTATGTTGTGTATTGAGTGAATAGTCCACGGTTAAAGGGTGGTGTGGCAGTGTTAATACGAGAGAACAGTCCTTTTCGGCTACATCATTAGGAAGTTGGGTCTGACTGGTGGTGGTGGGGTACGATGAGAGTCGTTTTCATTAGCGTTTATGGACCTGCAGCGAGGGATGCGAGTACGAAAAATCAGTTTTTTCAGGAGACGCTTGTGTATCACTTCCGGTCGCTACCCGCGGTAACCGTCGTGGGAGGTGACTGGAATTGCGTTAAACGACGTCGGGACGCGGAGCCGTGGGGTAGTGGGTTTTATTCTCAACTTTTGGGTGATAATTTGCAAGGGGTTGCGTTGCACGATGTGGGAGGTGATGTAGTTGGTGGGGTGGATTTTACTTTTGTCCGACAGGGTTACGCGGCTCGACTCGATAGGATCTATGTAGCGCATGGTATTGACATACAGAGTGTCCAGACATGTGATGAACATTTTACTGATCATCGTGCAGTATTGGTACGTCTCGCCTGGGCTGGTTTGCCACAAGTCGTTCCTCGATTTTGGAAATTAAATGTTAGTCTTTTAAACGGAGATGTAATTCATGATTTATTTCGTCGGATGTGGTCTCAATTATGGAATAATGGGATGGGTGTCGTAGATATTCTAGAGTGGTGGGATGTAAGGGGTAAACCCTGTATTAAATCCTTTTTTCGGGCAATGAGTAAAGAGGCGGTACAACTACGTTATGGGAAGTTAAATTACTTACGGCATCAATTACGTGTGTGTTACGAGCCACGTGCAGAATATCCGGTAACCACCATCGCCGCCCTAAAAGCGGAAATATCGGATTTACAAAATTAGTTATTTCAGGGGACGCGAATTGCGGCGGGAATTGATGAAGTCCTTTGGGGAGACCGACCATCTGCGTATGTTCTACGTGAACAAAATCAGCGTCGTCGGGCATTCAATATAATGGGTTTTACGGTGCGGGACGGGGTTGAGTCCTTCCCGTTGGGTACGACGATAATGGATACCGATCGTATGAGTCTTTATGCTGACATAGTTTACCGTGATACATTTAGTGGTAGTCGAGATCGTACTGTTGCCATGGATGTCGTCCAGTCGTGGGTGACTAGTAAATTAATAGAGGATGAACAGCTATATGCTATGGGGCCTGTTAGTGCTGATGAAATACGGACAACTTTGCAGGACATGAAAAAAGGAAAATCGCCGGGGTCAGACGGGTTGCCATGTGAATTTTATTTAGAATTCTGGGGCGAGTTAAGTGTGTTTCTTGTTAGGTTATTAAATAGTATGAAAAATCGGAGTTGTTTAAGTAGGTCTCAGAGAGAAGGTATTGTGGTTCTTGTTCCGAAAAAACCGAATGTACTGATATACATGATTACAGGGCGATTACCCTGTTAAACACTGATTATAAATTATATGCAAAAATTTTGTGCAATCGCCTTAAACCCATCCTAGAGAAGGTTTTACATCCAGGTCAGGCTGGTATTCCGGGACGATCGCTGTATTTAAGCCAAAAGGTACTTGGTGATTTCGTTCGCGACCACCAAAGTGAAATGGGTAGGGGGGGGGGAAGAATTTTGGCATTAGATTGGAAGGCTGCGTTTGATAACGTTGATCATCGAGTGTTGAAAATCATAATGGAGCAGCTGGGTTTTGCACGAATGATTATTAAGTGGGTTATGTCATTGTATACTGACTCGAGTTTACGCGTCCAGGTGAATGGGAAATTAGGTACGACAGTATCCTTACATCATGGGATTCGCCAGGGGTGCCCGTTATCGCAAATTTTATTTGCTATTTATCAGGAACCATTGTATAGGGCACTGGCAGCTGGGTGTGAGCAGCATCCATGTAATGGGCAGTGCGGTAGGCCCATCCATATTGTTGGCTATGTTGATGATACAACGCTCATGCTTACAGATGCCGGTAGTTTGTCTGCCGTAGATCGTATTTTGACCACTTTTAGCGAGGCAACGGGTATGATATGTAATAAGGATAAGTCTGGACTATTACTTTTAGGGCCGTGGCAACGAGGTCCAATCTCCGTGGAGAGTCCGTGGGTGGTGCATGAATCCTTGAAAATATGCGGGTTAATTCATGCGGCTAGTAGTACTGAAGGACGTGTACTCAATTCTAAGATGGTGGTTGATAGCGTAATCCGGCGTGTGGGTATGCTGAGATTACATGGGTTAACTCTCCACCAACGGGTGATAGTTACTAATTCCATCCTATATGCTAAGGTGTGGCATGTTGTGCGTGTATCTTTGTTGTGCCCAAGAGATGAGACACGTTTATTGGTGCGTGTGTTTTGGTTTATCTGGGGAAGTCGTTGTTGCTGGTTACGACGCAGTGTGCTTAGTTTAAGTGTTCGCAATGGGGGTTTGGGATTATTAGATTTTCATACATCAATGCTTGCCCTTTTTGTCAAGCATACATATGTGCAATACCTGCGAGTGGCAGGTAATCCAGTTAGCGAGACGTATCAATACCTGTGCGAGTGTGTTAAGGGGCATGATCGCCATATATGCATAGATATGTTGCGCGTGCTTACAGTTGTTTCGAATCCGCACACGTGTAAATTGCGTATCTTAGTTCGGGCGACTATGGAAGCTGACGTGGCACCAGTCTGTAGCCAGTTTCCGTTGTACGCTTGGGCTGATATTTGGAACCATCTGGTGGATCTTCCATTGCGACCCTTAGTTCGTGAAACGGTATATAAATTTATTCATAACATCTTGCCGTCCAGGTCTGTTTTGTGTACACGACGGTTACAAGATATTCCATCCTGTAGCGATTGTGGGATAGAAGAAACTGGTTTTCATGCGATTTATTTTTGCGAGCGGTTAGAAGCCGTGTGCAGTTGGCTCGGTAGACTTATTAGGTGGGTGGGTGGGGGGAGGTTGTCTCCCTTACGTGTCCTTAGTTTAGACGTGGGGGGGTCCCGGATGATGTCGAAAGGGCATTGGGGGTGTTAGTATCAGATTTTATTCATACATCTTGGGTGCTCCGGACAGCTGGAACAATTGAGAGGGTACACGGTATTATAGCAGTCATGTATCGAACCAAGTGTAGGAACAAGCTGTTGTTTGGGAATCGTTGGGAGCGTAATTTTCCATATACCTACCGGTTTGAAGGACCAAAATGTTGAGAAAAGGGATTACCAGTTAAGCTTAATTTTAAATATAGGGAAACTTAACTTAGACAGCTCATTGCCTGCACAGCCGCCCCTGCAGACGAGGTCTTGAGAAGCTGTCGAAGTCATTCCTCAACGGGCTGAAATGAGTTATAATTCGTAAACAATAAATTACTCCTAGGGGGGTGTTATGCCAGCATATTTCATTCACTGATTGCTGACAAACTTACGTGTATGGACTCAAAGGTCCGCATATCACCGGAGTTTATGATAAGTGACTAACTCACGACTTTATACTCAACTGCGCAGTCAATTGTATTACATCACGAGTTAGAACACTTACCTGGGTATATGTATCTGACCCGTAATTATGCCCAGATATCCGTTGAGTTGATTGAAGAATAGTGTTCTTTTAAGAATGTCTCACTGCACTCTGTTGGATCACAACACTCGTTGTTACACTGTTCATCAATAATTGTTCACACAATATCACTATGAAGTTGATCACACTTCTCTGTAAGTGTTTATCGTGTTTTGTGAGACACTTTGTTCACACTAACGCACAGATCGTTCTTTGTTGGTTATCCTGGCGTCAGTGTCACTCTCAGTAGAGTCAAAAGTAATCTGAAGATGCCAGAGCACCCCACGCCGTTACTCCCCTAGCACAAAGGAAAAGCTGACCTAGTACTTTTACTTCCTTGCCACTTCCTCCATGAAGCAAAGCAGAATGTTTGATTCTTGCTGTGTTAAGCATAGACAACAATATACACTATCTCTACCATGGTAATAAAGTGGGAGTAGGATTTTCCTTAATTGTCCTGCTACACAGGGCCTCAAGGAGCGTCGAGCCACGTCGCATACTGGTACTACATCTGGGAACAATTACTCGCTGTAGCAGTAAACAAGATGCTTGCCTCTTCTGAGAGGGCTGGGCCCCTCAGGGCTGAAGGGGCTGAAGGGGGCTGAAGAGGGCTGATACCCCCATCCTGGAGAAAATTTCTCTGCACTGTGAATGGAACACCTCTGTATGAAACTGGGAGGTCGTGTACTGCTCACCACGCAGCAGTGTCTGCCTGTTCATTTCCCTGTACGTCAACATGACCGGGGACCCAACAAAAAACAATTTCTTTGTTTTTGCTAGAGATGCTGTATAACCAAAGTTGAATACGAAGAACCAGGGTGTGGCATGCAAAGAGCATATTATTGTTTATTCAGCATATGTCACACTCCCGTATAGGCTACCTCTCAACCCGCGAACCGGGTACTAAGGGTTAACGATTTATAAGGTACCTATCGTTAAATCAGTACCTTGGCAAGCCAACCAAAGCTGAAGCAACGTGGTTAACTTGCGGTAAGCAACGGCAGACTTGCCTACCTGCTGGGTGAGTATGGTGCACTCTGGCTTCTGCTGTGTCATCTCTCACTGTGGTGTACACTTATTATTCTATCTGCACATACTGTACATAGTGTACTTATCTGTATAGTGGGTGAAGGCAAAATTTACATTATAGTCTACTGCTGAGTTTTGCATGCTCTATTTCCTATTACGACCAGGTCTCACAAGCCATTCTTTACCTGTGTTTGCAGTATGTGGGCCTGTCCGGGAGCCGGAGCTGGAGCTAGAACTGGTCTTCGTATCGGTCAGAATGCATCGCTGTCGCCTTTTGTACTGTCTGTCAATCTTGCTGTGTGTGTATCCTGCAAGTCGTACTGTGTTATTGCTGCTTGTTGAGCGAATTACAAATAGCGTGTTATAGTGGGTTATGCCATCAGCACAGGTGAGGAGGCTGGTGTCTGAGTATACTCTCCTGAATCTGCCCAAACTGTCTCAAGGACAAATTTTCCATACGCAAAATGTCGTATTTGGCTGTTTATGAACGCACTCTTGTCCCCGCAAAACAGTGTAACAAGGCAGCTTCTGCCTTATATACTCAAGCTCTGGAACGAGGGCAGAGTAACTCACTAGCATAACCTTCAAACACCTCCCATCCTTCCCTATAAAACTGTTAGATAAAAGAACACATGTGCAGCTAATTTAACATTTGATTGCGGGAACATTTCGCTCTCCAGGAGCTTTCTCAAGCAAATAAAATGTAACACTAGTTTCAAGTGTGTCCTTTTACCTCATATATTGTCGGTAATTATACCAGTATTACTCCAACGAAATTGCTTCTCAAATTACTTAAGAGTGATTAGTAGTGTTACAAAATGCGATATCCATAATGTATAGACATCTCCAGAGAATACTAGAAGGTCAACTTATTGATCCCCCTCTAGCATCTAACCTGTTTCTCGTTTTGTAACAGTCTGTCAGAGACTATTCTGTTTTGGGATCACAACTGGTACAACGTAAACTAACGAAATATTTAAGATCTTTATTAATACAAAAGTTGTCTAGGTGATATTCAAAAAATTAATAAATTTGGAATAATATAGGATATAAGCTCCTGCACTTCTCTTGTAATGCAATATTAAATTGTACATATAGCAGTATAGTGCTGAGGGCATATTTCGTAACAGCACGAATCAAATACTGTCTGGTACGTTGATATCAAGTGTAAGGCTAATACTAGTATATGCAAGTGTGTGTGAGAATGTGTGTATGTACTCGAAGTGCTCGTTATGTCTCAGTAAGACTCGACTCGACTTAATCTTATACGACTGACAACAGATCCACAAGCAATACAATTTCTTGACCAACAAGGCAATCAGACAGCTTGCTTGAACAATACGACGAACCATTCGCCAAACAGCAATATTGCACAAAGCAGCAATAATGTAAGGAGCAGAGCATCAGGAACAAGGAGACAAAATAACAACCTTAACTTGGGACCTTCAGTAGATCCTCCACAAAAGTCATAAAACTCCTATAATACTGAATCTAAGTTCAACATAAGTAAGTCCTCGACTACGACAATGCGTAGATGCCAAAACAAAGCAGGTCAGAAGCTTTAGCGTGGGACCTGGGTTGAATAGAGTATCTCACCGACACACAACCTCTGCAGGACGTCAAAAATCACTCAAGTCTGAATAATGCTCTGTAAACATAGTTACAAGAAGCTGGTTTCGACTCTCCAACGAAAAAGTACTTTACCAAAAACAGAGTCTAAATCACGAACAAACAGCCAGAGAAACGAGAGCTACGAGAGAGATGCTTCTTGAACAAGAAGCCGCTCCAACATCAGGTGCCCATTTTTTCACAATCGACGGCGCCTCACAAACCTGCCTAACAAGTTGGCAGGTATTTAGCAAGGGAGTTTGCTAGTGCAAACTGCCTTGCTAAATACCTTGCTAAATACCTCTCTAACCAGCGAGTACAATGAGAGGTGTAAATGTTACATCCTACTTACGTACATGAGCTGATAAAATAAGTCAAATAATAATATAAAGAATGATATTTTCATTTTAGCTATTAATGAAATTATCTTCAATATAAAATTATATGAGAAGGTAATATACATTTACAGTATACATAATATGCATTGTGTTCCTTTCAGGGGGGCACAACAGTAGCTATGATAAATTATAATTTACATATTGTCAGTAGGTGATAAGCAAACCAGTTTCAGCAGTTATAATTGTCTGTAAACAACAGGAAGTCATGTTTGTGTTGACAGTAGGAAGCGATGGAGGGGACAACAGGCTACATTAGGTACCACCTCATTCAGCTAGGCTGTGCACCCAAGTCACGATTATTATTATTATTATAATCAAGGGGAAGCGCTAAACCCGGAGGATTACACAGCGCCTGGAGGGGGGATGTGGAAGGCATTCAGGCTTAATTCGGGGAACTGGAGCACAGATCCAATTCCCTAAATCAAGAGCCCCTCACCAACATCAAGGAACCTTCCTTGAAGGGACCCAAGTCAAGAGACACTGGCGCACTTAACATTTGACGTACCGCAATTTTATTTTTTTTCCCAGAATATATTTCCCGCAATTGGGGTGCGCCATATATGACTAAAAATACGATAATTCAAAATGATTTCGAAATTAAGGGTCAAAAAAATATTCCTACACACCCTAGTAGGAATGTCAACTTTTTCTAAGCAGCATACACGTGTGCTGAAATTATGAAGCCGATCAGAAGATACTTTCTAAAATAATTTAATGAAAATCAATTTCAGGGATTAACTAAATAATATTGAGCAAATGGCACATGCACTTCCTACTGTTCGATGAACCTTCACCTAGATATAACTCGCCAGGATTCACAATTGGAAGATCTGTTATGGCGTTCTGTGACTATAAAGGAAAGCCCTGGCTTTGGCATGAAGTCGTATTATACTGAAGGTTGCAAGAAATGTGAGGAAATTAAAAACACTACAAAAATGCGAATTTTAAAAATTCCTCATTATTTTGTAACGCTTAAGGACAACATGTTTAATTCTGTGATATATAAGAAAAAAAAATAATTTGAATTATTTCTATGAAATTGGCAAAATGGTAACTACAGTCACCAAATCGTATGCACAAATATTGGCCATTAACATAACCCAGAACTTAAGAGTTAGAAGCTGACCTTAAGAGAGATTTTCCCTTTATTACTTGGAAACCAATTTATTTAAGCTGGCAATTTTTAATTTACATAACTCAAAGTGAAAAGCCAAGCTTCTTTTTAACAATGTCCGTTAGGTAAAAGGACACAAATGCAACTAATCTGGCATGTTACTGTGGCAACGTTTCGCTCTCCAGGAGCTTCATCAAGCTGTCATGTAACGGCTTCGTAAAGCTCCTGGAGAGCGAAACGTTACCACAGTAAAATGTCACATTACTTGCACTTGTGTCCTTTTACCTAGCATATTGTCGGTTATTCTACCAACATTAATACAGTGAACGTCAGCACAAAAACTTTAAAGCCTATCGCAAAATGCATACTCAGGTAATTAATTACCTTGAATCAAACGATTCAAAGTTTATTAAAAATGTCAGTAAAATTTCTAATTTGCACATTCTTATGAAATGATTCTGCGTTAATATTTTGGTGCTCTTAAGTTGAAGCACTTTTTAAGCTACTGAATGAAAATTATCTGTGGAAAATACTGTATATATTTTCCGTAAATACGGTAATTTATAGGTAAATAGATGGCCTATATTGTATTTAATAAAAATTATATTATGGAAAATGGGAAACTGAGCCTGCGCCTGTGCAGAAGGACAGTCGCCATTGTTAATTTGAATTGGATACAACGTTAGTGTAATGAGAAGGAATTTTCGTGCTCTAGAGGTTAAAATTGGGCTGACAACTCTCAAATAGGAGCCGAAATTGTTGGATGTGCATTCCTGCATAACATGAGATATCAGGCGACAGGACAGGACAACTCCAGGAACCTCAGATAAGTCTGTTATGTTATAACTCTGGCCAATTGCTATTTTCATGTATAGACAGAGAGGTTTTCTGAGTATGATACAACTTACTCTCCAGTCAAATTGGTGAGTGTTATGATTAAGATATATTCTCCTTCTGTTATATAAATGTGTGTATATACTATAATCCTTTTTTAATTTTAATATACAGCCCACAAATTTTTATATTTACCAGCATTCCTGGTGGTGTACATTTCATTTAATTAATAGGTCCAGAGCAACTTGTGGATATGACAGTGGTGGGTATCGAAGGGGGACATTTTTTGCGACCTAGGTGTTCCAAATTCCTACTTGTCTAACTGATAAATAATAATTATCTTTGTTCATTTACTGTTATGTATATAATGATACATTCAGCTAAATGCAATTTTCCACATTATCTTTATTATTAAGTCAAATTGGTGTATCGGGACTTACGCAGCCGAATAACAACGCGAACATTTCTCTCTTGATGACACACCATGAGTAAAAATCTGAAGCCGATCAGAGAAGGAATTCTCCAGTTATCACATGAGTTCGAATGATCCCATGTTTAATGAACTAATTTAGTACAATGAAAAAATTATCCACCCACGAACTAAGCTCCCTGTCTCTATCCT
>NC_069401.1:94608735-94638735 GCF_026875155.1 Cherax quadricarinatus | reverse complement strand
GGAGAAGAGTGGTGGAACAACTAGAAAGGAATGATCTCATAAACAGCAGCCAACATGGTTTCAGGGATGGGAAATCCTGTGTCACAAACCTACTGGAGTTCTATGACATGGTGACAGCAGTAAGACAAGAGAGAGAGAGGGGTAGGTGGATTGCATTTTCTTTGACTGCTAGAAGGCTTTTGACACAGCTCCCCACACGAGATTAGTGCAAAAACTGAAGGACCAAGCAGGGATAATAGGGAAGGCACTACAATGGATCAGGGAATACTTGTCAGGAAGACAGCAGCGAGTCATTGTACTTGGCGAGGTGTCAGGGTGTACACCTGTGACCAGCGGGGTCCCATAGGGGTCAGTCCTAGGACCAGTGCTGTTTCTGGTATTTGTGAACGACATGACGGAAGGAATAGACTCCGAAGTGTCCCTGTTTGCAGATGACGTGAAGTTGATGAGAAGAATTCATTCGATCGAAGACCAGGCAGAACTACAAAGGGATCTGGACAGGTTGCAGACCTGGTCCAGCAATTGGCTCCTGGAGTTCAACCCCACCAAGTGCAAAGTCATGAAGATTGGGGAAGGGCAAAGAAGACCGCAGACGGAATACAGTTTAGGGGGCCAGAGACTACAAACCTCACTCAATGGAAAAGATCTTGGGGTGAGTATAACACCAGGCACATCTCCTGAAGTGCACATCAACCAAATAACTGCTGCAGCATATGGGCGCCTTGCAAACCTCAGAACAGCATTCCGACATCTTAATAAGGAATAATTCAGGACCCTGTACACCGTGTACGTTTGGCCTTAAATGGAGTATGCGGCACCAGTCTGGAACCCACACCTAGCCAAGCACGTAAAGAAACTAGAGAAAGTGCAAAAGGTTTGCAACAAGACTAGTCCCAGAGCTAAGAGGTATGCCCTACGAGGAGAGGTTAAGGGAAATCAACCTGACGACACTGGAGGACAGGAGAGATAGGGGGGACATGATAACGACATACAAAATACTGAGAGGAATTGACAAGGTGAACAAAGACAGGATGTTCCAGAGATGGGACACAGCAACAAGGGGACACAGTTGGAAGTTGAAGAAACAGATGAATCACAGGGATGTTAGGAAGTACTTCTTCAACCTCAGGGTGGTCAGGAAGTGGAATAGTTTGGGAAGCGATGTAGTGGAGGCAGGATCCATACATAGCTTTAAGCAGTGGCATGATAAAGCTCACGATTCATGGAGAGTGACCTAGTAGCGACCAGTGAAGAGGCGGGGCCAGGAGCTTGAACTCGACTCCTGCAACCTCAACTAGGTGAGTACAGACACACACACAAACAGAACACAAGAAGAAAGGAATATATTGAAAGAGAGGGTACAAAGACGCAAGGAGGGACGAGAGGCAATGATTAAGATGAGCAGGACCCAGACCCAGGAGGAATGGCAAACCAGAAACTCTTGCAGAAGGACTCCAACCGCGACACCCCCAAGGCAACTGAGCAATCTAAACCAAAACCCACACACTGTTCCCTCTGCCACAAACCCCTACATCACAAACCTCACCCCTACCGCTGCCCCCTATGGGCATTCTGACCCCACCCCCTCATCACAAACCCCATACACACCACAACACCCTATAGGCCCCATCAATGGCTCCCACTCCCTGAACCCCAATATTCTCCCAGGACCACAGTGATAGAAAAGAAGCTGAAGGTTTGGTACACGAACGCCAACGGAATAACGAATAAATATGAAGAGTAGCACGAATGAATCAGTGAAAAATCCCTGGACATCATAGCAGTCACAGAAACGAAACTCACTGAGACAGCAGACGCAACCTTCCCACCGGGATATCAGATCCTGAGGAAAGATAGAAGTAGAGGGGGAGGAGGGGTTGCACTGCTCATAAAAAACTGATGGGGATTTGAGGAAATGGAAGGCATGGACGAGATTGGAGAAAGGGACTACATAGTAGTTACAGTTCAGTCTGGGAAACATAGTGTAGTCATTGGAGTGATGTATAACCCACCACAGAACTGCAGGAGGCCAAGAGAGGAGAGTACGAAGAAAACAGAGCGATGGTGGAAACACTGGCTAAGGGGGCAAGAAGAGCTCACTCGAACAGAGCAAAGTTACTGGTTATGGGCGATTTCAACCACAGGGAGATCAACTGGGAAAACCTGGAGCCACATAGGGGTCCCGCAACAAGAAGAGCCAAGA
Source organism: Cherax quadricarinatus (assembly GCF_026875155.1). Classification (NCBI taxonomy): domain Eukaryota; kingdom Metazoa; phylum Arthropoda; class Malacostraca; order Decapoda; family Parastacidae; genus Cherax; species Cherax quadricarinatus. The sequence continues at coordinate 94,636,532 of NC_069401.1, read as the reverse complement.
TGATGGATGTGGTACTGGAAAATCTCATGCATCAACATGTCAGGGACACTACCAGAGAGACAGGGGAGGATGAACCAGCAAGACTGGATCTTTTGTTCACCCTGAGCAGTTCAGACATTGAGGACATCACTTACGAGAGGCCCCTTGGAGCTAGCGATCACGTGGTTCTGAGTTTTGAGTATATAGTAGAGTTACAAGTGGAGAGGGTAATACCAAACTATAAAAGGGGGGACTACACAGAAATGAGGAACTTCCTGCAGGAGGTTCAGTGGGACAGAGAACTGGTAGGAAAGTCAGTAAACGAGATGATGGAACATGTAACAACAAAATGCAAGGAGGCAGATAAAAGGTTTGTTCCCAAGGGCAATAGAAATAATGGGAAGATCAAAGCAAGTCCTTGGTTTAACCAAAGGTGTAGGGAAGCAAAAACTAAGTTCATCAGAGAATGGAAAAGGTACAGGAGGCAAAGGACCCAGGAAAATAAAGAGATTGTCAAAAGAGCAAAAAGAGTATGCACAGGAAAGGGAGGGACCCCCACGACAGAATGAAAAACGAATAGATCGGGGTAAATCTGACCCAAATGCTGTATGCCAATTAGGACAAAGACAACAGCCAAAGATCAGTGATAAAGCTGAGGAAGAAGGTGAGGAACTCCATGAAACGACGAGGGGGTATGTGAGGGCCACTGAGTTTTAAAAGGAAGTATTTCCCAATATGGCGGAAAGGGGCCTCGGGGAGGACAAAACAGAGGGGAAAATACACAAAAAACCCCGCATATAGAAGAGAGGACTTACGACGACGTTTGGGCCCGCTTGGCCCATTTACAAAGTCCACTAACGGAAGTGGAGCGGACGGGAAAATATTTGGACAGGAAGAGGTTGGTGGTGTACATAGTGTAGTAGTTATAGTAGTAAGCGACGTTCTTTTTCCCTCCACGATGTAAACCTCATTTGGCTCCGCTATGTGGAGACATTTTTTTGCTCTGGGGCCCATGACTCCATCTCTTCCAACCCTTTTTCTTGAACCCCTTAAAATCTTCCCCCTTTCCATTAATTTTAATGCTGAATGGGAATCAATTCCTTGCTTCCTTTTCCTTGATGTCCATGCCCACCTCAATACGGTTTTTTTTCCTTTTCCGTTTACCCCAAACCTATGCACAGTAGAGCCATTCACTACTTTTCCATCATGTTTCCCCCTTAAGAAAATGTTTTTTTCCCCCTTTTTCTTTCTCCGTGCCCCCGCATCTGTGATCCTCGTTGCTTCCAGCAAAATTTCCCTTTTCATAATTCGTTTTCCCGTCTAGGCCCCCTTCCCATTTCTAGACTCGTCCTTCACTGCTAAACGAAATTTTCTTTTTCTCCCAAACCCCCTACCCCGGGAACTCTTCTGTCCTCTCCCTTTCCCTACATTTGGGTCTTTCAAATCTCAACAATTTTTCCCCGCCCCTTTAAACATCAAGCTTACTTTCCCCCAGACTAACACCCCCGCACAATCTCGTTCAACCCTCCCCCCCTCTACAGTGTTCCGGTGTTTCTTTTCTTGCTCCTCCCTGTCCTCTTCAAATTTTGGGAGAAACTGTCGACTTTTTCTGGCGGGTTTAGGGGCAAAAAAATGTGTTAGACTTGCCGACACTAACAATGCTCTTTCTGTCACGTCAGAGATCACTGCCATCCTTGACTGGTTTTCCGCTAAAAACTTTTTTCCCCTACTTCCCAACTCTAACTCCCCGTCTAGTTGAATCCTCTCTAAAACACAACTTTTCGGGCATGAATCTTGTCCGGGCTTGCTCTGTGATCCCTTCCTCTCCCACAAATTTTGTAAAATGCTCCAAAAACTTCACAAAAAACCCCGGACTTAAACCCTGTCCCCTTTTTTCTTTTTTTTTTCTCCCTTTCCCTTTCCCTTTCCTTTTTTTTTCCCTCTGGGTCTCTTTTTTTCTTTGCCCGTGTTTCTGTTCCTTCATTATTTTTTTCATCATTCCCCCTTCCCCCCCCCCCTTGGCACTTGTTTCCCCATCTGTGGGAAATTACCCCCCCTTTGCATGCCCCCCTTTCTTTGTATTTGACTGGCTCCTCCTCCTTAATCCCCATATCCCACTACTATAATCACTATATCTACTACACCACATCTTCCCCTAATATCCCAGTCCTCTCCCTTCTCTTTAGTTACTTTGAAATGGTCCAAGTGGGCCCGAAACGTCATCGAACCCCCTCTCTTCTATGTGTGGGTTTTTTGGGTATCGTTCCGTCAGGGTTTTGGGCCTTTCTTGTTATCAGGGGGGGACCCCAAGGAATATACCAACAAGTTTGGGATGACTCTTTCAGCGAGGAGGGGGTGAAATGGATAGTTTTTGGGCCACTACCTGGAGTTTAACCCTGGAGAGATTTTCCGGGGGGAAACGCCCCCGCGGCCGGTCGTGCCCGGGCCTCCGGGATCAGACCTGATCAACCAGGCTGTTATGCTGGCTGTACGAAAACCAACGAAAGGCCCCACACCCCGGGTGGTCAAACCGACTTTAGGTGCAGGTCCATGCCACTTGAAGACTGCCAGGGGTCTTTTGGTAACCCCCTTAGATGCGGGGGGCAGTTAAACAGCCCTCGGTCCCCTGACACTTATTGTAGGGTCTCTTAACGTGCTAGTGACACCCCTGTTTTTCATTGGGGGAGGTTGCATCGTCTCCCAAATCTTTTGCTTTCGTAGTGACAGATTTTCGTGGCAAGTTCGGAACAGCCCTCTAGGTTTTCCAGGTTTTTATAATCATGTATCCCCCCCGCCTGCGTTCCGGGAATACAGGTTCGGAACCTCAAGCGCCCCCATAATTGAGGTGTTTTTATTCGCCGTAAGGGTTCTCGTCATTTTCTAGGTCAGAAATTCCCCTCCCTAAAGGGTTGCGTTAAAATGCAGCAATATTCCAGCCTAATAGAAAAGGCCCTGAAGAGTGTACAGGGTTGGCACCCCCAGTTTTGAAGGGTTCTCATTATCCATCCTGCTTTTTTTTTTTCTGCAATGGGGTTGGATAAATTTTTATGGCCTTGAAGGTGAACCTCCGCTGATCCCCCCAGGTCTTTGATTTTGGTGTTTCGCCTTTTTTGTGGCCAAATTTTTTTTTTACTTGATGAACGTCCCTTGAAACGGGCAACTATTTGGGGTATGGAAGACGGCAAATGTAGTTCCCTTTTTAAAAAAAAAGGAGACAGACAAGGGCACTAAATATAGCCCAATACACTGAAGTATAATATGCAAAGCATGGAAAGATTACGGGAGGAAATGTTGGATCCCCGGATAGAACAAAATTTTTAAAATGACAACCAAGGTTTTCAGGGAAAGGGAAAAATCCTGTGTCAAAAACCCTTCTGGAGTTCTATGAAAAAGCTACAGAATATAAGAACGAGAGAGAGGAGGGGGTTTTTACATCTTCTTGGATGCAAGAAACCTTAAACCCAAGTTCTCAAAAAGAGATTATGCAAAAACAGGGGACACCTCTTTAAAGGGGGAAAAAGGGGTTTTAATGGATCAGAGAATACCTGCAGGGAGGCAACAACGAGTCTTGGTACGTGATGAGGTATCACAGGGGGCACCGGTCGAGGGGGGTCCCACAGGGTTCGGCCCTAGGACCAGTGCTATTTTTGGTTTTTGAATGTTTGAGGAAAGGGATAATCAAGGTGCCCCTCTTCGCAGATGATGTGAATTTAAAGAGGAAATTTAAATCAAAAGGATCAGGCAGGCCTCAAAGGTGGGGACAGGTGGACACGGGGGTTCAGCAACTGGCTTCTCAAATTCCCCCGCTAAATGCAAAGTCGAAATGGGAGAAGGGCAAAGAAGACCGCAAATAGAGTGTAGGGTAGGGGCTAACGACTGAAAACCTCGTCAAGGAAAAGATCGGAGTGGATAAAACGAACACATCTCGGAAGCCACATCAACCAGATAACTGCCGCAGTATATGGGCGCCGGGCAAACCGAGTTTTAGAAACCTTCCCTATAAGGAATTTTTCAAGACACGTACACCGTGCACGTGGGGCCCATTGGAGTATCAGCACCATTTTGGGAACCCCGCACCGGGTCAAGCACGTAAGAAATTAAAAAAGTGAAAAGGTTTTGCGACAATTTTTTAGTTCCAGAACAAAGGGGAAGCCTTAAGAATTTGGGGGAAATTTGCCTGACGACACGGGAGGACGGGAAAGGTAGGGAAGACTGATAAGACATGGAAAATTCTGCGTGGGCGAGAAAAATAGGGGTGCCAAAAGAGGGGACACAAACAAGGGTCACTTTTGGGAAAGTTGAAGACTCAGATGACCCAAAAGGATTTTTAGAAGATTTCTTCAGTCATAGAGTGGTCAGAAGTGAATAGTCTATCGAGCAATGTAGTGGAGCAGGAACCATGTACTTTAAGACGAGGTATGATAAAGCTCGGGGGCAGGGAGAGGAGGACCTATAGCGTTCAGTGAAGAGCGGGCCGGGAGCGGAGTCTCGACCCCTTGCAACTACAATTTGAGTAAATTAGGGAGTACTAACACAAAACAACACCCCCCACACACAACACACACCACCACACCACACACACACACACCACACAACCAGACAGAAAGGGGGACTTAAAATATTTCTTCAGTCAAAGGTCTTCAGGAAGGGGAATACCTAGAAAGTGAAGAATGGGGGCGGGGAACCATACATAGTATTAAAAGGGGTATGACAAAGCTCAAAGCGAAGGAGAGGCCCAGAGACAGTAAAGAGGCGGGGCCGGGAGCGGTCTCGCCCCCTGAAACCCACAATTAGGTGAGTAACCACACACACGCGCACCCCAAAAACATCACACGCACACAAACAAACACACACACACAACACCAAAACACGCGCGACACACACACAACAACACAAACACACACACACACACACAACCCAAAAACTGAAATTTTGGTACAAAACGCGGATGGAATAACAAATAAACATGAAAAGTGGAACAAAGAACATAAAAAATCCCCAGACATCATCATCACAGAAACAAAACTCGCTGAGACAATAACAGACACAATTTCCCAAGGGGATATCAGATCCTAAAAAAGATGAAGGAGTAGGGGGGGAGGGGGGGTTGACGCCATAAAACACCGAGGGGGATTTGAGGAAAGGGAAAGGGCATGGACATAAATTGGGGAAAAAGAGACAAATTTGTAGTACAATTCGCCCGGGAGAACAAAAGTAGTCAGGGATTGACAACCCCACCACAGAACTGCAGGGGGCCAAGGGGAGTACGAAAAAAAAAAGGGTTGGGGACACACTGGCTGAGGGGCAAGAAAAAATCACTCGGCAGAGAAAATTTACTGGTAAGGGGGATTTCAACACAGGGAACGACTGGGAAAACCTGGAGCCACTGGGGGTCCCAAAACAGGAGACCAAGATATGGATGGGGTACTTGAAAACCTCATGCTCGACATGTCGGGACAAAACCAAAGAGGGGGGGGATGACCCAGCAAACTGGATTTTTGTTTTCACCCTAGCAGTTCAGAATTTGAGGCATCATTTTACGAGGGGCCCCTTTGGGAGCTAGCGATCATGGGGTTCTGATTTTGATTATTAGAGAGTTACAAGGGGAAAGGTAACAGGAACGAAGGGGTCAGGCCAAACTAAAAAGGGGGGGGACTAAAAGGGTATGAGAACTTCCTGCGGGAGTTCAGGGGGGACAGAGAAAGGTAGGAAAACAAAAACGAGATGAGGAAAATATGTGGCAAACAAAGTGCAAGGAGGCAGAGAAAAGTTTTGTTCCCAAGGGAAACAGAAATAATAAAAACCAAAAACGAGTCCTTGGTTTACCCGAGGGTGGGGAGGCAAAAACAAGTGAAACAGAAATGGAAAAGGTACGGGGCAAGCCCAGGAAAAAAAGGAGATTATAAAGAGCCAAAAAACGGTATGACAGATAAGGGGGGGGCCCAGCGACAGTATAAAAACGACATAGCACGAAATCAAATTGACCCAAACTGCTTATAGCCACTTAGGGGGAAGACAACAGTCAAGGCCCCAGGTATAAGGCTGGGGAAAGAAGGTGGAGAACTCACAAAAAACGTAAAAGAGGTATGGGGGGGGCTCAACACGAGATTTAAGGAAGTTTTTACAGTAGAGACGGAAGGGGATTTGGGGGGGGCAGACCAGAGGGGGACCCCCAAAAGGGGAATACCCAACAAGTGTTGGGGGCAACAACAGATAGGAGTTAAAAAAAACTGCTAAGGGACATCGATCCCTCAAAGGAAAGGGGGACCGGACAACACTCCCCGTGGGTCCTTAGAGGGGGAGCAGATTTTTGTGCGGTGCCATTTACCACAATCTTCAACAGCCCCCTGGAAACGGGCAACTCCCTGGGGTAGGGAAACGGAAAAATGTATTTTCCCATTTTTAAAAAAGGAGACAAAAAGAAGCACAAAAAAAGACCGGTCATTGACGTGTATTAGCAAAATTGGAGAAGATTATCAGGGGAGGTGTGGAGCACCCGGAAAGGGAAAAAAGTATAAATGGGCCCAAACCCCAGGATTTATGGAAGGGGAAAACCCCCTGTCAAAACCTTCTGGAGTTTTATATAAAAAAACGAAGTAGACCAGAGAAAAGGGGGGTTGATTGCTCTTCTTGGACTGCAAAAGGCCTTTTGACCAGTTCCTCATAAACAGGAAGGGGAAATGCAAGGATCAGAGAATACCCGACAGGAGAAACAACGACATGGTACTAATGATGTACACAGTGGGCACCTGTGACGAGCGGGTCCCCCAGGGGTCGGTCCCAGGGCCAGGCTATTTTGGTATATGTGAAGACATGATGGAAGGATTAGACTCAGAAGTGCCCGTTTGCAGTGAGTAAGTTATGAGGGAATTAAATCTGATGAGGACCGGCAGGACTTTTAAAGAGACCTGGACAGACGGGCACCTGGGCCAGCAAGTGTTTTCCCCGAATTTAAATTTCCCGCCAAAAGCAAATCATGAAGATGGGGGAAGGGGAAAAGCCACAACCGGGATAGGTAGGGGGCCAAAGAGCAAAACCCCACTCAAGGAGAAAGATCTTGGGGTGAGTATAACACCCAATGTCTCCAGAACACACATCAGCCAGATAACTGCTCAGCATATGGGGGCCTGGCAAACCGGAAAAGCATTCCCATACCTTATAAGGGAAACGTTCAAACACTGTACACCGTGTATGTCGGCCCATACTGGAGTATGCAGCACCTTTTGGAACCCCCACTTGATAAAGCACGTCAAGAAACTAGAAAAGTACAAAGTTTGCGACAAGTTAGTTCCAGAGTAAGGGAATGTCGTATAAAAAGATTAAGGGAAAAACGGCCCGACGACACTGGAGGGCAGGAGGTCAGGGGGGGACATGATAACGAAATTAAATACGCGTGGGGAATAGACAAGGGGGAAAGAAGATGTTTCCCGGGGGGGGACACAAAACAAGAGCCACAAATTTGGAAATTGAAGCACAAAAGAATCAGAAAAGATATTTGGAAGTATTTTTTCAGTCAAGAGTTTAAGGCAGGGGGAAAAGCCTAAAAATGACGTGTGGGGGCAGGGAAAATACACATTTTTTAAAACAGGTTTTATAAAGCCCTGGAGCGGGGAGAGAGAGAGGGGCCCCGTAGGAACCCGGGGAAGAGGCGGGGGCCGGGGGTAAGACTCACCCCGCAACCACAAAAAAGGTGAGTACAAAAAAGGGGATACACACCACACACACCACCACACACCCCACACACACAACACAAAACACAAAACACACACACAAAACATCACACCACACAAAAACACACACACAAACACACACACACACACACACACCACACCACCAAAACACCCACACACACACACACAACCAACCACACACCACAACACACACACCACACACACATGGGAGGTGCGACGTGGGTCACAAGGCTCCGAGAACCCTTTTATGTTTTTGAGGCTGCAATAAACCCCTGCAGTAATCAGTGGGGAGTGACAAAGTCATTTAACAAACTTCGAGTGATAACATAGTTATTTGTTGAAAAAAATTCGAATGAAAAATAAATTCAGTATTTTCTTTTTAAAAGGCCAAACCCTTGTGGATCTACTAGGCCTGTTCCACGAGAAACAACATAAAAAGATCAAAGTGGTGTGGAACGGGTGATCAAGAATTACCAAACGTTTGGGGGAAAAAGTGTTTGGGGGACCGTAATGTGAGAGGGAAAAAATTAATAAGCAAAAGGAGAAAAAAAATAAAATAACAAGGGAAGTTTTCAGTAGGCCCCTTTAAGCATGAGTCACAAAATTTGTATGCCCCTTATACATAAAAGGTAACAAACCCAATGTGAAGTGTTTTCTGTAATAAGTGAAAAAGGAAAAACTTTAGGGAAAGCGGGATCTAGCTATAAGGTTATAAACAAAGGGTGAAGGGGTTTCAAAAATGAGAGAAGCCTATGTACACGCTAACGTCTCAGCTTCTGGGAACTTATTCCAACCGCTGCCCTGCAAGTATTTCTCACCCGGAGGTTGCATTTTTTCAAGGTTGAGTCGGCCGCATCACTGTTAATACTGGTCACCCCTCCTGCAACCATTACCAGATTAGAGTAGAAATAGCATAACAAGTGCAAGGAGAAAGCGGTAGTGAGGGGTAACTTCAGACACTAAGCGAACAAGCTAAATTTTTCAACTAGCTACTTTTCTGAATTTTTTGAAGTAGAACGAAAGTGTTACAAGTTGATAAGCTTAGAATTTGGTATCTACCGGATTTATTGCAATAATACTTAGAAGTGGGGGACACACACACCCACACACACACCACCCACACACACACACATACACACAACACACACCACACACATACACCAAAACCACACACACACACATGCCACACACACACAAAATACACACACACACACACACACACACACACACACAACACCAAAAACACACACATACACACAACAACCCCCAAACACACACACACAAACACCAAAACATACACACACACACACCATACCACACACAATACACACAACCCTCACACACACCACATACACACACACACACCACACAACACCTACACACACACTACAAAAAACACACCATAACCCCAAAACACATATACACACACATACAGACCACACACACACACTTATAGACACACACAACATATATACAGGAAATTTAAAAAAACCCTTTCCCGTAAAATACCCATAACCCTTCCCCTTTCCCCCCCATCTCTCCCCTCTCCTCCCTTTCTTCCCCCTTTTTTCCGTTCTCTCTCTCTCTCTCTCTCTCTCTCTCTTCTTCTCTCTCTCTTTCCCCCTCCCCCTCTCTCTCTCTCTCTCTCTCTCCTCCCCTCTCTCTCCTCTCTCTTCCCCTCTCCCCCTTTTTCCCTCTTCCCCCTCTCATTTCCCCTCTTCTTCCTTTCCTCTTTCTCTCTTCCCTTTTCCCCCCCCCTCTCTCTTACTTTCCCCTTTTTCCCTTTTTCCCCCCCCCCCTTTTTCCCTTCTTTTTTTTCCCCCTTCTTTGGGTCCCCTTCTCTCCTCCCTATCTCTCACTCTCTCCCCCTTTTTTTTTTTCTCTTTCTCTCTTTTATAAAAAAAAAAAAATGGGTTGGGGCTCGCAGGAAAAAGGGATCAGGACAATGGTACTGGTAGGGAGGATGGATGGGGGAAAAGTGGAAAAAGGGAAAAGCAAGATGGGAAGAAAATTAGGGGAGCTTTCTGAAAAAATGGGAAGAGCTCTTGTGAAATGGGAAAAGGGTTGGAGGGGACGAAGAAAAGGGAGTCACAAGTCGAAAATCAGTAGCCGGGTAAAGGTCCTAGAATTTTAGGTAAACAGGGTGAAGCAAGTCTCAGGGTAGTGACCAAGAAGACACCCTTCATGATGAGAGGGGAACAGGAAGGAAAGGGGATATGATTATTAAGGTCAAAAAGCCTGCAAAGAAGGGCCAGTGAGTGGAAGGGGAAAGGGAGATGGGGGCAGATGGAGGGGAGTTGGTCGAATCTGAGGGGACAACCCTGCACCCAAAGGCCCCTGGAAAAATCAAGGGGGAAAATACCACATACAACAGGAACCCGATTTACGAGGGAAAAGGCAATGGGGGGGAAAGGGGAAAAAAAGATTATCCCCGGGGTTCGGGGGGAGAAGGAAAGGCACAAACGAAAACGGCAGGAAGAAAGAAAGGGAAAATTTAGAAAATACACAGAAAAAAGGGGGAGAAGACTGGGTGAGATTGTAAATTTTCAGGAAAAAGGGGGGGACTTGAAGGGGGGAAAACCCACCCATCAACTGATTCTCAGGCGAAAAAGTGCGGAACAGGGTCCTCCAAAAGAAACCACGGTTGAAAATTCGGGGGAGTACAAGAAGGTGTTCCCAGCAGAGACAGAACACAAACAAGAGAAAGCAGCTGAGGGGAGGACAAAAAAAACAAAAGGAGCTAGGAAAGGGGACAGGGTGGAACCACAGAGGGGCAGTCAGAGAGAACAGGCAGCAAGGGCAAGCACACACAACTATCCTCAAAAAACCCCCAACCATCAACCTCCCAACAAACAAAAACAATCCATACCCCAGCTTTACCCCAACCCCCAACTATAGAATCCCACAGTAAGTACCGGTCTCCCCCCCCCACAGGCCTCCCCCAAAACCCCAGTGTTAGAAAAGGGAAAATGAAGGGATGGGACACAAACCTGATGGAAAACAAACAAGTGGGAGGAGTGGGACGAAAAGCAAGGGCACACCGACATCATAGCGATCACAGAAACCAAGCTTACAGGTAGTAACAGATGCCCCTTTTCACGGGGTACGAGATCCTGAAAAAGACAGAAGGAAAGGGGGGGGGGGTTAGGAGGCATTGCTATCAACACTGATGGAATTTTATGGGCCCCGGAGAGAGGAGACAGCGGGAAGAAAGGGATTACAAGCGGGAACGCTTTCCCCTGGGGTCCAAAGGTGAAATTGCAGTGATGTATAACCCACCACAGAACAGCAGGAGGCCAAGGCAAGAGTTGACGAAGCAATAGAGCGTGGTTGAAAAACTTTGGGTTCAGTGGCGAGAAAGCTCATGCTGCAGGGCAAAGCCTGTCATGGGTGACTTTAACCACAAGGGATCGAATGGGGAACTTTGGGCCCATGGGGGGGCCAAAAAACTGGTGGCTAAGGGAAAGGAGGTTAGGAAAAATTTTATGTACCAACACGAAAGGGGCATACAAGAGAGAGAGGAAGGGGAACCCAAGACTGGGCTTAGTATTCACCTTGGTATGAGTATTGAGGACATCCATATGAAAGACCCCTTGGGGCCCGCGATCATGTGGTTTTGAGCTTCGAATACACAGAGAGCTACAAAAGGAGGGGGAACGGAAGGCAAGGGGCAAAAAAACCAAAATACAGGAAAGGGGCTACACAGGGAAAGGGAAATTTCCCAATGGGTTTAGGGGACAGAGAACTGGCAGGGAAGCCAGTTAATGAGATGATGGGGAATATTAGCAACAATGTGCAAGGGGGTAGGAAGGTTTGACCCCAAGGGGAAAAGGGAAAAATGAAAAGCCAGATGACCCAGGTTCCCCAAAATGCAAGGAGGAAAAACCAAGTGGAGGGAAGGAAAAATATAGAAGGCAAAGGACCCCCGGGGAATAAGGAGAGCAGTCGAGAGCCCAAAAAGAATATGCACAATAAAAAGGGGGGGGCCCAACGTCAATATGAAAACGACATACAACGAAAACCAAACTGACCCCAAGCGTTTACAGCCACATCAGGAAGAAAAAAACCGTTAAGGACCAGGGAACAGCAAGGAAGGAAGGAGGAGAGACAACAAGAAATACCGTGAAGTATGTGAGGAAAATCAACAAAGATTCAAAAAAGTGTTCACAGAGGAGAAAAGGGCTCCAAAAGAGGAGAGGTGGGGAAAACCACCATTGCTGGACACAGTACACCCAAACCAGAAGAAGTGAAAAGGTTTTGAGGAGCTAGATACCCCAAAGGCAATGGGGGCCCGATAACATCTCCCCAGGGTCCCGAGAGAGGGACGAGGCGCTATGTGTATCCCTAACAACAATATTCAATACATATATCGAAACAGGGAGATTGCCTGAGGCATGGAATTCTATGACATGGTGACAGCAGTAAGACAAGAGAGAGAGGGGTGGGTGGTTTTGCATTTTTTTTGGACTGCAAGAAGCTTTTGACAACAGTACCACACAAGAGATTAGTGCAAAAACTGGAGGACCAAGCAGGGATAACAGGGAAGGCACTGCAATGGATCAGGGAATACTTGTCAGGAAGACAGCAGCGAGTAATGGTACGTGGCGAGGTGTCAGAGTGGGCACCTGTGACCAGCGGGGTCCCACAGGGGTCAGTCCTAGGACCAGTGCTGTTTCTGGTTTTTGTGAACGACATGAGGGAAGGAATAAACTCCGAGGTGTCCCTGTTTGCAGATGACGTGAAGTTGATGAGAAGTTCATTCGATCGAAGACCAGGCAGAACTACAAAGGGATCTGGACAGGCTGCAGACCTGGTCCAGCAAACTGGCTCCGGGAGTTCAATCCCACCAAGTGCAAAGTCATGAGGATTGGGGAAGGGAAAAGAAGACCGCAGACGGAGTACAGTCAAAGGGGGCCAGAGACTACAAACATCACTCAAGGAAAAAGATCTTGGGGTGAGTATAACACCAGGCACATCTCCTGAAGCACACATCAACCAAATAACTGCTGCAGCATATGGGCCTGGCAAACCTCAAAACCCAGCATTCCGACATCTTAATAAGGAGTCGTTCAGGACCCTGTACACCGTGTACGTTGGCCCATATTAGAGTATGCGGCACCAGTTTGGAACCCACACCTAGCAAAGCATGTAAAGAAACTAGAGAAATGCAAAGGTTTGCAACAAGACTATCCCAGGGTTAAGAGGTATGTCCTAAGAGGAGAGGTTAAGGGAAATCAACCGACGACACTGGAGGACAGGAGAGATAGGGGGGACATGATAACGACTTAAAAAATACTGAGAGGAATTGACAAGGTGGACAAAGACAGGGTGTTCCAGAGACTGGACACAGCAAACGGGACACAGTTGGAAGCTGAAGACACAGATGAATCAAAGGGATGTTAGAAGTATTTCTTCAGCCACAGAGTAGTCAGAATGGAATATTTTTGGAAGCGATGTAGTGGAGGCAGATCCAACTAGTTTTAAGCAGAGGCGAAAAAGCTCTGTTCAGGAGATGACCTAACGACCAGTGAAGGGGGGGGGGCCCGGGAGTTTGGATCGCCCCCTGCAACCTAATAGGTGATACAACTGGGGGTACATACCACACACATACACACAACACAGGCCCAACGAGTATGCAGCCCCTTTTGGGAACCCCGCACTTGATAAAGACGTCAAGAAACTAGAGAAAGTAAAAAGGTTTTGCAACAAGGTTAGTTCCGACTAAGGGAATTCCTATGAAGAAAGATAAGGGGAAATCGGCCTGACGAACTGGAAAGGGGGGTGGGGGGAGACAGATAACGACATATAAAATATGCGTGGAATAGACAAGGGGACAAGGACAGGATTTTCCCAGGTGTTCCTTTGTAAATTGTGAATTCATTCCCTCGTAACTTGCTCGCATCAAAACTTTGGGCCCAGTCCCGGACCCATTATTACCTCTTAACTTTTGACTACCGCCCAATGGGTATGGGGTGCAAAATAAACATATTAAACTAACTAACTAACGTTCCGGGAGGGGCACAGAAACAAGGGGGCCAAAATTTGGAAGTTGAAGACACAATGAGTCGAGAGATTAAGGAAGTATTTCTTCACAAGAGTTGTAAGGCAGTGGAAAACCCAGAAAAGACGTAGTGGAGGGGAGGAACCTACACAGTTTTTAAGACAGGTTTGATAAAGCTCAGGAGCGGGGGAGAGAGGGTCTGTGCACCCGGGGAAGAGGCGGGGGCCCGGGCTAGGACTCGACCCTCAACCCCAAATAGGGGATACACACATGTACACACACACAACACATACACACACACACACACACACACACACACACACCACAAACACACACACAGGAAAAGACTTTTAAGCTGTAGTCCCCACGCAAAAACACACATACACAAATTTTCACACTGTCCTGTGAACTGACCATTGACCCCTTTCTCCCCTCCCCTCTCTTCCATCCTAGTAGAGACCCATCTCTACCTTTCTCACTATTTTCCCAATCTCTCCTCTACCCATCACTTTACTACTTCTCTACCTATCTCTCTCTCATTTCCCTCCCCATCTCTCCCCTTTTAACAACTCTTACCTCTAACACCTCCCCCCTTCTAACATCTCCCCCCTCTAACATTCCCCCCCTCCCTTACTCTCCCCCCCCCTTTCCCCATCTCTCTCCCCCCCCCCCCCTCTCCCCTAGCCCCCTCTCTCCCCTCTCCCCTCTTCCATTTTCCCCCCCCTTTTCCCCCCCTTTTCCCCTCTCCCCCCCCCCCCCTCCTCCCCCCCTCTTTGCCTTCTCTCTCTCTCTCTCTCCCTCTCTCCCTCCCTCTCTCTCTCTCTCTCCTCCCCCCTCTCTCCCTCTCTCACCCCCCTTGCTCCCTCTTTCCTCCTCTCTCTCTCTTGCTCTCTCTCTTCACCATTTTCCCTCTAACTCTCCCCCTCTCCTACCCTTCCCTTCACTCTCTCTCTCCCCCTCTCTCTCGTCACTCTCTCTCTCCCCTCACTCCCCCTCTCCCCCTCTCCCTCTCCTCCCCTCTCTCTCTCTCTCTCTTGCTCTCTACTCTTCCCCATTTCCCTTCAACTCTCCCCCCTCCTACCCTTCCCTTCACTCACTCTCCCCTCTCTCTCTCACTCTCACTCTCTCTTCCCCTTTTTCCTTCTCACTATCCCCCTCTCTCTACCTTCCCTTCTCTCTCTCTCTCTCTCTCCTCTCTCTCTCCTCTCTCTCCTCTCTCTCTCCTCTCTCCTCCTCTCTCTCTTGCTCCCTCTCTCTCCTCTCTCCTCTCTCTCTCTCTTCGCTCTCTCTCTTCCCCATTTCCCTTCTAACTCCTCCCCCTCTCCTACCCTTCCCTTCACTCACTCTCCCCCTCTCTCTCTCACTCTCACTCTCTCTCTCCCCTTTTTCCTTCTCACTATCCCCCTCCTCTACCTTTCCCTTCTCTCTCTCTCTCTCTCCCTCTCTCTCTCTCCTCTCTCTCCCTCTCTCCCTCTCTCTCTCCCTCTCTCTCTCTTGCTCTCTCTCTTCCCCATTTTCCTTCCCTTCTAACTCTCCCCCTCTCCTACCCTTCCCGTTCACTCTCTCTCCCCTCTCTCTCTCTCTCTCTCACTCTCTCTCCCCTCTCTCCCTCTCCCTCTCTCCCTCCCCTCTCTCTTCTCTCCTTGCCTCTCTACTCCCCATTTTCCCTTCTAACTCTCCCCTCTCCTTCCCTTCCCTTCTCTCTCTTTCCCCCTCTCACACCTCCCCCTTTCCCTTCTCACTCTTCCCCTCTCTCTCTCCTTCTACCTTTCCCTCTCTCTTCTCTCAACAAAAAAAAAATGGTGAGGGACTCGCAGGAACCAAGGATCAGATGAGAATGGTTCTGGTAGGGAGGAGAAAATGGACGGAGGAGCAGGGAAAAGGATGGAACAAAGAGTGGAGAAGAGAAAATTAGGAGAGCTTTCTGAAAAAATAGGAGAAGAGCTCTCTGTGAAATTGGAAAAAGATTGGAGAAGGAGCAAAGAATTGGAGGCACAAGTTGAAACGTGCAGTAAGCCAAGATAGAGGTCCTAGAAGTTGAAGGAAATAGTGCTGAAGCGAGTTACAGGCAGTGACCAGAGAGACAACAGCATATGAAGGCGAGGCAGAACGGGAAAAAGAAAGGAATTATGAATTATGCGAGGTCATACAGCCTGCCAAGAGGACCAAGCAGTGAAGGAGAACAGCTGGTGCAGATGGAGAGGGTGATGAGTCGAAATGCTGAGGACAACCATGCTTCAAGAGCCACTGGAAAAATCAAGGGAGAAACTGACCACAACAGGCAGGAATCAGAGTCACGAGGTGAGGCAATGGGAGGAGGAAAGAGCAAAATTAGTGTTTATCCATGGGCTTCAGGAGAAAGAGAAAGGACACACACGTGATGCATCAGGAAGAAAAAGAGATGGAGAAATCTCATGGGAATAGTAAGAGAATGACGAGATTGTAAATTTCAAATAGGGGGGTACTCGAAGGGGAGAAACCGACCAATCAAGCTGATTCTCAGGACGGAAACAGTGCGGAACAGAACAAAATCAGAACGACAGCAGCTGAGGGAGAGGACAAAAAAGCGAAAGGAGCTAGGAAAAGAGACAAGGATGGAACCAGCAGAGGTCAGTCAGAGCAGAACAGAACAGCAAGGGCAAGCACACACACAACTATTCTCAGAACCATACAACCTATCACACCATCCCAACACACACTACATCCATACCCACAGCCTCCACCGAACACCGAGCTATAGAATCCCACAGTATGCCACCAGGTCTCCCACCCTCACAGGCTCCCCAAACCACAGTGTTGGAAAGGAAACTGAAGGTATGGTACACAAACGCTGATGGAATAACAAGTAAGTGGGAGGAGTGGCATGAAAGAGTCAAAGAAGCATCACCGGACATCATAGCTCTCACAGAAACCAAGCTTACAGGTATGATAACAGATGCCATCTTTCCAACAGGATACCAAATCCTGAGGAAAGACAGAGGGAACAGGGGGGCTGGAGGAGTGGCATTGCTGATCAAAAATCGCTGGAATTTTGATGAGCTGGAGAGAGGAGACAGTGAAGAAGAAAGTGATTACATAGCGGGAACGCTTCACTCTGGAGGTCCCAAGGTGGTAATAGCAGTGATGTATAACCCACCACAGAACAGCAGGAGGCCAAGGCAAGAGAGCTATAGAGTGATGGTTGACACACTGGCTAGAGTGGCCAGAAGAGCTCATGCATGCAGGGCAAAGCTCCTGATCATGGGTGACTTTAACCACAAGGAGATCGATTGGGAGAACTTGACCCACATGGGGGCCAAGATACATGGAGGGCTAAGATGATGGAGGTGGTACTGGAAAACTTCATGTGCCAACACGTAAGGGACACTACAAGAGAGAGAGGAGAGGATGAACCAGCAAGGCTGGACTTAGTATTCACCTTGAGTAGTGCAGATATAGAGGACATCACATATGAAAGACCCCTTGGGGCCAGTGACCATGTGGTTTTAAGCTTCGAATACACAGTAGAGCTACAAGTGGAGGGAGAAGCAGGAAGGCCAGGACGAATGAAGCCAAACTACAAGTAAGGGGACTACACAGGAATGAGGAACTTCCTGAACGGGGTTCAGTGGGACAGAGAACTGGCAGGGAAGCCAGTTAATGAGATGATGGAATATGTAGCAACAAAATGCAAGGAGGCTGAGGAGAGGTTTGTACCCAAGGGTAACAGGAATAATGAAAAAGCCAGGATGAGCCCATGGTTTACCCAAAGGTGCAGGGAGGCAAAAACCAAGTGTGCTAGGGAATGGAAGAAATATAGAAGGCAAAGGACCCGGGAGAATAAGGAGAGCAGTCGTAGAGCCAGAAACGAATATGCACAGATAAGAAGGGAGGCCCAAAGACAATATGAAAACGACATAGCAGCGAAAGCCAAATCTGACCCGAAACTGTTGTACAGCCACATCAGGAGGAAAACAACAGTCAAGGACCAGGTAATCAGGCTAAGGAAGGAAGGAGGAGAGACAACAAGAAATGACCGTGAAGTATGTGAGGAACTCAACAAGAGATACAAAGAAGTGTTCACAGAGGAGACAGAAGGAGCTCCAGAAAGACGGAGAGGTGGGGCACACCACCATGTGCTGGACACAGTGCACACAACCGAGGAAGAAGTGAAGAGGCTTCTGAGTGAGCTAGATACCTCAAAGGCAATGGGGCCAGATAACATCTCCCCATGGGTCCTGAGAGAGGGAGCAGAGGCGCTATGTGTATCCCTAACAACAATATTCAATACATCTATCGAAACAGGGAGATTGCCTGAGGCATGGAAGACAGCAAATGTAGTCCCAACCTTTAAAAAAGGAGACAGACATGAAGCATTAAACTACAGACCAGTGTCACTGACATGTATAGTATGCAAAATCATGGAGAAGATTATCAGGAGAAGAGTGGTAGAACACCTAGAAAGGAACGATCTCATCAACAGCAGCCAACATTGTTTCAGGGACGGGAAATCCTGTATCACAAACCTACTGGAGTTCTATGACATGGTGACAGCAGTAAGACAAGAGAGAGAGGGGTGGGTGGATTGCATTTTCTTGGACTGCAAGAAGGCGTTTGACACAGTTCCACACAAGAGATTGGTGCAAAAACTGGAGGACCAAGCAGAGATAACAGGGAAGGCACTACAATGGATCAGGGAATACTTGTCAGGAAGACAGCAGCGAGTCATGGTACGTGGCTAGGTGTCAGAGTGGGCACCTGTGACCAGCGGGGTCCCACAGGGGTCAGTTCTAGGACCAGTGCTGTTTCTGGTATTTGTGAACGACATGACGTTAGGAATAGACTCTGAGGTGTCCCTGTTTGCAGATGACGTGAAGTTGATGAGAAGAATTCACTCGATCGAAGACCAGGCAGAGCTACAAAGTGATCTGGACAGGCTGCAGACCTGGTCCAGCAATTGTCTCCTGGAGTTCAATCCCACCAAGTGCAAAGTCATGAAGATTGGGGAAGGGCAAAGAAGACCGCAGACGGAGTACAGTCTAGGGGGCCAGAGGCTACAAACCTCACTCAAGGAAAAAGATCTTGGGGTGAGTATAACACCAGGCACATCTCCTGAAGCGCACATCAACCAAATAACTGCTGCAGCATATGGGCGCCTAGCAAACCTCAGAACAGCATTCCGACATCTTAATAAGGAATCATTCACCGTGTACGTTAGGCCCATATTAGAGTATGCGGCACCAGTTTGGAACCCACACCTAGCCAAGCACGTAAAGAAACTAGAGAAAGTGCAAAAGTTTGCAACAAGACTAGTCCCAGAGCTAAGAGGTATGTCCTACGAGGAGAGGTTAAGGGAAATCAACCTGACGACACTGGAGGACAGGAGAGATAGGGGGGACATGATAACGACATACAAAATACTGAGAGGAATTGACAAGGTGGACAAAGACAGGATGTTCCAGAGATTGGACACAGTAACAAGGGGACACAGTTGGAAGCTGAAGACACAGATGAATCACAGGGATGTTAGGAAGTATTTCTTCAGCCACAGAGTAGTCAGTAAGTGGAATAGTTTGGGAAGCGATGTAGTGGAGGCAGGATCCATACATAGCTTTAAGCCGAGGTATGATAAAGCTCACGGCTCAGGGAGAGTGACCTAGTAGCGATCAGTGAAGAGGCGGGGCCAGGAGCTCGGACTCGACCCCCACAACCTCAACTAGGTGAGTACAACTAGGTGAGGTGAGTACACAAACACACACACACACATACACAAACACACACAAACACACACACACACAAACACACACACACACAAACACACACACAAACACACAAACACGCACACACACACACACACACACACATACACACACACACACACACACACACACACACACACACACACACACACACACACACACACACACACACACACACAAACACACAGGTGCTGAAATTTCGGCTTTTTCTTAAAATTATTCCTCATATCACCTAAATTCTTGTCTAGAGTTCTAAAACTTCATCTTTTGTAAGACCATTTAAGTCCCATTTCCTGAATTTGCAGAAGAAAAGAAGAAATATAAAAAAAAAAATAAAGGATGGGAGCGATTAATGACTCTTAAAGTTTTTTTCTTTTTCCTTCATGCAAGGGAATCATGTAATGAATATTAAAATGGTATACCCTTTTAATATCCACTCTGTCAGACACTGCAACACAATGGTATCTTGGTACAGAACAGTAAACAACTTGGACATATTCTACTAGTGAGAATGGCTGGATTTGAGAGGGACGTGACCTCCCTACTACTACATTTTTACCTCTACCTGTGGCCTACATCTCACCTCCTGGTGGTATATAAGGCTCCATCCTGTCACTTCAACTCCATATTGTTTCAGACTATGGAACAACTCTTCTCCAGACTGAGGGACTGACCACCTCAAAACTTCAAGGGTGATGGACTGATTATATCGTCTTCCCGTCTCTTCTATCAACTTTTCTGTTCTCGACTGAAGAAGCCTATTGTGTAGGCGAAACGTTTCGAAATAAAGATACCTAACTATTGCATATGTGTCTTACCTGGAATCACGTAATAATGTTTTTAGAAATACTGATAATATGTTACATGAAAGAACACATTTTCAACTAATGTGACATATTGTGTCAATATTTTGCTTTCCAGGAACTTTGTCGTGTTTTAACAACCAATAAAGAGACAGAATATATATATATATATATATATATATATATATAATATATATATATATAATATATATATATATATATATATATATATATATATATATATATATATAATATATAGGTGAAAACGTGAAAAAGCCATTTCAAAAAGAATTATTCAGAATAAATGCAGTTTCTTTATCTATGGAGTATTATCAAGAGTTATTCTGAAAACTATGAACACTGCCTTTATATGACAGCTAAAAGTTACATCCATTACTACTGCTACTATTATTACTAATACTATTCATCCTCCTATTATTATTACTACTACTACTGATACTACTACTGTTACTACTACTACTACTACTACTGCTGCTGATACTACTAGTACCTCTACAACTACTAGTAATAATATTACCGCCATTGCTACTACTACTACTATTACTATTACTACTACTGATACCACTATTCCTACTATAAACTATTGCAACTACTTATGATAATTATTGTGTTCCTGCTACTGCTACCTTGAACATGGGTTTGTTAGTGTACTTCATTGTTTATGATTTTTGGACACAAATTATTACCGATATGTTCCTTGTTCTTGTATTGCTAGTAGCAACTTTTATTGCTTGTAGCAACTTTTATTGCTTGTAGCAACTTTTATTGCTTGTAGCAACTTTTATTGCTTGTAGCAACTTTTATTGCTTGTAGCAACTTTTATTGCTTGTAGCAACTTTTATTGCTTGTAGCAACTTTTATTGCTTGTAGCAACTTGTCAAAGCTCTGGAAAGTGAACCGTTGCAACAGTAAAATGTCATATTAGTTGCTTATGTTCTTTTACCTCACAAGGGAATTATGGAATGCACCTCTGTTACTACACTCTGCCAAGTAGATTCCCACCTTATTTTAGAAAATCTTAAGGGCCACTGTCCAGCAAACAGGATTCTTGCTTCCTGATATCAGTATTGGGTGTTTAAGTTAGATTTATGAGTTGTGTCGCCTTGCAGCTGTGTTTTCGGCATTAGCGGTTATTTATGAAGCTTTATTTAAAGATCAGCAGAGGCCTATATAGACCTGCAAGTACTTTCTTGGAAGGTTGAAGAAACAGACACATGTTCGACATATGGGTATCTTTTTTTTGCAGACGAGTGGCAATCCGGTGGTTTTGTCACTACAGTATAAGGACATAAAGTGTTAAATGTAGAACTACATACAAAATATGAGGGAATTAATCTGTCAGTCTTGGAGTTGGTGAAGACAACCGTAGCCTTGAAGACACTGAAGCACTGACAGTAAGACTGTTACTTATATACTGGCAACAGATGAGGGATATTCAGCAGATGAAAACATTATCACTGGTGTGTGAGAATTACCAGTTGAAGTAGGTTGTGAAAAATTTTGATAATTTGACTGATTTGTATGTGCTAGTTGAGAGGAGTAGTTATGTTTATGTAATAATGCAGGTGTGTACTGATGATGTGAATTTTTGAAAGGTTATTAGTCACATGAGAACCAACATGCCCCCTATAATTTCCTTATTAGTGAGACGGAAGTGTTGTGTTATTGAAGTGCTTAATATGAAATGCCACTGAATTAAAATAAAAATATGTGTACAAAAGAGGAGAGTCAGAAAGAAGAAACAAATGTTGGGTAACGAAAAGGACGGATTGGCGAATTTGTGAATGTATTTTTTTATGTAATAGCGGCCGACAGAAATATTATTGGCTAAAATTGTATTATTAGATAAATGAAGAGAAAATACATCTGGGAGATTCCAGATTTGCAAAGAATTTTAAGAAATAAAGACAGTTTTAACAGAAAATGTGTCGTGGTATGGAATTAGTATAACGGGATTTGTTTGGTAGTATGGTAGCGGGGAGTAAATGATTCGTCTTCAGAGGCTTCTTCCTTTATTGTTAAGTCGTGGTGGGTACACAGGCTTGTGTGGTTGTGCCCATGGCCCGGGCAGGGCCATCCCACGAGAGAGAGCTGGGAGTACTTGTGTCTTGCTGCTAGGCCGCTGTGTGAGTGAGGGCGAGCAAGGGCAGACAGGCTGGCGTGCCTACCGAGAGGCCTGACTACAGAGGGCAGCATCTGAATGGCGCGAAATATGAACTAAGCTGGCAGACAGCATGGGCTGTCTGTGCAGACAGTACAGGCTGTCTACATACGCTCGGCCACCTACCGCGCGTCGTCCCAACGCGACGATACTGGTGGTAAAAGGAACTCGGTCTCTCTCTCGTAGGAACAGGGCACAGAACACAAAATAAAAACATATATATACATATGGACATGGAAAAAAAACTTCCTACAGGGAGGGAAGAAAAAAAAATGTGGGGTGTGCTAAACATCGTGGTCAAAGGCAGTGAGCGTCGAAGGGCATCACTGCACGCCTTCCTGCGTCTGGACAGATACTGCAACATGGGAGACATCGCTGCAGCTGAGCTGTGACGTAACAGGGTACGGTCTCCTCTGGAATGGTGAAGCAGTCATCATAGGAGTCGCTGCAGGTTTTCACTCAACCTGGGGCACGACATGCTGGTGCCCTAAAGTGAGGCGTCGACAAAACTCGGCAACTGGGCAGGACTTCTGGCAAGCGACTCAGGAGAACACTTCTCGACTGGTACTGTCGCTGGGCTGTCACTGCTGGCGAGCGTGGAGCAAGTTGTGGAGCGAGTCGTGGCAGAGACGACTGGGCGAAACATCTGGGAGTTGTAACATCATACACCAGACTGCAGTGAGAGAGCTAGCAGTCAAAGTGACATCTTCTTTGTGCAGGCTGCTCACTGAAGCTTGTGACACAGCGCCTGCCGACAGTGGCTAACTGCGGCTTGGCGAGTATCATTCTCTCAGCAGTTGGAGTTATAGCAGAGGTTAGTCTAAGCGTCCCCAGACTTGTTTCTCTACATATAACTGCACTCTGAAGGTCTGGAGGTGAAGTGAAACAAATCTCGATGGGAATCGTAGCAGGTACGGTTCTGTAGAACATCACGAGCGACGAGCATAAAAGCTTTCTGTACAAGAGGGCTCGGTCACTCGGGGCTGTCTGATAGCTGTCAAACACACTGGTCACACGGGTGACTTAACACAGTGGTGCTACTCAGGTCTGGGTCAGACCTCACTGGACACATGGAAACTTTAAACACACCGCGGTACATGCGGTACAACATGGCTTAAACTAGCAAATTATGCTTTTCTGTGCATAAAACTGATACTAAGACATATACTAAAATGTGAGAACAATGACTGAGAGAAATTAACACATGACATATATCTTCTCTCAATCTTCTCGACAATATTTTAATAATTACTGAGCATTCGATGGTGACATCATGTGATGTCAGGCGTGATGACGTCAGCAGCACTGTGACGCCAGCAGACATCTCGAGGTGACGTCAGGCAGACATCGTGACGTCATGAAGTCGGGCAGCAGCATCGGTGACGTCGATGTGATGCGGGCAGCAGACCACAGCATGTGGCCTGGGACATCTGGCTCGGTAACTCACGTGGTTTGTAGATCCACGTGACATCACCCACACCCAACGTGGCGTCGTGATCCACGTGGTGTCGTGATCTACGTGGCATGCTGATCCATGTAGCTTCGAGTGGCCTCGGGCACTCGGATACACAGCACTGGCGACGAATTCACATGAAAAACAGCAGAAAAGACAGCAGAGGGAGTGAGCAGTGGCGAGTGTATGGTAGACGGGCGAGTGTGAGTAGGGCGAGCATGGGCAAGGTGAGGAACAGCCACTTCCTCTCCTCCTCTCCCACCCACAAACATGTGGAGAAGCTCACACTGGACGCAGAAATCACCACAAAACTCACCTCTGGCTTGCTGAAACAGCTGTGCTGAGCTGAACAGCAACATACAAGTGATGCTGAACACGTGACTTGAGAAACAGCGTGGGATGCTGTAGCGTGGGACGCTGTAGCGTGGGGTCACTTACAATTCTCGGAGAATTTCGGCTGGATCCTGCTTGTACCTGTGTTTGGATGCTCAAAAGTGCAGACACGACATCAGGATAACTCGTTGAGAGACGGATGCTTCTTGTATGGGATGATGAAGTGAAGATGACTTCATACCTTCCTTCCTCTCTCCGGGCAAACAACTGCTGCGACCACCGCTGCTACCATTTATAATGGGATTTGTTTGGTAGAGCTGAAAGCGGGTGGTTAAATGATACGTCTTCGGAGGCTTCTTTGTTTATTGTTAAGTCATGGTGGGTACACAGGCTTGCGTGGTTGTGCCCATGGCCCGGGCAGGGCCATCCCACGAGAGAGAGCTGGGAGTACTTGTGTCTTGCTGCTAGGCCGCTGTGTGAGTGAGGGCGAGGCAAGGGGAGACAGGCTGGCGTGCCTACCGAGAGGCCTGACTACAGAGGGCAGCATCTGAGTGGCGCAAAATATGAACTAAGCTGGCAGATAGCATGGGCTGTCTGTGCAGACAGTACAGGCTGTCTACATTAGCGTCATGACTACTACCACCTGTATCTTCCAATAATTAATATAAACCTTCCATTTTTTGATAAACTTGACACAACAGTTAAGGTACCTGGATATTAGCCAATATTCAGGTTGCCCTTCTGTTGGGAGGCGTTAGGATATACCACCAGTGTAACAAATAGGTATACCTGGAATATACATGAGGGTTTCGGGGATCAACGTCCCGTGACCTGGTCTTAGACAAGGTCTCGTAAGTATATTAATTTTTTTTATATTATGAAATTGTGTGTTTAATAATTTGAAAATTAGTCGTTAAAGCAAAATACATAAAAGCATTGTAACTTCATTATAATTGTACAGTCCTCAAATTAGCCAGTGTTACTGGAGTAAATTTTCATAATTCATATATTCCTAATCCAGAGTCCCAGAGTTAGTTAGGGAGCTGAGGCAGTTGGCACTGAAGGAGGGACATTGTGACCCCAGTGTTCCTAAAGTCCCACAAGTCTCCAAGATACATCAACATCAGTACATTACAGTTTGTTATGTGTCTAGAGTTCTCGCCAGTGTGTGGGTGGAAAGTTAATTTGAGATTGTGTTTTTGTGATGGTTACCCCATATAGGTCGTACCCAAGGGTTGGGTCAGGAGTAAGAAAGAAGATTGTGGATATGTCCTCTGTACCAAGATTCCTTGACTTGCTGTGTCTGTCTAGTTGTACATGAATGATACACAACACTGACAAGGTGAAAAATTAGACGATGTGCAACATATGAGTATATTTCAGACGTTTCCCCATCCTGTGGCTTTATCAATACAAGTACAAAAAATGAAGAATGTAGGCCTACATACAAAAATTGGGGTAATCAGTCCCCTCAGCCCTGGAGTTGGTGAAGATCACCGTAGTCTTGAAAAATCTGAAGCACAGGCAGTAAGAATTTCTCTTATATACTGGCATCAGATGAGAGACGTGCAACAGACGAAGGCATTGTCACTTGCAAGCGGGATTTTCCTTTGGAAGTTGGTCATACCCAAGGGATGGGCCAGGAGTAAACCAGAAGGATGTGTATATGTCCTTTTATATATAATTGTAGATTCTTCACTTTATGACATTGAATTGTATTGATAAAGCCACTGGATGGCAAAACGTCTACAGATATAGATATCCTTATGTTGCACATGAGTCTAATTTTTTATCTTGTCGATGTTATATGCCATTCATGTTCATCTTGGAAAGTTAGCTGCTGTGAGTAGTCGGCCACAGACACTTATTTTTGGGTCAATTTCATTAGCGTGGTTTCACTGCAATCAGTTGATATCAATAAAATGCTATTCTAATCTAAAACCAACTTGTTAAAAGTCCAAAATCTGGCAGTTCGGCTGATTGTGAACTATATTCAGCAATTTCGTTTTTTTTTTTTCAAAACAGTATCGCTAAACACCGTAAACATTCCAGTTACTGAAACAATCTTGCATACTCCAGCATTCACATCCCCCACGCTTCTGCTATGCTAAAGTTGATCTCCAAAGAAATTACATCGTATTTCTCCTAAAATTTACATTTTTCCCTATTTCTCGTCTAGGAGACCCTTCCCAAGCATATTGGGGGTCCCAGTAGTTCTTGGTGAATTAATTAAACGAAGTATATTTCAGAGAAGGGGTGAAGCCAGGGTAATAGTCTATTTCCAGCCAATGTGGCACCCTTCCCCCCATTTTCGGTCACTTCCGCTGATGAAACCAACTGCAGTATGTTTCCAGACTAACCAGTTGAACAAAGAAATTCCTAATTCATCCTTCAGAGCCAACCTAACAACTGCTAAAATATGATAAACCCATTTTATTTGTCAAATAATCAAAGATTTTCCTGTGACAGTAGCCACACTTTGCTGTCTGCCAACATCATGATTTACACGCAAAATTAGTGAACATCTAAATCGTTGATGGCAGAAGAAAGAGAAAAAAAATATATTAAATAACTATCTCGGAAATATCGTTTACTCATTACTTTGCTGTTCTATTGGTTAATGGTTGTCAGGGGCACTTGTCTATAGTGTATATGATATATATATATATATATATATATATATATATATATATATATATATATATATATATATATATATATTATATATATATATATAAATATATATTATATATATATATATATATATATATATATTATATATATATATATATATATATATATACACTGTAATGGTAAAACCTGGGTTTTCGGCGAAAATTTGAGTATGCAATAATTTAGCAAAAATCATTTGTACCTAACGAAAAAATATATGTCATTGAGTTTGTTTATTATTAAATTATTGCCAACTTATCTAAAATATATTTAGTTGGATTAGGCTAAATTAAATTGCTGCAAATACACCTATGTTCGGTGAGTATGTGACAGCTAGGCGAAGAGCAACACCAATCCGTATGGTCTTCGCGTCGAGTCGAGTGCCCAGGGAGGAACTGGGAACAGCTACGAGGAAATCTACTGAATGATGTGCTTTCACCGCTAGGAGACGAGCTTTGTCTTTCCTGAAGTGTTGGTGAGCATAGTGTTGGCAATTTTTCCAATATTCTTTTGTCCCCGTGTGACGTTTGTGCTCTTTGGGAGGAACTGGTCTGCTTGAGAGGTTTACAAGGGTGTCCCACAGCATGGCTACTTCAATAAACCTGGGGTCTTGAGCTCCTACCGCATCTCTCAAGCGTTCGAAGGCAATCTCCTTGACTAGTCCAAAGGAAGCCAAACATGAAGACAGAAATGCAGGTAAAGATAACTCCTAGTCGCACTAGGAGAGTTGCCTGATCTCATTGCTGGTCTTCCAGTAACAGATTCAGTACCTTCTTAAAGATTGATCTCAGGAATGAGTCATATTCGTTGAGTGTTGGGTTGTCAAAAGAGGGTGCGCACCTCAGGAAGTGTGTGAGTCTTGGCAGAGTAAGACACCTTGTGAGGGGATACAGGGCATCATGAACATCAACATTCCTTATTCTTTCCTCCATTCTCTTTAGGTT
>NC_069401.1:94431235-94603735 GCF_026875155.1 Cherax quadricarinatus | reverse complement strand
ATGCAAAGTTTAATAAGTTTAATTCAAATTTAAAATTTACAGAAAACCTACAAATAACTGTTCCTATGTCCACTATTATTCCTCGCATCAAGATAGAGTCAAACTGTCTGTTTTCTCATCAATGTTTTTGAGAGCTTTACGAATTTGTAGTCCTGAGTTCATAGATGAGGAAATATCCAAAATTTATGAAATAGGTAATGATTTAAAATACCCAAGAAATGTAATTGATAAATCTTTTAAAGTTGCTAGAAACACTTTTTATAATCCAAAAAGGGGCAACCAGCCTTATTCAACTAAAAATATGTTGGTTCTCCTTTACCATGAAAACTTGGTTGATATGCCTTCTCTTCTTAAGACTTTTAATATTAAAGTTGTATTCAAAAATCTTGATACAGTAAAAAAAACTTTTGATAAAGAATTCCCCCCAAATTGCTGATGGATGTGTCTATAAGATTCCTTGTAAAATTTGCGATAAAGTTTATTACGGTCAAACTGGTAAAAATCTCGAACTAAGATTAAAACATCATAAATATAGCAATAGAACTGGACAAGATTCCAATGCTCTATTTATTCATGTAAGAGATTTTAACCATCCAATTGATTTTCAAAAAGTTGAGAAAGTAGTATCAAGCAAGTCCATGGTCGACAGGAATATAATTGAATCTAGTTTCATAAAAAGCAGTTTTGAAAATAATATGAATATTTCCCTTGGTTTATATAAATTAGATCCATTTATAATTAATAGAATTTGGGAAGAATTTAATAATACACTGGACAAATAATTTTAAAATTTTCTTGGGTAGAATAGCTTAGGGGTGAGTTGTGCAAAGGACCTATCCAAGTTGGCTCGCCGCGCGTCACGTGTTTAACCGTTGTGGGATCTGATAGTGAGGTGCTGGCCGGACCCCTTATATAGCTTCCTTGGATGCTTCACTTTCATAGTTCCTTGATAATGTGAGTAGTCACGAATGCGCTTGGAATTTCTCTATTCTTTCAGAGTGGTTGTTTTGCATATATATATATATATATATATATATATATATATATATATATATATATATATATATATATATATATATATATATATATATATATATATATATATGCAATAAGATCATAGTAAACAGGTGATTTCAGAATATGCAAAACAACCACTCTTAAAGAATAGAGAAATTCCAAGCGCATTCGTGACTACTCACATTATCAAGGAACTATGAAAGTAAAGCATCCAAGGAAGCTATATAAGGGGTCTGGCCAGCACCTCACTATCAGATCCCACAACGGTTAAACACCTGACGCGCGCCGACCCAACTTGGATAGGTCCTTTGCACAACTCACCCACAAACTATTCTACTCAAGAAAATTTAAAAATTATTATTTGTCCAGTGCTTGGAATTTCTCTATTCTTTCAGAGTGGTTGTTTTGCATATTCTGAAATCACCTGTTTACTGTGATCTTATTGCATTAATGGATACCACACGACTCTTCAGAATGTTCTCGATAAGCTTTCCTAATCATATATCTTTTGTTTCACAGTTTTCTTCTGCACTGATCAAGTCCCACAAGTTAAAAATTCGACTTAATTTTTTAAAAAAAAATTTTAAATGAACAAGTTCTGCCCAAGTCTCTTTTACCCAATAGACTCCTTGACATGAGAGATCGTCCTTTTGATGATTTTATGAGAATTATTCTTCAGAAACATATTGAAATAACTAAAATACAGGAGAAGGAAGCATTCAAAATATTGAGAAACAAAAAATACTCTTTTAATCAGGCCATTCCATCAGAATCGAAACACAGTATGTTGGATCATTGCTATAATAAACTCAGAAGAATTTGAAATGAACTCAAGAGCAAACTACAAAGAAAATTAGGCATTTCAATTGAAAATAGTGATTGAACAAAGCATGCTAATAACAATTTTGTAATTAACTTATCAGATGAAATTTTAGACAAACATACAACTGCTGCTCTAGGTTTTGGCCTAAGAATTGCAACTTCAAAAAAAATTAATAATGTTGAAATTGCAAAAGCCTTTTGTAACTTTGAAAAATTTTCTGATTTATCATCTGATGAAATTAATATTAGTAAAGGAATGGTATATAGCTCTATGTTAAAACCAAACATTCCCAATTGCCCTCAAAGATTCTTTAAATCTTATGATACACTTAATAACAATAAAAATTTGCGCCTTACTAAAGCAGACAAAATAAATGCAATAGTAATTATGAAAGAAAATGATTACCAAGAAAAAATGAATAATCTCTTAGATGATACTGAAACCTATTCTAAACTTAGGAAAAATCTCCTAGAAACCGTTAACAGCAATTTCAATAAAACAATAAAACTTCTACTGAAAGGCAAAGATGAATTAGTCAAACAATTTACTTCCACTAATCCATCTTTACCTTACATTTATGGACTAATAAAAACACACAAACCAAGGAATCCAGTCAGACCAATTACTAGCTCCATAGGGTCAGTTTCATATAAATTATCCAAATACCTTGTTGATATTTTGAGCCCTATTGTTCGCAAAATTTCTAACTTTAATGATAAAAACAACATAGACTTGGTTGATAAATTAAGCTCCTTGACTGACTTAAATGATTTTAACATGGTTAGTTTTGATGTTACTTCCTTGTTTACGAAAGTTCCTGTTGTTGATTTATTAAGTTTCTTATCTGAAGAACTCGTTAACTATGATTTACCATTGCCAGTTCCTACTATCATTAAACTTATTAAACTTTGCATTGTTGATGCAAAATTTGTATTTAATGATAAGTTTTACACTCAGAAGTTTGGTATGGCAATGGGAAATCCTCTTTCACCTGTTCTTAGTAACCTATACATGGAATTTTTTGAAACAAGGTTGCTTAACACAATCCTCCCTAATAGAGCTAAATGGTTCAGATATGTTGACGATATTTTGTGTCTTATGCCCAAAAATGTAGATATACACCATTTCCTTGGAAAATTAAATAGCTTAGCCCATTCTATTAACTTTACTATTGAGTTTGAAGAAAATAACTCATTGCCTTTTCTAGATGTTTTAATTATTAAGGGTAATAATGAATTCAAATTTAAAATTTACAGAAAACCTACAAATAACTGTTCCTATGTCCACTATTATTCCTCGCATCAACATAGAGTCAAACTGTCTGTTTTCTCATCAATGTTTTTGAGAGCTTTACGAATTTGTAGTCCTGAGTTCATAGATGAGGAAATATCCAAAATTTATGAAATAGGTAATGATTTAAAATACCCAAAAAATGTAATTGGTAAATCTTTTAAAGTTGCTAGAAATACTTTTTACAATCCAAAAAGGGACAACCAGCCTTATTCAACTAAAAATATGTTGGTTCTCCCTTACCATGAAAACTTGGTTGATATGCCTTCTCTTCTTAAGACTTTTAATATTAAAGTTGTATTCAAAAATCTTGATATAGTAAAAAAAACTTTTGATAAAGAATTCCCCCCAAAATGCTGATGGATGTGTCTATATGATTCCTTGTAAAATTTGCGATAAAGTTTATTAAAACAACATAAATATAGCATTAGAACTGGACAAGATTCCAATGCTCTATTTATTCATGTAAGAGATTTTAACCATCCAATTGATTTTCAAAAAGTTGAGAAAGTAGTATCAAGCAAGTCCATGGTCGACAGGAATATAATTGAATCTTGTTTCATAAAAAGCAGTTTTGACAATAATATGAATATTTCCTTTGGTTTATATAAATTAGATCCATTTATAATTAATAGAATTTGGGAAGAGTTTAATAATACACTGGACAAATAATAATTTTTAAATTTTCTTGGGTAGAATAGTTTGTGGGTGAGTTGTGCAAAGGACCTGTCCAAGTTGGGTCGGCGCGCGTCAGGTGTTTAACCGTTGTGGGATCTGATAGTGAGGTGCTGGCCAGACCCCTTATATAGCTTCCTTGTATGCTTTACTTTCATAGTTCCTTGATAATGTGAGTAGTCACGAAAGCGCTTGGAATTTATCTATTCTTTCAGAGTGGTTGTTTTGCATATATATATATATTATTTTTTATTTTTTTATTATCACACCGGCCGATTCCCACCAAGGCAGGGTGGCCCGAAAAAGAAAAACTTTCACCATCATTCACTCCATCACTGTCTTGCCAGAAGGGTGCTTTACACTACAGTTTTTAAACTGCAACATTAACACCCCTCCTTCAGAGTGCAGGCACTGTACTTCCCATCTCCAGGACTCAAGTCTGGCCTGCCGGTTTCCCTGAATCCCTTCATAAATGTTACTTTGCTCACACTCTAACAGCACGTCAATATATATATATATATATATATATATATATATATATATATATATATATATATATATATATATATTATATATATATATATATATATATATAAAGATACTAGAGGGAAACTCAGGGAAACAATTCAGCCTAGTTAATAAGACTGAGGTGGAGGGAAGTGAGGGACTAGAATGAATGAGAAGCAAACACATGCCTTGGAGACATTATGAATAAAACTTTCGCAGTTTGAGTAATGAAATGAAAAACGCTGTAAAGTTAGGTTGAAGAGAATTTTGAATTTTGCCTCAACAAACATGTTAATACAAATAAAGGTTTTTCCCAAGCACGCCCTTGATATAAGAATCATATTTTTGCTAGAAAACAGTCACTAGGAAGCTGGAGAGAGAACACCGAAGCCACATTCACTCATGTAATCTTTTGCGTAAGAAATTAAGTTATCAAGATGATTACCAAATATAGGATCTTGTTGCTAATTCAGTGATGCTCGTTAGCTCACGAATGTGAGTTGAAAAGATGCAGCATCCAGGTCTTTTGAATGGATCATCATTAGTCGCAGACAAGACTACCAGCTATTCTCGGCTTTGTGTGTGTGTGTGTGTGTGTGTGTGTGTGTGTGTGTATACTCACCTAGTTGTGGTTGCGGGGATCGAGCCACGGCCCCTGGCCCCGCCTCTTCAACTGGCCGCTATCCGGTCACTCTTCCCGCTCCGTGAGCTTTATCATACCTCTTCTTAAAGCCATGCATGGATCACTACATCACTACCCAGGCTATTCCACTTCCTGACAGCTCTGTGACTGAAGAAATACATCCTAACATCCCTGTGGTTCATCTGAGTCTTCAACTTCCAACTGTGACCCCTTGCTGCTGTATCCCATCTCTGGAACATCTCGTCTCCGTCCACCTTGTCAATATCTCTCAGTATTTTATATGTAGTTATCATATCCCCCCTAACTTTCCTGTCTTCTAGTGTCGTCAGGTCTATTTTCCTTAATCTCTCCTCGTAGGTCATACCCCTTAGGTCTGGGACTAGTCTTGTGTGAGTACTCTTGTGTGTGTGTGTATGTGTACTCACCTAATTGTACTCACCTAATTGTGGCTGCAGGGGTCGAGACTCAGCTCCTGGCCCCTCCTCTTCACTGATCGCTACTAGGTTCTCTCTCTGATTCCTGAGCTTTGACATTCATCGTCTTAAAGATATGTATGGTTCTTGCCTCCACTACGTCACTTGCTAGGCTGTTCTACTTCCTGTCGACCCAATGACTGAAGAAATACTTCCTAACATCCCTGTGACTCGTCTGAGTCTTCAACTTCCAATTGCGACCCCTTGTTTCTGTGTCCCCTCTCTGGAACATCCTGTCTCTGTCCACCTTATCTATTCCACGCAGTATATTGTATGTCGTTATCATGTCTCCCCTGACCCTTCTGTCCCCCAGAGTCGTCAGTCCGATTTCCCTCAACCTTTCATCGTAGGACATTCCCTTGAGCTCTGGAACTAGCCTTGTTGCAAACCTTTATACTTTCTCTAACTTCTTTACCAGGTGTGGGTTCCAAACTATGGGCCTGACGTACACAGTTACAGTGTCTTTAACGATTCCTTATTAAGGTATCGGAACGCTATTGCCAGGTTTGCCAGGCACCCATATGCTGCAGCAGTTATCTGTTTGATGTGTGCCTCTGGAGACGTGCTCGGTGTTATGGTCACCCCAAGATCTTTCTCCATGAGTGAGTTTTGCAGTCTTTGTCCACCTAGCCTATACTCTGTCTTCGGTCTTCTTTGCCCTTCCCCTATCTTCATGACTGTGCATTTGGCAGGGTTGAATTTGAGAAGCCAGTTTCTGGACTACCTGTCCAGCCTGTCCAGGTCTCTTTGTAGACCTGCCTGATCCTCATACGATTTAATTCTTCTCATCAACTTCAGATCACCTGCGAACAGGGACACTTCAGAGTCTGTCCCTTCCATCATCTCACTCATATATATCAAAAATAGCACTGGTCCTAGAACTGACCCCCTGTGGGACCCCGCTCGTCACAGGCACCCAGTGTGATACCTCTTCACGTACCATGACTCGTTGCCTCCCTGTCAGGTATTCTCTGATCCATTGCAGTGCCCTTCCTGCTATACGCGCCTGATCCTCCAGCTTCAGCACTAATCTCTTGTGAGGAACTGTGTTGAAGGCCTTACTGCTGTCTAGGAAAATGCAATCCACCTACTAGTCTCTTTCGTGGCTTACTTCTTTTACCTTGTGTGTGTGTGTGTGTGTGTGTTTCTGTGCATACTCACCTAATTGTACTCATCTAATCGTGGTTGCAGCCGTCGAGTCATAGCTCCTGGCTTCGCGTTTTTACTGGTCGCTACTGGGTCACTCACTTCCTGACAACTCTATGACTGAAGAAATGCTTCATAACATCACTGTTACTCATCTGAGTCTACATCTTCCAATTTTGACCTCCTGATTCTGTGTCCCATCTCTGAAACATTTTATCTCTATCCTTCTTGTCGATTCCTCTCAGAATTTTATGTTATCATGTCCCACCTGTCCTTCATGTCCTTCAATGTCATAAGGTCAATTTCCCTTAACCTCTCCTAGTAGAACATGCCCCTTTGCTCCAAGATTAGCCTTGCTGCAAAACTTTGCACTTTCTTTAATTTCCTGAAAATGTGTGGGTTCCAAATTGGTGCTGCATACTCTAATATAGGCCTGACGGTGTACAGAGTCCTGCACGACTCCTTACTGAGATGTCGGAAAGTTATTCTCAGGTTTGCCAGTCGCCTAGGTGCTGCAGCAGTTATATGGGTGATGTGCGAATCAGCACATTCTTTTCCTTGAGTGAGGCTTGCAGTCTTTGGCCACCTAAGCTGTATTCTGTCTGCGGTCTTCTTTGATCTTCCCCGATCTTCATGACTGCACTTGTTGGGGTTGAACTCCAGGAGCCAGTTGCTAGACTAGACCTGCAGCCTCTCCAGATCCCTTTGTAGTCCTGCCTGGTCTTCCTCCGACTGAATTCTCCTCATTTACTTCACATCGTGTGAGTCTATTCCTTCTGTCACGACTTTCACATATACGAGAAGCAACATCGATCCTAGAACTAACCCTTGTGGAACCCTGCTCGTCACATGCTCCCATTCCGAAACCTCGTCACGTACCTTGACTTGCTGTTCTCTTCCTGTCAGGTATTCTCTGATCCATTACGGTGCCTTCCCTGTTATCCCTGTCTGGTCCTTCAGCTTTTCACTAATCTCATGTGTGGAACTGTGTCGAATGCCTTTTTACATTCCAAGAAAATGCAATCTACCCACCCCTCTTTCTCTTGTCTTAATAATGTCACTTGTCATAGAACTCTAGAAAGGTTGTGACACAAGATTTCCCATCCCTGAATCCGTGTTGGTTGTCGCAGATAAGGTACTCCACCACTCTTCTCCTGATAATCTTCTCCATGACATTGAATACTATGCGCGTCGGTGATACTAGTCTGTGTGTGTGTGTGTGTGTGTGTGTGTGTGTGTGTGTGTGTGTGTGTGTGTGTGTGTGTGTGTACTCAACTATTTCAACTCATCTATTTGTGGTTGCAGGGGTCGAGATATAACGCCTCTCCACTGATCACTACTGGGTTCCTCTCTCTCCCTTCTCCATGAACAATATCATACCTCGTCTTAAACCTGTGTATGGTTCCTACCTCCACTATGTCATTTCCTGAGAACTCTGTGACTAAAGAAATACTTCCTAACATCTCTCTGACTCATCGGAGTCCAAAACTTTTAATTGTGACCCCTTGTTTCTGTGTCCCATCTTTGGAACATCCTGTCTCTGTCCACCTTGTCAATTTCTCACAGTATGCATGTCGTTACCATGTCTTCCGTAACCCTCCTGTCCTTAACCTTTCTTTGTAGGGCATTACCCTTTTTGGAATTTGCACTTTCTCTAATTCCTTGACTTGCTTGATCAGGTGTGGGTTCCAAACTGGCGATGCATGCTCCAGTATGGATCTGACATACACGGTGTACAAAGCCCTCAACGATTCCTTACTGAGGTATCGGAACGCTATTCTCAGGTTTGCCAGGCGTCCATATGCTGCAGCAGTTATCTGGTTCATGTGCCCCTGAGGAGATGCGTACGGTATTAAACACACCCCAAGGTCCTATTCCTTGAGTGAAGTTTGTAGTTTTTGGCCACCTAGCCTGTACTCTGTCCGAGATTTTCTTTGCCATTCCCCGATCTTCATGACTCTGCATTTGGTGGGGTCAAATTCAAGGAGCCAGTTGCTGGACCAGCCATACAGGGAGATTTTGTCCAGGTCTCTCTGTAGTCTCTCCTCATCCTCATCCGATTTAATTCTCATCATTAACTTCTCATCAACTGCAAAAAGGGACACTTCTGAGTCTATCCCTTCCATCATGTCATTCACTTATACCAAAAGCAGCACTGGTTCTAGGATTGACCCACTTTGACACCTTGTCACGTACCATGACTCGTTGTTGCCTCCCTGTCAGGTACTGTCTGATTCATTTCATTGCATTGTCCATCCTGTCATGTGTGCCTAGTCCTCCAGCTTTTACACTATTCTCTTATGAGGAACTGTGTCGAAGGTCTTCATACAATCCAAGAAAATGCAATCTACCCACCCTTGTTCTCTTGTCTTACTTCTGTTACCTTGTCATAAAACTCCAGTAGGTTTGTGACACAGGACTTTCCTTGACTGAATCCACGTTGGTGTCCCGTTGGGTTTTGTAACATGGATTGGGTAATAACAGTCATGTAGTCAATAATGAAGCATATTAAAATGGAATGTATGGGAAGCGCCAAGCCTGACCTGCGTCTCCGCTCCCTACCCTTCGACTGACTCATGAGATGAATCCTAGAGGGTGAGCGGCGTTCAAAACATGCTAGGGTCAACTGTAACAGTGAATAACAAGTGATTCACACAGATGGATGGTAGTGAGTCACTACTGACACTGGTACCTGGTTACTGGTAACTGGTACTATTGAGATTTGTTGTTGTTTATAAGTTTGTTCCGTTTTAAGTGCTCCACCACTCTCCTTCTGATTATCTTTTCCAATACTTGGCATACTATACAAATCAGCGACACAGGTCTGTAGTTTAGTGCTTGTGTCTGTTTCCTTTTGTAAAAATGGGGACTACATTTGCTGTCTTCCATACCTCAGGTAGTTTCCCAACTTCAGTAGATGTGATGAAAACTGTGGTTAGAGGCACACACAGTGTCTGTGCTCCCTCTCTAAAATCCCACAGAGAGATGTTATCAAGCCCCACCGCCTTTGAGGTATCAAACTCACTTAGCTCCTCACTTCCTCCTCTGTTGTGTGTATTTCATCCAGCACTTGTTGATATTTCCGTTGCTGGTGTACCCCCCATCCCTATTCTCACTTCCCGAAGTCCTTTCTGTCTTCATTATAAATACTTCTTTAAATATCATGTTGAGCTCCTCACATTCTTCTTGGTCATTTCTTGTGAGCTCCCCACCTTTCTTCATCAGCCTGATTACCAGACAGTTGTCTTCTCCCTGATGTGGCTATCTAACATCTTCGGGTCAGACTTGACTTTTTATACTCTGTCATTCTCGCACTGTCACTGGGCCTTCCTCCATATCCGTTCATGCTCATTTCTGGCTCTTCAACTAATCTCTTTATTTTTCTGGATCTTTTGTGTTCTGTACTTTTTCCGTTCTCTAGTGCTCTTAGTTTCTGTCTCTTTACACCTTTGAGTAAACCAAGGGTTCGTTCTGGTCATCCCATTATGTCTGTTGCTTTTGGGAACAAACCTCTCTTCTGACTCCTTGCATTTTATTGTCACATAGTCCATCATTTCGTTTACTGATTTTCCTACAAATTCTCTTTTCCACTGAACCATTTTCAGAAAGTTCCTCATGCCTGTGTCGTCCTCACATTTGTAGTTTGGCTTTTCCCATCATATTCCACTTGCCTTCTCCACTTTTAACTCTACTATGCATTCAAAGCTTAGATCTATGTGATCACTAGCTCCAAGGGGTCTTTCGTATGTGATGCCCTCGATGTTCGAACTACTCAAGTTGAATACAAGGTCCAGTGTTGCTGGTTCATCATCATGTCTTTTTCAACTTCATTTCTAAATCTATTGTCTGGGGAGAACATGAGGGTTGGGGTTTGCTGTGGGGGTGAAATTTGTGCTGAGAGGGGTGGGGGCAGTGGGTATGGTGTGTGGGTTTTGAGTTATGTTGTTTAATTACATTGTGGTTATTGTTGTTGAGGCCCTTCTGTGGGTGAGTTGTATTTGCTCTTCCTCCTGAGTCTGGGTTCTCCTGCTCATCTCCTCCTCTTTGCCTCTCTTACTTTCTTGCATCTTTGTACCCTCTCTTTCAGTTTCTGCTTTTCCTCTTGTGATCTGTTGCAGTTGAGGTACACCCTCTAGAATGATCCTTTCTCGAGCTGATTCCACCTTGAAAATCACTTTGACCGGCCGTTTTTTCCTTTTGTAAATCCCCCTATTCTCAGAAAACTTGTCAACTGGGTCATTCACCTTCTCCTGTGGTTTTCAGGATGCTTTCAACCGCTTTTTCCTCCCCCTCGTTTCTTCATTAGTTTCCCCTTCAGCTTCCTGGTGCCAATAAGCGATAACTGACCTCTCCCTTTCGTCCTCCTACTGCATTTCCTATTGCATTCCAAGTCGATTTATTTGCTTCCATTGCAGCATTCCTTCCCTCAATCTCTTCCCTATCTGATGTCCCAGTGCTCAGTGTGGATGCACTCACCTATATGTACTCACCTATATGTGGTTATAGGAGTCAAGTCATAGCTCCTGGCCCCTCTCTTCACTGAAACTAAGTCACTCTCTGCTCCATGAGCTTTATCATACCTCTTCTAGTACATTCTCCAGATCATTCCACTTCCTGACAACTCTAA
The DNA here is from genome assembly GCF_026875155.1 of Cherax quadricarinatus. NCBI lineage: Eukaryota > Metazoa > Arthropoda > Malacostraca > Decapoda > Parastacidae > Cherax > Cherax quadricarinatus. The sequence goes on along the minus strand of NC_069401.1, from coordinate 94,592,534 downwards.
GGAGAAAAAAATAATTCCTAACATCCCTATGACTCATCTGGGTTTTCAACTTCCAGTTGTGGCCCTTTGTTCCTGTATTCAATTTCTGAAACATTCGAGCCCTGTTCACCTTGCCAATTTCTCTCAGTATTTTATACGTCATTATCATGTCACTCCTATGCCTCCGATTCTCTAGTGTCATCAGGTTGAGTTCCCATAATCTCTCCTCGTAAGACATACAGTTCAGTTCCGGGACTAATCTTGTTGCAAACTTTTGCACATTCTTCAATTTCGTGACGTATTTGACTAAGTGTAGGTTCCATTCTCGTGCTGCATACTCCAGTATGGGTCTGACGTTTACGGTGTACAATGTCGTGAACGATTCCTCTCTCAGATGTCGAAATGCTATTCTCAGGTTTGCCAAGCGCCCATGTGCTGCTGCAATTATTTGATTGATGGGTGTCTCAATGGACATATTCGTTATAATGCTTACCCTAAGATCCTTTTCTTTAAGTGACGTTTGCAACCTTTGATCCCCAACCTGCATTCCGTTTGTAGTCTTCTTTGTCCTTCACCAATCTTCATGAGTTTTGTACTTACTGGGGGTAAACTCTAGGAGCCATGTGTTGGACCAGACTTGTAGTCTGTCCAGATTCCCATGCAATCTTAGCTGATCCTCGCCCACTTGTATTATCCTCATCAGTTTCACATCACCAGCGAACAGCGACATTTCAGGATCTATTCCTTCTATCATGTCATTCACGTACACAAGAAACAGCACCGGACCTAGGACTGACCCTTGTCGAACCCCACTCGACACATGCACCCACTCTGAAACTTCATCACGTACCAACACTCGTTGTTTCCTTCCTGTCAGTTATTCCTTGATCTAGTGCAGTACTTTCCCTATTATTCCTGCCTGTTCCTTTAATTTTGTACCAGTCTCTTGTGTGGTACTGTGTCAAAAGCCTTCTTGCAGTTCAAAAAGCTGCAATCTACCCATCCCTCTCTTTCCTGTCTTACTTCTGTTACCTTCTAGTAGAACTCAAGTAGATTTGTGACACACAATTTCGAATCTGTGAAGCTGTGCTTATTGTCATGTATGAGCCCAATCCATTCATTGTGCTCCACCGCTCTTCTCCTGATCATCTTTTCCGTGACTTTACACTATGCAAGTCAGTAATACTGGTCTGTAGTTTAACGCTGCTTGTGTGTTTCCTTTCTTAAAAATTGGAACTAAATTTGTTGTCTTCCACGCCTCAGGCAATTGCCTAATTTCGATAGATTTATTGAAGATTGCTGCTAGCGGCACACACAATTCCTCTGCCCCTTCTCTCAAGAACCATGGAGATATGTTATCTGGGCCCACTGCAGTTTCTTCACCTCCTCCTTGGTTACGTGCACTGTGTCCAGCACCTGCTGGTGTACCGTACCTCCATAGTTTCCTGGATGCATTTCTGTCTCTATAGTGAATACCTCTTTCAATCTTGTGTTAAGTTCATCACATACCTCCTGATCACTCTTTGTGAGCACCCCTCCTTTCCTCAGCCTGATTACCCTGTCCTTGACTGTTGTTTTTCTCCTAATGTGATTGTATAACAACTTTGGTTCAGATTTGGCTTTTGATGGTATGTCGTTCTCTCCTTATCACTGCATATTCGTTTTTGGTAATTCTGCTCAACTCCTTGTTTCCTTCAGTCCTTGCCTTCTATGCTTTATCAATGTTCTAGCACACTTTGCTTTGGCCTCTTTACATCTCCAGTTACTTTTTTTTCTGTTACCCTTTGTTATGAACTTCTCTGCCTCCCTGCAAATAGTGGTTACTAGTTCCATCATTTTATTTACTGACTTTTCCTCTATTTCCCTTTCCCACTGCACTTCATGCGGGAATCTTCTCATGCCTATGTAGCACTCTTTTTTGAAGTTTGGCTTCTCTCGTCCTTCTCGTGCCGCTGCATTCTCCACTGTTAACTCGACAAAGAATTCGAAACTCAGAACATCGTGATCACTAGCACCAAGGGGTTTTTCGTGTGTGATATCCCTATGTCTGAACTATTGAAGGTGAATATGAAACCCAGCCTTGCTGCAACATCCTCTCTCTGGTTGTATCCATAACATTTTGGTGCAAGAAGTTCTCCAATACTGTCTCCAATATCTGACCCTCCATGTTTCTGGTCCCCCATGTGGCTCTAGGTTTTCCCAGGCAAACTCATTATGATTGAAATCCCCCATTATGAGTAATTTTGTCCTTCCCAAATGAGCCCTCTTGGCCACTTCAGCTAGTGTATCTACCATTGTTCTATTGCATTCATACTTTATCTTGGTCTCCTGCTGTTCAGTGGAGGGTTATACATCACTGCTATCATCACCTTTGGACTCCCAGTCTGAAGCGTTCATACAATGTGGTTGTCTGATTCTCTTCTCTTCATTCCTCCCATTTCCTCAAAACTCCACTGGTTTTTGATGAACAGTGCCACTCCTTCCCCTCCTCTGTTCTCTCTGTCTTTCTTCAGGATCTGTTATCCAGTTGGATAGATTGCATCTATTATCATCCTTGTAAATTTTGTCTCTGTTATTGCTGTGATGTCAGAGAATGCATCAATGATTTGTTCTTGCCACTTTTCACTCTTATTTGTTGTTCCATCTATACTGAATCTCCACTCTCTGGAGAGACGTAGAATGATGGGAGATATCATCGAGGTGTATAAGTGGATGATGGGGATAAACAAAGGTGATATTAATAAAGTACTGAGGATGTCGAACCAGGTAAGAACCAGAAATAATGGATTTAAGTTAAATAAATTTAGATTTAGAAAGGTCATAGGTAAGTATTGGTTTTCAGAGTTGTGGATGTGTGGAACGGTCTTCCGAGTAGGGTGATCGAGGTTAGGACCTCGGGTAGTTTTACAAAGGGATTGGTCAAATATATGGGTGGGAGGGGCTGGGTTTGATTGGTGTCGTGGGTACAGAAGTAAATTCTTGGGTAGTTTAGAGTAGGGGTGGTTTTGATAAGAACCTGCCTTGTATGGGGCAGTAGGCCATCTGCAGTGTTCCTCCAGTCTTATGTTCTTATGTTCTTATACCTTTACCTTCCTTTCCAGTCCTGTATTTTGGGAGGTGGAAGAGGATGGTGTAGGCTGGGGGTATGGGAGGCAGGGCTGAATATTATGATAGGCTGCTGTGATTGCCAAATTAGTGCTGGTGGAGGGGGGCTATGAAGTGTGGTTTGTTTCTGGTTATTGTGTTTCGTTGATATGGGGTGACAGGGTTGAGGGGTTTCTGTAAACATTTGTTTTGTCCGGTCCCATTGGCCTTGAGATATCAGGGTCACTTAGCAGCTTCTTCATCTCTTCTTCAGTTGTGTGTATGTCATCCAGCACTTGTTGGTGTATTCCCTGTTGGTGTCACCCTCTGTCCTGTTTTCCTAGAGTCCTTCTTGTCTCCACTGTCAATACTTTGTTAAATCTTGTGTTAAGCTCCTCGCACACCTCTTGATCATTTCTTGTGAATTCCCCACCTTCTTTCCTCAGCCTGATCACCTGGTATTTGACTGTTGTCTTTCTCCTAATGTGGCTAGACAGAAGTTTCGGGTTAGACTTGACTTTCGATGCTATGTCATTTTCATACTAACGCTGGGCCTCCCTCCTTATCTGTGCATACTCGTTTCTGGCTCCTCGACTGATCTCCTTATTTTCCTGGGTCCTTTGCGTTCTGTACCTCTTCCATTCTCTAATGCACTTAGTTTTTGCCTCCCTACACCTTCGGTTAAACCACAGACTCGCTTTGGTCTTCTTCTTTGTTTCTGCTGCCCTTGGGAACAAATCTTTCCCCTGCCTCCTTGCATTTTGTTGTTACATATTCCATCATTTTGTTTACTGACTTTCCTACCAGTTCTCTGTCCCACTGAACCTCTCGCAGGAAGTTCCTCATACCTGTGTAGCCCCCCATTTTATAGTTTGACTTTTTCCATTCGATTCCTGTTGCTCTCTCCTCTTGTAACTCTACTATGTAATCAAAACTCAGAACTACGTGATCACTATCTCCAAGGGGCCTTTCATATGTGATGTCTTCTATGTCTTAACTGCTCAAGGTGAACATAAGGTCCAGTCTTGCTGGTTCATCCTCCCCACTCTCTCTGGTAGTGTCCCAAACGTGTTGATGCATGAGGTTTTCCAATACCACATCCATCAACTTGGCTCTCCATGTTTTGGGACTCCCATGAGGCTCCAGGTTTTCCCAATCGATCTCCCTGTGGTTGAAATCACTCCTCGCATTTCCTCGTTATTCCATCTGCGTTCGTGTACCATACCTTCAGCTTCTTATCTATCACGGTGGCCCTGAAAGAATATTGGGGATGGGGGAGTGGGAGCCCTGGAGGGGGCCTATGGAGGTTTGCAGTGTGGGTGGGGTTTGTGATGGAGGGTGAGGGCAGAGTGCCCATAGGGAGCTGCTGTAGGGGTGGGATTTGTGATGTGGGGGTGGGGGCAGAGGGAACAGTGTGTGGGTTTTGGATTAGATTGTTCAGTTGCTTTGGGGTTGTCGTGGTTCGAGTCCTTCTGAAGGTGTTTCTGTAGGGTGTGTTTGCCCATCCACCTGAGTCTGGGTTCTGCTCATCTTCATCAATGCGTCCCGTTCCTCCTTTCGTCTTTGTACCCTCTCTCTCAATATCGTCCTTTCTTCCTGTGTTCTGTCACAATCGATGTACACTCTCCGGTACTCTGGTTTGTCCCTCAGTCGTGCTTTCTCCTGCAGGATCTTGGTTCGAACTGATTCTGCCCTGAAAATTACTTTAACAGGCCGTTTCCTTCCTCTTGCAAACCACCCAATTTTCCGAAAATTTGTCATCTGGGTCATATCTCCCTCACCTATTGCTTTCATGATACCTTCGATCGCTTTTTTTCTCCCCTTGGTTTCTTTCATCATAGGTTTACCCTTCGACTCCTTGGAGCCTGTAGACAAATATTGACCTCTCCCTCTCCTCTCACTGTGTCTTCCTTTGCATCCTCTGAGGTGTTTTAGTTCCTTCCATCGGAACGTTCCTGCCTTCAATCCCTGCCCTTGCTGCAGCCCCTATGCTTAGCGAGCGGACTGTCTTTCCTGCTCTGTTGTTCCTTGCCACTGTAGTTGTCTGTTAGAGTCTCTGCATATGTCGTAGTTTCTTTGTCTTCAGGCTTCTCATTTGATCTTAGTGTGCTCATCTTTTCCTAGATCTACAGTTCCCTTGTCTATGACTGGTACATGTTTGTACCGTCATTTGTCTCTCTAATCTGTTTCAGGTTTTTTAGCTCTTCTTCTAAGCACTTCTGCTGCTAAGACTCGTAGTCCTCACTTCCTGCTCTCTTCAGCTATCCTCTCCTCCATTGCCAAGCTCTGCTAGCTTCCTTCCCCCACTCGTCCTGCCTTTTTTTGAGCTCTAGCTCCCAATCTTCCCTCCCAGGCTCCTCCCTCCTGGGTTCGTCCAAGAGACCCCTAGGTCTCTGCCCTCTTGGGTAATCCATTTTTTTTCCACAGAAAGGAGCTTATGTATTTTACCCCAGGAACAAGCTTATGTATGTTCAGAGTGAGTGTGTGTGTTTGGGGGGATGCGAGGTAGGAGGAAAATGAAGATGAATGGAAGGTGTGTGTGAGGGGGAGAGAGAGAGGACGAGGGGGAGAGAGAAATATGGAAAGAGAGATAGAGAAAGGGAGGAAGGTGCATAGAGAGAGAGAAAGAGAGAGAGAGAGAGAGAGAGAGAGAAGGGCAGAGATGGAGCTGGGGGGTGGGGAGAGAGGGTAAGAGGGGGTTAGGGGGGAAAGAACAGTCAGTTTTCGGTGTGTGCGTACGTGCGTGCGTGCTCGTTTACGAGCTTGTCTTTCTTTGGGAAAGTGTGGGGTGAGGGTTTCACCAGGCTACACAACCCTTCTGAAATTTTTTTAGTAATTTACTAAATATTATCAAGGATACCTGTATCTATCTCCTGGCATTCAAAGTTAGGGAGAGAGTGATGGTATAGCATACACCCAGCAGGGCGAGACACTGAGACTTTAGATACTAATCAAAATTACTCCCACACATAGGCAAGTGATGTCGTCTGCACAACAATGGAGGCTCCTGGTGGTGGCTTCTACGAACTCCCTCAGTTTGTAACTCCCTCCGTAGTGTTTATCATGCATTCATTTTTTTTTTTTTAATAACTTGGTACTCACTCTTTTTCCTTTAGTATTATGGTCATAATCATAACCTGATGATACTAACTGCAGTTACAGCTGCTGGGAATTTTGATTAAATCTTTTCCATTCATTATTTACTTCACTGCTGCCGTAACCGATGAGATATTTGCATTTATTTTTATTTAAGGTCACAGCCTTGCCCCATTAAATATGTTTGTTTTGATTATTTGTGTCAACACAGGTGCCAACAGCCTGACCAGCTGCTTCCTACCCTCCTTCACACACCTTCCAGTAAAAACACCTGCATTCAAATTTATATTGTAAAGTTCTTGATCTTATCACATTATTCACATTCTAGAAAGCTGTTACACTCTTGTAGGTATGTTCACTGATTCAATCACGTACGATGATTACTAATAATTAATCTTAGGACAGCTACTGGAACGCTATGTCTTGGGAGCACTAACGATACTGTTTCACGTGTGTGTGTGTGTGTGTGTGTGTGTGTGTGTGTGTGTGTGTGTGTGTGTGTGTGTGTGTGTGTGTGTGTGTGAGTGTGTGTGTGTGTGTGCGCGCGCGTTTGTATGCTTGAATATGAACGTCAATGTATGTGAGTGCAATTGTAAATTTGTGTGTATGAATCTGTATGCAAGTGCGTTTGTGTGTGTGTACTCACATAGTTGTACTCACCTAGTTGTGATTGCAGGGGTTGATTCACAGCTCCTGGCCCCACCTCTTCACTGGCCGCTACTTGGTTACTCTTCCTGCTCTATGAGCTTTATCGTACCCCTTCTTAAAATTATGTATGAATCCTGCCTCCACTACATCACTCGCCAGACTATTTCACTTCCTGACAACTCTGTGACTGAAGAAATAATTCCTAACATCCCTGTGATTCATCTGAGTCTTCAACTTCCAACTGTGACACCTTGTTGCTGTGTCCCATCTCTGGAACATCCTCTGTCTGTCTGATTGTGTGTGTGTGTGTGTGTGTGTGTGTGTGTGTGTGTGTGTGTGTACTCACCTATATGTCTTAAAGCTGTCTAGTCACAGCTCTTGGTCTCTCCTTTTACCTGGCGGATTCTGATTTCAACCTTTTTTGGCTAACAGAGCCTGATGATGCTTCACCTTAAAGTTAGTACGAAATTGCTGCCTTTTTTGACCACCATTAAGCTGAAGAAATACTTCCTAACATCCCTCTAGCTTAAAGTGTTCCTCGAGTCTGTATTTCTCTTCTCTCAATAAAACAGTCCCTATCCACCCTATCATTTCCTCTCAGTAACATGTACATTGTTTTATGAGATTGCATTTAGTAATTCCTCATACATGTTAATTCTGGCGACTTTACAATTCAATGAAAATTAGTGGCAGGATGGGCAGTGAGGCGGGGTTGGGTGTTGTAATGTTGGTACCAAAGTCCGAGGTCCGCGAATCTTTTGAGGCATATAGGTCCATCATGTTGATGGGGGTGGATTATAAGATTTTGGCGCGTGTTTTGGCAAACCGGATAAAACAGATTTTAGAAAAGGTAATATGGGAAGGGCAATACGGGATTCCTGGACGGTCTATGAGGGATGGTCATCGACGCCTCAAAAGTTTCGTGGAGGATTGTAGTGGAGGCGGAGTCGTAGGATTAGATTGGGAAAAGGCTTTTGACAATGTGGATAGGGAAACATTATTAGCAATATTATTGAAGCAGGGTTTCGGGGAAGAAATAGTAGCGTGGGTGCGTACGTTATATACGGAGGCACAGGTACGGGTCCATTTCAATGGGAGTTTGGGGTCTGCGGTAGGCATGGGGTGGGGGCTGCGGCAGGGGTGTCCCCTCTCGCAGCTTTTGTTTGCCTGTTTGAGGGCCCCTTTTGTTAGGTAAGACACATATGCAACAGTTAGGTATCTTTATTTTGAAACGTTTCGCCTACACAGTAGGCTTCTTCAGTCGAGTACAGAAAAGTTGATAGAAGCAGAAGATACTTGAAGACGATGTAATCAGTCCATCACCCTTAAAGTTTTGAGGTGGTCAGTCCCTCAGTCTTGAGAAGAGCATTGTTCCGTTGTCTGAAACAATATGAAGTTGAAGTGACAGAATCCGGCCTTATATAGTGCAAGGAGGTGAGACGTAGGTTGATTTGGGAGGGCAGGTCCTTCTCAAACCCAGCCGTTCTCACTAGTAGAGGTTGTTGAAGTAGATGGTCTGTACCAAGATACCCTTGTGTTGCAGTGTCTGACAGAATGAACATTAAAATGGTATAAAATACCGACAGATTGTTAGGTAAGACACATATGCAACAGTTAGGTATCTTTATTTTGAAACGTTTCGCCTACCCAGTAGGCTTCTTCAGTCGAGTACAGAAAAGTTGATAGAAGCAGAAGATACTTGAAGACGATGTAATCAGTCCATCACCCTTAAAGTTTTGAGGTGGTCAGTCCCTCAGTCTTGAGAAGAGCATTGTTCCGTTGTCTGAAACAATATGAAGTTGAAGTGACAGAATCGGGCCTTATATAGTGCCAGGAGGTGAGACGTAGGTTGATTTGGGAGGGCAGGTCCTTCTCAAACCCAGCCGTTCTCACTAGTAGAGGTTGTTGAAGTAGATGGTCTGTACCAAGATACCCTTGTGTTGCAGTGTCTGACAGAATGAACATTAAAATGGTATAAAATACCGACAGATTGTTAGGTAAGACACATATGCAACAGTTAGGTATCTTTATTTTGAAACGTTTCGCCTACACAGTAGGCTTCTTCAGTCGAGTACAGAAAAGTTGATAGAAGCAGAAGATACTTGAAGACGATGTAATCAGTCCATCACCCTTAAAGTTTTGAGGTGGTCAGTCCCTCAGTCTAGAGAAGAGCATTGTTCCGTTGTCTGAAACAATATGAAGTTGAAGTGACAGAATCGGGCCTTATATAGTGCCAGGAGATGAGACGTAGGTTGATTTGGGAGGGCAGGTCCTTCTCAAACCCAGCCGTTCTCACTAGTAGAGGTTGTTGAAGTAGATGGTCTGTACCAAGATACCCTTGTGTTGCAGTGTCTGACAGAATGAACATTAAAATGGTATAAAATACCGACAGATTGTTAGGTAAGACACATATGCAACAGTTAGGTATCTTTATTTTGAAACGTTTCGCCTACACAGAAGGCTTCTTCAGTCGAGAACGGCTGGGTTTGAGAAGGACCTGCCCTCCCAAATCAACCTACGTCTCACCTCCTGGCACTATATAAGGCCCGATTCTGTCACTTCAACTTCATATTGTTTCAGACAACGGAACAATGCTCTTCTCAAGACTGAGGGACTGACCACCTCAAAACTTTAAGGGTGATGGACTGATTACATCGTCTTCAAGTATCTTCTGCTTCTATCAACTTTTCTGTACTCGACTGAAGAAGCCTACTGTGTAGGCGAAACGTTTCAAAATAAAGATACCTAACTGTTGCATATGTGTCTTACCTAACAATCTGTCGGTATTTTATACCATTTTAATGTTCATTCTGTCAGACACTGCAACACAAGGGTATCTTGGTACAGACCATCTACTTCAACAACCTCTACTAGTGAGAACGGCTGGGTTTGAGAAGGACCTGCCCTCCCAAATCAACCTACGTCTCACCTCCTGGCACTATATAAGGCCCGATTCTGTCACTTCAACTTCATATTGTTTCAGACAACGGAACAATGCTCTTCTCAAGACTGAGGGACTGACCACCTCAAAACTTTAAGGGTGATGGACTGATTACATCGTCTTCAAGTATCTTCTGCTTCTATCAACTTTTCTGTACTCGACTGAAGAAGCCTACTGTGTAGGCGAAACGTTTCAAAATAAAGATACCTAACTGTTGCATATGTGTCTTACCTAACAATCTGTCGGTATTTTATACCATTTTAATGTTCATTCAGGGCCCCTTTTATAGATTGGTAATGAGTGGTGTAGGGGGGGGGAGGATTGTGTGCAGGGCGAAGCAGTAGGAATTTTATGTTATGTAGACGATACCACCATCTTGGTGCGTAGTAGGAGTGGTTTGGCGTTCGTTAATGAGGTTATAGAGTTTTTTAGTGATGCGTCTTCCATGCGCATTAATTGAGAAAAATCCAAACTTTTGGAGGTGGGATCCTGGGTGAGGGGGACGTTATGTAAGGAGTATGGGTGGAGAACCGTTGAGCAATTAAAGACCTGCGTTTTTTTCTTTTGCAATGACGAACATGCGGCGCGTGCATTTACTTCGTCGATTGTAGTAGCAGCCGCAATACGTAGAATGGCGGGATGGCGACCGGGTGATGTAACATTACACCAGCGAGTAATCGTTGTCAGTGTACTGGTGTATAGTAAATTATGGTTTGTTTCGGCAGTCTATCCATTGATGACGGACGATGTGTTGCGGTTACAGAGGAAGGTTTTGGATTTCATATGGGGTTACCTTAGACACTGGTTAGGGAAGGATGTCGTTATGAGCATGTAGCTAAGGGAGGATTGGGGCTAATACCACTACACAGTCGCCTAATGAGCATATACATACGACAGGAATTCTTGACAAGGGGTGGGGTCAAGGGAGCGAGGGTTGACGCGGTGATGCCCTCATGGGGTGAGAAAGACCTCACATGATGCGAAGTGCTGTTACGGTACTTATTGGTAATGCATAACCATAGGAGAGTTCGGGCAGGTAAATTTGACAGTATAGGTATAACATCAGGAGAGGTCATAGGTGATGAGGTTTTCCCAGGATATCATTGGAAGACTATATGGCAGGGGTTCAAGAATTTGCGCTTACAACCATGGGTTAGGGAAACTGGTTACCGCTTCCTTCACGGGATTTTGGCGTCCAAGGCACAATTGTACGTTATGGGAATGATTCAGAACCTGTGCGCTGTGCGGGTGGCCGGAAACGGTGTTTCACGTTGTATACTTTTGTGACTGTTTACATAAGGTTAGGAATTGGTTCTCAGACGAGTGGGAGGGGGATTTGTCGATGCTTAGAGCTTTGAGTCTCGAGATGGCAGATTGCTCGGATGTGGTACGACGTTCTGTTTCATATTTGGTACTTGACTACTTATACGTGTCATGGGGTATGAGGGATAATAGGGGTGCGATGTGCGTCAGAGCACTGATGTGCCATTTTTATAGGACGAAATGTAGGAATAGAGAGGTGTATGGGCAATGTTGGGAGGGAGCCTTTTCGTTGGGGTATAGGAATCTAATGATGGAAATGTTAAAGGAGTAATGAGGTGTAGGTAGGTATATAAATCCCTCGGTGGAGCCAAAGGGTTAGTCTTCCGGGAGGGGGAGGGAGGGAAGAGTTAGGTTTTTTTTTGCGACTGGAATGTACGTTTTATTTGGTGTGTATAGTGATCGGGGTGTAATGTAGGGTGACGGAGGGGGACCTTAGTGTGGTCTGGGGTATTGTTTCTTGCCGGAGTGATTGTGACATAGTCTGCGAAACGGGGGGGGGAGGGGGGGTACTCATAACCACGGTGTGGTTTTCTCATACGGCAGTTTTGCGGTTTTCCTTGTAACGTATACAAAGTTAAATACACGAAGGTTTTGTGTTGTTACTCGTAGAGTGGAAACGGGATTGGATGCTCTGAATAGGCTGTTATAGATGGGTGGTTAAATTGTTGTGTCACCAATACTACAAGATGTGTTACACCTTGTATTAAATAACATTGCACACCTGTCTGTCGAGTGACAAGTTCACTGATTGAAATTAATGCATGTTGTAGGTTTAGCGCTTCCTTTTGTTTATAATAATAATAATGCATTTGTAATATATTTTTGGTTGATGTAATGTATAATTTTGTGTAATCTTGTATTTAACATAGGTGTAAAGGGATATAATGCACAGGGGATGAGGAACAGTTTGAGTCAGCACAAAGTTAAACGTTCAGTGTGTTTCTCGACAATGAAAATTTATAATTTCTGTGGAAGATTCGATACTGTGTTCTTTTATTTTTTAATGTATTGTATTGTCTTTAATAAAATATAAAAAAAAATTCCTCATTATCTTTCCTCATAGCACATAATCCTTAACTCCAGGACTAGTCTGGCTATAAATCTCTGCCCCTTTTTTCCATTTCCTTGATATGCTTTTTGAGATATGTGTTCCATACTGGTACTGTTCTTCTCAGTGTGGGACTAACATATACCGTGAGCTCACCAATATATGGTTGTTGGGGGTCTACTCTTAGCTCTTGGTCTGTGGGGATCCTGCCTCCAATACTTCATTCTCCATATCGTTCCAGTTTCTGACATCTCTAAGGCTGAATTAATACTTCCTAAATTCTTCGTGACTCATCTGGGCTTTAATTTTCCTGCTGTGTCCCTTTGTTCTTGTTTCCCATCTTTGAAACATTCTCACCCTTTCTACCTTCTCAGTTCTTCTCAGTATTTTATTTGTCATTATCATGTCCTCCCAGATCCTTCTGTCCTTTAGTGTCGTTAGGTTGGGTTCCCTTAACCTCATCCTATAGAATAAACAAACCCCTTAGCTCCGTGACTAGTTTTGTAACAAACTTTTGCACTTTCTCAAATTTCTTCACGTGTTTGATCAGTGTGGTTTCCATACTAGTGCTGCGTACTCTAGTAGGGGCCTGACGTTCACAGTGTACAGTGTCGTGAATGACTGCTTACTTAGAGTCAAAACGCTATTCTTAGAATTGTCAGGCGCCCATACGCTGCAGTGGTTATTTGGCCGATGTGTTCAACGCATGCCTCAGATGATGTGTTTGGTACAATGCTCACCCCAAGATCATTTTCCTTGAGTGAGTTTTGCAGCTGTTGACCCCTTAGACTGTTGTCCGTCTGCTGTCTTCTTTGTCCTTCTCTAAGCTTCACGGCCTTCCACTTGGTGAGTTTAAAGTCCAGAAGCCATTTGTGGGACCAGGCTTACAACCTGTCCAGATCCCCTTGTAGATTTACCTGATCCTCGTCGTCTTGTATTCTCCTCTTTAGTTTCACACCCTCTACAAACAGGCACACCTCTGAATCTATCCCTTCTGCCATATCATGTCATTCATGTGTGTGTGTGTGTGTGTGTGTGTGTGTGTGTGTGTGTGTGTGTGTGTGTGTGTGTTTGTGTGTGTGTGTGTGAAGTAAGCGCATGTGCAACTTCCGTATATATTGGAGTTGCGCTTTTTTAGCCAGGAATTTTGTCATGTGTCGGAATTAATGCAGTAACTAATGCTGAATTAACCATACCTAAATAAATATTGAAAGGTCACATATTTGTCTGCCTTAATTGACCAAATAATCTTCTTGCAGATATCCACGTCATATTTTCTATCATAAATAAACGAACAAAAATTATTAACTAGATATTTCAGTCGCAGCTCAATCCGGAAAAGTTATGACAGAATTGCATAACTCCAGCTCCCTGTGCCTCAGTGGACCCAATAGCAAGAGCGTAGCAAAAATGGTTAATGTTAGTTATTAGAAATGAGGCTTTGAAGCGAATTTTAAAGTGATTCACAAGTCATCACATAGAAATTAATATCCAATTTCTTCAACAAATATTGCAAATTAGAAAATGCACAGCCCAAACCCAATTCACACCTTTCACTAAGAAAAAACTCTTTCTGGTTATCTTAAAGGGACTAATATCTTAAAATATGCCATTTTTAAGGTTGAGGATTCTCAGAAATTGAATTATCAGATAATCAGTATTGAAGAATTTAATCCATTCTGACGTGCAATTTAGAAATTTTCTCAGGAAAAGCATAATTTGAATTTTCTAAATGTCTTAGGAAATCTAAGAAAAAATATTAGTAAGAAAATAAATATATTTAGACTTCGGGAATATAATATACAATTTTTTAAGGGGTCTTGGGAGCAGAAAAGGAGTTACAGGCACTCAAAAATGCATTATGGAGACTTAACCTAGTATACACCAGCAAAATCCAAGTCTGATTTATTGCTAAACTAAAGAGACATTCTGCAGATTGTTTGTTTTACACAGAAAAAAAATGAACGTTAAAATTTGCATAAAAATCAAACAAAATTTGCTCCTTTACATCCTATATATAATAAAATCCATTTCAAAGAATGATCAACTAGTGAGATTAACTCCGTTAGTAATTTTTTTATTTTAAACAGGAAAGTTCTAAACTCAGGAATCATGCAGCAATCTTACTCAACCCAAAGAAGGGGAGGACAAGTCCATTTTCTTGGATTAAAAGCCCCGAGAGGAAGCTTAATCCTACTATATAATTCCAAATATTACTATACCAATTTGAGACTGAAAGTGGCGAAATGGCGCCTACCAAACTCATTAACAACAATCATCTTCTTCTAAGTAGTTCATACAAAAGTATTATTTAACTTAGGATTTATGACAATGTAAGTTTGAGCCGATCACTGAGTTTATGTACTATAAGTTAAGTTCTGACGTCTATTTCACCTTGCATGAATACACCTGCCTTCAAGAAGTTTTTAGCTGTTATTTCTAAAAAGTGATACTTTTCATAGATTTCTGTATGCTTCACAAAACTACAGATTACACATCTTTATAAATTTCACACATCAGGTGGCTTTGGCCGGAGAGTGCCTTTTAATAGAGAATTGCACTGAAAGATGTCATTACTCTCAGCAGAATCGCTGTTTGCAGCTACTTTACTGTTAATGGCAAGCGGTTTCTTTAATTTGTAATTCTTGTAATATCAAAGTTGCCATCTTCTAATAACCTAAGTTTTTTGTTAATTATATTACTCCTGATCAGTGATGCTTTCCTAAAAATGCTTCCAGAATTCTCAGTAGCTAAAGTTGTGGAAGATGATTTACTTATCACTGTCTAGTGATGCTTCAGAATCTACAGCAAGCTTCTGAGACCTCTCCGCCATTTTGATAATAGATCACTTTACAGGCTATCCTGAATAACAAAAAAAAAATCTATCACTGAAAGGAAATTGGTTATTAGGATCAGTTATTTTGAAAATTTGGTAATTTTACTATTCTTATTACAAAGCCAATTCAGCGTGACCATTCTCATGATTCTAGACCACTCTTATGATTCTAGACCATTCTCATGATTCTAGACCACTCTTATGATTCTAGACCATTCTCATGATTCTAGACCACTCTCATGATTCTAGACCATTCTCATGATTCTGGACCACTCTTATGATTCTAGACCATTCTCATGATTCTAGACCACTCTCATGATTCTAGACCATTCTCATGATTCTAGACCACTCTCATGATTCTAGACCATTCTCATGATTCTAGACCACTCTTATGATTCTAGACCATCCTCATGATTCTAGACCACTTATGATTCTAGACCATTCTCATGATTCTAGATCACTCTTATGATTCTAGACCATTCTCATGATTCTAGACCACTCTTATGATTCTAGACCATCCTCATGATTCTAGACCACTTATGATTCTAGACCATTCTCATGATTCTAGATAACTCTTATGATTCTAGACCATTCTCATGATTCTAGACCACTCTCATGATTCTAGACCACTCTCATGATTCTAGACCACTCTCATGATTCTAGACCACTCTCATGATTCTAGACCACTCTCATGATTCTAGACCACTCTTATGATTCTAGACCACTCTCATGATTCTAGACCACTCTCATGATTCAAGATCACTCTCATGATTCTAGACCACTCTCATGATTCTAAGCCACTCTCATGATTCTAGACCATTCTCATGATTCTAGACCACTCTCATGATTCTAGACCATTCTCATGATTCTAGACCACTCTCATGATTCTAGACCACTCTCATGATTCTAGACCACTCTCATGATTTTAGACCACTCTTATCATTCTAGTCCACTCTCATGATTCTAGACCACGCATAATTCTAGACCACTCTTATGATTCTAGACCACTCTTATCATTCTAGACCATTCTCATGATTCTAGACCACGCATAATTCTAGACCATTCTCATGATTCTAGACCACTCTCATGATTCTAGACCATTCTCATGATTCTAGACCACTCTCATGATTCTAGACCATTCTCATGATTCTAGACCACGCATAATTCTAGACCATTCTCATGATTCTAGACCACTCTCATGATTCTAGACCATTCTCATGATTCTAGACCACTCTCATGATTCTAAACCACTCTCATGATTCTAGACCACTCTCATGATTCTAGACCACTCTCATGATTCTGGACCAATCTCATGATTCTAGACTACTCTCATGATTCTAGACCACTCTCATGATTCTAGACCACAATCATGATTCAAGACCAATCTTATCATTCTAGACCACTTCGATCATATGTTAAACATCATATAAACCCCTCTATATCATACCAGATAAGACACTAAACAAGTCACTTATTACAAAATAAAATATTTGTCATATATGACACCAGTTATATTACTAAACACTTGTCATCATACCAGACACCTCTAACCATCGCAGGCTCGAGTCATCATAATACACACCTTTTATCATACTTGACACCAGACATCATTTTTGATACAATCATTACGTGAGATACCTGTCAACATAAAAGACTCCCTTTTGTCCTTAAACACATCTCTCATCATTCCTGACATCGGTCATCATACCGGTTAACATACTCACCGCTTCTCATAATACATGACACTTGCATCGTACCTAACATATGAATATTGCAGACACCTTTCATCTTAGCAATCACTTGTCATCATACCAGACATCAGGAGTCATACCAAAAGTAGCAATCATACCAGTCATCTGTCATCACCCAAGACTACTGTTCTCATTGTAGATACCTGTCATTATGCCAGACATATTATCGTTATGTCATATACCTGTGCAAGAATGGTATATAATACCGACAAGATGATGAAATTAAGACACATGTGCAACATCTGGGTATCTCTGGGAATCTCCACGACTACGGTGCTCTTCGCACCAACTTCAAGGTTGAGGGACTGATTACCTCATCTTCTGCATATAGTCCTACTGTCTTCAAGTTATGTCCTGGAATTTGTATTGATAAAGCCACTGGATGGCGAAACGTCTACAATAAAGATACCCAGATGTTGCACATGTGACTTAATTTCATCATGTCATATACCTGTCATCATATCAGACTCCAGCCAGCATATTACACACCAGTGAACTTAACAGACACCTGCCATTATACCAGTCATTTAATATTATATTTGACATCTCTCATCATATCAGACACTTAGTCATCATTTCACACATAAATTATCATACTACACACACGTCATCATACTAAACACGTTTCATCATACTTCACTTCTGACAAAATACCAGATATCTTTCTTTTATACAAGACATATCACTATATCCATAGTATCAGATACCTGTCATCGTACCAAACACCTCTCATCATACTAATCACCTGTCATGATAATAGACACCTATCATTTCTGACAACAGTCAATTAAACATTACTATCATATCTCACAAGCCCAAGGAACAAAAACTGCTGCTAATACCTGCATCTCCACTACTACTGTTACTACTAGTATCTCTTCTACTACTACTGCTGCAACTAATACTACTACTGCAACTAATACTGCTACTACCACTACCAAAACTACCACTACTGCGACAACTATTCCCTTCTTCCCCCTCTCTTCTTTTAAACTGACTTCCAGCCTTCTCAGATTTTCTCGCCTCAGTTGTGACTTGACAATGGTCCAAGACAGACTGAAGCGTCACCATCAGGTTCCTCTCATAAGTGTGGTAATCTGTGAACTGAACCCGCCGTCATACCAAACAGCAGGGACATGTATTAAATTTCTGCCACCAAACAAGACACCTCTCATCATACTTTTCACACCTGCTATCGTATCAGACTCCTGTCATCATACCAGAAATCTCTAATCATAATAGACACCTGCTATCATATCTGACATCAGAGGGTATACCAGACACCTGTCATCATGCCACACACCCGTTAACATACCAGACACTTCTCATCGTGCCTGATAATTGTCATTATACTTGACATCTGTCATCATGACACACATCATTGCTTTTACTAGACAACTGATATACCTGACCACATATCATCATTCTAGACAACAGCTATCATACCAAAAATTTGACATAGTTCCTAACACTTTTCATCACACAATTAGACATCAGTGTTCTCTTACTTGACACATGTAATCATATCGGGCAGTTTTTGTTATGTGTTTCTTCTGTCATCATACCGAACATCAGTAATCATACTTGGTACGAGTCATTCTGCCAAACACTTGACATTATACTTTTCTCCTCTCTTTATATCAGTCACCTGTGATCATACCAGACTCTAGTCATCATTCCTGGCGGCTGCCATTATACAGACACCATTTATCATACAAGACAGCTACCTTCATATGAAACACATGTAATTATACCACATACCATGTCATCACTGCAAACACCAACATTCATACCAGGCATCTGTCATGACTAATACATGCCAGCATTTATGAGACTTGTCATCATACACAAGTCATTATATTAGACACATGTTTGCAACCAGAAAACATGTCCATATCCCAGACACCAGTCCCCATATTAGACCCTATCTCGAATACCTGACACATGTCATCCTACAAGTCGTCTGTCATCGTGCTGGACACAGGTCATTATATCAGACATTTAATCATACCAGAATATTGTCATCATATTAAGCACCAGAATTCATACCAGACATCTCTCATATCAGACTCCTGTCATTATAGCAGACATCACCAGTCAAAGTAGACACCTATTATTATATCAGACTTATGTTAAAATACTAGAAGACTGTCATTATACCGAACGCCAGCAATCCAACCAGACATTAGTCATCATATCAGGCACCAGTCCTCAAATTTTATTTCTCGCATCATATCAGTTAACATTCAGCATATTAGACTCCTGCTGTCATTCCAGACACCTGTTATCATGCTAAACACCATTCATCATACTGGACATTTGTCATCACAGCAGACTTCAGTCATCAAACTAGACACTGTAATCATACTGTCAACTTACCAAATTCCTGTCATCATATCAGTCTAGTAATCGTACCAGACGCCTGTCATCATTCCTAACACTAGTCATCATGCCAGACACCTTTCATTATATTGAAAATCCTCTCATCAAACCCGAAACATATACTAGACATACCATCACAGCAGATAAGTCATTATACATACTTCTGTTATCATGACAGACAACATGTCATCATTCCAGTCACCTAATTTTGTGCCAGACACTATTCATTCACGTTTTCTGTCATCATACAATACACTTTCATCATTCTTGAAACACATCCTAATAAAAAACACCTGTCATACCAGACTCAGTAATTATAACCTACAATAGTAGTCACACCAGATACTTGTCATCATACCAAACCCGTCATCATTCCAAACACCAGAAATTGTACTAGACATCTGTCATTATACCAGACACCATAAACTATATCAGACAAATAATCATACCATAAACTGGTATTATGCACTCAGGTGTAGGCTACTAGCCAACACCTAGATGTAGACCACTGGCCAGCACCCAGGTGTAGACTACTGGCCAACACCCAGGTGTAGACCACTGGCCAGCACTCAGGTGTAGACTACTAGCCAGCACCCAGGTGTAGACCACTGGCCAGCACTCAGGTGTAGACTACTGGCCAGCACCCAGGTGTAGACCACTGGCCAGCACCCAGATGTAGACCACTGGCCAGCACTCAGGTGTAGACTACTGGCCAGCACCCAGGTGTAGACTACTGGCCAGCACCCAGGTGTAGACTACTGGCCAGCACCCAGGTGTAGACCACTGGCCAGCACCCAGGTGTAGACTACTGGCTAGCACCCAGGTGTAGACTACTGGCCAGCACCCAGATGTAGACCACTGGCCAGCACTCAGGTGTAGACTACTGGCCAGCACCCAGGTGTAGACTACTGGCCAGCACCCAGGTGTAGACTACTGGCCAGCACCCAGGTGTAGACCACTGGCCAGCACCCAGGTGTAGACCACTGGCCAGCACCCAGGTGTAGACTACTGGCCAGCACCCAGATGTAGACCACTGGCCAGCACTCAGGTGTAGACTACTGGCCAGCACCCAGGTGTAGACTACTGGCCAGCACCCAGGTGTAGACTACTGGCCAGCACCCAGGTGTAGACTACTGGCCAGCACCCAGGTGTAGACCACTGGCCAGCACCCAGGTGTAGACCACTGGCCAGCACCCAGGTGTAGACTACTGGCCCACACCCATGTAGACTACTGCCAGCACCAGTGTAGACCACTGGCCAGAACAGGTGTAGCCAGGCCAGCACCCAGATGTAGATCTACTGGCCCAAAATCAACTTCCCGTAACATGATATCCAATTAGGAACGAGAAAAAAGGTTGCAGAGAGAATAAATGATTGTATTTCCGTCACTAAAAATAAACTGGTATTTACAGTGTATAAAGCCTATATTATTATTATAATCAAAAAGAAGCGCTAAACCACAAGGGTTATACAGCAATATTAAGCCTATAGCCTATGTACCCCTCAAGGAAGGTTCGTTGATGCTGGTGAGGGGCTCTTGATCTAGGGAATTGGACCTGTGCTCCCAGTTCCCTGAAATAAGCCTGAATACCTTCCATCCCCCCCCCCCACAGGCGCTGTATAATCCTACAGGTTTAACGTTTCCCCTTGATTACAACAACAACAACAATAATAATAATAATAATAATAATAATAATAATAATAATAATAATAATTAATAATAATAGCCTATGTACAGTATTTGCATGTATGAACAATGAGGCGAATGCGAGCACAAGACACAGAACTGTAGTGACCAGCTGGTAAGGTTAGTCCGCCAAAGCTGCTTCACGAGCGTCCCACGTCGCTTCACAACTGGAGCGAGGTTCCGTGATATTGGTGGGTTGAACCTAGGTACTGATATGATGACGATGCTTCTCGTTAAACCCTTAGCACCAGGTTTGCTGACCGGGAGGCATGAGTATATGAGAGTGTAACATAAGACGACTAAAATGTAACATTCTCTTAGCATGCCAAACCCCCACCCCAAAAGGATTCTAATAGCCAGCACCAGGCATCCTCCATGGGTAGTGTGCCACCATGTCATAAAATAGTAATGGAATCACCTTTCCTCTCAACCATCCAGCTCATTAGAGAATGATGAACTGAAAGGACACAACCTTGCTGCGAGACAGCAGACAATAGGGCTAGTGTAGGTTCAAGACACTTGCGGACGGGAGCAAGTGTCTCCTCACTAAAAAAATATTATGGTCAGATTAACTTTAATTTTACATCATGACCACGTCGTCCCAAACGCATCAATCATGTTTTGGAAAGGGTGTCCACCTGCACATTATATTTGCTGGCTGAGTGGCGTATGGAGAGGTAGTAAGAATGCAACAGTAAAGCCTATCCCATCAGTCTGATATTTTTTGTTCTTCATTGAGCTAAGGTAGGTCAGAGAATTGTGGTCATTGGAAGCGGTGACCAGATGCGATGTACTGGACAAAAACACGTCAAAAGGCACCAGCGGAAGTACCAGGGAGAGGGGCCTCCTTCTGAATAATAAAATATGCCCGATGATAAGCCTGGTATTTGCTTGAGTAGTATGCTACAGGCTGCAGCTCACCCTCACCAGCAGCTTGGAGTAACACTGCCCCAACACCCGATTCACAAGCATCAACCTGTAATACAAGGGGTGTTGAAAAATTGAGATGACAAAAGAATGGTTTCATCTAATTAGAGACGTTTAAACGCCTCTTGACAATTTGGAGTCCAGCAAAATTTATTCTTGTGACTGGTAAGTGAGGTTAAGAGGACTACAACAACTGCAAATATTTTTGCAGAATTTTCTATAAATTCCCATTATTCATACGAACCTTTGCAAGGACTTCTAATCCTGTGGATTGTGATAATTTTTAATAGCCAAAACTTTGGCAAATTTAGGTGTTACTTTGCCACTACCTACTTGATGCACCAAGAAGGGTATAGTAGACTGGCCAGGTTTATTGTCAGTCGAAAGATTCTGAACCTCTTAAAGCAATATTCAAAACATATCAGAAGCTACAACTATATCGCCCAAATAAACTGTAGTGATCTCACATTATGCCCGAAAACCAAGCTCAAAATGACTGTTTCCAGATGATTCCTGCACAATATCTCGCACTGCGAGTAACAGAGGAAGCGATTCATCCAAGTGGTGGTAGTTTTTAGGGCTTCGTGCAACTGAAGGTGATAGGCTGTGGACGACAGCTTTGGATTAATTCCTAGCCTAGTTAAAGCTTCTCTGTAAAATTAGTGCCCTGGTCACTCTGGACCGATTGGGAAATGCCAATGTGGGAAATACACTTAATGAGGACTTTCAGAATGGCGTTAGAGTTGATACTATGCACAGGTACTACCTCAGGATACCACAAAACCGATAACTAAGTCCGTAAATGGCTCTCCATCATTGGGGATGGGTTGAAATGGTGCGAGTCTAATATAGTGCCCTGGCTTACCCACTGGCTGACACTCACAACAGGAACGGATATGACTCCACAAATCTCGTCTTATACCTGGCCAATAAAAATGTTGTAATATCCAAAAAAGGTTTTAGTGACCCCCAAATGTCCTGCTAAAGAAGAATTGCAAACTTTTTTCAGAACCCGAATTTTTATTTTTGGGGGGAACTAACAATCTGTTTGGTAGCAAGCTTCCCTACCAGTTTCTGTACATGTGAGCAAGTTATTTTTAGTTTCATATTTAACCGGGTGATCTGAGTTGGATTCGCCCATGACAGCTTTAAGAGCGGAGGCTAAAGAAGGTGATCCTTTAGTAGCTCTTCCCGAAAAGACAGTCCCACGGGCATGAAAACAGATACGTTTGACAATCCTACGACAGCGGAATAGGAAGGTTCGATCAGGAACTTCTCACTAGATTTACGAGACTCTGGCCAGCTTTCCTCTCAAAATAAATTTTCGAGCTCTAGATCGTTGTCCTTCAAGGAGAGGTCAGCATTTTTTTAAGACACTTTTTTGGGCATTGCCTGAGTTATGGCCAACAGCGGAGAAAAGATTTCGGTGGTTCGAGTGGGCCCGGGACAACATCTAAAATTTAGAATTTTATAATTTTATTTAACACATTGGCCGTTTCCCACCAAGGTAGGGTGGCCCAAAAAAAAAAAACTTTCTCCATCATTTACTCCATCACTGTCTTGCTAGAGGGGAGCTTACACTACAGTTATAAAACTGCAACATTAACACCCCTCCTTCAGAGTGCAACCCCCTAAAATTAATTCCCATCTCCAGGACTCATACTCCAACAGCACGTCAATTCTTAAAAACTATTTGTCTCTATTCGCTCCTATCTAACGCACTCATGCTTGCTGGAAGACCAAGCCCATTGCACACATAACCTCCTTTACCCCCTCCCTCCAACCTATCCTAGGCTGCCTTCCCTCCACTACAGAGCTATACACTTTCGAAGTCATTCTATTTTGTTCCACCCTCTCTACATGTCCGAACCACCTCAACAACCCTCGTCAGCCCTCTGGGTAACAGTTTTGGTAATCCCGCACCTTCTCCTAATTTCCAAACTACGAATTCTCTGCATTATATTCACACCACACATTGCCCTCAGACACTTCCAGCTTTCTCCTTGCTGCAACATTCATCACCCATGATTTGCACCTGTATAAGAGCTTTGGTATAACTATACTTTCATACATTCCCCTCTTTCTTACCATGGAGAAAGTTCTTTGTCTCTACAGACTAACCAGTGTACCACTCACCTTATTTCCTTTCGTCAATTCTGTTATTCACCTCATCTCAACTGGAGACTTCTCTTAGCTGGAGACTTTTTTTTTTTTTTTTTTTTCGCCGGTATTCTCCCGGCCCGGGTCTTTTCCAAGTAGTGGTGACCCGGCCTTGGCTCCCTATCTGGGGAGTGTGTCGAGACTTAAGTCTCCCATGGGAGGAGGTACAAATACCCCCTCAACTTTGGGACCAACTGTCCCCAGGCCTAGCCACATTCCCCGCCCTCACGGGGCTCGTAGGGAGAAGCTAGGCCTCTGGTCTGCCATCTGCCCCGCCCCAAAGGGGCTCGTGGGGATGGCAGTCTTGTGAGCTGCAGGTGGTAGCAAGCTAAGGCCTTTCTAGCAGCTGGAGACTTCAATATCAACCTTGACCTACCAGATGATAAGACTGTAACTGATTTCATCAACAATATGAACAACACACTTCTCATACCAAAAATAACTAAACCAACCAGGCTGACTGAGACCACATATGGACAAATATACTAGCTCCCCTTAAATCAGAGATAATCACAGACAGCACTACTGACCACTACCCAACCTTCCTCTTAACAAACATTAGTAAGCCACCACTCGAATACAACAAAGTTTCATTTAGACTCCATGACGAGGCCTCAATAAGGAATTTCACAGCAGACCTAGAGACTGTTGACTGGCCTACAGAATTCTCCAATGCCAATGGTATTGACGATTGGACAGACATTTTTCTTAACAAAATACTTAGACTGTGCAACAAATATTGTCCTATAAAAACGAAACAGATCACGAATAAACGGCTTGGTTGCCCATGGCTAACCAGCAGCATTCTGAAATCCATTGAAAAGAAACACCAATATGAAAAGCAATATAGACAGGGCTTAATACACAAAAATATTCTTAAACAATATTCAACAGTTCTCATCAAATTAATAAAGAAAGCCAAACAACTGTACTACTCCAGCAGATTCACTGACACAAGAGAAGATATAAAAAAAGACCTGGAAAACACTTTCCCAGATTCTGGGGACCCACAAACTGAAATAAAACAAGTATATTGCACTAACTAAACCTCATGAAACACCACTGCATCCCACTGATACAGCTAACAAGATAAACGACTTCGTCTCAAACATAGGATCTAATCTCGCCAGTAAAATCCCACTTACCAATGCCAGTGCCGGGGACTACCTAGATGGGAATTTCCCAAATTCCTTCTATCTTGTACCAACTGAGCCCACGGAAGTCACCGTGATCATAAAGTCACTTAAAAATAACTCGGGGAATCTGTCTCACGTCCCACCATTATTGTACAAGCGAGCAGCCCATGTCCTTTCGCATGCTATTACATTACTTTTTAACAAGTCACTAGAAACTAGCACTTTCCCGACACTACTCAAGACAGCAAGGGTTACACCAATACATAAAGGTGGTGACCCTACAGATGTAAACAACTATAGGCCAATATCAAACTTACCATTGCTATCCAAAATCTTCGAGAAACTCGTGCACAGGAGACTTTATTCATTTATAACGTCACAAAACATACTCAACCCCTGCCAATTTGGATTCAGGAAAAATAAAAGCACTGATGATGCAATTATAAAAATGCTAGACCTGCTTTATACAGCATTGGAAAATAAGGAATATCCACTAGGAATTTTTATTGGATTAAGAAAAGCGTTCGACACAGTAGACCACGGCATCCTACTCCACAAACTTGACCACTATGGTATAAGAGGCCATGCGCTTGCATAATTTAAATCCTACCTTTCTAATAGGTATCAGTATGTCACCAATAAAGACACAGCCTCGTCAATACGGCCACTTGACACTGGAGTTCCGCAGGGAAGTGTCCTTGGACCCCTGCTCTTCCTCATTTACATCAATGATCTTCCAAACATATCCCAGCACCTGAAACCCATTCTCTTTGCTGACGATACGACTTACGTCATTTCCCACCCTAATCATGCCACCCTCAACACCATTGTTAACGAGGAGCTGCTCAAAATATCGACTTGGATGACAGCCAATAAACTTGCACTTAACACTGACAAAACCTAATATATTATGTTTGGTAGCAGAGCAGGTGTTGCGCAACTTAACATTAAGATCGACAACACTCTAATTGCCAGACATAATGAGGGCAAATTCCTTGGCCTATACCTCTACAACAACCTAAATTTCAGCATCCATATCCAACACATAGCAAAAAAAGGATCCGAAACGGTGGGGATCCTCTCCAAGATACGATACTACGTGCCGCAAACTGCCCATCTCTCACTATACCATTCACTTATATATTTATACCTCACCTATGCTATCTGTGCTTGGGGTTCAACTGCAGCAACACACCTAAAGCCAATAATAACCCAACAAAAAGCCGCAGTAAGAATAATCACTAAATCATATCCCTGGCAACACCCCCCCCCCACTCTTCATAGATCTAAACTTACTCCCTGTTCAGAACATCCACACTACTGTGCAATCTATATCTACAGGACCTTAAATTCCAATATTAACCTTGACCTAAAACACTTTCTTGATGGTTGTGACAGGATCCACAGGCATAACACCAGACACAAACATCTCAATGACATTCCCCGTGTTCGACTAAACCTTCAATGTATTTCAAAGGACCTAAAATCTGAAACACCCTACCTGAAAACTCTAGAACTGCAGACACATTCATCACTTTCAAAACTACAGTTAGAAAACATCTTATCTTCCTGATACACCCCGACAACTAACTACATGATAACCACCTGGTGGTTCACAATTACACTCACTCACCCACTGACTATAAACCCAGAAATACTAATCATACTCTTAAAATAATAAATCCTAACTAGTCATAAGTTTGCCTATGATACTCCAATATAGACACTTTGTATTGTGCCAAAACAAAAGCATTCACATTGCTAAACTCACAAATTATGATATAGTCACTTAGCCTTAATACCATAATCTGTAAGGATTTAATGTTAAGAATTAATCTGTCTGCCCAAAATACCTAGCCATGCAAGGTGTCCTAGTAGCCCCCTCTGTAATTAGTATTTTATAACATGTAAACCATACAATACCCAAAACCTGTAAACCCCACATTGTAACCCTTATAGAGAATAAACTTGAATTAAATTGAATTGAATTGAATCTTTCGTAGACCTATCTGCTGACACGTCCATTCATAAATATTTATATTCACCTCCTCCATACTCTTTCCAATCTGATATCCAATCTTTCGTTACCTAACTTCTTTTTATTATCATCACCTTACTCTTCCCTATACTCAATTTTAATTTTCTTCTCATACATATCCTACCAAACTCATCCACCAACCTCTACAACTTCTCTCCAGAATCTCCCAAAAGCACAGTGTCATCAGCAAAGAGTAACTGTGACAACTCCCACTTCGTGTTAGATTCCTTATCTTTTAACTCCACACCTCTTGCCAACACCCGAGCATTCACATCTCTTACAACCCCATCTATAAATATATTGAACAACCGTTGTTACATCACACATCCATGTCTAAGGCCTACTTTTACTGGGAAATAATCTCCCTCTCCTCTACTATACTCGTAAAAACTTTTCACCACTTTCAGTAACCTACTTCCTATTCCATACATTTGCAACATCTGCCACATTGCCCCCTATTCACCCTGTATTATTACTTAGCAGTAATAAACCTTTCATGGAAAATCACCTAGACACACGGTTAATTCCCAGCGTAATACTTATTTCTGTAAGCTTGTAATAACACTAAGGAATTTAATAAGGTTTGCTCCCTCTTGTAAGAGGGAGCAATAAGTCTTGGTGTTCCTAAAGGTGGATATCTCAACGGGAGTTTCATACTCCTTAAGGGAGATTTTACTTTGACAATAAAAGGGTGACATACATGCATATATTTCCTGCTATTTTTTTCGATGGGAAGTGCAGTTATTTTACCTAGCAGTAGTGATTTAGTTAACTTACCACTAGTTTGGACAAGTAGTCTTGACGTGATCAGGCTTACGGCAACAGTAATTTGTGATGGGATTAGGATTATTATCTGTTGCCCCATGCTGACTTGGAGGTAGACGTCATTTTTCAGCTCCAGCCTTCTGCTTATTCCACTCAGAAGTCCGTCTATGACGAACTCTGTCCATACCAGGCAGCTGTAAAGAAAGGTTTAAAGACCCCCGGACAAGGAACAGTTGGCCTCAAATGTGTTAGCAAGTCTAGCTGCGTCCAGTGCAATTGCCACTGAATGGTCTTCTAAACACACCTTAGCCTCTGGTCCAACTGACTTAAAGAGATTGTCAAGGACTAATTACACTGACCCACTTAAATTAGTGACACCAGTGGCTTTGTACCACATTGCAAAAGTTTTAGATTACCCATGAACAAAGGCCACATGGGACTGACCCAACTGACGCTTGCTCAGTTTGAATTCTCGCCTACATTTGGCGGGAATGCACTGATATGCACCGAGAACCTCTGCTTTCACAACAATGTAAATAACGAATTCATCATCACCCAACCAGCTGTAAACTTTGCTGTGTGCCCGAGTACTGCCCAATGCTCAATGACCAAGACTGATTTTCAAAAAACTCGAAAAATTGTTCATGCTCAGAATCAGAAAATCGAGGTTCTAGCGACACAGGTTTCTGAACACTGAAACTGACAACCACAGTACGCTGAAACTACCACCACTACTTCTATATCAAACTTCCTTGACAAACGCACGTTGCTCCATCGCAGTCTCAGAGTTGAGTCTAGCCAACTAGAGCGCTCACAAAGCTGACTGCCCTTCGAGACAATCCTGACTCACCACCCGTTTTCCCAAGTGGCTGTTGGTCTGGTTGCTCAGAAGTTTACCCCCCTGCATAATTAAGGAACCGATGCGAGGATCGGCGCTAGCTCCCATAGCAGCAGAAAGCTCAGTTTTGTATACCATATGACACGAATCAACCTTTAATTTCTCTCATATACACTCATGAATCTGTGCAGCAGTAAGAGTTTGATACTCTGTATCAATAGCACGATGAATTCACCAGCAGCGTTGTAGAGACAGTCTGGGCAAGTATAGAAGGGTATATTCAGTTACCAATCGCCTAACACGTGTCGGTGGCATAACCCACTAAAACAAAACGCTGCCTGCAATACTCTCAACGCAACACGAAGCAATATCGCAGGTCGTAACGAAATACTGAAGGCAGGCTGCAGAGAGACAGGCCCAGTAATCCACGCACAGGTGTAAACTAGTGTCTTCCACACTATTTCGTAGCACGATAAGCAATTAGGAACCAGCAAAAGAGCAGCAGAGAGAATAAGTGATTGTATTTCCTTCACCAAAAATAAGATGTTATTCAGAGTGCATATAACCAATGTACATTGTGTTCTACACAGTTTCACACGGTGTTCAACATGGTGGTTCACACTATTAAACGCATAGTGCTCCACATGGTGTTTTTACAGGTGCTCACAACGGTGCTCCATGCAATGCTCTACACTGTGTTTAACATAGTGCTCCACCCGGTGTTCCACATGGTGCTACACACGTTATTACACAAGTTCCTCGGGGCCAGGAGCTGAGTCTCGATCCCTGCAACCACAATTAGGCGAGTACTGTGCTAAACGCGGCGCTCCGCGTGGTGCTCCTCATGGTGCCTCACAGTGCGGTCAACATGGTGCTCAATATATTCTATACAATGTTCTTCACGATGCTGCACACGGTGCTCAATATATTCTATACAATGTTCTTCACGATGCTGCACACGGTGCTGCACACGGTGTTGCACACGGTGCTTCACATGGTGCTGCACACGGAGCTGCACATGGTGCTTCACATGGTGCTTCACACGGTGCTGCACACTGTGCTTCACACGGTGCTGCACATGGTGTTTCACATGGTGCTGCACACGGTGTTGCACAGGGCGCTGCATACGGAGCTGCACACGGTGCTGCACACGGTGCTTCACATGGTGCTGCACACGGAGCTGCACATGGTGCTTCACATGGTGCTTCAAACGGTGCTGCACATGGTGCTGCACATGGTGCTGCACATAATGCTTCACACGGTGCTGCACACGGTGCCGCATACGGAGCTGCACATGGTGCTTCACACGGTGCTTCACACGGTGCTTCACACGGTGCTGCACACGGTGCTGCACACGGTGCTTCACATGGTGCTGCGCACGGATCTGCACATGGTGCTTCACATGGTGCTTCACACGGTGCTGCACACGGTGCTTCACACGGTGCTGCACATGGTGCTGCACATGGTGCTTCACATGGTGCTGCACACGGTGCTGCACACGGTGCTGCATACGGAGCTGCACATGGTGCTTCACACGGTGCTTCACACGGTGCTGCACATGATGCTTCACACGGTACTGCACACGGTGCTGCATACGGAGCTGCACATGGTGCTTCACACGGTGCCTCACACGGTGCTGCACACGGTGCTTCACACGGTGCTGCATACGGAACTTCACATGGTGCTTCACATGGTGCTTCACACGGTGCTGCACACGGTGCTGCACACGGTGCTACACACGGTACTTCACACGGTGCTGCATACGGAGCTTCACGTGGTGTTTTACATGGTGCTGCACACGGTGCTGCACACGGTGCTTCACACGGTGCTGCATGCGGAGCTTCACATGGTGCTTCACACGGTGCTGCACACGGTGCTTCACACGGTGCTGCATACTGAGCTTCACATGGTTCACATGGTGCTGCACACTGTGCTTCACACTGTGCTTCACATGGTGCTGTACACGGTGCTGCACACGGTGCTTCACATGATACTTCACATGGTTCTGCACACGGTGCTTCACATGGTGCTGCATACGGAGCTTCACACGGTGCTGCACACTGTGCTTCACATTGTGCTTCACATGGTGCTGCACATGGTGCTGCACACTGTGCTTCACATGGTACTTCACATGGTGCTGCACACGGTGCTGCACACGGTGCTTCACATGGTGCTTCACATGGTGCTTCACATGGTGCTTCACATGGTGCTGCACATGGTGCTTCACATGGTGCTTCACATGGTGCTGCACATGGTGCTTTACATGGTACTTCACATGGTGCTTCACATGGTGCTTCACATGGTACTGCACATGGTGCTTCACATGGTACTTCACATAATGCTTCACATGGTGCTTCACATGGTACTGCACATGGTGCTTCACATGGTACTTCACATGGTGCTTCTCATGGTGCTGCACACGGTGCTGCACACTGTGCTTCACATGGTACTTCACATGGTGCTTCACATGGTGCTTCACATGGTACTGCACATGGTGCTTCACATGGTACTTCACATGGTGCTTCTCATGGTGCTGCACACGGTGCTGCACACTGTGCTTCACATGGTACTTCACATAATGCTTCACATGGTGCTTCACATGGTGCTGCACACGGTGCTTCACATGGTGCTGCACACGGTGCTGCACACTGTGCTTCACATGGTACTTCACATGGTGCTTCACATGGTGCTTCACATGAGGCTTCACATGGTGCTTCACATGGTGCTTCACATGGTGCTGCACATGGTGCTTCACATGGTACTCCACATGGTGCTGCACATGGTGCTTCACATGGTACTTCACATGGTGCTGCACATGGTGCTTCACATGGTGCTTCACATTGTGCTTCACATGGTGCTTCACATGGTGCTTCACATAGTGCTTCACATGGTGCTGCAAACAGAAGAGTTGCTAAAAAATAAACAAAAATTAAACTAGTCAGCCTGGGCTTTTAAAAACAAAACATGTTTCTTTTCTAGATTTTTTTTCTTATGCTTTTATATTGTGAGTGCATATAATATATATATATATAATATATATATATATATATATATATATATATATATATATATATATATATATATATCTGTGTGTGTGTACTCACCTAATTGTACTCACCTAATTGTGGTTGCAGGGGTCGATACTCAGCTCCTGGCCCCGTGTATGTGTGTGTGTGTGTGTGTGTGTTTGTGTGTGTGTGTGTAAAGGTAGAAAGTTGAAAGTGAACATAGAAAAGAGTAAGGTGATGAGAGTATCAAATGATTTAGATAAAGAAAAATTGAATATCAAATTGGGGAGGAGTATGGAAGAAGTGAATGTTTTCAGATACTTGGGAGTTCACGTGTCAGCGGATGGATTTATGAGGTTAATCATAGAACTGATGAAGGAAGAAAGGTGAGTGGTGCATTGAGGTATATGTGGAGTCAAAAAACGTTATCTATGGAGGCAAAGAAGGGAATGTATGAAAGTATAGTAGTACCAACACTCTTATATGGGTGTGAAGCTTGGGTGGTAAATGCAGCAGCGAGGAGACGGTTGGAGGCAGTGGAGATGTCCTGTCTAAGGGCAATGTGTGGTGTAAATATTATGCAGAAAATTCGGAGTGTGGAAATTAGCAGAAGGTGTGGAGTTAATAAAAGTATTAGTCAGAGGGCTGAAGAGGGGTTGTTGTTGTGGTTTGGTCATTTAGAGAGAATGGATCAAAGTAGAATGACATAGAGAGTGTATAAATCTGTAGGGGAAAGAGGGCGGGGTAGAGGTCGTCCTCGAAAAGATTGGAGGGAGGGGGTGAAGGAGGTTTTGTGGGCGAGGGGCTTGGACTTCCAGCAAGCGTACGTGAGCGTGTTAGATAGGAGTGAATGGAGACGAATGGTATTTGGGACCTGACGATCTGTTGGAGTGTGAGCAGGGTAATATTTAGTGAAGGGTTTCAGAGAAACCGGTTATTTTTACATAGCCGGACTTGAGTCCTGGAAATGGGAAGTACAATGCCTGCACTCTAAAGGAGTGGTTTGGAATATTAGCAGTTTGGAGGGATATGTTGTGTATCTTTATACGTATATGCTTTTAAACTGTTGTGTTCTGAGCGCCTCTGCAAAAACAGTGATTATGTGTGAATGAGGTGAAAGTGTTGAATAATGATTAAAGTATTTTCTTCTTGGGGATTTTCTTTCCTTTTTGGGTCACCCTACCTCGGTGGGAGACGGCCGACTTGTTATATATATATATATTATATTTATATATATAATATATATATATATATATATATATATATATATGTGTGGTGTGTGTGTGTGTGTGTGTGTGTTGTGTGATATAACGATTTAAGTCAGCTGAAATGTTTGTGATGTGGGTAATACGTACATTACTGCGCGCATTGCAATGTGAAGTACACAGTTCTTCACTGCGTTTTCATTTACCTTCTTCGGTGAATTTAGTAATGTATTGCTAATCTTTCTTTCAACACACCGGCCGCATCCCACCGAGGCAGGGAGGCCCAAAAGGAAAAACGAAAGTTTCTCCTTTTACATTTAGTAATATATACAGGAGAAGAGGTTACTAGCCCCTTGCTCCCGGCATTCTAGTCGCCTCCCACAACACGCATGGCTTACGGAGGAAGAATTCTGTTCCACTTCCCCATGGAGATAAGAGGAAATAAACAAGAATAAGAACTAGAAAGAAAATAGAAGAAAACCCAGAGGGGTGTGTATATATGTGCTTATACATGTATGTGTAGTGTGACCTAAGTGTAAGTAGAAGTAGCAAGACGTACCTGAAATCTTGCATGTTCATGAGACAGAAAAAAGGACACCAGCAATCCTACCATCATGTAAAACAATTACAGGCTTTCGTTTTACACTCACTTGGCAGGACGGTAGTACCTCCCTGGGCGGTTGCTGTCTACCAACCTACTACCTACATGTCTTCCAATTATGTCCCCGAATCCGCACCGACAAAGCCACCGGATGGCAAAACGTCCACAACAAAGACATCCAGATGTTGCACACGTGTCTCAACTTTCATATTGTCGGTATTTTATGCCTTTCTTGCACAAACAACTTTTCTTAGACCAACAGATCTTACAAAAATAAAAGTGAATACGTAATTGTAGTTCACTGTTGTGATGTATTATGTTATTTTTACTGCTTAAGATTACAAATGCAACAGAAATAGTAGTATTTCTTACCTTAAATTGTTGGTGCTGGTGTTTGTATTGCTAATGTTTCCACTATATAATATGTGATTTATTAGGTCCTGTGGCGCGACTTACAAATTACTCGTCTCACACACCAAGTGTGCGTAGTTCAATCTCCGGCACGGCTTGAAATGTTAGCATGCTTCTTTACACCTGCTGTACCTGTTCTCTGAGCAGTAAGTAGGCACTAGGTGTTAGTCGATGTTGTATGTCGCATCCTGGGGGGGGGGGCAAGATTAAAGAACCCAAATGGAAATAAGACTGTCCTTGATGACGCACTTACTTTCTTGGGCTATCCTGGATGGCTAACCCCTCTGACTTAAAATTCTTAACAAATCTTATCGTTATTAACCATATAGTTATTAAGGCAATGTAATGTTATTCTCAACATATCATTAGGTTAGGTAAGGTTCGTCTGGAAACAGGAAATGTGTTTCCTGACGCGGGTCTTAGATGATGACCCGCCGTTTGAGGTTTTGCTCATCTGACCGAGGCTTTCCGCTGGCTTACCGGTCCACCCCTTTAAAAATTATGGTCATAGTTATAACTATTTTCTGAACATGTCACATGTCAGATAAAGAACCTCTCCTGATAACCCCATTTTGCAATGTGCAGGTTGCATATTGAAACTTGCTGTATGATAGATGATGAAATACAGAGTGAAGGTATTCATAAGAACCAATAAAATATATATACTCCATTCAGAATCACACAGTTGGCAGTGAAAGTGCTGTGAAGGTGCTGTGAAGGTGCTGTGAAGGTGCTGTGAAGGTGCTGTGAAGGTGCTGTGAAGGTGCTGTGAAGGTGCTGTGGAGGTGCTGTGAAGGTGCTGTGAAGGTGCTGTGAAGGTGCTGTGAAGGTGCTGTGAAGGTGCTGTGAAGGTGCTGTGAAGGTGCTGTGGAGGTGCTGTGGAGGTGCTGTGAAGGTGCTGTGAAGGTGCTGTGAAGGTGCTGTGAAGGTGCTGTGAAGGTGCTGTGGAGGTGCTGTGAAGGTGCTGTGAAGGTGCTGTGGAAGTGCTGTGAAGGTGCTGTGAAGGTGTTGTGGAGGTGCTGTGAAGGTGCTGTGAAGGTGCTGTGGAGGTGCTGTGAAGGTGCTGTGAAGGTGCTGTGAAGGTGCTGTGAAGGTGCTGTGGAGGTGCTGTGAAGGTGCTGTGAAGGTGCTGTGGAGGTGCTGTGGAGGTGCTGTGGAGGTGCTGTGAAGGTGCTGTGAAGGTGCTGTGGAAGTGCTGTGAAGGTGCTGTGAAGGTGCTGTGAAGGTGCTGTGAAGGTGCTGTGAAGGTGCTGAGTGGAAGGTGCTGTGGAGGTGCTGTGGAGGTGCTGTGAAGGTGCTGTGAAGGTGCTGTGAAGGTGCTGTGGAGGTGCTGTGAAGGTGCTGTGAAGGTGCTGTGGAGGTGCTGTGGAGGTGCTGTGAAGGTGCTGTGAAGGTGCTGTGGAAGTGCTGTGAAGGTGCTGTGAAGGTGCTGTGGAGGTGCTGTGAAGGTGCTGTGAAGGTGCTGTGGAGGTGCTGTGAAGGTGCTGTGAAGGTGCTGTGAAGGTGCTGTGGAGGTGCTGTGAAGGTGCTGTGGAGGTGCTGTGGAGGTGCTGTGAAGGTGCTGTGAAGGTGCTGTGAAGGTGCTGTGGAAGTGCTGTGAAGGTGCTGTGAAGGTGCTGTGGAGGTGCTGTGAAGGTGCTGTGAAGGTGCTGTGAAGGTGCTGTGAAGGTGTTGCTGTGAAGGTGCTGTGAAGGTGCTGTGAAGGTGCTGTGAAGGTGCTGTGGAGGTGCTGTGAAGGTGCTGTGAAGGTGCTGTGAAGGTGCTGTGGAGGTGCTGTGAAGGTGCTGTGAAGGTGCTGTGAAGGTGCTGTGGAGGTGCTGTGAAGGTGCTGTGAAGGTGCTGTGAAGGTGCTGTGAAGGTTCTGTGAAGGTGCTGTAAAGGTGCTGTGAAGGTGCTGTGAAGGTTCTGTGAAGGTGCTGTGAAGGTGCTGTGAAGGTGCTGTGAAGGTGCTGTGACGGTGCTGTGAAGGTGCTGTGAAGGTGCTGTGACGGTGCTGTGAAGGTGCTATGACGGTGCTGTGAAGGTGCTGTGACGGAGCTGTGAAGGTGCTGTGAAGGTGCTGTGACGGTGCTGTGAAGGTGCTATGACGGTGCTGTGAAGGTGCTGTGACGGTGCTGTGAAGGTGCTATGACGGTGCTGTGAAGGTGCTGTGAAGGTGTCAGCATAGTCATGATCACAAGTAACAGCAAGAACCAGAAGGAGTCCCAGGAAAAAATAAAAGATGACAAGTGGAATAAAAAGTATGATGCAGAAATAGCATTAAAAAAAATCAGCTCAAAAAAAATCGAAAGACTAAGAGAGCACTTGAAAATAATGTAACTAATTTGCTAAGAAAGCTACTGGGATGATCATTGCCATGAGGAAGATGATATAATGAGTGGACTCAGTGAAAGCAGTGTACCATTCAAGTTCATGGGAAGTGCAAGGTTCATTATCATATTGCATTGTTGAATACATCATTTTGCGTCCTTCTTTAGTACAGATAATGGATAGATTTCTGCATAAAATTACTGAATCAGTGAAGATATTATTAGATTTGCAGTTTGCTAGAGTCTTTTATACCTCTAAGATCTCTCTCAGAGATATTGAAAGAGAACAGCTGAAAAAGCTTTTAACAATATTTAAATGAGGGTCATACAAACACCCAACATTGTGACACGGTTTGCCTTGTGGCAGAGTTGAACAAGGAACGTGAAAAGGCACTAGCTTTCAATGGCAGGGACAAAAAATTACACTGCTACAGGATAGCTGGTGCAACATTTACAATCATCCCATCACTGGAACATGCCATATAATGGCACTACATAATTCTTTATTAGTTCTAGTGACACCAGAACTAGCAAAAATGCAGCTGAATAATGTTACAGTATTACAGACAGGGAAACTGACTACTGTCAGGTTACTTATAAATGCAAAGTGAGATGTTTGCCACAAATATACACTGTAACTCTCCAAAGCTTGTTAGTTAATTAGGTGGTATTTGTTATTTTTTATCTGTGAACTGCTGCTATACTAAAATATTCTATTGGTAATGATTAAGGTGATGATTAGCCTTGAGATACTCCCCTTTATGCTAGTAAGAGAGTAAGTTTTTTTTTAGTTAGGGGCACATTGTTACGATCTGCAAATGTCTTGGTCCTATGTCAGCCATACTGCCTGCTGTCTCTTCCCATATGGCAGACTCTCGACCTTAAATTAGTACTTTTTTTTTTTTTAGTTTTGCAAACATTTTTGTTGAGCACCGCTACCTGGGTATCATGGAAAGAGAGTAAAGATAGTCTCATTATCTAGTTTTCTTTATTTGGACCATATTGTCATTCTACTCATCTGAGGGATGCTGACGAAGCTCATCTGTAAGTGCGACGTGGGAGTGAGGGTGTGATGTGCATCACACAACTACACTTCCTGCATTCCACCAATAATCAGCTAAAATCCTCCTAGTTTATTGGCGATCTAGGTCTGGGACGCATTTGTATTCAAAGATAAACTACTAGTAGCCAAGAAAGTCAACCAGTCCGAGTGAGATGCAGTTGAGAAATGGTTTACCAGCTAAGGTTCGAGATTAAATATAGGAGGTACTTAGCTAATGAGACAGCTGTCACCCACAGCCACCCCTGCAGGCGAGAGGTCTTGAGAAGTTGTCGTATCCACTTCACAACGGTCTGAAATAAAGTACATTAGGTATGATTATAAATTACCCCTAGGGTGTGTTATGGCAACATATATCAGACACTGATTGCTGACGACACTTACTTGTGTGGAATCAAAGGTCCACTTATCACTGGGGTTTATGATAAGTGACTAACTCGTAACTTATACTCAACTGTGCAGTCAATAGTAGCACATCATGAGTTAGAACACTTACCTGGGTATATGTATCTGACCCGTACTTACGCCCGGATATCTGATGTGTTGATTGAAGAATAGTGTTCTTTAAAGGATGTCACACTACACTCTGTTGGATCGCAACACTCGTTATTACACTGCTCATCAATAATTGTTCACACCATAATGTCACTAAAGAAGCTGATCACACATCTCTGTAAGTGTTTATTGAGATTCTTTTGGGCAAAACGCGTGGAACATTGTTCTTTGTTGGTTATCCTGGCACGTCAATGTCTCTCTCAGTAGAGTCAAGAGTAATCTGACCTCACAGCATCCTACATCACTGCAATGCCCCTAGAACATAAAGGAAAAGCTGACCTAGTACTTTTTGCTTCCTTGCCAAACTTCCTCCATGAAGCGAAGCAGAATGCTTGATTCTTGCTGTCTTAAGCATAGACAACAATGTACACTATCTTTACCATGGTAATAAAGTGAGAGCAGGATTTTCCTTAATTGTCCTGCTAAGGTAAGAGACGGACTGTCTCTTATTAAACTACACTTTGCAACACTGTACTCTTGCAAGCAGCGGTGGTCGCTAGACCACGTCACATACTTGTACTGCATCTGGGATCAATTACTTGCCGTAGCAGTAAACAAGATATTTGCCCCTTCTGAGAGGGCTGGGCCCCTCAGGGCTGAAAGGGCCTGAATGTGGCTAATCTCCCCCACCTGGAGAAAATTTCTCCACACTGGGGGGCGGCGGAGGTTCGCTGTAGGTGAACTATTCATCACTTAACATTAATTTGATTTTCTCACTCGCCACCACTGCTGCTTGTCTTTTCTGAACAGCTTTAGTCTGTTCAGATTTTGTTTTCAACACTGTGTAATTCTAACGGCACTAGTTTATTTATTGTCCGCTTATTCACTACACCTTTGCTCAAAACATCAACTGTCCTGATGATTCCATTTGCATCAGGATATATGGTCACAATTTTTACAAGTGGCCATTGGGACCTCGTACCATCATTGTCAATAATCACTGTGTCACCTGTTCTTAAGGACTTATGATTTTCAGGAACACCAGTTCCGTAGAAGTGTTCTCTCAATGAGGTGAGATAGTCTTCTCGCCAAATTTTCTCCCAACGTTTATTCACTTTATTTAGGTATTTGAATTACGTCTGAGTTGCTCAGGTTCGAAATACGTAGGATCCTGTATGATTTCTTTATCATTCATAGGAGGAGCAGGTTCGAACCTTCTGCCATGGAGTAAATGGGATGTACTTAACACTTCTAAATTGTCCTGATCATCGGTAACATAAGTTAGAGGTGTGTTGTTGACTCTATTTTCTATTTCAGTCACGACTGTACGGAATTCTTCTAAGTCGATTGTCTGACGATGAAGTCTCTTCCTTAAACAACGTTTTGCAATGCCGATCATTCTTTCATAAAATCCGCCGTGCCATGGAGATTTAGGAGGAATGTATCTCCAACGACAACTGCGTTGATTCAGCATCTGTTGTACTGCTGGTTTATCAAAGATCTTGCTTAAATAAGCAGCACCAGCAACAAAGTTCGTTGCATTATCTGAAATCATCGGTCTGGGACATGCCCTTCTGGCTCCAAAACCGTCTGAATAATTTGATAAAGGTTTCAGCAGACATGTCAGTGGCTACTTCTAGATGTACTGCTCTAGTCGTAGCACAAGTGAACAAGCAGATGTACACCTTGATGGGAACTTTGTCAACTGTTTTGGTTAAAATTATTGGTCCAGTGTAATCGACACCTGTCAACTCAAATGGAGTGATATGACAAACTTTTTCAGAGGGTTATGGAGGTGGACCTGGATACTGACAAATTCGCATATCATAGTGACAACAAGTAATACAGTCCTTTGTTTTTTCACACTTTGTCGACATTGAGGTATCCATTAGGATTGTCGTATAGGACAAAGTGTGTCAGCTACCCCACAATGTAATACGTTACTGTGGGCGTTTTGCACAATCAGTTCTGTTAGCCAATGATTCTTAGGGATCAATATTGGATGTATGGCATCTTTAGGTAGTGAAGAATTATGAATTCTTCCTCGACATCTTATAATCTTTTCTGAGTCGAGATAAAGTCCTAAAGAATTAATCATAACAGATTTCTTTGGGGATTTATCTTGTGTTTCCAGAAATTTATATTCTGTAGAGAAAACATCTTTCTGTATTAGTTTCACCCAGTATTTAATGGGTTCAAGATATTCATCAATAGGTTTTATTCCTTTAATGAATTTAAAGACAAGAGCTGTAACTCTTAAGAGTTTACCCAAAGATGAGTATTTAGATCCATCAATGACTATTTCTGTTGCATCTGCAGTATTTACACAACTTATTTCTGCTGTGTTCAAGCAAACTGTTTCTCCTGGCATAATGTGAGCTTTTTGCTGAGGCCAGTTATTCTCATTAGAGAGCCAGATCGGTCCGTGGAGCCATAATTTATTATCCACAAATTTCTTGAGTGGGACACCACGTGACAACATGTCAGCTGGATTCTCTTGGGTAGAGACGTGGGAGAAAGAGATAATCTCTCTGCATCTCTTTTATTTCTGCTACTGTATTCTGTACATAGACCAACTTACTTTTATTATTTCTTAACCACTGAAGAACTTCTTCATTATCACTCCAGATCACGGTTTTTTCAATAGTGAGATGATCAAGTACTTTGTTGAGATAGACAGCTAGTTCTGTACCTACATAGAGTGCTGTCAGTTCCAATTGTGGTACTGTTCTGACCTTCAAGGATGCTACCCTGGCCTTTGAAGTAATTAGTGTACTTCCTACAACATTACTCATGTAAGCTACAGCGCCATAACTCTGGCTGACGCTTCACAGAACACATGTAATGTGTACTTGTTTCCCGCTTGACCCATTTGTCTGGGAAATTTAATTTGATGAAGTTATTTAAACTCCTTGGATATTTCATCCCATGCTTGACTCATTTCTAGAGGCAAGTTCTCATCCCATCCAATTTTGAGTTTCCATGCATCTTGCATAAGTATTTTAACTTTTATGGTAATTGGTGAGACGATTCTTAGAGGATCAAAACATTGTGATACCTCTGACAGTAAACTACGTTTGGTGAGTGTACTGCATGATTTATTGTTTATCATTTGGAGAATCAAAGTGTCTTCCTGTGTGTTCCAATGAAGTTCCAACATATTGTTGCAATCAGAATATCAATTCCAGGGAAATCTTCTTTGATAGGTTCCTTTAATGCTTTGAATTTGTATTCCACATCCTTAGAGGCATATTTGCTTCTTTCATCTCCTTGTCAGCTTCTTTGTATAAGGATTTCAAATCCTCCTCTTTATTCACAGTACCTTGAAGATTGTCCACATAGGAAACCCATTTCTTTAAGATATTTTTTGAAGGGACTTTCTATTTCTTCAAATGTGTATTTAGAATAACTTCTAGTAAGAATGGAGAGGATATTGCACCAAACAATACTGATTTGAAACGATAAGTTTTCACAGGACTTTGAGGATCATGTGGATTTTCAGGCCACAAGAGTCGAGTATAATCTCCATCTACTTCTTGTAGTCCTACTCTTAAGAAAGCTTTGGAAATTTCAGCCGTGTAGGCATATGGGTTTGTGCGAAATTTCATAAGCACGTCTCCAAGCTTCTCACTTAGTGAGGGTCCGGTCATCAGACAGTCATTAAGACTTGCTACATCTTTATTTGCACGTGCACTGCAATTATGTACAACACGTAGTGGAGTGGTTTCAGAATTTTTTCTGACCCCATGGTGCGGGAGATAATGAGCTTCTGTCTTCAACTTGTCTTCGACTACTTCCTCAATGAATTTATTGTCCAACTGTTCTTGTATGATATTATCATGGACAGTCAGTAGTTCTGGATTCTTCCTGAGCTCATGTATTTGTGCTTTCGTTTGTCCGAAAGCCATGCGATAATTGCTAAGCAGATGTGGTGGATTTAATTTCCATGGTAACCTAACGCAATACTGTCCATCTTTATATTTGACAGTGTCCAAATATTGGCTGTGAGTCTGAGACTCTTGTGGGCTTGGTTTATTTACATCAATACCTATCGCATCTAAATCCCACAACTTATCAACTGGTTCATTCATTTCTTCCAGTAATGATAATTTTTGCTGTGGTACATGATCTTGTAACTAGTACATTTTCCACTGAATCAATATCAGCTTCTTTCCCACTTTGAGAGGGAATGGAACCACATATCATGTGGCCTCCTGCTGTTTTCAGCAAGTGAACATCATGTTTACTTACTATATTTTGCACATAACAGTGATAATAATCACTTCCAATGATTAAATCAATTGGACTAATAGTGTCCGTCTGTATGTCAGGACAGGCTAACTTGACCTTAGCTGCTTTCAGTGCTGCAACTGTTTCTTTTAATCCCTGGATCTGCACAGACTTAGGCAAATCATCTAATACCGCAGCTTCTACTCTCTTTTTCCTATTTCCTAGACCAACCGTGATTCTGGCTAGGTCATATGTCTGTTAATTGTGGAAAAAAACCAGCTATATCTAACTGTACTTTGGCATTGGGTTGTTTATTCAGTTTCTGCAATACTGGTCTTCTTATGAAGGACCTTTGTGAGCCTTGATCAAATAGTGTTAGCACATTGGTTTTGTGTAATTTATTAGATAACTCAACTCGAGCTATCGGGAGAGCAGTTGCTTTAAACTTATCTCTCACATTTAATGCTTGTTGACTTCCTGATTCTGTGGAAGTCTTCTGTTGCTCAGCAAAAGTATTTGGGCATAATGCTGTATGATGCATACCCTTGCATTTAAAACACTTCTTCAGTGAGCATTTACCTCCCTTGTGTTCACCTTAACACTTGATGCACCTTTTCAGCTGATGAACACGTTGTTTACGTGCCTCCATTGATGTGTGACTACAATACTGTGCCCAATGTGTTCCGTCACAAAGTACATATTTTGGAGTACATTTATGTGTGACAGTCTGTTTATTGTCTGTTGTATTCACAGCTTGATAAATGCCTATATGGGATTTCCCATTATGTGGTTTAGTGGGAGTAGGTATACTCTTTTTATACTGAGTTGAAGGTTTGCTTTCCACGGGATTTGTGGATTTTTCATCTTGTCTCGTTGCTTGCATGCATGAAACTATTGTTTGTAAACCATTGCTAATTTCTTCACAAGTGAAATAGCTTTTATTGAACATAATATTTAATTGCTCAATAGTTTGTCGTGACAACTTATCCTGTACAATACCACTGATAAACCAATCACATTGCCTTAGGTCATATTTACACCTAGAGATCTGAGACTATTGTCTAATGTGATTCTAAATGCCTTTAAGTCTGAAAAACAATGTTCGGGTGGCTTCAAGCTTGATATTAAGACTGCATGTCTAACTCTGGCCTTGTCAGCATCAAAGTAATTGTCTGCTAAGACACGTAAGGCTATTTGATAATTGCCTTTGACCACCGGAAATGACTTAATCAGTTCATAGGGTTCTCCCTTCACAAGACATTTAAGATAATTGAACTTAGCAATCTCATCTATGTCAGTTCGTGAATTTACTATGGTTTGAAAACCACTAATGAATTCTTCGTAATTATGACCTTGGAAAGTAGGTAATGACAAGGTAGGCAAACTTGGTAATGTGACACTTGTTGTTCCATGTTTTGATGTAACAGGTGTTTGACTACTAGTTACAGTAGGTCTCTGTGACAGAGTTTTGCAGCAGATAGCCTGTACTCCTACCCACCTTAATTGATGATTACTAAAAGTATCCAAAATATTTTTAATTTCATCCTCAGATGGATCTGATTCGAGAAATTCCTTTTCATAATGTGTATAGTCTGAATTAATTATTTTCAGACGTTGTGTAAGCAATTCAAATTTTGTCTCAAGATCATCAAAATCTATGTTTAAATCTTGAGTTAATCCTATACAGACTGAAATTAGATTTTCTAATTTTGTAATGTTAGTCTGTAAAGACTGAAACTGAGTTTTCAAACAAGCCATTTTAATGGTATACTGAAAATTCTAGCACCACACTTAGAGTGTTCAAAAAACACTGTACTGCTATAAACAGCCGAGTTTTTGTTATGCTTAAGTCAGCAATAATCGAGTCAGACACTACTGACCTACTAAGCTTAACCTCAGGGTCAATGACCATGAAGGGTACAGAGTACATATGGCTGGTGTTTATGGCTTGAGTTTGCTGTGCCAGCCTGACAACGTTGATTAACGTAAATAACGACATTATACACTTTATTCACTATACACTATAAATGTCACTGTATAACTATAAATCACAAGTGCATATTTCTTACACATATATGAATGTCCCTGTTAAAGTATATATGTAAAGCTTACACTTTATGTATAGTTTCCTTTAATATAACAGGTAAATCTATAAGAAACAAACACAATCTTGTTTCTTAATCTCTGTCTATAAACATTATAAACACTATATGTATATATGCTCAGACAAACTGACGGTCATGTGGTCAGCGTTTCTCGAGTTTGAGAGCAGTGGATGATGGGTTGTCATGTGGGTTCGATAAAGTGGATGGGGTAAAAATACTCATGTAGGCTGGTGCTGGTTAGTACGTATAATATATAATGGAAAGTTGGGAAGTGCCGTCAGCCGTCCTGCCTCTCTCTGCTCCCTATCTCAGACTGACTCACCAGTTCCTAGCGGGTGAG
This sequence comes from Cherax quadricarinatus, assembly GCF_026875155.1. Lineage (NCBI taxonomy): Eukaryota > Metazoa > Arthropoda > Malacostraca > Decapoda > Parastacidae > Cherax > Cherax quadricarinatus. The sequence goes on along the minus strand of NC_069401.1, from coordinate 94,548,131 downwards.
CCATTCAAAAATATGCTATGGTCAGCAGCAACATGAATAACAGTCAGTGATTCACACAGACGGTTGGTAGTGAGTCATCTGGTAACTGGTAACTGGTACTACTGAGAGCTCGGCGACGCTAACGTATGTCGTCCCGACATACAGCTAATACAAACTAGAGACGGCAGGCGTACGGCTTGGGCTGATTCTATACAATGTCAAAGTACACAACAATTGAACATTATAACATACATAAGCAGAATATTGGAATGGAAGCTTACGTAAATGACTACAGTGAAACTTACTGTAATGAAACTGTAAAGTATTACAAGGTATGATATAGCACAACTCATCGAGAGACTCAACATTTGGATTACACAATAGAAGTGATAAAAAAAAATTTGATCGATCGATCTGTATTCATGTGATCTACGGATTCTGAGGAAGAAATATATACAAAGAAAGAAGTGTTTAACAGAAAGGCAGATTTGGTGCACTCAAATCTAGACTGTTAAATCTCAGAATTCGGAGAGAACCTGAACACAAAAAAAAAAAATTCTTAAATACTGAAAAAAGTTGTACTGAAAATTATTCTCTATACGGTTTTTTTACTTTAAACCCCAACTCTGCTGGTGTGAATATTGCAGAATGGGGTCTCTCTGGGAATCAAACTCTGTTGCGGCAAACCTGCGTTTTGAGGCAAATCGTTGGTAGTACAATGATACTTGGGGATTTCTCAAAACCGCGTGTTGGAAAATTAACGACTTTCCCGGTTGATCACTGACGAGTCTCAGGGTAGGATCGGGATCAGGAGGATTGTCAGGTCTATACTTAGTCTGGGTTGGAACTTTTTTTATCACCCCAAACTAACTTCATAATCAAAAATGCGATTTTTTTATGACCAGTACTATTCTCTAACCTATTTTTTTACCATTGATATTTTTAACACCGAAAGGGGCCCAAACAAATTTTTGATCGCTTGGTTTGCAAACGTTTTTTAAAGTTGTCAGCTAACCTCGAACCTACTTTGTTTTGGATGGCTTTGCTCGAGTGATTGGCTTTAAAAATTCCGCTTTTTGATTTATGTAGTTTCCCGGATTTTAAAAGACGCTTTGAGCAAAATCTGGTGCGAGTTCTATGAAACAAAAGGGGGAAATTTTGGGTTTTTGGGGTTTAAAAATTTAAAACACTCAAGGGGGCAAAGGGTTTATCTACAGTACAATGCATAATTGGGGGTCCCTTTGGAAAATTGTAAGCAGATTTATGCACATGCACATCAGTATAACTTATCCCAATTTCAATTTGGGGGGATTTGTGGCCCCTAGCTCGTATTTTTTTGTTCGTTCCGTAAACCCCCTTGCGGGGAAGATGGGAACAAAAGGTGGATTTAGAGATCTTTTCAAAGGGACACAAATTTCAAGAAACTCATTCAGAATTTACCCCCATTACGTTACTAGGGACTTAGGGTGGGGATGCCTGCAAAAATGCGTTCTTTAAAAATTTTACTACTGCTCGGCGTTTTTCTGCAATAGGAATAATCACAAAACGGGGGAAAAGGTTACCATAACAAAAGATGTTTGTGCCCCAGGGAAAAAGGAAATTGGAAAAAGTTTCAAAATTTGCGCACTCTTTTCCCCGGTTCGGGAGTGTTGGATCCTTGGATTGGATTAGGGCCAATAGCATTACCTTTAGTTCATGCAGCCTACATTTCTTAAAACCCCCAGAAAAATCTTTTCCATACAGGGCCAAAGGGTTTTTAAACCTTGTTTTTGAACGTCCTACCGGGTGGCAACACCTGGTACATCGTGAACTAGCCGTAAGGCTACATTCACTAGTGACTGTGGAATTACTAACTGGTATACTCTTCTGCTAGGAGTACCCAACTCGGCTGTTCGATACAGTAATTCTTGGTTCATGACAAAGTCACTGATGGGTGCTGGTGGCTTCACAGTCAGAATAAGATCTTCCTGGAGCAGGAATCGAATCACACCAGACCACATGGGATCTGTTAGTTCTTATTGGAGGAATGAACAAACTCGGTGGAGTGAATGACTCTCCCCGGTTGAAAAAAATAACGCTATAACACGCAATATGAGCAAGGGAGAATGGATCTACTCTCACTGCAAGCACAGGGGAAAAGAAATGAACACGGTCGACAATACTGGTATTCATTCTGAGTCGCACACAGTGACACGAGGTATCAACTATAAGGAGACTACACTTACGTTAACAACAGGTGAAGGTTACTCGAGAAACTTTTTACATTACACGGATTACTGTCAACGAGGATAGTTTCACCATCTGGAACATAAAGAACAACAAACACTCAAGTGAGTACACTAGCCACAGAAACGTCTTTCTGCACGGCTTGTGACATCAGCAAGAGATGGCAAACTCATTACAAGTAACGTTGTTCACAAAGCGTCCCCTGGAAGGAACGACTACTTGAACAAGTCGCCATCGCAGGGATAGTAGTCTCAGCACCCAGGGTTGTCTGAGGTTCCTCTGAAACCCAAGGTAACTGTACACTATCCTGCGTGCACGATATTGTGGCTGGAGTCCAAACAGGAGTGACAGTATTACTAGTGCCTGACCGCTCGGCTACGTTAATAAGTAATTCACAGAGGAACTTAATCTGAACTTCACATTCCGCAGCACTTTAACAAGTCTCAGATACAAGCTGTGAGAACAAACACGTTGTCTAAGAGCTAGGTATTGTCTTTCAGTCAGTAAGGGAATATTAGGACTCTGGACTGATTCATGTTTACTTGGACCGGCACGGTACACTAAGTGAGCATTCGAAAGTGACTGGGTCGGTCTGTCAGTCGATAAGAAACTAGGACTGATGACAGGAGCAGCAGTAGCCTGAAAGGTCTGAGTGTCGCCATTCACTAAAGTATCACTTGAAGGTATGTGAAGCATAATGGCAAAGAAGTTGCACAAAAACAAATAAGGCAAAAATAATGAACAATAAAAATTATATAAAATGCTAAAATTGAAATAAAAGAGATGCATACTTAATTTTGCAGAAGTAATAAAAAAAATTTCTACACTGCAAGAGGAAGGACAATTCAACTGGCAAGATAAAGGAACACATGAATTTTACAAGTAAAAATATTACTGGAGCTGAATTAAATGCAAAATGTCTGTCTGTACTCTTGCTATAAAGAAACTAATAAAATGTAAATCATTATAAAAAGTATAAAATAAAAACACTATTGTATCAACGAGAGATAACTGGAAATTTAAATATTTTGTAAGAATGCATAAACAAAATTAAAATATAATGCCAAAGACAGATATCAGGAATAAAATGAAAAAAAAAAATAAAGAAAGACTGATTGGAACAACTTTAACTCTTAACAGTAAATAGACAAAACCAATTACTCAAACAAGTAAAGAACAGCACTTTACGTAAAAAAGAAATTGAAATTACACAAGAATTGAATTGTTCAAAGAAATAGAAAAATCTGAATAAAAATGAAACAAGAAACAAAGCTGGAAGTGTAACACTACAAGTGAGGGGGCACACAACACTTACAAGTGGCGGGGCACACACACACAACACTTACAAGTGGCGGGGCACAACAACACACAACACTTACAAGTGGCGGGCACACAACAACACAACACCTTAAAAGTGGCGGGGCACACAAAACCTTACAATGCGAGGCCACACAACAAGGATTGTACGACTTATTTATCAATTATGTTTCTTACAACAAAAATTCTTGCTGTGACTGATTCGACAAAAATTGCTTGGCAAAAATAATGATACACAAGTCTGCGAAAAGATCAGAGAATAGACACTGTGGTGATAACGAAAATAAAAGGCACACGTAGAAAGAAATGGATAATTTAGTATACTGGGGCAAATATCCACTGCAGTACTATAATAACAAATACTGGAGAACACAATGCCTGAAAGAACACAAGATAAAAAAAAAATAATGAATGGATTACTTCACAGGAGTGACCTGACTGGTACACTACACAATAAACTACAACAGAGAGTAGCAAAAAAAACACAGATACAAAATAATGAGATGAGCGATAACACTGAAAAAAAATGTAAAAAGAGATGTATTCAAAGAAACACTGAGTCTAATCACAGAAAACACAAAGACTTAGAGTACACAAGAAATTCACAATAATGTCTCACACACCGCAAATGTCTTTAAATGCAGGAAAAATGTCTCCTAAACAGAAAATCATCACTGAAGTCTGGAGTGTAGACGATGAATCGATGATGAGGGGAAGACGTGCGGGTGGTGAATCCTCCCTTTCACCACACTGTTTCGGTAAAGAAATGCACTTACTTTCTAGTGAATCTCCATAACTGGCTTTCGTTGGTGCTCACTACAATCTCTTGAACCAAGTAAGTGAGCCAAAACAGTAAAGGACCCTACAAGGGTGGAACCACAGCAGAAGAGGTGGGGGAGTGGGTGGCGGTGGGAATGGGAGCGTGACCTCACTCGCTGGCGCTCACTGGGCGCACGAGTCTCACCACCACGAAGGTGGCTTATTTTAACTAAGCCACACAATCCACAGGGAATGGTAAAGACCACTCTTAGCAGCATCCCAAGCACAATCGATATATGAACAATACTTCAGAGGAACTGCGTGGCTTACTTCGCTCTCTCAGCTGGGTTAGGAAGCTGGGTTGGCTGCTGCTTACCCACGAGAATGGCAGTCCTGGAAGACGTGTAACGATGCACACAACATGAAGGAGCAGGTGGATGACTAGAGACAGGCTGGATGGTATGCTGAGGCAGGCTGACTAGCATTCACTTCCAGTCTGGCTTACCGTGACTGGCTTAATTGCAAAATCCGGGTCAACCCCTCGGAGGATTGAAGCAATTAAGCACACAACTAAGCCAGGAAGCTTGAAAAGCGCTCAACAGCTTGCAGCTGGGAGTACACAGGGTGGAAGTGAGTGAGGGTAGCTGCTAGCTTGAGGTGGCAGACGGTTCAACTCTTACCTGCCGGCATCCCCACAAAGTCATTCTAACGTCTTAAATACCCGTAAATCCACGCCCACAACCAGGACCGCTGCAACCAATTTGTCATGTGGGTTTGATAACAAGGATGGGGTATTTAAAACACTCACGTAGGCTGGTTTATATTTATAAATATATAACGGAAAGTAATGTGAAGCGCCGGACCAAACTACCTCTCTCTGCTCCTATCTCTGACTGACTCTCCAGTGCCTAGTCGGGTGAGGCATTCAAAAATATGCTATGTCCAGCAGCAACATGAATAACAGTCAGTGATCAACACAGGACTTTGGGTATGAGAAATCATACTGTAACTTGTTACTGGTAACGGTACTACTGAGAGGGTGCCATCCCCCATTTACTTGTTGGTGAGTCAACCGCTCCCCGTTTTTCTTTGGGTGAAACGCTTGGCAAGTGCCCAGATTTTCCTTTGCTAGCCCAGTCTCTGTGATTGATCTGAGGACTCATTTTATACTGATTTATACATTGTAAAACACTAGTGTGTTACCAGCTTTTTTCGAAGACCTTGGCTCGTAGGTTTTTACACTTAGTAACAACATATTTAGACCACATGTGCCTTATCCGGTCCGAGCATGATCAAATTGTTGAAAAATGGTTACCGGCTGAAGGTTAGAGTATAATATAGGGGGTACTTACTAATAAGACAGCTATCGCCCACACAAGCCGCCCCTGCAGGCAAGGTCTTGAGAAGTTGCTTATCCCTTCCACAATGGGCAGAAATAAAGTATAATTAAGTTTATGATTATAAATTTCCCCTATGGGGTGTTATGTCATCATATATCAGACACTGATCGCTGACGACACTTACTTTGTGTGGACCTCAAAGGTCCACTTATCACAGGGGTTTATGATAAGATGGCTAACGTCTAACTTATACTCAACTCAACTGCTACAGTCAATAGTATGAACATCATGAGTTATAACACTTACCTGGGTATATGTATCTGGACCGCGTACTTGACGCCCAGATATTCGATGTGTTGATTGAAGAATAGGTTCATTGAAGAATGTCACACTACACTCTGTAAGGATCCCGCAACACTCGTTGTTTGACACTGTCAATAATTGTTCTCACCATAATTCACTAAAGAAGCTGATCACGACACGTCTGTAAGTGTTTATTGAGATTCTTTTGGCAAACCAGCAGAACATTGTTCTTTGTTGGGTATCCCGTGCACGTCAATGTGTCTCATTAGAGTCAAAGTAATCTGACCTCACATGCGTCCTCGCCCTCAGTAATGCCCCTAGAACATAAAGGAAAGCTGACCTTGTAGGGGGAGGAACGGCCAAACTTACTCCATGAAGCAAAGCAGGAATGCTGGGTTATTGCTGTCTTAAAGCATAGACAACAATGTACACTATCTTTACCATGGTAAAAAGTGAAGCAGATTTTCCCTTATATGTCCTGCTAAGGTAAGAGGATGGACTGTCTCTTATTAAACTACCTCTTGCTACACTGAACTCTTGCAAGCAGCGGTGGTCGCTAGACCACGTCACAAGTACTTGTAACTGCATCTGGATCATTACTTGCTGTAAGCAGTAAACAATATTGCCTCTTCTGAAGGGCTGGGCCCTCAGGTCTGAAAGGCTGGATACCACCCCTCTTGGAGAAAATGTTTCTCTTCACAGATGAATGAGATTCTAGCTCGATGACCTTGTAAAGCACACCCAAGTCTGCAGTCAGGTCTTTCAATCACTTCGAACTGATTAAACTCCTAATAGAATTTCATCACCAACATATAATGAGCTATAGCCCAGTGAACATACGCTTTCATTCTCTTTTCACATTATGTTACCCAGAGTGTAGTAACAGCTTAGTATATCGTACATACTGTAAATATGTGTATAAACTATGTGGGAAAATAAAGGTGCACACAAATAACCTTTGGTGTACACTTTTGTCCCTTAACTTTACTGAATTATCTTATTGATTGCTGTCTTTCTGGTATTATGTCTTTTACGGCCAGATACCACAGCCCATCTAAAGTTACTTTTTCACGTATTAGTTAAAAAAAGAAGTGTTGAAAAGTTAGTTAAGTGCTTTTTTATTTAAGTTGAAGAGATGAATTATGTAAATTTTGTCATAAAAGCTGTGATACTGGTAATATAACCCTCATGTAAATTATCCTTATTATCACAGGTTTTTGAGTTTAAAATTTTAAATGGCTCTTGAAAAAGACAAATAATATCAGAGAATCAGTTCATGCCATTCAGCTGTGGACACACAAAGCTAAAATGCTAAACTTCAAACTCTATACTGAGTTCATCAAGGGTTTCATTACCGCTCTCAAATCAAAATGAAATATTTTCTAGAGTAAGAGACACTTAAATTTTCCCAAATTTAAAGACACAGTTGCGGGGCCCGATAGAATTCCTCGTGAACAGGATGCAGACACTGTCCACGAAGACAACAGACAAGGCCTAGGAGTTAGTAGACTTTTCGAGGAGTCATTAGACACGGTCTAAGAATACTTCCTTTAAGAGCTAATACATGAATCTTATTAATTCCTAGATATGTCAAGGAAACAATCATAAATGTCCAAGGAGAAGCCATAAATATACCTAGGAGGAACCACAAATTTTCTTTGGACCAACTATGAATTTCCTAGGAGAAAACCATATATGTCTTATCAAAAAACATAAATTTTCTAGGAGTAAACAAATGTCCTAGGAGCAAGCCAACAATTCTCTGGATTCAGTAAACATTAGCAAGGAATCGGTAGACACAGTCTAGGATCCAGATGGAAATCCTTGGAGCCATCAGACATTTATCTTCTTTGAGTCAGCAGACATGTCATAGCAGAATGTCCTTGAGGCTGTTAGGTATGTTCAAGGTGTCAGCAGACATGTTCTGAGAGCCGTCAGAAATGTAGGAGTATGTCCATGAAGGATAATGTTGTTGAAGCAAAATATTGTTGAAGTTGTTAGACGTGTTAAGTGTCAGAAGACACGTTTCTAAAAGAGCTAGTGGAATCCTTTGAAGTCTTTATTTCCTAGGTATCAAATATATATAGTTAGAAGCCTCAACAGAATGACACGAAATTATATAGTCACCCACTGAAAAAAAAACACAGGAAACAAAAACGTCAGTTAACGCAACCCTCTCCTATAGTGCGAACCGAGACCCATCCCCCAGTCCTAGCGCTACTGCCCACAGCGCTGGTGCTGGCCTAGACTCAACCCCCATTCCCCGTGCTGACTCAGATTCAGCCCCCAGCCTTAGTGTCAGTCCAGACTCTGCTAGGGACTCCACCAAAGTCACCACTAAAACCTTAAATATACAACCATCATTGCAAAATACCATAGCCCACAGTACAGATATAGTGGAGGAGTCTTCTTCCTCTGGGAAAAGTGCAAGTTCCCCGGAAGCAGGAGGGGGTCCCCTGGCTTGGGTATTAAGGATTATAGTGCAGATTCTAGAAACTGCAGAAACTCAGAACACACCTACCAAAAATTCTACCTAACCAAAAGCGAAATTGTGCAAATTCTATGTTTGAGGCATCTGTAAGCTTGGAATATCAGGAAAAACAAATGGGACATGCAACTTTGAGCATCCCAAGAAATGTTGTGACCTCCTGTCTAAAGGTGTTGTTCTTCCTCCTGCAAAATTCTTTCACCCAGAAATATGCCACTCTCAGGTCCTCCAAAAACAGTGCTACAGCACCAACTGCCCTTTATACCATATAAAAGGGACCAGGAGGTACAGACCTCATAAGACAAACAATAATAGTCATGACGACCCAATTCCAAGAGATTTTTTAGTGGCAGGAAACGAAGAAAGAAAATGTAAGGAAAAAAATACTCCACCAGGAGTACAACTACTGATGCCAATAACAAAATCCCCCTAACAAACACAGAATACGACCTCGTTTATATTTGCTAATATACAGGGTCATAAGCCATCCACTAACAACAAAATACCTTTCATTAGTGGACTTCTAAAGGACTCAAATGTGATGTTTGCAGCCTTCACAGAGACCCACACAAAAGATCACTTTGACAACGAAATAGGGATAAATGGGTAAAAACTTTTTAGATGCGACAGTAAGAACAAGCAACAAGGGTAGTGTATGGCATATATATCAACGAGTCGTTCACTGCACAGAGATACTGAATACCAAAACAGATGTAGTTGAAATTCTAACAATAAAGATCGAGAACCAAAACCTAGTCATCTTTGTTGTATATAAGCCACCAGATGCAACCTCATAAGAGTTCAAGGGACTGCTACTGAAAATTGATTACTGTCTGGAAAGCTCTACCCCCAAACATCTTACTGCTTGGTGATTTCAACCTAACATACAAAATGAAAAAATGTGGCAAATAATGTTAAAGCAGAAACCATCCCTGGAAAGGGAACGCAGACGAAAAGGTCATACACACATATGCTACTAAATCTCTGCGATAAACACATTCTAAGTCAGCAGATAGTGGAGCCAACAAGACTGGAAAACACACTTGACCTTATCTTCACAAATAATGAGGACCTAGTAAGAAGACATAACAATATCAAAAACAACTAACTCCGATCACAATCTAATCAGAGTTCAAACTTACATCACAGGGTCCTGATCAGCAAAATGCACGCAGCTATGAGGTGTCTTCACCAAATACAACTTCAGCAATAAGAACATCAACTGGGATCAGGGGAACCATGTCTTAAATTAAACATTGTGAGAAGATAAATAACATGGATCCAATCCAGTGCTTTGAAAAGATCAACTTCCTGGCAGCTGAAGTATGTCCAATGCATATTCCCCTAACAAAGAAGAAGAGAAGAAGTAAACTGGAAAGAGAAAGACGCTCCTTCTACAGAAGAAGAAAAATCACTGAGTTTCCTCAGGAACGCTAGATTATCTGATACACGGAAGGAACCGCTGACCAGGAAGTGGAAAGTATTGAACTTAAGTTAAAGGACTCTTACAGGACCCAGGAGAGAGAGGAGGAGCTAAAAGCGATTAGTGAAATTTAAAGAAATTCGATATATTTCTTTTCATATGTCAAAAACAAGGCAAATACCACATTTAGTATCGGCCTTTGCTCAGACAAGTTGGGACTTACACAGATGACAACAAAGAAATGAGTGAGATACTTGAAATCCCAATACGACTTTGTGTTTTAGTGAGCCACTAATCAGTCTGAAGCTCCACAATCCAAATGATTTATTTATGAATGAGCCTCAAAACTCCATCAAGTATGCAGATTTCCGACGTTATCCTAACTCCGATAGACTTTGAGAAAGCCATTGACAACATACCCATGCACTCAGCCCCAGGCTCAGACTCGTGGAACTCTGTGTTTATTAAGAACTACAAGAAACCCCTTTCGTGTGCCCTAAGTCATACTATGGAGAAGGAGCTTAGACATAGGTGAAATTCTACGGTCACTAAAAACAACGGAAATAGCCCCATTCCATAAAGGAAGCGCAAACAGCAATTAGCTAAGAACTAGGACCAAATGTGGTCAATGGCTAATGGCGCATAAAAAACGTGCTACAGGAATAAGTCAAAGTGGGGAGATGGATCTTCAACTTTCTAAACAATCGAACACAAATAGAAGTGGGTAAACAGAGTTAAAACGGGATGGCTGCCACATGAAGAGCTCTGTGCCACAAGGCGCAATACTCGCCCCCATCCTGTTTCATCATCCTCATATCAGATATAGACAGAGATGGTAATCCTCCATCAGCGTGTACATCTATTGAGGACACAGTTAACCTCCAAGAATATATAAACCAATTTTCCAATGGGCCACACGGAAAACAATATGATGTTCAATGAAACAATTCCCCCTACTCCGTTAATGTGAAAACGGAGGAGATAAAGTGTAAGAACTGAGTATACTACAATCTCTGATCAAACATAGAGCGAAAACATAATGTGAGGCACCTGGGGTGGTTATGTCTTTGGACCTCATATCCAGGATCCATCATCGTGCATGATAGGCAAACAGCAAAAAAAAGTGTAGGATGGTAATATGAGAACGTTCAAATCAATAGCTGGCCAACCAATGGATGATCCTTTTCAAATCACATGTTCTCTCAGGGCTGGATGTTGCTGTAGAATAACATCTCCCTTCCAAAGTAGGTGAAATCTGCAGAATCTATAGAGTGTACAAAGAACCATTAACTGCGATATAATTTCCAACAAACAATTCAACTATTGAGAATCGCCTTGGGAAGAAGCTTGACTTGTACTCGCTGGAAACGCGTACGGGAGCTGTACCATAATCTACACTTGGAAAATTCCTAGAAAGAATGGTCCTGAATCTTGCACAACAGAAATCACTTCCTACGAAAGTACAAGCTGGAAGCGGCCGGCAAAATACCCCTAATGAAAAATAGGGCGCCGTTGGGTTACCATTATGAGAAAACCCAGTAGTGTCTGGGGCCCAAGACTGAGTTCAACCAGCCTCCCACCATGCATAAAGGAATTAACCAACAGCCCCTGGCTTCCTCAAGAGGCAACTGGACAGATACTTAAAGTTGGTGCCGATCAGCCCGACTGTGGTTCGTAATGTTGGACTTCGTACGGCCAGCGGTAACAACCTAGTTGATCAGTGCACTGATCTAACCGAAGCCTGGTCGTTATCGGTCCGCGGGGCGTTATTAACCGCTGCGAATAACTCCAGGTAGACTCCAGGTAAAGGCGGCAGAATTTCCTAGGAATGTTAAGACTTGTCCTGGTGTCAGCAGCTAAATCCTAGGAGTTAACTTACTGTTCTTGCAGCAACCATTATTCATGTTCAGTATTGCAGTAGACATATCCTAAGTGTCGAAAGACACCATGAAAGCTTCCAAAAATTTTTTATAGGCCCACGAAGACGAGATCAGATGCCAGCAGACATCCTGCGAATCAAAATTGTTTCAGAAAGTCCGCAGACATCTTCAGAAGCCGGCAAACATATTTAGCCAAACCTAAACGCAAGAGACAGAATAAATATCATGATCTTGGAAATATCAACATGATCTTGGAGCCATCAGCTATATCCTAGAATCATACATATGCTAAGAGGAGTTAACAAACATATCCTAGGCCAGCAGAACGTTCAAGAACAAGGAGGACATGTTTTAGGAGAGTCATAAGAGATCCTATGGTGTCCGGCAGACACCTCCTACTAGGAAGCAGATAGTCCTAAAAGGAAGAAACATGTACTTCACAACAGGAACACAGACTTATCCACATTTCCAGAGCAACGTATTCATCACAGTTTTCTATTTCACAACCCTCTGTCCGACACCACTGATATAGTAATCACATTATTACTAATATGTTTATTATTATTATTAATTAGTATTATTATTATTATTATCATATATTATTATTATTATTATTATTATATTATTATTATTATTATATTATTAGCCATTTTACTTTATAATATCGTGAATCTTCATTCCCGTTTAAGTCACATTTACGTTAATTTTAGTTTGCCTCTTCTGAATGGATTAGAAAAATGTCACGACTGATAAAACTTGTACAAGTAGTACAACGTAGGTATTGTTCAGCGGGCAAGACATTTGGCAATTATAATAATATTCTTATAAACCTGGAGAATTTTCAAGTCCATCGGGCTCAGATCTTTTACTTCTGTTGGTATGTTTTAATGAACAAGTGGTATCATACTGTTTATTGACGCTCATGGTTCATACTGTTTATTGACGCTCATGTTCATACTGTTATTGACGCTCATGGTTCATACTGTTTGTTAGGTAAGACACATATGCAAAACAGTTAGTATCTTTATTTTGAAACGTTCGCTACACAGTAGGCTGTCCTTCATCGAGTACAAAAAGTTTGAAAGAAGCAGAAGATACTTGAAGACGATGTAATCATCCATCACCCTTAAAGTTTTGAGGTGGTCAGTCCCCTCAGTCTGGAGAAGAGCATTGTTTCCGTTGTCTGAAACAATATGAAGTTGGAGTGACCGAGAATCGGGGCCTTATATAGTCCTCAGAGTGCGACGTAGGTTGATATTGGGAATTGCAGGTTCCTTCTCAAACCCACCGTTCTCACTAGTAGAGGTTTGTCGAAGTAAATGGTCTGTACCAAGATACCCTTGTGTAGCCGTGTCTGACAGAATGAACATTAAAATGGTATAAAATACGACAGATGTTAGGTAAGAGACACATATGCAACAGTTAGGTATCTTATTTTTGAAACGTTTCGCCTACACAGTAGGCTTCTTCAGTCGAGTTACAGAAAAGTTGATAGAAGCAGAAAGATACTTTGAAACGATGTAATCAGTCATCACCCCTTAAAGTTTTGAGGTGGTCAGTTCCCCATCTGGAGAAGAGCATTTACATCGACAACCTCTACTAGTTAGAACGGCTGGGTTTGAGAAGGACCCTGCACTCCCAAATCAACCTACGTCGCACCTCCGGGGACTATATAAGAGCCCGATTCGTCACTCAACATCTATATTGTTTCAGACAACGGAACAATGCTCTTCCCAACGGAGGTACTGACCACCTCAAAACTTTAAGGGTGATGGGACTGATTACATCGTCTTCAAGTATCTTCTGCTTCTATCAACTTTTCTGTACCGGACTGAAGAAGCTCTACTGTTTAGTGCGAAACGTTTTCAAAATAAAGATACCAAACTGTTGCATGATGATGTCTTACCTACAATCTGTCGGTATTTTATACCATTTTACAATGTTCATTCTGTCAGACACTGCAAACACAAGGGTATCTGAGGTACAGACCATATACTTCGACAACCTCTACTAGTGAGAAACGGCTGGGTTTGATGAAGGACCTGCACTCCCATATCAACCTACGTCGCACATCCTGGGACTATATAAGGCCCGATTCTGTCACTCTCCAACTTCATATTTGTTTCAGACAACGGAACAATGCCTTCTCCAACTGGGGGACTGACCACCTCAAACTTTAAGGGTGATGGCTGATTACACGTCCTTCAAGTATCTTCTGCTTCATCAACTTTCTTCTGTACTCGACTGAAGAAGCCTACTGTGTAGGCGAGAAACGATTCAAAATAAAGATACCTAACAGTTAGCATATGTGTCTTAAACCAAACAATCTGTGTGTATTTTATACCATTTTAAATTTCATGTCTTCAGACACGCAACACAAGGGTAGCTTGGTACAGACCAATTTACCTTCGACAGACCCTACTAGTGAGAACGGCCGGGTTTGAGAAGGACCTGCACTCCCAAATCAACCTACGTTCGCACCTCCTGGGACTATATAAAGGCCCGTTCTGTCACTTCCAACTTCATATTGTTTCAGACAACGGAACAATGCTCTTCTCCAGACTGAGGAACGACCACCTCAAAACTTTAAGGGTGAGGACTGATTACATCGTCTTCCAATTATCTCTGCTTCTAATCAACTTTTTTCTGTACTCGCACTGAGAAGACCTACTGGTGTAGGCGAAACTGTTTCAAAATAAGATCCTAACTGTTTGCATAGTGTCTTACCTAACAATCTGTCGGTATTTTATACCATTTTTAATGTCATTCTGTCAGACACTGCAACACAAGGGTATCTTGGTACAGACCATTTACTTCGACAACCTCTACTAGTGGAGAACGGCAGGGTTTATGAGAAGGACCTGCACTCCCAAATCAACAACGTCTCACCTCCTGGACTATATAAGGCCCGATTCTGTCACTAGTCCAACATCAATGTTTCAGACAACGGAACAATCTCTTCTCCCAGACAGAGGACTGACCAACCTCAAAACCTTTAAGGGTGATGGACTGATTACAATCGTCTCAATATCTTCTGCTTCTATCAACTTTTCTGTACTCGACTGTAGAAGCCTACTGTGTAGGCTAAACGTTTCAAATAAAGATACCTAACTGGTTGCATAAGTGTCTACCTAACCATCTGTCGGTATTTTATACCATTTTAATGTTCATTCTGTCAGACACTGCAACACAAGGTAATCTTGGTACAGACCATTTACTTCGAAAAACACTCTACTAGTGAAACGGACTTGGTTTGAGAAAGTGACCAGCACTCCCCAAATCAACCTACGTTCGCACCTCCTGGACTATATAAGTGCCCGATTCTGTCACTCCAACTTCATATTGTTTCAACAAAACCGGAACAAGCTCTTCTCCAGACTGAAGGGACTGACTCACCTCAAACAAAACTTTAAGGGTGATGGACTGATTACCTCGTCCCTTCAAGTATCTTTCTGCTCGTAATCTACTTTTCTGTACTCGACTGTAGAAGCCTATTCTGTGTGGCGAAACGTTTCCAAAATAAAGATATCGCTAACTGTTGCACATGTGCCCTTACATAAAAATTGTCCGGTTTTTAATACCTTTTTTTAATGTATCGTTACATACTGTTTATTGGACGCTCATGGTTTCATACAGTTATTGAACGCTCATGGTTTATCACACTGTTAATGGACGCTTCGTGGTTCACACAGTCATGGACGCTCATGGTTCATACTGATATTGACGCTCATGGTTCCATACTGTTATTGACCTCATGTGGTTTCATACTGTTATTGACGCGTCATGGTTCACACTGTTATGGACCACGGGGTTTCACACGTTATAGTACGCTCATGGTTCACACTGTTATTGACGCTCATGTTCATACAGTTATTGACACACGTGGTTCACACTGTTATGGACGCTCATGGTCTCACACTGATATTGACGCTCATGGTCTCATACTGTATTGACACTCGTGGTCACACACTGTTATTGACGCTCATGGTTCCCACTGTTAATAACGCTCATGGTTCACACTGTATGGACACTCGGTGGTTCTCACTGTTATTGACGCTCTTTGGGTGTGGTCTCACGAATGTTATGTAACTCTCATGTTTCGCCCTGTTATTACGCCTCGTGATTCACCACTCTTATTTACACTAAGAGGTTCATATTTTGTTATTGAACACTCTTTGGTTCACACTGTCATGACACTCATGTGTTCACATGGTTATTACACTCATGGTTCACATTGTTTAACACTCGTGGTTCACATTGTTCTTGAGACTCATGTTTCACATTGGTACTGACACCGTGGTTCACATTGCTATTGACACTCATAGTTCACATTGTTTATTGACACTCTGGATCACACTGTTAATGACGCTCATGGTTCTTATTTTTATTGCCACATGGTGTCACATTAATTGACACTCATGGTTCACATGTTATTGACACCCATGTTCACAATCGTTATTGAACACTCTTGGTTCACATTGTTTATTGACACCCAGGTTTCACATTGTTATTGACACTCTTGGTTCACATTTGTTATAGACAACCCCAGGTTCACATTGTATATTGACACTCATGATCACATTGTTATTGGACACTCTTGGTTCACATTGTTATTGACACCTCCCCATGGTTCACATTGTTAAATTGACCCACTCATGATCACATTGTTAATGACACTCTTATTTCACTTGTTTATTTACACTCTATGGTTCACATTGTCATAGACACTCTTGTTCACATTTGTCATTGACACACTTGGTTCACCATTGTTATTGACAAACCCATGGTTCACATTGTTTATTGACACTCATGGTTCACATTGTTTATTGAACACTCTTAGTTCACATTGTTAATTGACACTCAAGGTCACATTGTTATTGACACTCTTAGATTCACATTGTTATTGACACTCATTGTTCAACATTGTATTGACTCCTCTTTGGTTTCACAGTGGTCATTGACACCATGGTTCACATTGTTATTGAACACATATGGTTCAGCACTACAACTGACATAAAGGTTCACACTGTTTACTGGCTCGACTCTTGGTTTCACAAACAATTACTACGTTCATGCTCACCACTGTTAATGACCACTGGTGGAGTTCCACAACTGTTACTGGTTCGCTCATGGTTTCACGATCAGATTACTGACGTCATAGTTCACATATGTACTGACATTCATGGTTTTCACAATGTTTTCCTGACGCTGTCCGTGGTCACTACTGCTTGTGAGGCTACTCAGCCCTGTAACAACTTCAGTTCAGAATACTCAGGCGGCTCCTCCACAGGAAAATTAGTTAATAGAAAAAGAAATATAACAGACAAACAAAACACTTTATTATGTAAGAAAATATTAAAATGTAAAACACATAAATATGAAAATATTAATCCTACATTAAAGAAAATGAAAAATTAAAATATAAATAACTGAATTCAACGCTAATATTAAATGTATATAAAATGTATGGGTTCTGCTGTTTGTGGACAACTGTTGGTTTAGAAAATCGTAGCCGTGCCCGGTGATGAAGGGGGGGGGGGGTCCGCAGGTGTAGGTGACCACCACTGGCCATCAGATCTTCACAGATTATGCCGTAGTATAATATCCCGATTACAGGAAAGCAGGTTCTTTACCGCTGCAAATGTTGGGTTATGTCTGCATTTTCACCCTGTGCACAGTACTTCAATACAAAATGAAAGTCTCTGGACGTTAGTCCGTCTCCTGTTCAGTTCGTTGATTGGCCAGGTGACCGCTCTCTGATAATCTAAGCTGGAAAGAAAGAACAGGTTACCCACAGCTTAAATAAATACACTCTCAGCATGTGTAGAGGATACAAATATTCAAAAGAACTGGTGATTATTACAACAGTCAACCTAGAGCAATACTGAAAGGAACTAAAGTCTATTATTGGGGCAAAAGTGAAGCATTTTAACCAATAAATCCACTAGACTACAAGGCATGCATGTACTTACAATAGTGTTGGGAGCTGCGAGTTGAGTGAGTTTACTGTTTGACCAGAGCCCCATACATCACCTTCGAGGGGGGTGGGGAAGAGGGAGGGAGGGGTAGCGGGAGCTAGACTGACCTACGCTAAGCAAGCAGCTGCAATCAAACTATCACTTTTTTTAGGTTGGGGGGGCGGAGAAAAGGCGGGAAAAACTGGGAGCGTGACTTCCCTACCTTAACTATAAGCCCAAAGACACTAAGTTAGCTATATTGCAACACCTATCTATTGAACATTACACTCACAACTCCCCCATACCAAACTTAATAGTCCAAGGAGTAATAAGAAGATAAGGCGAGGAAAAAGTCTAACATGTGGAAGTCGCAAAGGCAACAACTCTTCTTTTTACTGTCACGACTTAACCAGTCGAGAAATAATTTGGATGAACATTGATATACACAATATGAACTTAAAAGCCTGGAGAGCCAATGCCACCTCAAGAGGCGACTGTTGTCCCTTAAAAGTTTTCTAGTAAATCAAAGGTTTGTGGTCCCGTTTCTAAAATGAATTCTTTCCCAGCAATAAAATATAAGTTTGGAGAATACCCACACCAGGCTAAACATTCCTTATTCTATTGTGGAGTAACTTGTTTCTGCTGGTAAGGAGTTTCCCGGCTTAGGAACATACAGGAAGGAAGTATCATCATGGTAATTGTAGTAACACTACGCACCTACTTCCAGTATTGAGGCATCAGTTTCTCAAAACAAATGTTGTATTTAAATCAGGAATCTTAAGTATAAGGGTCTTTTCGAAAAGATACTTTTAATCTCATTAAACTTTTTTCCCCCTAGCTACTTCGGAAGATCAAGAGGTTCCTTCACAGATCTTTTTAAGGAAGTCCGATAAAGCCTGTAAGATCAGCAAGACTCGGATAAACACCGAGTATAAAAATTTACAGAACCAAGAAAGGCTTATGCATGAGCTTCTTGGTTTGGGAATTTAAATTCTAAAAAAGCTTTTGATCTTACTGGGGGAGACTGCAAGAGAGTTATTATGAAAGTATCAGTGCCAAGATACTTAAATATCTTGTTATACCCAAGAAGCATTTCTCGGCCTTGGCAGTGTAGGCCATGTGAGCGAAACCTACGCAAAACTTGATGTTAAATGATTGGATAGGTTCGTTACCACGTGAAGTCATTACGTAAATGTTATCAAATAGAACTGAAACATTTGCATATTACCAAAAGACCAATTCTCAACAGTCCTCACGTGTGTAGGAAAAGCGGATTTACTGCTTAGTCAAAAGGATCAAACCTTACTTGATATGCCTGTTGCATATATCAAATCTCAGAAAAAAGGAAGAGTCATAAAATTGTGTATATCGCAATCTATATAAGGCACATCTTCTCAGCATCCCCAACCGAGTTTTATAGCATTAAAGGCCTCTGAAGTCAATTGCAAGTCTAAATGAATTAATCCTCCTTCCCCTTAAAACCATGAACTATACTGGTGAACAAAATGAAGATACTGAATGTTCAATGATCTTTAGTTAATAATGTCCTACCTCTGGTCAAATGCATTCCCCCTAAGGTGAACTGGAACCGGTATAATTTTCGGTTTGATAGGATTGCCGGCACTTCAAAGTCAATCTTAAAAGGACTACCGTGGAGGTAACACCAGGTATTCAGTAAAGACGTTCTGAAAAGTTTTACTGACACACATTAAAGTAGTTCTGTCTCGTAATGGTCATCCAAGATTTCATTAATATAAATTGTTGGTTGCATCCGAGTGGATCAAAGTCACCAATCCTATTTCTTCCGATCATGGTCTAAGTTAGAGGTTTCAATTACGCACACTTTCATTCTTCAGTTGACCTTACCCCCAATTCGTGTGGAAAAACTAAGTCAAAGTTTAATTAGTGCAGTTAACCGAATTTCTTCGGTAAAATTACTTAAGATGCTGATATGAAAAGCTTAGTTTCCCCCTTGACCTCTAGTGAGGTAGTCAACTTTCCCACAAATATTTAATAACTTTATAGGACCTATCCATGCTACTAATAATTTTATTTGACTTAATAGGCAAAAGTACAAGAACATCATCACATCCTTTAAAACTTCTCTCCTCTGACTTTTGGAATCAAAATTATGTTTTGTACTGGTACCAATGACAAATCTTAGGTTTTTAGAAACTATGGCAGAGGTCTCCTCAAGTTTGGGATCTAAGGTCAAGGAGAAACTGTAAGAAGACTGAACCTCAGCATTTACCTCCTCAATTAGTCCATACGTCATGGAAGGATGACACTGGCCTCTGGCCTTTCTATACCCTTAGAGAAGTTCAAAAAGTGAAAACCCCCAAAGAGTCACCTACTGGGAACTTCCTTCATGGCAAACAAAGCACAGTATGGTACGCTGGCCACACCTATAGGTTAAGGGAGCAAAGTCATTCCTTAAAATGGACTTGAGAATCGAATGCTGTGTCTCAATCCTCCCATTAACACCGCTGTGATGATAGGTGTGGTGAAGATAGGGCTTCACTCCCTGAAGTTGAGTATAGATGTTTGCATTAAGTCCAGATGTGAATTGGTCCCACAGTCCAGACAAAATTTCTCTAGTGATGCCCATTCTGGAGAAGATGCAAAAGGCTTCATTCAGCCACCACTGTAGTAGTTATGGTTTTCAAGGGATGGCTTCAGGAACTCCGAAGCATAATCAACTAATGTAATATGTATCTATAGTCCCCCAGATGAAAGTGGAGATACGTGACCAACGATGTCAATAGCTACTCTTTTCAAAACGTACAGTAAAGAAAGGCATTTTACCATAGGTACTCGCCGGGTAACCTAGGAGAGGAAGACAGTTGGCAAACTTTTTTTACATGATCTAACAATAGGTAGTGACATCTGAGTACATATTTGGCCCCAAAAAAGGTTTTCCCTAATTTTATTTAAGTTTTACGATGCTAGAAATGTCCGGCCACTGCGAGGTCATGAGCCATTTTAAGAACAGTCTCGTCTGCATGACAGGTGAACACCTAAGAATGGAATAGCCTACTCAAACTGAATATAATTTGAATACTGACTGTACAAGATACCTTTTTATATATTTCAAATTAATATGAGAAGATATTCCTTTGGATAACTTGATTTGTTTAGCTGCATTAGGCAATTCTGAAGAGAAGGCAATTACTTGTAACTTGACAAAGGAGTCCTTTGATAAATTCTAAAGGTTTAAAGTCAGGGAAAATCCAAGGATGGACAGTAGGAGAATGCTGGGTCATTTTGGTCCTGAGCCCTAGTCAAGACATTTATGGTATCGAGGTGATATCTTTACTTCATCTAACAAGTGAACCGGTGATCCTACTACCGTCGCATTCGAGAAGTAGCATCACTGGTTTTTAATCCCACATGAAACTCACGAGACATTGTTTCATCTGTACTTTCGAGGGGCTCTCTGACTCTAACAGGAAGAGGATCTGAACACTTATAACCATCTGTTGATTGAAGAAAGGTCAATCTCAGAAGGAAGAATGGCACTTTTACATACCTATTAGTACGGATCAAGGAATGTATGGGGTGGGGACGTGATGGTTTTGGTGACTAGGGAGATTTATGACAGTACCGTTGCTTCAACCAACCTGTGAACCAATTAGACCTAATGTAACAACGGATGATAGGAAAAGTGTCCTTACGGGCCCAAGGTATTCTGAAAGTATATCAGAGGATGAGATTTCTTTAAGGTTAGGGACCAGCTTATATCAGAAATGACTATCCTGTGCATCCAGCGTCACGTAAAATGGTAGATACATTAAGTTCACATTAACTGTTCCTGAAACCAGAAGGGTGCTAGGTCATTACAGTCTTTCAAATATCTTCCAACTTTTTGACTACTAAGAAGGCAATCTGGACGTTAAGTCCCTTAACACCACACACATGACAAAGCAGGAATAAAAGAAGTCATTTTACTTTCCACTAGAGGCCTTTGATTTCTTAAGGTCTACATGAACCCTTTGCCCTTAGAGGGTTCGATCTCTATAAGTCTTTATAGGAATTGTGAGCCTCAGCATACAGGTCAGCAGCCTCAGCAATCGTCCACTTCCTCAGCTTTAATTCAGGTTACTTCTCTGATGAATGTTCGTATTGATGGGGAAGAGCTGTCTCAGGAACTGGTCAGCAACCATAAGTCCTCGAAGAGATTCAATACAACACTGTGATCAAATCCTGAACCCTCTATCCAAAAGTCGAACAAACGAAAGAGTGTTACCTGAACTGCTGAAAGTTCTGGCCAGCTTGTAAGTGGCATACCTGAAACTTTCCTTAAGAATTAGTGGTTTTTTGATATGCTTTTAAGATTGCCTTCTTTTAGTAGTTTATAATTGACATAAGATATCCTGCGACAAAGTTGCATAGTATATTCACGGCTGGTACCAGAAAATAACATTCCTAACCTGGTAGCCCAGGTGTCAGCAGGCCATTCACAGAGGTAGCGGTAATCTGTCAAAACCTGATAATGTGATGAAGTTTATGTCTTCACCCCTCTGTGAAGGGAGGTAATAGGTGTTGGAATATTGCACTGACTGAACGTTGTTCCATTACAACCTTCCTCTAATTGTTGTTGTGTAAGAGATAACTTATTTAATTCGCCTATTCAAGGCGAGATTTTTCCGAGCTCATGCGAGATCCTTTTCTCTTCTCTGTTTACCAGTATCACTAACTTTGCGTCCACGATCTCTAGCTTTTTCCCTCAACTTCTCCTATCCTTTGCTCTTCCCTCAAGTTCTCAATTTAACCTGTTCCCACGTATCTTAGTCTTGTTCCTCACGTATCTTATCTTGATCCTCACGTCCTTACTCTTTCCTCACGATCAAGTCTAACACGTCTTTTTTATCCTTCCTCGCTCTTTTTTCTTGTCTCAATTCTCCCTCTCTCTCTTCCTTTTTTCTCCCTGTCTTTTCAAGTTTCTCTTTCTCCTTTGTGTTCTCTTCTCGTTTCGATTCTTTCTCTACTCCTTTTCTTCTTTCCTCTTTCATTCTCTCTCTCCTCCTAATTCTCTTCTCCTTCCCTTTCTAGCTTCTTTCTTCTCTCTCAATTCTCTCTCATTCAAGTCTTTCCCCTGGATCTAAGCACTAATGAAAGATTCTAATTTTTTCCCTGTTATTCCTAACTAACTTTCAGCGTTTCATCCAAAACTGGTATTCATCCATCCTTGCAAGAATAACATTAAACTATCATAGGGAATTAAACGGGTATTAAGAAAATGGAGGGTTCAATTCCTGCTCCGCTCAAAATGTAAATAAACAGAGGGGCTCGATCCCTGCTTCAATTAAACAATATGTATAAACAAAACGAAGGGTTCTAAATGCCGCTCCGAGCAAACAGTAAGTAAATGGGGTCCCTTGACCATCCAATCTTCTCACCAACAAATCAAGATGTCCCTATACAGTTTCCCCCCTTGGATAAAATAAAGAGCTCAATGAAACAAGTAGTCACTGAAAATCTCGGGTCCCCTAGAATCTATCCTCCAAAGTGTTTTCAAGCCACATGAATAAGGTTGTGCATGAGATTAACTTTATATCCTGCCTGACTGACTTACAATAAATTGAACAAAACAATCACCAAATCTTTTAAATACCTGTACCGAAGTCCTACCATAAGAAAGATTACTCATGGCTGGTGTAACCTGTCTGTGGAATTCGGCGTTGAAGTTCCAATGTAGAATTCGAGATTGGAGTAGAATCTTATTCAGTAAGTTCATCCTGGCAAGGGTCGCCACTTTGTAAGGCTTACTCAGCCCCTGTAACTACTTCAGTCAAGAATTACTCAGGCTGGCTCCTCCTCAGGAAAAACAGTGAATAGAAAAAGAAATAATAACAGAACAAACAAACCACTTATAATTATGTAGAAAATATTAAATGTAAAACACTTAAATAATGAAATATTAAATCCGCCTACATTAAAGAAAATGAAAAATGAAAAATATAATGATAACTGAATTCCAACGCTAATTTAAATGTATATAAAATGTGGGTTGTCTGGGTGTCAGCAGGCAAATCCTAGGAGTTAAGTTACTGTTCTTGCAGCAACCATTATTCATGTTCAGTATGGCAGTAGACATATCCTAAGTGTCGAAAGACACCCATGAAAGCTTCCAAATATTTTTTAGGACACGATAGACAGATTCAGATGCCAGCAGACATCCTGCGAATCAAAATATGTTTCAGAAGTCAGCAGACATCTTCAAGAAGCCGGCAAACATATTTAGCCAAACCTAAATCCAAGGAGACAGAAGAAATATCATGATCTTGGAAATATCAGACATGATCTTGGAGCCATCAGCTATATCCTAGGAATCAGTACATATGGCTAAGGAATTAACAAACATATCCTAGGAGCCAGCAGAGACGTTCAAGTAACAAGGAGACATGTTTTAGGAGAGCATAGAGATCCTAGGTGTCGGCAGACACCTCCTACTAGGAAGCAGATATGTCCTAAAAGGAAGAAGACATGTACGTCACACAGGAACACCAGACTTATCCACATTTCCAGAGCAACGTATTCATCACAGTTCTATTTCAACCTCTTTTCGACACCACAGAGATAGTAATCACATTATTACTAATATTTTATTATTATTATTAATTATTATTATTATTATATTATTATTATTATTATTATTATTATTATTATATTATTATTATTATTATTATTTAGCCATTTTACTTTATAATATCGTGAAATCTTCATTCCCGTTAAGTCACATTACGTTAATTTTAGTTTGCCTCTTCTGAATGGATTAGAAATGTCACGACTGTTAAACTTGTACAAGGTTGTACACGCTAGGTATTGTTCAGGCGGCAAGGACAGTTTGGCAATATAATAATATTCTTATAATAACCTGGAGAATTTCAAGTCCATCGGCTTCAGATCTTTTTCTGTTGGTATGTTTTATTGAACAAGTGGTTCATACTGTTATTGACGCTCATGGTTCATACTGTTATTGACGCTCATGGTTCATACTGTTATTGACGCTCATGGTTCTTTACTGTTGTTAGGTAAGACACATATGCAACAGTTAGGTATCTTTATTTTGAAACGTTTCGCCTACACAGTAGGCTTCTTCAGTCGAGTACAGAAAAGTTGATAGAAGCAGAAGATACTTGAAGACGATGTAATCAGTCCATCACCCTTAAAGTTTTGAGGTGGTCAGTCCCTCAGTCTGGAGAAGAGCATTGTTCCGTTGTCTGAAACAATATGAAGTTGGAGTGACAGAATCGGGCCTTATATAGTCCCAGGAGGTGCGACGTAGGTTGATTTGGGAGTGCAGGTCCTTCTCAAACCCAGCCGTTCTCACTAGTAGAGGTTTGTCGAAGTAAATGGTCTGTACCAAGATACCCTTGTGTTGCAGTGTCTGACAGAATGAACATTAAAATGGTATAAAATACCGACAGATTGTTAGGTAAGACACATATGCAACAGTTAGGTATCTTTATTTTGAAACGTTTCGCCTACACAGTAGGCTTCTTCAGTCGAGTACAGAAAAGTTGATAGAAGCAGAAGATACTTGAAGACGATGTAATCAGTCCATCACCCTTAAAGTTTTGAGGTGGTCAGTCCCTCAGTCTGGAGAAGAGCATTTACTTCGACAACCTCTACTAGTGAGAACGGCTGGGTTTGAGAAGGACCTGCACTCCCAAATCAACCTACGTCGCACCTCCTGGGACTATATAAGGCCCGATTCTGTCACTCCAACTTCATATTGTTTCAGACAACGGAACAATGCTCTTCTCCAGACTGAGGGACTGACCACCTCAAAACTTTAAGGGTGATGGACTGATTACATCGTCTTCAAGTATCTTCTGCTTCTATCAACTTTTCTGTACTCGACTGAAGAAGCCTACTGTGTAGGCGAAACGTTTCAAAATAAAGATACCTAACTGTTGCATATGTGTCTTACCTAACAATCTGTCGGTATTTTATACATTTTAATGTTCATTCTGTCAGACACTGCAACACAAAGGGTATCTTGGTACAGACCATTTACTTCGACAACCTCTACTAGTGAGAACGGCTGGGTTTGAGAAGGACCTGCACTCCCAAATCAACCTACGTCGCACCTCCTGGGACTATATAAGGCCCGATTCTGTCACTCCAACTTCATATTGTTTCAGACAACGGAACAATGCTCTTCTCCAGACTGAGGGACTGACCACCTCAAAACTTTAAGGGTGATGGACTGATTACATCGTCTTCAAGTATCTCTGCTTCTATCAACTTTTCTGTACTCGACTGAGAAAGCCTACTGTGTAGGCGAAACGTTTCAAATAAGATACCTAACTGTTGCATAGTGTCTTACCTAACAATCTGTCGGTATTTATACCATTTTAATGTTCATTCTGTCAGACACTGCAACACAAGGGTATCTTGGTACAGACCATTTACTTCGACAACCTCTACTAGTGAGAACGGCTGGGTTTGAGAAGGACCTGCACTCCCAAATCAACCTACGTCGCACCTCCTGGGACTATATAAGGCCCGATTCTGTCACATCCAACTTCATATTGTTTCAGACAACGGAACAATGCTCTTCTCCAGACTGAGGGACTGACCACCTCAAAACTTTAAGGGTGTTTGGACTGATTACAATCGTCTTCAATATCTTCTGCTTCTATCAATTTTTCTGTACTCGACTGAAGAAGCCTCTTGTAGGCAAACGTTTCAAATAAAGAACCAAACTGTTGCAATTTTTTTTCCAAACCAATCTGTCGGTTTTTTTATACCATTTTAATGTTCATTCTGTCAGACACGCAACAAAAGGAATTTTGGGTACAACCATTTACTTCGAAACCTCTACTAGTAAAAGGGCTGGTTTAGAAAGGACCGCACCCCCCAAATCAACCTACTTCGCACCTCCTGGACTATAAAAGGGCCCCGATTCCACCCCAACTTCATATTGTTTCAACAACGGAACAAGCTCTTCTCCAGACTGAGGGACTGACCACCTAAAAAATTTTAAGGGTGATGGACTGATTACTCGCCCCTTCAATATTTTTCTTCTTTATCAACTTTTCTTACTCGACTGAAAAGCCTACTGTTGGGCGAAACTTTTCAAAATAAAAATACCTAACTTTTGCAATGTGCTTACTAAAATTTGTCGGTTTTTATACCTTTTAATGTTCTTAATACTTTTATTGACGCTCATTTTTCTTTACGTTAGACCTCTGGTTCACACTGTTAGGGACCTCGGGTTCAACGTCATGGACGCTCATGGTTCATACTTTTTATTGACGCTCAGGGTTCATACTGTTTTTGACCTCAGGGTTTTTCATACTGTTATTGACGCCATGGTTCACACTGTTATGGACCCGGGGTCCACACGTTAGGGACGCTCAGGGTTCCCTGTTATGACGCCATGGGTTCATACTTTTTGACACCGTGGTTCACACTGTTAGGACGCTCATGGTTCACATTTTATTGACGCTCATGGTTCAACTTTTATTGACACCGTGGTCACCACTGTTATTGACGCTCGGGTTTCCACGTTATTAACGCTCATGGTTCACACTTTTAGGACCCTGGTTCCACGTTATTGACGCTCGTGGTTCACATTGTTTTTAACTCTCTGTTCGCCTTTATTACCCCTCGTGATTCACACTCTTATTTACACTAGGGGTTCAATTGTTATTGACCTCTTTGGTTCAACTGTCTTTGACACCTTTGGTTCACATGGTTATTACACTCGGGTTCACATTGTTAACCCCTTTTTGGTTCACATTGTTTTGAGACCATGGTTCACATTGGGTACTGACACCGTGGTTTCACATTCTATTGACACTCATATTTCACATTGTTATTGACACTTTTGGATCACACTTTTAATTGACGCTCATGGTTCTATTTTTTTTGCCCCAGGGGGTTCACATTATTGACACAAAAGGTTCACTTTGTTATTGACACCCATGTTCACATGTTATTGACCTCTTGGTTCACATTGTTATTGACACCCAGGTTTTCACTTGTTATTGCACCGGGCACATTTGTTTTTGACACCCAGGTTCACATTGTTATTGACACCATGTTCACATTGTTTTTGACACCTTGGTTCACTTTGTTATAAACCCCCCCATGGTTCACATTGTTAATGACACTCATGTCACATTGTTATGACACTTTTTATTCACTTTTTTATTTACACTATGGTTCACTTGTCATTGACACTTTTGGGTTCCTTTTGTCATTGACCCCTTTTGGGTTCACATTGTTTTGACACCCATGGTTCACATTGTTTTTTGACACTCATGTTCACATTGTTATTGACACTCTTATTTCACATTGTTATTGACACCAGGTCACATTGTTATTGACACTCTTAGTTCACATTGTTTTGAACTCAGGGTTCACATTTTTTATTGCCTCTTGGTTCACAGGTTTATTGACACCATGGTTCACATTGTTATTGACACTTATGGTTCACACTACAACTGACTTTAAAGGTTCACACTGTTTACGGGGTCGCTCTTGGTTTCACAAAAAATTTAACTACTTTCAGGGCTCCCCAAAAACCTTTTAAAAGCCCACTGGGGGATTCCAAAACTTTATGGTTCGCTTCAGGGTTTTCCCCGATCAGTTACTGACTTTAAATAGTTCACATTTTTTATTTGGACATTCAGGGTTTTTCACAATTTTTCCTGACGGCCGTGGTCACACGCTTGTAAAGGCTCCCTCGGGCCCTTTGAAACAACTTCATTTCAAAATTTACTCGGGCGGCTCCTCCACGGGAAAAATTATTTAAAAAGAAAAAGAAAAATAACAGACAAACAAAACACTTTATTATGTAAAAAAAAATTTTAAAATGTAAAACAAAAATATGAAAAATTAATCCTACATTAAAGAAAATAAAAAATTTAAAAAATAAAAATAACTAAATTTTCAACGCAAAATTTTAAAATGATATAAAATTTTGGGTTCGGGTGTTTGGGAAAACTGGGGGTTTAAAAAAATCGTAGGCCTTTCCCCTGATAAAGGGGGGGGGGGGCCGCAGGTTTAGGTGACCACCACGGGGCCCTTAGATCTTCACAGATTTTTCCCGGGAAGAAAAATAATACCCCATTCGGGAAAGCAGGTTAAAAAAACCCCCTGAAAATTTGGGGTTTTTATGCCCTGAAAATTTAAAACCCGGTGCACGGGTACTTCAATACAAAAGGGAAAGTCTCTGGACTTTTAAGTCCCTTCTCCGTTCAGTTCGTTGTTTGGGCCAGGGACCCCTCTCTGAAAATCTAAGCGGGAAAAGAAAAAACATTTTTACCCACGTTTAAAAAAAATCACTCTCGAAATTGTAGGGGAAAAAATATTCAAAAAAACTTGGTGTTTTATTAAAACAGCAACCTGGGACAATACTAAAAGGGAAACAAAAGTCTATTTTTGGGGGCAAAAGTAAAAGCTTTTAACCAATAAATCCACTAGAAACAAGGCAGGGAAATGTACTTAAAAATTAGTTTTGGGGGCGCGAGTTGAGGATTTACTGTTTGACCAGACCCCAAACATCCCCTTTTCGAGGGGGGTGGGGAAGAGGGGGGGGAAGGGGTAGGGGGGGGCTAGACGGACCTAACGTTTAACAAGCACGGGCAATCAAACTATCTTTTTTTTGGGTTTGGGGGGGCGGAGAAAAGGGGGGAAAAACGGGAGCGTGATTTCCCTACCTTAACTAAAACCCAAAAGAAACAAATTTTAACTATTTTGCAACACCAATCAATTGAACATTCCCCCAAAACTCCCCCCCCAAACAAACCAAAAAATTTTAAAAGTAAGGCCCCCCAAAAAACCCCCCAATGGGAAGTTCCAAACCCCAAAAAAACCTTTTTTTTACCCCCCCGCAACCCGCGAAAAAAATTTAATAACCCCAATTAAACCCCCAAATGAAATTAAAAACCGGAGACCAATGCCCACCTCAAAAGGCGACGTTTTTTCCCAAAAAATTTTTCAAGAAAAAATAAAAGGGTTTTGGGGGTCCCTTTAAAAAAAATTTAATTTCTTTCCCAGCAAAAAATTTTTAATTTTGGGAAAAACCCCCACCCCAAGGCTAAACATTCCTTTTTCCCAAATTTTTGGAGAAACTTTGTTTCTCCCCGGGAAGGGGTTTTTCCCCGGTTTAAAAGGAACAAAACAGGAAGGAAGAACCACCTGGAAATTGTAGAAAACCCCGCACCTACCCAGAAATTGGGAAACATTTTTCCAAAAAAAAATGTTTTTTTTTAAAATTTTCAGGAACCCTTAAGTAAAGGGGTCTTTTCGAAAAGTTTACTTTTAATCTCTTTTAAATTTTTTTTTCCCCCCGGCTATTGGGAAATTTTCAAGGGGTTTCCCTTCAAAAGATTTTTTTTAAGGAAGTCCGATAAAGCCTGTAAGATCAGCAAGACCCCGGGATAAACCCGAGAAAAAAAATTTTCCCAGAACCAAAAAAGGGTTATGCATGAGCTTTTTGGGTTTTTGGGGAATTTAAATTCTAAAAAAGCTTTTTGATTTTTACTGGGGGGGGCCCCAAGAGAGTTATTAGAAAGTATCAGTCCAAGATACAAAAATTTCTTTTTAAACCCCAAAGGGAAGCATTTTTTCCGGCCCTTGGCATGAGGCCATGTGAGGGGAAACCTACGCAAAATTTGATTTTAAAATGTTTGGATATTTTCGTTCCCCCACGGGGAAGTAAATTACGAAAAATTTATCAAAAAAAACTGAAACATTTGCATATTCCCAAAAAGACCTTTCCCTCAACAGCCTCCCGGGGTGTAGGAAAACCCGGTTTACTGCTTAGAAAAGGAAAAAACCCTTCTTGATATGCCTTTTGCAATATAAAATCTCAGAAAAAAGGGAAAAGGAGCATAAAATTTTGTGTAAATCGCAATCTATTAAGGCA
This sequence comes from Cherax quadricarinatus, assembly GCF_026875155.1. Lineage (NCBI taxonomy): Eukaryota > Metazoa > Arthropoda > Malacostraca > Decapoda > Parastacidae > Cherax > Cherax quadricarinatus. The sequence goes on along the minus strand of NC_069401.1, from coordinate 94,517,570 downwards.
ACCTCAGAAACCCCCAACCGATTTTTATAGCATTAAAGGCCTCTGAAGAAAATTTTGCAATTTCTAAATAATTTAAATCCCCCTTTCCCCTTAAAAACCATAAACAAACGGGTAAACCCAAAATGAAGATACTGAATGTTCAATGATCTTTAGTTTAAAAATTTTGCCCAAACCTTTTGGTTTCAAATCACCCCCCAAAGGTAACGGGAAACCCGGGAAATAATTTTGGGTTTGATAGGATTGCCGGGCATTTAAATTCAATTTTAAAAGGACTACCGTGGAGGTAACCCCCGGTTTTTCAGTAAAGACTTTCTGAAAATTTTTACTCACACATTAAAGTAGTTCTGCCCCTAATGGTCACCCAAAGTTTTCATTAATTTTAAATTTGTTTGGTTGCACCCCCGGATTTGGTCAAAGTCACCAAACCCTTATTTTTTCCCATCATGGTCAAAGTTAGAGGTTTCAATTACGCACACTTTAAAATTCTTCAGTTGCCTTAAAAAAAACCCCAATTTCGTTTTAAAAAAAAAAAGGGTAAAATTTTAAAAATTCATTAACCGAATTTCTTCGGTAAAAATTTTAAAGGGATGCGAAAATAAAAAGTTAAAATTTTCCCCCTTGACCTTATGAAGTAAATTTTTCCCAAACAAAATTTAAAAAACTTTAAAAAGGGCCCTTTTTCCCAATCTACAAATAATTTTTTTTACTTAATGGGCAAAAGAACAAAAATTTTTCATCCCCAATTTTTAAAACCCTTCCCCTTCTGACTTTTGGAATCAAAAAAGGGTTTTGTACTGGTCCCAAGGGGAAAAATCTTGGGTTTTTAAAGAAACTTTTTCCAGGGGTCTCCTAAATTTTGGGGAACAAAGGCCCAAGGAAAAAACGGGTAAGAAGACTAAACCCCTCAGCATTTACCCCTAAATTAAGCCCAAAAATTTCATGGAAGGAAAGGGGGCCTCGGGCCTTTCAAACCCTTAGAGAATTTTTCCAAAAATTAAAAACCCCCCAAAGAGTCCCACGGGAATTTCCCCTTCTTTGGCAAACAAAGCACGGGGTTAAGGGTTTAACGGGGCCACCCATATTTTAAGGGAGCAAAGTTTTCCCTTAAAAGGGGAATTTTAGAATCGAATGCTGTGTCTCAATCCTCCCTTTAACAGCTGGGTTTAAAGGTTTTTTGAAAAAGGGGGCTTCACTCCCTTTTAAGTTGGTATAGATTTTCCCTTTAAAGCCCAAGTAAATTTGGTCCCACAGTCCAAAACAAAATTTCTCTAGTGTTTCCCCATTTGGAGAAGAGGGAAAAAAGGGGTTCTTCACCACCCTGTAGTAGTTAGGGTTTTCAAGGGATGGTTTCGGGGAAACCCCGAACCCAAATCAATTTAATTTTAATTTATGAAACATAGTCCCCCAATGAAAGGGAGAAAAAGGACCAAGGGTGTCAATAGCTACTCTTTTAAAAACGTACGGGTAAAGAAAGGCATTTTACCATAGGTACTCGCCGGGAAACCTAGGAGGGAAGACATTTGGAAAATTTTTTTACATGATCTAAAAAATAGGTAGTGACATCTGGGGAAAATTTTTTGGCCCCCAAAAAAGGGTTTTTCCCTAATTTTTTTTAAAGGGTTTTAAAACGATGCAGAAAGGGGTCCGGCCACTGCAGGTCATGAGCCTTTTTTAAAACAGCCCTCTCTGCTTTGACGGGAAAAAACCTAAAAATGGAAAACCCCTCCCTAAAATTTTTAATTTAATTTGAAAAACTGATTTGTAAAAAGAAAACCTTTTTATTTTTTTAAAATTTTAATTTTAAAAAGGGGTTTTTTCCTTTTGGATAACTTGATTTTTTTTTAGCGGCATTAGGGCAATTCTGAAGAAAAGGGGCAATTACGGAAACTTGACAAAGGAGCCCTTTTGGGATAAATTTCTAAAGGTTTAAAGTCAGGGAAAACCCAAAGGAGGGACAGTAGGAAACCCGGGGTTTTTTGGCCCTGACCCAAAGTCAAAAAAAACATTTAGGTATGGGAGGTGAAATCTTTTTTTCATCTAACAATTTAAAACCGGTGATCCTACAACCTCCTTTCGAAAAGTAGCATCACGGGTTTTTTAAAACCCACAAAAAACTCAGGGAACATTGTTTCATCTGAACTTTCGAGGGGTTTTCTCTATTTCAAACGGGAAGAGGATCAAAAACATTTTAAAACCCATCTTTTAGAAAAAAGGGGGCAATCTCAAAGGGAAGAATGGAAACTTTTAAAATACCTATTAGAAGGGAAAAGGGAAGGGGGGGGAGGGGGGGCTGGGGAAACGGGCCCTTCAACCAACCTTTAAACCCTTTTTTAAGACCTAATGTAACAACGGATGATAGGAAAAGTGCCCTTTAAGGGGCCCAAAGGTATTCTGAAATTTTCCAAAAATAGATTTCTTTAAGGTTGGGGAAACCAGCTTTTTCAGAAATGACTATCCTGTGAAACCGGGTCCGAAAAATTTGGTAGATACATTAATTTCCATTAACTTTTCCCTTTTAAACCCAGAAGGGTGTTTGGTCATTACAGTCTTTAAAATATTTTCCAATTTTTTGGGCCCTTCTGGGAAGGCAATCTGGACTTTTAAGTCCCTTAACACCACACAAATGACAAACAGGAATAAAAGAATCATTTTAAATTTTCCCCACTAGAGGGCCTTTGATTTTTTAAGGGGCCCTAATAAACCCCTTTGCCCTTAAAGGGGTTCGACCCTTCTTTAAGCCCTTTAAAAATTGTGGCCTCACCCAACAGGTCACAGCCCGGAAGCCAACTTCCCCCAGTTTTAAAACAGGTTACTTCTCAGAATGTTCTTTATTGTTTGGGGAAGAGCTGCCCAGGAACGGTCAGCAACCAAAAGGGCCCTCAAGAAATTAAATAAACCTTTTATAAAATTCCTGAACCCTCAACCCAAAAAATCAACAAACGAAAGAGGGGTTACCTAACGGGCTAAAAGGGTTCTGGCCGGGTTTGAAAGGGTGGCATACCTGAAACTTTCCTTAAAAAATTTAAAGTGGTTTTTTAAAATGCTTTTAAAGGGATTGCCTTCTTTAGTATTTTATAATTACATAAAAAACCTGCGAAAAAATTTTCATAGATATTAAAGGCTGGTACCAGAAAATAACTTTTCCTAACCGGGAAGCCCGGGGTGTCACAGGCCTTTTCACAGGGGGTAGCGGAAATTTTAAAAACCGATAATGTATAAATTTTAAATGTCTTCCCCCCCCTTGTGAAGGGGGGAAAAATAGGTGTTGGAATATTCCCACTGACGAACTTTTTTCCATTCCCAACCTTCCTCTAATTGTTTTTGGGGGGGGGGGGTGTAAGAGTTAACTTTTTAAATTCCCTTTTTAAAGGGCGAGTTTTTTCCGAGCCTGGGATTTTTTTCCTTTTCTTTTTTTTAACCAGTTCCTAATTTTTGCGTCCACTTTCTCTAGTTTTTTTTTCCCTCAACTTCCCCTACCCTTTTTGCTTTTTCCCTCAATTCTCAATTTTAAACCCTTTTTCCCCCCACTATCTTAGCTTGTTCCTCACGTATTTTATTTTGGGCCCTTTCACTTTCCTTACTCTTTCCTCACGATCAAGTCAAACACGTTTTTTTTACCCTTCCCTGGGGCCTTTTTTTTTTCCCTCAATTTCCCTCCCCTTCCCCTTTTTTTCCCCCCTGTTTTTTCCAATTTTCCCTTTTTCCCCCCCTTTTTTTCCCTCTTCCCCTTTTCGATTCTTTCTCTCTCCTTTTCTTTTTTCCTTTTTCTTCTCCCCCTCCCCCTCCTAATTCTCTTCTCCTTCCCCTTTTCTAGCTTTCTTTTTTCCCTTTTCCTCAATTCTCCCCTCTTTCAAGTTTTTCCCCCGGGATCAAAAGGCACTAATGAAAGATTCAAATTTTTTTTCCCTGTTTTTCCCTTTAATTTAATTTTCCAGCTTTTAAACCAAAACGGGTATTAAATCCATCCTTGCAAGAATAACTTAAACAAACTGGGGGAAATTAAACGGGTTTTAAAAGAAAATGGAGGGTTCAATTCCTGCTCCGCTCAAAATGTAAAAAAACCCAGGGGGGCTCAAATCCCTGTTTCAATTAAACAATATGATTAAACAAAACAAGGGTTCAAAAGGGCCGCTCCGAGCAAACAGTAAGTAAATGGGGCCCCCTTTAACCATCCAATCTTCTCACCAACAAATCAAAAAGCCCCTAAAAACATTTCCCCCCTTGGGATAAAATAAAGAGCTCAATGAAACAATTTGTCACGGGAAAATCTCGGGCCCCCTAAAATCAAATCCTCCAAAGGTTTTCAAGCCCACATAAAAAAGGGTTGGCAAAATTTAAAATTTTTTAAAATCCTGCCTGACTGACTTACAATAAATTGAACAAAACAATCACCAAATCTTTTAAATACCTGTACCGTAGTCCTACCATAGAGAATGATTACTCATGGCTGGTGGTAACCGTCTGTGGTATGCGGCGTTGAAGTTCCAATGGTAGATTCGAGATGGAGTTGAATCTTGATTCAGTAGAGTTAATCCTGGCAAGGTCGCCACTTGTGAAGGCTTACTCAGCCCTGTAACAACTTCAGTCAGTATTACTCAGGCTGGCTCCTCCTCAGGAAAATTAGTGAATAGAAAAAGAAATAATAACAGACAAACATAAACACTTTATTATGTAGAAAATATAAAATGTAAAACACTTAAATATGAAATATTAATCCTACATTAAAGAAAATGAAAAATGAAAAATATAAATGATAACTGAATTCAACGCTAATTTAAATGTATATAAAATGTGGGTGTCTGGTGTTGGTGACACTGTTGTTGAAATCGTAGCCGTTGCTGATGATGGGGGGGTCGCAGGTGTTGGTGACCACCACTGGCTAGATCTTCACAGATTATTGCCGTGAGTATAATATCCCGATGACAGGAAAGCAGGTTCTTTACCGCTGCAATGATGTGGGGTTGTGTCCTGCAATTTCATACAGGTGCACAGGTACTTCAATACAAAATGGAGAAGTCTCTGGACGTTAGTCCTTCTCCTGTTCTGCTCGTTGATTGCCAGGTGACCCTCACTGACATCCAAGCTGGAAAGATAGACAGGTTACCCACTGCTTAAATAATCACTCTCCATGGTAGTGTACAATATTCAAAAGACGTGGTGATTATTACAACAGTCAACCTAGAGCAAGACTGAAAGGACTAAGTCTATTATTGGTCAAAAGTGAAGCTTTTAACCAATAAATCCACTAGAATACAAGGCAGGCATGTACTTACAGTAGTGTTGGGAGCTGCGAGTCGAGTGATTTACTGTTTGACCAGAGCCCCATACGTCACCTTTCGAGGGGGGGAAGAGGGAGGGGAAGGGATAGCGGGAGCTAGACTGACAATACGTTAACAAGCAGCCGGCAATCAAACTATCACTTTAAGGGTGGGGGGGGAGAAAAGGCGGGAAAAACGGGAGCGTGACTTACCCTACCTTAACTAGTAGCCGGTAATGAAACTATTGTTACTATATTGCTACTCCTATCTATTGAACTTTTCCCTCACACTGCTACTGGCACTAATGTATCACACTGTTATATTTATGATGACTGTTGCATATATATATATATAATATATATGTGTGTGTGTGTGTGTGTGTGTGTGTGTGTGTGTGTGTGTGTGTGGTGTGTGTGTGTGTGTGTGTGTGTGTGTGCAAAACAACCACTTTGAAAGAATAGTGAAATAGTTCCTTGATAAATATGAGTAGTCACGAAAGAGCTTGGAATTTCACTATTCTTTCACAGTGGTTGTTTTGCATATTCTAAAGTCACCTGTTTACTGTGATATTATTGCATTATATAATATATATATATATATATATATATATATATATATTATATAATAATATATATATATATATATATATATATGTGGGAAATTGTCGAAGACTCAGACATTTACAAAGCAATAATGTCGTTTCCCATCTGGCTCTGCTGGGGGTTACACTGGAATAAGGCCACAGCATTTAAAGGAAATGGTTAATCCAGTTATTGGGGGAAAATTTCAGAGACACTGCTTTCAGAGATCACAAGGTTTGTTAACAATCCTTGGCTGGTCTGATTCCTGGTGAAATTAGACCTTTCTTTTTTGGTGCAACATTTTGTGCACTTAAGAAGGATGGAGGAATTCGGCCAATTGCAGTAGGCAACACGTTACACCGCCTCGTATCCAAAGCTGCTGTCCGAAGTATTCGTGCACAGGCAGCCATGATGCTTCAACCAAACCAGCTTGGCTTTGGGTTCTCTCAAGGAAGTGAAGCAGCGGTTCATGCAACAAGGGCGTATATCAACAACCTGCCTGAGGTCAATGCAGTGGTAGAATTAGATTTCAAGAATGCATTTAATCTCCTGGAAAGAGACGTGGTATTAGCAGCAGTACAAGAACATTTCCCTGGTCTCTTCCCTTTTGTTTCAGCTGGGTATAGCAAGGAATCAATGTTTCTCTTTGGAGAGCATGAAATCACATCATCGGAGGGTGTCCAACAAGGTGATCCTCTTCCACCATTTCTTCTGAATAGCAGTTAGGGAAATCACAGTCAGACTGACCATTGAGGTAAACATCTGGTTCCTAGATGATGGCACACTAGCAGGTACAAAGGAGTCCCTCCTAGATGATCTTACACAGGTAATACACGGGGACAGGAAATGGGTCTCATCCTGAATCCATCCAAACGTGAAATCATCTCAGTCAGTCAACAAGTGATAAATGCAGTGAGATCAAAACTACCAGGAACAGCACTCATTGCCCCCCACAAATAGTGTCTTGCTAGGAGCACCTCTGGGAAGCAATGCCATTAACACAATTCTCAGGAAGAAATTGGAAGAGTTAAGTAGAATGGAAGAGCGAATAGGCAATCTGGACACCCACGATGCCTTGTACCTTCTCACAAAGTGCTTGAGTCTACCCAGGTTGACATATTTCCTAGGATGTGCACCTTCATATGATAACCCTATACTGCACGAACGTGGCAGTATCCTGAGGCAGATTTTTACGAAAGTACTTAAAACCTTACTCTAGAAGACGGGCAGTGGTACCAAGCTACACTTCCAGTCAGACTAGGAGGCACTGGTGTCCGCAAGTCATCACAGATTGCTCTACCTGTTTTTCTGTCCTCATGTATTGCATCTGGAGTTTACCTGGAGAGAGTTCCCTGGGTCAACGCCCCCGCGGCCTGGTCTGTGACCAGGCTTGCAGCAGCGATTCTCCCTGAACATCTTAGGGAAAGATTGCAGTCCAGGACCAAAAGTTCATTGATGGAGCCATGATCTGGGATAATCTAACGGGCTCTGAAACCAGACCTGCTCTCCCCAACAACTACAAACAATCGCACTGGGATGGTCCAATAGTGGAAAATATAGCCTCAACAATGCTTCAGAGTGTGTCAGGGAAGGATAGAGCCCGCCTCCTGGCAGTGAGAGCACCTCATGTTGGCTGTTCCCAAGTTCAGCCTTGGCACACGCCTCGACCCACAGATCATCCGCATCGGTGTTGCCCTTCGACTTGCCGCCCTTATTCTTTCCGAACACAGGTGTAGTTGTGGCAGTGAAGCAGCAGACCGATTCGGGTACCATGGTGTTGTGTGCCGTAAATCCGAGGGAAAGATTGCAAGACATGAGGAGGTTAATAACATTATCAAGAGGAGCCTCACAACAGCCAGATGCCCAGCAGTAAGGGAGCCACCCCAGCTATGCAGATCTGATGGCAGCCAGAAACGTCCAGTTGGTATCACCCTTCAAACCTGGACAGACGGGAAGCAGGTGCATCTACCTTGGCTGATACCTATCTCTAATACACCAGGGAGGAAGGAGGGGCAGCTGCCAGCTTCAGGGAGTCCCAGAAGTCTAGAAAATATGGAGAACTTGTCCATCACTATATGTTTGCTCCCATAGGCTCAGAGACCCTTGGCTCATGGGGAATGAATGCATCTAAATTCCTTAAAGAGCTGGGAAAAAGACTCATCAGGGTAACTAGGGATCCCAGGGCAGCTAGTTTTCTGTTCCAGCTGCTCAGTGCGGCTGTTCAAAGGGGTAATGCCTGCTGTATTTTGGGCACACGCCACAGCTCTGAGGAGCTGGATGAGATTTTCGCCTTATAATCGGTGATTCACACATAACAACATGTACCGTATATGCCACTTTTATATCAACAATGTATCTCTTAAATCTTCTGTAATAAAATATTCCTATTGGTAAGAAAAAGAATGAAAAGATGGGGTGGTAGGAGAAGTGGAATATTCAAACTGCTTCAGCAAGAAATCCAAATATTCTTCCTTGAAGCCTTTTTATCCACTTCGCCGAGGCTATGGGTCCCACAATTTACGCCAGAGGTGGACCCCATCTTATGTATATATATATATATATATATATATATATATATATATATATATATATATATATATATATATATATATATATATATATATATACAGACGCTACCCTACTTATGAACATTTGAATTACGAACATTCGGACATTCAGACATACGAACAGACTGTAAAGTATCAGTAGATTACTAACCCTGTTCAGTATTGTCTTTAAGTTTATAATGAACAATGGCGCACAGACAGAACAAAAACAATAATGATAATATTAAAAGCAGTAATAATAATTGTAGCAATAGAAAAATTGCAAAATGACTTACAAACAATTCAAGATACGAACAGTTGGAACACCAAAGAGGATGAGGTTGAAATTAATCTCTGAGGCTCCATGACCATGATCGCCTGCAAACCTTGAACGTTGGTGTATCTTAATTTGATGTATTAATACTGATTTTTGGGCTGTGTGGGTGCCAATTTTTCAAAATTTCAAATTTTTTTATTAAATTGTAATTACTTAGAAAAATGAAACATCAAACCATTTTTCTTAATTACTGTATGTGTGGTATTTTCTTTAGTGCTGTATCTAGGACAAGAATATTGGTATTAACAGAATGCGCGTTACATAGGCCAGTCTCATTGTTTCCACGTGATAAGTGGAGAAATCATCCTATAATCGACTACAACTCTGAAGACTGGTTTTCCTACTTAAAAGACGGCTGGGGTTGTTAATGGAGTGTGTAAAAGCCATTTTGTTACTTTTAATCTATAGATGATTGAGTATTAATTTCCATTAATGCATTATTCTTACTCGATGCTGCCGTGGGAATCTTAATCCAAGTAATTAGATCTTATTCACCATTTCATTGGCTCTATATAACATAACCCTGTTGTGTTAGCGCATCAATCTTTAATGGTTGATTCTTCTTCTGAAATTGATGAAAATATTCTTTGCATTATGGAGTGTAGGTGAACATTTTGTTGGATTCTCTGCAGTTACTGGCGCATTTTACTTCTGGTCATCTTTTAACAATCGGTGCTGATGTGTGTTCCTTTAAGGAAACTTCTTGATTTTAGGTTTTGCAAGTTTTACTATAGATTAATTCATCATGTGTCTCCGTGAATTAACTGGAAAATTTACTTTCCAGTCAGGAACCAAAAATCATTGTTTGACATTTTTTGTCTAACCAAGGCTCAATCTACACAATGTTTACTTACATCACGTAGTATCTGGGTGTCCTCAAAACCATTCTTAGTAATTTATATGTTACGTACCAAAAGATTTAATAAAAGTTAATTAGTTACCTATATGCAGAGATAAGTTTGGATTAATTTTTGGCTTGTGTTGGTCCCAGTTATATATAACGACTTTTGTATGATAATGGGTAAGTGCTTTATTCAGTTGTCTTGAACGTCCAACACTATTAACTGCATAATGCAAATTCCGAGTAGCTTCAAATGTAAAGTGCTGGCTGGCGCATTTTAATATATTAGTCTTATTGATATAACAAGAGAATGAAACTTCCGTTTAACTTCAAAACTTGTCAAATAACAGAACAATCAAGTTATTCCTAAATTTCTCAGGCCAATGTGGCAACCACTGGCACATGGCGACTTAACAAGATAATATACATACAACTTGGTGTATTTCTTTACATCATAGGAATGTTAGCATGGGCCTTACAGTTTAATATAATAATAATAATAATAATAATAATAATAATAATAATAGTAATAATAATAATAACAATTATTATTATTTATTATGACTATTATTATTACTGCTGTAGTCACATGCAGGCGCTAAACCTGTAGGGGTCATGAGGTGCGCGGAGAATGGCAGGTAATGGGATCTGATGTAGCGAATGGGGAAGCTTGCTTCAATTCCTTTGACCAAAAACCCATCACTGACATCAATGCTCTCCCCGTGACGTCTGAGAGATACATCATCCAGTGCCAACTATCGCCCAGGAATCACAGAAAATTTTATTTTCCGCACTATTACATATTTTTTGCTTTCGGAATATGACGCTTAATTATCGGGTTCCGCTCTGACGATGTCGTGACTGATTCACCTTATCAGTCATAATGATATCAGTTTGTTGAATACACTCATGCACGAGGACTGATGAACAACGTATGAAATATATAAATACATGTATGCAAACTACAACAATTATGTTTTTCTAAAGATTCGCATTATTTATACATATCTGTACATGTATACACACACATGTATGCAGACACACATATGCATCTATGTGCACATATGTATATCACGCAAATTTATATTAATTCACGAATACATGGAACTAGTTGGAACGCGAATTAATGGAGGCCAGGAGAGACAGGAGCTAGTTACTGGCCAGCGGCATAGCAGACCCAAAGTTGAAAGCCTGCCCTTGCAATCGTTCAGTACATAGTTACATACATATAAGTAAACATACTTATGATGATACATACTGTATACACATACATGGACAGTACACATGTAAGCATACACACGCATTAAGTTCAAAAACAAAACTGAGATCTAAATTGCTATGTACACACCATGAATGGTAATTAAATTCCTAGAGCATTCGTGATTCCTCAAGCTTGTTCTCAAGCAAGTCTCCATCACTCGTCCAGAAAATGACTGAGAAATTACAGAAGCGCTTGGAATTTAATTACCAGTCACAGTGGCTATATTGCATGCTTACGTATATTTACTTGCAGAGACACATGTAAGGGTATGTATACAAATACATGAATGCATGCATTCATTCGACATACATACGTAAATACGTATATAAATACATACATACATACACCCAAGGTATGTCGAAATAAACTACTGTCAATGAATAAACAGACGAATGAACGGGGAGTAGAACGGTGGTTCATGCCTATACCAGACTCAGTGCTGCTATCACTCAGCCACTGATCTTACGACAGGAAGATTTAAACTTCATGTAACATGGTAATATCGGAAGCACCAACCTTCCTGTCATTCTACAGACCCAGAAGCTCTCAGAGCTCATCTTTCCTTGTCAAAGAATTTTACGTATAGATCATAACCCAAAATAGTTTAAAACGAATAATTGACAATAAATAAACCAAAGGATGGACTGAAATTCAAACTGTGGTTCATGGGTCTACTGCTGTTATAATCTCTATGCTTCAGAACTGAAATAAAATGATCTCCAACCAGCACTTCTGTGTCATGGCTGCATTGGCGACGTTCTTATCTCATCCAATGCCCCAGAAGTTTTCATGGGTTATAGGAGGGTGGGTGTGGGAGGAAAGAGGAGTGATTGGTGGAATGATGAGGCAAAGGGTGTGATAAAACCGAAAAAAAGTTGCGTGTGAGAGATTTTTACAGAGCAGAAGTGATATAAAAAGAAGGGTGGAGTATAATAGTAAATGAAAGGTGAAGAGAGTGGCGAGGGAGTGCAAAAGGAGAGCAAATGATAGAATGGGTGAGGCGCTGTCAAAAAAATTTTGCTGAGCATAAGAAAAAAAATCAGAACGAGATGAACAGGTTATGGAAGCCTAGTGAACGAATGGATTTTGACAGTTAAAAACAGAATAGGGTAGTTAGTAGATGGGGAATGGGAGGTACTGGGAAGATGGCCGGAATATTTTGAGGTACTGTTAAATGTTGATGAGAGGAAGGTAGTAATTTTATGCATTGACCAGCGAGGTATAATTTCTTATAAGAACATAAGAAAGAAAGAACACTGCTACGGGCCTCCTGGCCTATGCGAGACAGCTCCAATTCTCCCACCGGCTTAAGCCAATGCCTTGACCTACTCAGGTCAGTCACGTCACTTAAGGGAGGAGCATGGCATCCGACCTAGTAGCACAAGCTAGTGAGGTCCAACTCACACCCACTCCCACTCACTCATGTATTTATCCAACATATTTTTAAAACAAACAACGTCTTAGCATCAATGACGATACTCGGGAGTTTGTTCCACTCTTCCCTAACTCTATTACCAAACCAGTGCTTTCCTATGTCCTTCCTGAATCTGAATTTTTCCAATTTAAAGCCATTGCTGCGAGTCCTGTCTACGTTAGATATTTTTAGCATGCTATTTACATCCCCTTTATTAATTCCGGTTTTCCATTTATACACCCCAATCATATCCCCTCTAATTCTATGCCTTTCTAGAGAGTGCAGGTTCAGGGCCCTCTGTCTATTATATCCCCTCTAATTCTATGCCTTTCTAGAGAGTGCAGGTTCAGGGCCCTCAGTCTATTCTCATAGGGAAGATTTCTCATACATTGGATCAACTTTGTCATCCTCCTTTGTACGTCTTCCAGTGCATTTATATCCATTCTGTAATGCGGTGACCAAAACTGTGCAGCATAATCTAAATGAGTCCTAACCAAAGATATATAGAGTTGAAGAACAACCTGAGGACTTGTATTATTTATACTTCTTGCTATGAAGCCAAGGATTCTGTTAGCTTTATTGCGAACAGTAATGCACTGTCGTCTTGGTTTTAGATTACAGCTAACCAGAACTCCTAATTCCTTTTCGCAATCGGTAATATTAATTAAGATTTACATTATTTAGTTTACATATGGCATGGTTATTTTCCTGTCCAACATTTAAAACTTTGCATTTGTCTATATTAAACTGCTTCTGCCACTTCTCCGACCACTGCATCAGTCTTTTCAAATCATCCTGGACTGCTCTAATGTCCTCATCAGAATGAATTGTTCGGCCTATTTTGGTGTCATCAGCAGATCTGGTTATGTCGCTATTTATTCCCTCATCTATGTCGCTTAGGTAGATTGTGAACAACAAGGAGCCCAACACTGACCCCAGTGGAACACCGCTTGTGACGTGCCCCCATTCTGCTGCCTATTCGTCAACTATGCCTCAACGCAGGAAAAAATTCTCCTCCGATTCTGTGTGCCTTAAATTTCCTCAATAGCCTCTGATGTGGAACTCTATCGATAGCCTTAGTCAAGTCCATATACACAATATCATACACAATTCCATGTTCTAACTCCTCAAACACCTTAGTGAAAAAAGTTAGTAAATTCGTAAGACAGGAACGCCCCTTTGTAAAACCGTGTTGAGATTCATTAATCAATTTATGCCTTTCGAGATGGCTACGAATTGCTTCGGAAATTATTGATTCCATAAATTTTCCCACTATGGAGGTAAAGGTTATTGGTCTATAGTTCGAAGCCAAGGACCTGTCACCTGCCTTGTAAATAGCTATTACATTTGCCATTTTCCATTTATCAGGCACTATGCCAGTTTGTAGTAATATGTTGAAAAGATTAGCCAAAGGTATGCTAAGTTCCTCTTTACATTCCTTTAACACCCTTGCAAACAGTTCATCAGGGCCTGGGGATTTGATAGGTTTTAATTTTTCTATTTGTCTGAGGACCATGTCACTGGTTACAGCAATCGTGCATAGTTTATTATCGTCCTGTTCTACATAATCTATTATATCTGGAATTTCGCTAGTATCTTCCTGAGTAAAAACTAAGAGGAAGTAAGAATTGGAAATTTCACACATATCCTTATCACTGTCAGTGATCTGACCAGAGTTACTCTTAAGTGGGCCAATCTTGTCCCTAATCTTACTTCTGGATACCTGAAAGAACCTTTCTGGGTTAGTCTTTGAATCCCTTGCGACCTTAGCCTCATAATCCCTTTTTGCTTTTCTTATTCCTTTTTTTATTTCTCTCTTTAATTGAATATATTGATTTCTTAACTGCCCAACCCCTCTTCTGATACGCCAATATATTCCTCTCTTTTGACCAATGAGATGTTTTAATCTATTGGTCATCCATTCGGGATCATTTTTTTAGATCTCATTTCCCTACTCGGAATAAAAGTTGTCTGGGCACCTGGAACTATGCTCTGAAAAACGTCATACTGGCAACCAAGACCACCTACCTGACCCATAGTCAGAACATCCCAATTTAGCCCACCCAGGTAATTTTTCAGTCCCATGAAATCGGCCAAGCGAAAGTCTGGGACAGATATTTGATTGCAGTTATCTGGGTAATTGCATGATATATTGAAATTTAGTGATTTGTGATCATTTCCCTTAGCTCATCATTAATTAACCTCAAATTGTTAACTAGTGGTTCTTTGTTGGCAAGAACCAAGTCTAGTAGATTATTTCTTCTAGTTGGTTCTGTCACAAACTGTTTTAAAAAGCAATCCTGAACCGTATCAACAAAGTCACTAGACTTAAGATTTCCTGTCACATTGTTCCAATTAATTTGTCTAAAGTTAAAATCTTCCATTAACACAACATTTTCATATCTAGATGCCTTATGAATTTCGTCCCATAGCAGCTTATTGCACTCTCTATCACGGTTTAGGGCCTATAAATCACACCCACAATTAACTTTTCACGACCCTCGAGAAACTGTAGCCAAACAGACTGTGTCCGATGTTTCTAATCTTATATTTTGTCTAACACAACAATTTAAAATATTTCTGACATACATCGCCTTTCCACCACCCTTCCTGTTGACCCTGTTTATAACCCTGTATATTGCATTCAGAAGGTATTTCTCTATCTTTCAAGTTGAACCAGGTCTCTGTTATACCAATAATATCTAAATACCAGCACTTGCAAGTAATCTTAGCTCATCCATCTTATTTTTTAGACTCCTACTATTTGTATAGTAAACCTTAAGGGAAATAGTCGCTCGTTGCCCTCTACTATCTCTCTTTGTTTGTTGATCAATTGATTTGACTTTACTAGCAACTTCACTTTGAATATTGTCTTTTAAACATATCCCTGAGGTATCCTGATTACATCTGCTGTTTTCAACCCTAGTACTGCAGCCTGATTGTTTCCCACAGACACCCTCTATCAGTTTAAAGTCCTAGATAAGTCATCAATGACCCCTTCAATCGAACTGGATAATGCAACACTTCAGCCCCAGAGAGATGAACCCCATCCCTTGCATACATATCATGCTTGCCATAGAATATGTCCCAGTTATCAATGAATGGGATTGCAAGTTCCTTGCAGTACCTGTCTAGCCAGAAATTTATACCAATTGCCCAAAATTTCCATTCATTGCCCACTCCCCTTCTAGGCAAGATGGTACATGTGATTGGGATCCCTCTCTTAGACCTGACTACATCTATGGCTGACCTATGCTTATCGAGCAGCTCCTGTCTCCTGCCATTCCCGATGTCCTTTCCACCAGCACTAAGACAGATAATGGGCTTGTTCCCATTACCTGACATAATACGCCCCCAATTAGGGAGACATCTTGTATAACATTCTACTGTTAAAATTATGCTACATTTACTATGGTGGGACACCACCTTGTAAGAAGCTATTGTGTCAAGTAATTCTTTATAAACTGGCCAGAAAATTATTGCCTTCATTGTCGTTTAAATATCCGTTGTGCAATCGAAAAAAAAAAAGCATTTGCAACTTGTATATTTACTACCAATTCAGAGTCATGTACTTATATATCTGTTATATCTATGTGACTCTGATGGGTTAGTATTATACCCCTTCAAGAATATTTTATTATTCCACATACACTTTTTAAATTACACCAAAGTGGTTGGGCCACTTACCTTTTACATCCTACCTCTTTCCCCCTCCCAACCTTTTCCAATATTTCTATCCTTACTCATCCTTCTTCCTTACCCATCTTACCAAAGCTCTGGTCATAAGAAGACATAATATTATCCAACCTGCTGACCATGTCACTAACTCCAGCTCCTGGGGGAGACACCCTCTTTCTGACCTTTTTTTCTCTGTTACTAAAAGCATGGTCCATATATCTTACCTGAGAATCTCCCACAATCAGAATATTCTTACCTTGATAAGCAGGGGAGTCAGTGGTACCTTTAATCTCACTAACCACTAAAGTACACTCGTCCTGGAGAACAGAGAATCGATTTCCTACCTTCACATCTTCTCTATTAACCTTCCTTATCATCCTTCTTCCTGAATTGTGAACCATTTGCCACTTAAAGCGGCTGCCACTCTCTAAATCACTGCTAGTAACTTTTTCCTCCTCACCAGCTACCGCCATCTCACACTCACTCCCAAACCCATCTAGACGAAGCTTCAGCTTCTTATTTTCCAGCTGAAGAAGTAGAATCTCCTTCAACACTTTAACCTGAGATTGTAAAACACTACAACAAGCCATGGTGCTTGGTAACACCCGATGCTAATACCAGATAGCTTAGGACAGGTATGACCACATATGACCACTGACCTCAAATGTATGAGTAAAGGGAAAGTGCGTGAGGCATTAGGTAGAATGAAAGGGGTCAAAGCAACTGGAACTGATGGCATCATAACAGAAATGTAAAATGAAGAGGGGATATTGTGTTGGAGTGGTTGGTACTCTTGTTCAATAAATGTTTGAAAGAGAGGAAGGTAACTAAGGACTGGGAAAGGGGGACAAAAGAGATTGTAAAAATTTTAGGGTAATGAGTTTACTGAGTATAATAGGTAAAGTGTATGGTGGTTATATTACTGAAAGAATTAGAGGTAAGACAAAGAGTAGGACTGCAGATGAACAAGGAGGCTTAAGAATGAGTAGGGGATGTAAAGACCAAGCGTTGACATTGAAGCATATAAGTGAACAATATTTAGATAAAGGTAGAGATGTTTTCATTGTATCTACGGATTTAGAAAAGACGTATGATGGGGTGGATAAGGGAGCAACGTAGCAGATTTTGCAAGTGTATGTAATAGTAAGTTACTAAATGTTGTTAAGAGTTTTTATGAGGATAGTGAGGATCAGGTTAGGGTGTGTATGAGAAAGGGAGATTATTTTCCAGTAAAAGTAGGCCTTGGACAGGGGTGTTTAATTAAACGTCACCATGGTTAACATATTTATAGATGGAGTTGTAAAAGAAGTAAATGCTAGGGTGTTGAGGAGAGGCATGGAATTAAATTATGGGGAATCAAATACAAAATGGGAGTTGTCACGTTACTTTTTGCTGATGATACTGTGCTTTTGGGAGATTCTGAAGAGAAGTTGCAAAGGTTAGTGGACGAGTTTGGGAGGGTATGTAAAGAATGAAAGTTGAAAGTGAATGTAGGTAAGAGTAAGGTGACGAGGGTATGAAACGAGTTAGGTATAGAAAACTTGGACATCAAATTGGAGGGAGGGAATATGGAAAAAGTGAATGTGTTCAAATATTTGGGAGTAGATTTGTCAGCAGATGGGTTTATGAAGGGAGAGGTTAACCATAGAACTGACAAAAGAAAGGTGAATGGTGCATTGGGATGACCGTGATGACAAAAAACGTTATCCGTGGACGCAAAGCAGAGAATGTACGAGAGTATAGTGGTACCAACACACTTATATGGGTGTGAAGCATGGTTTGTGAATGCTGCAGCGACGAGGAGGCTGGAGGCAGTTGAGATGTCGTCTTTAAGGGCAATGTGTGATGTAAATATTATGCAGAGAATTCGTAGTGTGGAAATTAGGAGGTGTGGAGTTACAAGAAGTATTATTAAGGGGACTGAAGAGGAGTTATTAATGTGGTTTGGTGATTTAGAGAGGCTGGAGCAAATTAGAATGACTTGTAGGGTGTATAAATCTGTAGTGAAGGGGAGGAGTGGTAGGGGTCGTCCTAGGAAAGGATGGAAGGAGAAGGTACAAGAGGTTTTGTGTACAAGGGGCCTGGACATGCAGCAGGCATATTTGAACGTGCTAGATAGGAATGAATGGAGAGGAATGTTTTTTGGACCTGACGAGCTGTTGGAGTGTCAGCCGGGTAACCGGTTAGTCGGATTTGAGTCCAGGAGGTCGGAAAGTACAGTGCCCACACTTTAAATGTGGGGTTTGGGATATTGGCTGTTTGGAGTGACATCTAAACTGTCATATCTGGGCGCCTCTGCAAAGACAGTGATTTTGTGTGAATAATGGTGAAAGTGTTTTCTTTTCTTTTATGGGTCACCTGCTTCGGTGGGAGACGGCCGGCGTGTTGAAGAAAAAAAACATTCAAAATAATATAGTTATGTAAGATGAGATGCAATTATCGACTGCCAGTGAATAAACTGAAAAATGAACGAGGACTCGAACTGTGGTCCATGTATATAACAAGCCTAACTCTGTAACCACTGAGTTACTCAGCTTACAATAGGAGGATTTTTCATCTGTACTTTTGTGAAATGGTTGTTTCGGCAGCACCAACTGTACCCATGCTGTTACATTACATAGATTATTATTATAATCATGGGAAGAGCTAAACCGTATAAACTATACGGTGCCTGTAGGGGAAGGGGGAAGACACCCATTTTTGGGCCTATTTCCGGCCTGTTTCAGTCATCAAATAGACCAAAATCTTGTCCGGCATTAGGGCTATAAACTAATTGAAGGAACAGTTCGTTTATTATCCAGAATTTAACCATTAATCTATTTTAAACTAATTCAATAATTTCTTATTTTTCATATCAGAATATCAAAAAAACAGTAGACATTCCAGTTACTGTAACAATCTTGCCGTCTGCATTATTAACGTCCCCAGACTCTTACTATGCTGGAGTTGCTCTCCATTAAATCAGTATTAACATTTCCCCACTAATAAATAGTCGTTTTTTATCTATTTCTCGTCTAAAGGACTCTTCTCGAGCATATAGGGCACCCCCAATAGTTGTTGATGAATAGTTCAATCAAGCATATGTCAGGGATTAAAGGAGGGGGGAGGTGAAGCCACTGTGACCTCCATTATGGGTCACTTCCTCTGATAAAATCAACTTTTGAATGTTTTCAGACTATATAATGGAACAAAGAAATTCCCAATTCAACCATCAATCGTCATTTTAAAAAATTGCTAAAATATGCTTTTTATTTTTGTCATTTATTTTAAAACCAATTGATTCAGACATTACCACGCCAAAACCTCCCCTGAAAGCATCCTAGCCCAATCAAGCAACCCCCCCTTAACCCAACTCTCCGAATCCACTAATTATGAACCTACTAACCTCCAAGGTAAACTTGGAAGTTAGTAGAATTCTGACGAGTCTTGACCCAACTAAATAATATCGGCAAAACAGCTGACATTAGTGAACTACTGAGAAATCTCCTCACTCAGAAGGTAAAAATTTAAAATTATTTTTAAATGGTAATTGTTCAATCCTAGGTAGTAGGTTGGTAGACAGCCACTACCCAGGGAGGTACTACCGACCTGTGGTAGTAGGCTGGTAGACACAACCACCCCAGGAGGTACACTGTCCTGTGTAGTGGGTCTGGTAGACAACAACCACCCGGGTGAGGTACTACTGCCCTGTGGTAGTAGGTGGTAACAGCAACCACCTAGGAGGTATTACCGACCTGTGATAGTAGGCTGGTAGACAACAACCACCCAGGGAGGTACTACTGTCCTGTGGTAGTAGGTTGGTAGACAGCAACCACCCAGGGAGGTACTACCGTCCTGTGGTAGTAGGTTGGTAGACAGCAACCACCCAGGGAGGTATTACCGTCCTGTGGTAGTAGGTTGGTAGACAGCAACCACCCAGGGAAGTACTACCGTCCTGTGGTAGTAGGCTGGTAGACAAGAACCACCCAGGGAGGTACTACCGCCCTGTGGTAGTAGGTTGGTAGACTGCAACCACCCAGGGAGGTACTACCGTCCTGTGGTAGTAGGTTGGTAGACAGCAACCACCCAGGGAGGTATTACCGTCCTGTGGTAGTAGGTTGGTAGACAGCAACCACCCAGGGAGGTACTATCGTCCTGTGATAGTAGGTTGGTAGACAGCAACCGCCCAGGGAGGTACTACCGTCCTGTGGTAGTAGGTAGATAGACAACCACCCAGGGAGGCACTACCGTCCTGTGGTAGTAGTTTGGTAGACAGCAACCACCCAGGGAGGTACTACCATACTGTGATAGTAGGTTGGTAGACAGCAACCACACAGGGAGGTGCTACCGACCTGTGGTAGTAGTTTGGTAGACAGCAACCACCCAGGGAGGTACTACCGTCCTGAGGTAGTAGGTTGGTAGACAGCAACCACCCAGGGAGGTACTATCGTCCTGTGATAGCAGGTTGGTAGACAGCAACCACCCAGGGAGGTACTACCGCCCTGTGGTAGTAGGTTGATAGACAACCACCCAGGGAGGCATTACCGTCCTGTGGTAGTAGTTTGGTAGACAGCAACCACCCAGGGAGGTACTACCATACTGTGATAGTAGGTTGGTAGACAACAACCACCCAGGGAGGTGCTACCTTCCTGTGGTAGTAGGTTGGTAGACCAACCACCCAGGGAGGTACTACCGACCTGTGGTAGTAGTTTGGTAGACAACAACCACCCAGGGAGGTACTACCGACCTGTGGTAGTAGGTTGGTAGACAACAACCACCCAGGGAGGTACTACAGTCCTGTGCTAGTAGGTTGGTAGACAGCAACCACCCAGGGAGGTACTACCGTCCTGTGGTAGTAGGTTGGTAGACAGCAACCACCCAGGGAGGTACTATCGTCCTGTGGTAGTAGGTTGGTAGACAATAACCATCCAGGGAGGTACTACCGTCCTGTGGTAATTGGTTAGTAGACAACCACCCGGGGGGGTACTACTGTCCTATCGTAGTAGGTTGGTAGACAGCAACCACCCAGGGAGGTGCTACCGTCCTGTGGTAGTAGGTTGCTAGACAGCAACCACCCAGGGAGGTACTACCGTCCTGTGGTAGTAGGTTGGTAGACAACAACCACCCAGGGAGGTACTACCGACCTGTGGTAGTAGGTTGGTAGACAACAACCACCCAGGGAGGTACTACAGTCCTGTGCTAGTAGGTTGGTAGACAGCAACCACCCAGGGAGGTACTACCGTCCTGTGGTAGTAGGTTGGTAGACAGCAACCACCAGGGAGGAAACTACGTCCTGTGGTAGTAGGTTGGTAGACAGCAACCATCCAGGGAGGTACTACCGTCCTGTGGTAGTTGGTTGGTAGACAACCACCCAGGGAGGTACTACCGTCCTGCCAAGTGAGTGCAAAACTTAAGCTTGTAATTATTTTGCAGATGGGTAGGATTGCTTGGTATCTTTTTTTCTCTTAATAAACGTGCAAAATTTTAGGAACCTCTTGCTACTTCTACTTACATTTTGGTCACATTACACATACATGTACAAGCACACATATATACACACACACCTACCTGGGTTTTCTTCTTTCTTACTAGTTCTTGTTCCTGTTTTTTTCTGCCTATCTCCATGGGGAAGTGGACCAGAATTCTCGTCTGTATCCACTATGGGTTTCTAGGTGACTACATGCCGGAGCAAGGATAGTCCCTATTCTGGGGGGGACCAGATTTTTTGTCTGTTTTCCCTGTGGTTCAAGAGGTGACTAAAATGCCGGGAGCAAGGGACTAGTAACCCCTTCTCTTAAGACTACACATTAGTAAGTTTAATAAGAGAAACTTTACGGGCACCCTGCCTCGGTGGGATACGGCCGGTTTGTTGAAAGAAAGAAGAATTGTTCAATCAGAATATGGAACCTGCATTCATTTTTTGCTACTTGGAGACACATATTAAGTTTGTTTTCTATCCTATAAGAATTTTTTTAGAGGTATTAAAAAAAGAATCGTGAAAACCTACAAAATAAATTTAAATTTTGAACCTGATTCGTGTAAATCTTTCATATCATCATAATTGTTCAATTATTATTATTATAATCAAGGGGGAAGCGCTAAACCCAGAGGATTATACAGCGCCTGGGGGGGGGATGTGGAAGGCATTCAGGCTTAATTCGGGGAACTGGAGCACAGATCCAATTCCCTAAATCAAGAGCCCCTCACCAACATCAAGGAACCTTCCTTGAGGGGCATAATTGTTCAAGAAAACCCATGAGCAATAATCATTCGATTATGTATAAACATAATTAGTATTTGAACTGATAATGTATCATTATTCATAGTGATAATCGAGATTCAATCTTCATGACAATTAACAAGCAAATAATTTATATGAATTAAACAAACGAATTTTTTAAAATTTTCACATAAACAGAATGCAACATTACATTATTATGCTAGTAGATAAAGTTAAATAACATAGAACAATGTGCTTGAAATCCAGCTCCAGTTAGTCTCTCTTTATCTCTCTGCTTCTCGCTTTCTCAATTTTTCTCGATGAACGATTTAGATTTTCGCTAATTTTGCGTGTAAAATCATTATAATTAGTTGTCTGAGCTACTGAGAGGCACACTGGTCACATCAAGCCGTCTATATCCCACCCATCACACTAACACCCGTCCATCCCATTTCTTAAGCTACGTAATGTTGTTATGAATGACATTTTATGGCAATGATTGACCATTAATCCTTCATGATTGACTACTGCATGACAGGTTGGCAGGATAGACAAGTTTTCGCTTTTAGTGTGGGTTATGGTCTATCACCTGCATAACAATTAGTTTAATATATAAATTATTATTATTATAATCAAAAAGAAGCGCTAAGCCACAAGGGCTATACAGCGCTGCTTAATATATAAAGTCACCGATACGGGACAATAACCAATGTTAACCTTCTCCTAGAATTGGCTATTAGTGTTATTGATAGAATTTTCAGGATGGCTTTATAAATTTGTTATTATTATTATTATTATTAAATATTTGCCGGTATTCTCCCGCCCCCGGCCTTTTCCAAGTGGTGGCCCGGCCTTGGCTCCCTCTTTAGGGAGTGTCCAGACCTAAGTCTCCCATGGGAGGAGGCACAAGTACCTCCTCATCTTTGGGACCAACTGTCCCCAGCCTAGCCACAAGCTAGGCCTCTCTGGTCTGCCATCCCGCCCCAAGGGGGCAAATGGGAATGACAGTCTTATGAGCTAAAGGCTCGAGCTCAGGCACCTACCCTACCCTAGAAGGGTTAGGCATGGTGTCGATCATCTATAAATTTGTTAGACAAATAACTGAATAGAAACTGATCAATCTGAATAAAATTTATATTATGTTCTTATGTAATATTAAAAACATCTTACCTTAAAAAATTCGTCCTCACTTGAGACATAGGTCTCAATCAGTTTCATTTAATTCATAAAAATGATTTGGCCCGTCAGTTATCTTGATGATTATTAGTGTAGTTTTATCACTAAAGAATAATGACACATTATCAGATCAGTTACTAATTAATTTTATGCACAACTGAATGATTGTTACACATTGGTGCAAGAATTCAGAATTATACATTTATTTTTATGTTCTCATGATTTTTTTTACAATAACTACAAAAGAAAAAGTTATATACGAAAGAAAACACAGTATTACAACCCAGGATTCCAAATGGCCTGTTACCCCGGGTGTAATGGGAGCAAATAAACACAGTAGAAAAGTTTAGACTTATATTATCCTTCACCAGTTTAGAACAGCAATATGTACACTATGTACATGATAGTATAGTGCACTCCACGGTAAGCAAAGCAGAAATAGAAGCCACAAGATAGCAGACCGTGCTTCAACCAGCTCTAGAATGGAAATGACAAGGGCAGACAGGAGAGCGGTAAACCCACATAACCTCTGCGATGCCAAAACCAAACTTCTTATTGGCTAGAACCTGGTCACTAGTTGAACGACGGGGCCCCATCATCAACTCTTAGCAACCTGGGTTTGCTGGTTGGGGGAGATAGCCTGGTAAATGAGGGTGTGTACATGCGCCGAATAAAGGTTACGTATCTTTGCATGCCACACACAGTATGTATCTGCAAGCCGCAAAAATGAACAATGGTTCCCTGTTCTCGTTGAACAATTACAGTTCAAAAATAAACCTTTAAATGTTACCGTCTGACATTAGAAGATTTTGCAGTAATTTACAAATGTCGGCAATTTTGTCGACAGTTTTTTAGTTGAGTCAAGACAAAAATCCTACTAACCTACAAGTTTACCTCGGTGGTTAGTAGGTTCCTGATTAATGGATGCAATAAAATTAGGTTCGGGGATTAGTAGATTGACTTGAGTGCTTTCAGGGTTGGTTTTGGAATGAACTAATCAATTGTCTAATATAAATAAGAATGTTTTAGCAGTTTTTATTTTCGTTCTTATGGCCGAATTGAGACTTTCTTTGTTCTATTGGTTAATCTAGAAACATACTAGAAATGGTTTTATCAGCGGTAGAGACCTAAAATGGGTGTACAGTGCCTTCACCTCCACCTTGGGTTTATATCCTCATGGAATATGCAGAGCTGTTATATAACAGCACTGAGACTAGCGGAGGATTGGAACCCATGTCATTTTGGCAAGCCTCATGGTGGGTGAAAATCACACATGATGCTCTGACCCACGGGATCACGCAATCGTACATGAATGAAGCACCTAGCAGAGCTAGGTGTTTTAATGTCATCCGAGGACTTTCGGTGGTGTGGGTGCGTGGTCCCGTGGGTTAGAGCGTCATTTGTGATTTTCACACATTATGAAGCGGGCCTAAACGACATGGGTTTGAATCCTCGGTTAGTTGCAGTGGGTTTTTGATTAATACCACTTTTTCCTGCTGCATTAATATATATTATATATATTATATATATATATATATATATATATATATATATATATATATATATATATATATGAAAGGGGGTAAGGCAGCCGGGATTGATGGGATAAAGATAGAAATGTTAAAAGCAGGTGGGGATATAGTTTTGGAGTGGTTGGTGCAATTATTTAATAAATGTATGGAAGAGGGTTAGGTACCTAGGATTGGCAGAGAGCATGCATAGTTCCTTTGTATAAAGGCAAAGGGGATAAAAGAGAGTGCAAAAATTATAGGGGGATAAGTCTGTTGAGTATACCTGGTAAAGTGTATGGTAGAGTTATAATTGAAAGAATTAAGAGTAAGACGGAGAAAAGGATAGCAGATGAACAAAGAGGCTTTAGGGAAAGGGAGGGGGGGTGTGGACCAGGGTTTACAGTGAAAAATATAAGTAACAGTATTTAGATAAGGCTAAAGAGTTTTTTGTGGCATTTTGATTTGGAAAGGCGTATGAAGGGTATAGGGGTGTGGCAGATGTTGCAAGTGTAGGGGTGTAGGAGGTAGGTTACTGAAAGCAGTGAAGAGTTTTTACGAGGATAGTGAGGCTCAAGTTAGAGTATGTAGGAAAGGGGGAAAATTTTTTTTTCCCAGTAAAGTAGGCCTCAGACAAGGATGTGTGATGTCACCGTGGTTGTTTAATATATTTATGATGGGGTTGAAAGAGAAGTAAATGCGAGGGTCTTGGCAAGAGGCGTGGATTTTAAAAAGATAAAGAATCACACAAAAAGTGGGAGTTGTCACAGCTGCTCTTTGCTGATGACACTGTGCTCTTGGGGAGATTCTGAAGAGAAGTTGCAGAGATTGGTGGATGAATTTGGTTTAGGGTGTGCAAAAGAAAAATTTAAAGGTGAATACAGGAAAGAGTAAGGTTATGAGGATAACAAAAGATTAGGTGTTTGAAAGATTGGATAATCAGATTGGAGGGAGAGAGTATGGAGGAGGTGAACGTATTCAGATATTGGGAGTGGACGTGTCAGCGGATGGGTCTATGAAAGATGAGGTGAATCATAGAATTGATGGGGGAAAAAGAGTGAGTGGTGCACTTGGAGTCTGTGGAGAAAAAGAATTTTTGTCCTTGGAGGCAAAGAGGGGAATGTATGAGAGTATATTTTTACCAACGCTCTTATATGAGTGTGGAAGCGTGGGTGATGAATTTTGGGCAGCGAGGAGAAGGCTGGAGGCAGTGGAGATGTCATGTCTGAGGGCATGTTGTGGTGTGAAAAAATGCAGAGAATTCGTAGTTTGGAAGTTAGGGGGAGGTGCGGGATTACCAAAAACTGTTGTCCAGAGGGCTGAGGAAGGGTTGTTGAGGTGGTTCGGACATGTAGAGAGAATGGAGCGAAACAGAATGACTTCAAGAGTGTATCAGTCTGTAGTGGAAGGAAGGCGGGGTAGGGGTCGGCCTAGGAAAGGTTGGAGGGAGGGGGTAAAAAGGGGGTTTTGTGTGCGAGGGGCTTTGGACTTCCAGCAGGCATGCATGAGCGTGTTTTGATAGGGGGTGAATGGAGACAAATGGGTTTTAATACTTGACGTGCTGTTGGATAGTGAGCAAAGTAACATTTATGAAGGGATTCAGGGAAACCGGGAGGCCGGACTGAGTCCTGGAGATGGGAAGTACAGTGCCTGCCTCTGAAGGAGGGGGTTAATGTTGCCAGTTTAAAAAACTGTAGTGTAAAGCAACCTTCTGGCAGACAGTGATGGAGTGAATGATGGTGAAAGTTTTTCTTTTTCGGGCCACCTTGCCTTGGTGGGAATCGGCCAGTGTGATAATATATGCAAAACAACCACGCTGAAAGAATAGAGAAATTTCAAGCGCTTTCGTGACTACTCACATTATCAAGGAACTATGAAAGTGAAGCATCCAAGGAAGCTATATAAGGGGTCGGCCAGCACCTCACTATCAGATCCCACAACGGTTAAACACGTGACGCGCGGCGAGCCAACTTGGATAGGGCCTTTTCAAAACTCACCCCAAAACTATTTATTTGTCCAATGTATTATTAAATTCTACCCAAATTCTATTAATTTAAATGGATCTAATTTATATAAACCAAAGGAAATATTCATATTATTGTCAAAAACTGCTTTTTATGAAACAAGATTCAATTATATTCCTGTCAACCATGGACTTGCTTTATACTACTTTTCAACTTTTTGAAAATCAATTGGGTGGTTATAATCTCTTACTTGAATAAATAGAGCATTGGAATCTTGTCCAGTTCTAATGCTATTTTATGTTGTTTTAATCTTAGTTCGAATTTTTACCAGTTTGACCGTAATAAACTTTATCGCAAATTTTACAAGGAATCTTATAGACACATCCATCAGCATTTTGGGGGGAATTCTTAATCAAAAGTTTTTTTACTGTATCAAGATTTTTGAATACAATTTTAAATATTAAAAAGTCTTAAGAAGAGAAGGCATATCAACCAAGTTTTCATGGTAAGGGAGAACCAACATATTTTAGTTGAATAAGGCTGATTGCCCTTTTTTGGGATTATAAAAGTGTTCCTAGCAACTTTAAAAGATTTATAAATTACATTTTTTGGGTTATTTTAAATCATTACCTATTTCATAATTTTGATATTTCCTCATCTATGAACTCAGGACTACAAATTCGTAAAGCTCTCAAAAACATTGATGAGAAAACAGACAGTTTTTACTCTATCTTTATGCGAGGAATAATAGTGGACATAGGAACAGTTATTTGTAGGTTTTCTGTAAATTTTAAATTTGAATTCATTATTACCCTTAAAATTAAAACATCTAGAAAAGGCAATGAGTTATTTTCTTCAAACTCAACAGTAAAGTTTATAGAATGGGCTAGCTATAAACTTTACTGTTGAGTTTGAAGAAAATAACTCATTGCCTTTTCTAGATGTTTTAATTATTAAGGGTAATAAATGAATTCAAATTTAAAATTTACAGAAAACCTACAAATAACTGTTCCTATGTCCACTATATATCCTCGCATCAAGATAGAGTCAAACGTCTGTTTTCTCATCAATGTTTTTGAGAGCTTTACGAATTTGTAGTCCTGAGTTCATAGATGAGGAAATATTCCAAAATTTATGAAATAGGTAATGATTTAAAATACCCAAGAAATGTAATTGATAAATCTTTTAAAGTTGCTAGGAACACTTTTTATAATCCAAAAAAGGCAACCAGCCTTATTCAACTAAAATATGTTGGTTCTCCCTTACCATGAAAACTTGGTTGATATGCCTTCTCTTCTTAAGACTTTTAATATTAAAGTTGTATTCAAAAATCTTGATACAGTAAAAAAACTTTTGATTAAGAATTTTCCCCAAAATGCTGATGGATGTGTCTATAAGATTCCTTGTAAAATTTGCGATAAAGTTTATTACGGTCAAACTGGTAAAATCTCGAACTAAGATTAAAACAACATAAATATAGCATTAGAACTGGACAAGATTCCAATGCTCTATTTATTTCATGTAAAAGATTTTTAACCATCCAATTGATTTTCAAAAAAGTTTGAGAAAGTAGTATCAAGCAAGTCCATGGTTGACAGGAATATAATTGAATCTTGTTTCATAAAAAGCAGTTTTGACAATAATATGAATATTTCCTTTGGTTTATATAAATTAGATCCATTTATAATTAATTGAATTTGGGTAGAATTTAATAATACACTGGACAAATAAATAGCTTGGGGGTGAGTTTTGCAAAGGACCTATCCAAGTTGGCTCGCCGCGCGTCACGTGTTTTAACCGTTGTGGGATCTGATAGTGAGGTGCTGGCCGACCCCTTATATAGCTTCCTTGGATGCTTCACTTTCATAGTTCCTTGATAATGTGAGTAGTCACGAAAGCGCTTGGAATTTCTCTATTCTTTCAGAGTGGTTGTTTTGCATATTTTGAAATCACCTGTTTACTGTGATCTTATTGCATATATATATATATATTATATATATATATATACTATATATATATATATATATATATATATATATATATATATATATATATTATATATATATATATATAAAGATCACAGTAAACAGGTGATATCACAGTATGCAGAACATAAAAGTGAGAAAATAGAGAAATTCCAAGTACATTCGTGACTTCTCAAATTATCAAGGAACTCTAAAAATAAAAGATTAACAGGAAGGCATGTGAGGGCGTGACTACACCTCGCTGCCACCGCCCAACAACACCTGTTTTTTTATGATAAATATGGGTAGGTGGTCAGCTATCCGAAAAAACGCGCTTTATATGCTAAGCAAAAATTTGACTAATGTACCTTAAAATTCTTCCCAAATTTTGTTACTTATAATGAACCCAAATTTAAAAAACCCAAAAAGCAGATATTTCCTGAGATCTAAACGGCTGACACACTGGGTTCCCGACACACGATCAATAAGTTCATCAATGTGAGGTTGGTGGTATTCATCTTCTAAAGTATCAGTGTTCACTTTACGATAATTGGTGCACATCCTGAAACTACTGTCAGGTTTGGGTAATAAAATTCAAGGAGATGCCCATGGAGTTTTACTCTGCTCAATTAATCAATGAGATAAAAAAAAAGTCAGCTTCTCTCAGTGCTTTGTTTCTCTGGACTCATTCTATAAGTCGATTGCTTAATAAGTGACGCACCCTGTACATAAACGTGGAGTAATCACAGAGTACAATGTTTACGAACATCGCTGAAAAATTCAGGGTACTGCAAAATCATGTGTTTAATGTTAGGCGGACAGAGAATTGCTGGTGCCACCGCACTATCATATTCTTAAAACTTTACCTATTTCTACTGTTGTTGCCCTTGCAACATTGCACAGCTCCTGATGAGGCACTGAGAAGTGCGAAAGTAATTGAGCTAAAGATTTACACCCCCCCCCCCCGTGGCTTGTCTTGCATTGTTAAGATCGCCTGTCTAAGAATGTTTGCACACACACACACAGTAGTGAAGTTTTCTTCTGTTTGGTGTATCACAGAGAGGTGTATCAAAGGATGCCGCCCCGTGCCGCGCGCCCGCCCGCACGCCCACCCGCGCCAACCCGCGCCCATGCCGCCCCTGCAGCGCCTTCTGCAGCGCCAGCCGCATCGCCCCCGCTCCCCGAATTTTTTTCCGATTTTTTCGATTTTTTTTTAAATTTAATTTTGTTGTGCTCTCCATCTCCTCGGATCAACACCCTCCCCCACACACTTCCACCACCCACTTCCACCCCCACCATAAACATTCCTGCTCCATCTCCTTGGATCAAGATCTTCTCCCTCACCCTCCCACCACCACCCTCTAAACCTAATATCCCTGCTCCACTTCCTCAAATCAAGACCTCCCTCTCCATCTCCCACTCCCCCCCCAAAAATTTCCATTTTCTTGTAATCTCCAACTCCTCGGATCAACACCTCTCTCTCATCCACACCTCCCACTTCCACCCCATCCCAAAATCCCTGATTCACCTCCTCGGATCAAGTTTTTGGGTTCCCCCCTATGGGGATAAGCATTCAAAATGGTACTTTCTCTTAA
Source organism: Cherax quadricarinatus (assembly GCF_026875155.1). Lineage (NCBI taxonomy): Eukaryota > Metazoa > Arthropoda > Malacostraca > Decapoda > Parastacidae > Cherax > Cherax quadricarinatus. Next base: position 94,487,248 of record NC_069401.1, on the reverse strand, counting down.
ATAATACATGTCTAAACAAGTAACTTCCTCGCATGCATGACGTCACCCCACCTGTGTTTACTCAGCGGTCAGTGACGTCACGTGATGACCTCACTCAGGTCACAGCAGGATTGATCAAGCTAGGTCACTCTGCGTCCCCTTATTAACTTAAAATCAACTAAGTTACTTTTCTTCTTATTAACTTAAATGAAGTAAACACAGGATAACACTAATATTTTCCATTTTAAGTATTACTTTTTTGTAATTACATGAATTCTCAGTATTACACATTTCATATACAACATAGGGAAAATATTACACATTTTCACTCTTAACTCAGGATAACCCGAATAATTCCTCATATTCATTAATACCCACAACAATCCACAATTTTTTACAAAATACAACAAAAGATTCACTCACCTCAAAGTCTAGAGCCGACTTGGCGAATCTTATCTGATTTAACTCAGATACAGATCTCAGGTCAGACCCACCAGGAAACTCTTCTCTCTCTACCTGAACACCAACACTCAGTTCTACCACAGAGAGAATTTAAGGCTAGACATGCTTACTCAATCCATTTTTTAAAATATATTCACACAATACCTTTAATTTCAGTAAAATCTCCATATTTCATTAAAATTCTAATACAATCCTCTTCTTTCCCCTTCTCCCCACCCCCCAACCTTACCTCTTCACATCCACCCACCTATCTCTCAACACCTCACTCTCCCACCAACATCTCCCAACACCGCACTCTCCCACCAACATCTCCCAACACCTCACTCTCCCACCAACATCTCCCAACACCTCACTCTCCCACCAACATCTCCCAACACCTCACTCTCCCACCAACATCTCCCAACACCGCATTCTCCCACCAACATCTCCAACAAGACACAATTTTCAATCATAATCCACAATTTTTCTCGTTTTAGCTATTTCATCAGAAAAAGTCACCACAACACAATTTTTCGCCAATATAAGAAAAAGAGAGAGGGGGTAAAGGAGGTTTTGTGCGCGAGGGGCTTGGACTTCCAGCAGGTATGCATGAGCGTGTTTGATAGGAGTGAATGGAGACAAATGGTTTTTAATACTTGACGTGCTGTTGGAGTGTGAGCAAAGTAACATTTATGAAGGGGTTCAGGGAAACCGGCAGGCCGGACTTGAGTCCTGGAGATGGGAAGTACAGTGCCTGCACTCTGAAGGAGGGGTGTTAATGTTGCAGTTTAAAAACTGTAGTGTAAAGCACCCTTCTAGCAAGACAGTGATGGAGTGAATGATGGTGAAAGTTTTTCTTTTTTGGGCCACCCTGCCTTGGTGGGAATCGGCCAGTGTGATAAAAATAAAAATAAGAAAAAGATACAAGTCACTACCACACTTACAAATTTCACCAATGCAATAAAGTTTCAGGTCACACACACACTATTCACACTCAATTCACCTAATATATAACACATATTTACCTCTTCGTGAAATGTGTTACCATTTGGAATTTGTTCATTTCTACCATAGAGAACAAAGAGGTTTTTAGTTCATTTAAGTTAACGAGAGGAATACTGATGTAACACTTGAGAGACATATGTTCGGGACAGTGAAAAAAAAATGTAACTTTTAGTTGGTTTATATCTTTAACAGGTGATGATGCAAAATTCCCCCCCATTATATGCTAATGAATTAAAAAAATATTAACATTTACAAGTACAGATGTGACGGGGCTTGGAAGAACAAGAGAAAGACCTAGAGAAGAGGATTTATGATGTCTAGAGCGTGTTGTTACACCAAGATTAATAATATATGATGATTCATTCATTAAAAAGAGAAATGTTTAATAAAAAAAATTAAGTCATGAAGATTTTTAAATCAGTCCTGACCATGAAAAACATTGAGGTAGAATACCAATGTTATATCTCTTATTTAGATATAAATGTAAACTTATTTGATCAAATCTGTTGTGCTTCCATGCACACTTTTAGTTCATTTAAGTTAATAAGGGGAAGATGCCTTAGTAAGAGGACACACAGTGGGTCTGACATGATTTTAAGAAGAAAAGCAACTTAGTTCATTTTAAGTTAATAATGGGACACTGAGTGATTCAACCTGTTAGTCTGTGATGACGTCATGGGTGGTTATCACGTGACGTCACACTTTTAGTTCATTTAAGTTAATAATGGGAAGATACCTGAACAAACCTGTTGTACCTCGCATCCGTGACGTCACACATTCTTACATGCCTTAATGAGAGGACACAGAGTGACCCAGCTTGATTTTAAGTCAATGTTTTCATTTCATTTATGATTTAGTAAAAAATTTTAGATAATTTTAAGTTAATGTTTATATTTCATTCAAGATTTAGTAAAAAAATTGATTAAAAATCGAGAACATGAAGTTTTAAGAGGTATCCGGGACCTTTAATCTTTTTTGTTCATTTTAGGGAAATCGAGTAAATTTTTTTCCCAAATTGACTTTTTTTCCCAACAAGAAAATAATTTTTCGTTTTTAAAAAAAGTCTCCAAAACAAATTTGGAAATACCCCAAAAAATTTTAAAGGGATTTCTTTAAAAGTAATTTGGATACTTTTAATGTATTTTGAAAGTGTTCCAATTTTATTTTTGAATGTGCTAAGGGAATTTAAAAGGGGTTCTAAAGTTTTTTTTGGGAAAAATGATCTTTTACCCCAAAACTTTTTGGTCATATTACCGAAATCGAGGGAATGTGGTTTTTAAAAATGGGATTTATATCATATCTTTTTGGATATGTTCGTGATATATTTATAAAAATGAGCGTTTTCAAAAAATTTTGTGACGGTGAATATTACTGATTTCAAAATGAAAATGTGGGTAAAGGTAGGAGGGGGTTAGGGTTTTTGTGATGAAATTATGTGGTTTTGAGGATTGATTTTTTTTTAAGGGAAAATTTGGGTGATTTGTGGGAGGAATGTGCTTTACTTTTTAACCCTTTTAAAAAAAAATTTTACCCAAAAGAAGAAAAATTTTTGATTTTTTTTTTTTTGCGCTCATTCTTTTGGGAAGGCGGGGGTATTAAAGGAAATTTTGGTAATCGTCTTGGTTAAAAGTGTTTTTGGGGGGATTTTTTGTAAAAATGGGTGGGGGTTTAAATTTTGACCCTTAAAGTTTCTGGTGATTTTGGTGGTTTTTGGCTATTTTCAGTGGTTTTTTGGTAGTATTCAGTGGGGGCCCGGGTACTTAGCTCTGTAAAGCCGTTTTTGTGTCTCTTAAATCTTTTACCAGGATGCCATCTCTTGAGCAACTTTAAAGCGCTGAGAAAAGGGGCTCAGATTTTGCTAAGAGGAGATACGGCGATTAACGGGGAGAACAAGGGGTTTCGTAGAAATCCTTCTTGTGGATTTCCCGGGTTAAGAGGGGAGTTTGGGCAGGGGCCCCGGGCAAAAGGAAACCCAAGTGAAATCAAGAAAGGGTTTGGGAGAGGCAAAAACCCAACGGGAAACCAGAAAAACAAACCGGGGAAAAACTTCCAACTCATTCCCCGGTGCTCCCAAAAAAACCAAAATTGGGGTTTTCTACTGGGAATGCCACAACGAGCCCCAAAAAAGCTTTGGCAGACGGAGAAAAGACATCCCTAAAAACCCCAACGAAGACCATCGAGAACGCCCTTGACGAATTCTAAAAAGGGTTTGTAATGCTCCGGGCAATGTGAGTCGACAAACCCGGGCATCACGAGGGACAAACCCAAAGGGAAAGGTTTAAAAAACTTGTTGTTTTTGGGGGATAGCCAGATTGGTACTTGGGATAGGCATTCTGTTTAAAGGGATGGGAGTAGGAGGCAGAGAAGTGTGTTTTCCGGGGGTTTGGTAAAGGTTATTGTTACCCGGGCTGGATAAACATCATAGAGGTAATGGGGAAACCCCTATTATCGTCTCAGTGCTGGAGGAAACAATGGGGCCCCGGGACGTAGGAGTGAGGACCTGATTAGCGGGTTTTAATAGGTCAGCAATAGGGTTATTGGGAAAGGAAGGGGGGGAAAACCTTTTCTTTTTGGGGCCCATTTTCCCGGGGAGAGGATTTGGAAATGAATGGTTGTCCAGAGAAAATTGGTGTCAATTGTGGCTGGAAAAAATTCTGAAAGGATAATGCGGTAACTTTTTTTTGAAAAACGGGCCTCTTCTATGGCAGAAATGACTTGAAATTGCCAGGGAGGGGGTTCACTTATCTATTGTGGGGGGGAAGCACGGGCCCAACCGCAGTGGAGGGGGGCTTTTTAAGGTCTTTAAACGGGAATATTTAGGGGTTTTGGGGTTTTGGGGGGGAAAACTGTAAAGTCGCGGGGTATTAAAAAGAGTATAGGAAATAGTAATGGGAAAAAATGGGTTTGGATTTTGGAAAAAAGCCAGGGGCCCACAAATTTGACAAGGACAGAAATAGGTATAGGGGAAATTTAACAAAAGGACGGGAAGGGTAAAGGAGGGAAAGGGTCATTAAATATTTATTACAAAAATTTGGCCCGCAGGCGGGAAAAAAGAGGGCGAGTTGGGGATATTTGGAGTGCGGGTTTAACAAAGATGTATTTGCCATTACTGAGACGGGGTTTAATTCAAAAAGTCGGGAAATCCCCTCCCAAATGCCCACATTCGGGTTTTTTTAAATTTTTTCCCAAAAGTAGATAGAAGTATGGGGAAGGGGGGGGGGTTTGGTTTTTGGTATGTCCGGGATCGTTTAAAAACTGTTCAAAAAAAAAGGGGGTTTTAAGTCTAATTAACACTTTAACAGGGGGTTCTTTTTGGGGATAGAATTTTCAGGGGGGCATAAAAATTAAATTTTGGGTTGTGATATACCGCCCCCCCAAAATTTAGATGGGGAAACCGGGGAAAGATTTACTATGGGGGAAATTGTTGGGGCCCACGGGCCCAGGGAAATTTTAATTTTTGGAGACTTTAACTTTAGTCTTTTTGTTTGGGAAATTTCTTGAGGGGAAATTTTAAAAATCATACAAATTTTTTGAAGAGTTCAGGATTTTTTTTTTGAAGCAGTTTGTACAGCCCTAAAGGGGGTTAATAACCTGTTGACTTATTCGGGCAAAAAATTTAATCCCTTTTAATAATTTAGAATTTTTCAGAGGAACTGGGTGCTAGCGCCCAAAATTCAATTACATTTAAAATTTAAAAAGGAAAAATATGATAGTGGGGAAAACTCAATAACAGCCCCAAATTTTTTCGCTTGGGCAGTTTTCCGATGGGTTTAAAGAAAACCCTTTTTATCATCTTTACGGGGGGGTAAAAGAAGAGAGCTATCTTTGGGACAGTTTTCTGAAACAAAATTTCATGCTGCTCAAAAAACGTTTACCCCTTAAAAGGGAAAATTTAAGATAAAAATAAAAATGCCCCAAAATGGATAATAATAGGGAAATAGTACAAAGGGCATAAAAAAAGGAATTTTTGGGTATCAAAAAAAAGGCGGGGTCATTTTAAATAAATTCAGTTTTTGACATTAAGGGGGGCTTTAAAAGGGGATAAAAAAAGCAAAAAGGGATATGAAATTAAAGTTGCTAGGGATTCAAAAACTAAACCCAAAAAAGTTTTTTCCAGGTCTATAGAAAAAAAGTCAGAGAAAAAGATAGGCCCCCCTTAAAAAAACTTGGCATTTTTCTGACAAAGAAAATGAAATGTGCTCGAATTAAAAAATTTATTTTCCCCTGGGTTTTTTTACACAGGAAGAACTAATAATATTCGGGTTTTTTTGATTTTTATAGGGGGATCAGAAAAAAAATAAATTATTTCTTCACGTACTAGTGAAAAATGGTTGTGAAGCAAAATGGGCCCGACTGAAGAAAAAATAAGTCCCCGGGGTCCTAAATGGGGTTTTTTAAAGGGGTTTTCCAAAAGGGAAATTGAAAAATTTTAAGTCGGTGAACCATTACCAAATTTTTTTTTTTTTATCTCTTCAAACAGGTGCATGCCCTGATAGGGGAAGAGGGCAAATGAAACCCCCCTTTTTTTAAAAACGGGGGGAAAGTCGTTCCCTTTCAAATTACCCCCCAAAAGCCTGCCTAAATTGTAGGCAAATTACTTAGTAAAATTTAGCTGAGATTATAAAAAAGCCATTCGATAAGAATAGTTTGATTAAGGGATATCAGCGGGGAATTCACAAGAGGCCGGTCTTGTCAACAAATTTATTAATTTCTTCAGAAAATTTTTTGGGGCTGTTGCCCAGGGATAAAAAATTTTTGATTTTATTTACTTAGATTTTAAAAAGGCATTTGAAAAGATTTCCCGCCCCAAAGACTTTTTGAAAAAGTAGCAGCTCATGGCTTTGGGGGGAAAGGGGTGCTCTCGGGGATCGAATCATGGCTCACGACAGGAAAAAAAGGGTTTCCCCATAAAGGGGGTTAAACCCGGGAGGGGGACAGTAAAAAGTGGCTTTCCACGGGGATCATTTTTGGGGCCTTTGTTGTTTAAAAAATATTTTCAATGATCTTGATGAAAAAATTTACTAGTGAAATATAAAAATTCCCCCCATGACACGAAGATGGGTTTGGGATAATTGTTTCCCAAACGTAGAGTTGGGGAACTTCAGGGGTTTTAAACAAACTCTCCCTCTTGGTCAAAAAAGTGGCAGTTTGCGGGTTCAATGTAAAAAATGAAAGGGTTTCTAAAGCTCGGGAGTGTCCAAAAACCCTAGCATTTTAAAATTTTAAAAATGTAAAAACTTAACCATAAGATTGCAAAAAGGGACTTGGGGGTTTTTGGTAAGCAGAAACCCTTTAAAACCCAAAGACAGCAATGCCTAAGGTACGAAATTTAAGGAAAATAGTTTAACGGGGAAAATTTATATCAAAAAGTGTAACAACAGAACCCCCAGTGGGCCCTTACTGAAAGTTTTATACTTCATTGGGAAAGGGCCTAAACCTAGTTATGCAGCTCAATTCTGGTCCCCATATTACAGAATGGACATAAATTGGGTTAGAAAACTTTAGGTAGGGGGCCCAAATTTAAATTACATGGCATTAGAAATTTCCCTTTATGAAAAAGATTGAAGATTTTTAATTTACATTACTTTTTTAAAAAAACGAAGAATGAGGGGGACCTGTCGGGGTGTATAAGTGGAAGATAGGTATTAATAAAGGGGAAAATTAAAAAGGTTTTGAGGATATCCTTTTCCCAAAGGGGAACCCCCAGTAATGGGTTTTTAAAAAGTTTAAATTTGATTTAGAAAGGACATAGGGAAAAATATTGGTTTGGGAAAGGGTAGTAATGAGTGGAACTTTTACCTGGTTGGGTTATTTAGGGTTGGTTTTGGGGAGTTTTAAATTTAGGTTGGGTAAAAAACATGAAGGGGAAGGGTTTGGGTTTGAGTGGGACTTGCCAAAAATAGACTTATTTCTTGGGTTAAACAGTGAAAATTTGGGTTTGGTCAAATTTTGTTTTGGGGTGAATTTTTTAAAGGGCCTCCCCAGTAGGGGCCAAAAAGGGCCCCCCCGCAGGTTTTCTCCTTTCTTATGTTCCCTTTTGTTTTTTATTATTTTGGGTATTCAAAATGGTGTTTTTTGGTGTTTTTGAATGTTTTCAAATGATGGTTTCAGAGTATTTTTTAAGGGGTTCTTTGGGGTATTTTTTGGTAATTTGGTGGTGTTCGGGAAAGATGTTTTTTGGGAAAATTCAAAAAGGGAATTGATGGTGTTTTTGGTGTTGTTCAAAGTAAAAAGGGTTGGGGTGTGTTTGTGTGTGGGTGTTGTTGTGTGTGGGGGGTGTTCACCTAATTTTATTACCTAATTGTGGTTCAGGTTTGTGAACCCCCTCCTGGCCCCCCTCTTTCCCCACCGCTACTAGGGCCTCTCCCCCCCTTTCTCCATGAGCTTTATGTTTACTTCGTCTTAAAACTATGTATAATTTTTTTCCCGCCTCCCCCCTACATCGTTTCCAGACTATTCCCCTTTTAATTTCTCTAAGACTGAAGGAAAAAACTTCCCAACATCCTTTTTTCATCTAGTCTTAAGCTTCCAATTTGACCCCCTTTTTTCTGTGTCCCATCCTGGAACATCCTGTCCCCCGTTCCCCCTTGGCTATTTTCCCCAAATATTTTGTATTCGTTATCATTTTCTCCCCTGACCCTTTCCGTCCCCCCGTGTTTTTCAGGCCGATTTTTCCCCTTAAAACCCTTTTTTTAAAAGGACTTTTCCCCCTTTGTTTGGAATAGCCTTGTTGCAAACCTTTGCACTTTCTCTATTTTTTACGTGTTTGGCCAGGTGGGGGTTTCCCAAAATGGGGCTGGTACTCCAGTATGGGCCCCACGAACAGTGTGTTTTGTTTTGTGCGTGTTGTTGTGTGTGTGTGGTGAGTGTGGTTGGTTGTGGGGTTTTTGTTTGTGTTTTGTTTTGTGTGTGTGGGGTGTGTGGTTGTGTGGGGATGGGGATTAATTCCCCTAACATGTTAAAACATTTTTTGGGGGGGTTTTTGAAGGGAAATTTGTAAAAAAGGGGGAAAATTGTGGGTTAAAAGTGAAAAATTTTGTATTAGTGTCATTTTTGGAAAAAAAAATTTCGAGTGAAATTTTTTATCTTTTTGGGTTTAATTTTAACAGTGAATTGAGTGGGGAATAGTGTGTGTGACCTGAAACTTTATTGGGTTTTGGGGAAATTTGTAAGTGTTTGTGGGGGTTGTATTTTTTCCTATTTTGGGAAAAAGTTGCAAATGTTTTGGTGACTTTTTCTTATGAAATAGTTGAAAGAAAAAATTGTGGGTTTTTTATTGAAAAAATTTTGGGCTGTTTGGGGAAAAATTGGTGGGGGAGTGGATTTTTTGGGAGATGTTGGTGGGGGAGTAGGTGTTTTTGGGGGATTTGGTGGGGGGGGTGAAAGGGGTTTTTTAGATGTTGGTGGGAGAGTGAGGGGTTGGGAGATGTTGGTGGAGAGGGAGGTGTTTGGGGGTTTTTGGTGGGGAGAGTGAGTTTTTGGGAGATTTGGTGGGGGGAGTGAGGTTTTTTGGGAATTTTTTGGTGGGAGAGTGAGGTGTTGGGAGATGTTGGGGGAGATGAGGTGTTGGGAGATGTTGGGGGGGAGAGTAGGGGTTTTGGGGGGTTTTTTGGGTGGGAGTGAGGTTTTTGGGAAAAATTTGGGGGGGAAAAGGGTTGGGGTTGGGGATGTTGGTGGGAGGTAGGGGGTTGGGAGAAAAGTTTTGGGGGGAGAGTTAGGGGGTTGGGAGTTTTTGGGGGGGGAGAGTGAGGGGGTTGGGGGATGTTGGTGGGAGAGTGAGGGGGTTGGGGATGGTTGGGGGGAGAGTGAGGGTTGGGAGATTTTGGGGAGAGGGAGGTGTTGGGGGATGGGGGTGGGGGGTGAGGTGGTTTGGGGGATGTTTGGGGGGAGTGGGGGTGTTGGGAGATGTTTTGGGGAGGATGTTTGGGGGATGTTGGTGGGAGAGGGAGGGGGTTTTGGGTGTTGGGGGGAGGTGGGTGTTGGGAGTTTTTGGGGGGAAGGGGAGGTTTGGGGAAAGTTGGGGGGGGAGATTTAGGGTTTGGGGGGATGTTGGGGGAGAGTGATGGGTTTGGGGATGTTGGTGGGGGGAGTGAGGGTTGGGGGGAAGGGGTTTGGGGGGAGAGTGCGGGGTTGGGAAATCTTGGTGGGAGAGGCGGGTTGGGGGGATGTTGGGGGAGAGTTGGGGGTTGGGGGATGTTGGGGGGAGAAAGGGGGGTGTTGGGAGGTTGGTGGGGGAGTGCGGTGTTTTGGGAAAATGTTGGTGGGGGATGGGTGTTGGGAATGTTGGTGGGAAAATTTATTTTTGGAGATGTTGGTGGGGAAATGCGGTGTTGGGAGTTTTTGGGGGGAGATGGGTGTTGGGAGATTTGGTGGGGGGGAAATGCGGTTTTGGGGATTTGGTGGGGGGTGAGGGTTGGGGGAGGTTTGGGGGGAGGTGCGGGTTGGAGATTTTGGGGGGGATGCGGTGTTGGGGGAAAGGGTGGGGGAGAGGGGGGTGGGGGTTTTGGGGAAAGTTGGGGGGGGAAAAGGGGCGGTGTTTGGGGGTGTTGGGGGGACTAGGTTTGGGGTTTTTGGGGGGGGTGAGGTTTGGGAAAATGTTGGGGGGGAGATGGGGGGGGGGTTGGGGGGGGTTTGGGGGGGGGTGTTGGGTTTGGGGGAGTGGGTTTTTGGGGGGTTTGGGGGGGATGGGGGTTTGGGGGTGTTGGGGGGGTGCGGGTTGGGGGAAGTTGGGGGGGGAGGTGGGGGAGATGTTGGGGGGGGTGGGGTTGGGTGTTGGGGGGGTGAGGTGGGGGGGTTTTTGGTGGGGGAGTGCGGGGGGGGGTTGGGTTTGGGGGGGTTAAGGTTTTGGGGGGTGGGGAGGGGGTTTGGGGTGTTGGTGGGGGGGGAGGGGGTTGGGGGAAGTTTGGGGGGGTGGGGGTGTTTGGGGGGTGTTGGGGGGGAGGGGGGGTTTGGGGGTGTTGGGGGGGGGTTTTGGGGGGGGAGTTTGGGGGGGTGATGTTGGGGTGTGGGGGGAGGGGTTGGTTTGGGGGGTTTGGGGGGAGTGCGGGGTTGGGGGTGGGGGTGGGAGAGTGGTGGGGGTTTTGGGGTTTTTGGGGGGGATGGGTGTTGGGGATGTTTTGGGGGGAATGTTTGGGGGGTTTTTGGTGAGAGTGGGGGTTGGGGTTTTTGGGGGGGATTTCGGGTTGGGAATTTTTGGGGGTGGAGGGGGGTGGGGAAAGTTGGTGGGGGGGATTTTTGGAGTGGGGGGGGGAGTCGGTTGGGGGATGGGGGTGGGGAAAGGGGGTTTTTGGGGGATGGGTGGGGGTGGGGATTTTTGGGGAGTTGGGGGGAGTGCGGGGGGAGATGTTTGGGGGGAGTGTGCGTGTTGGGGGAGGGTTTTTTTGGGGAAATGCGGGGGTTGGGAGATGTTGGTGGGGGAGTGCGGGTTTAAGATGTTGGGGGGAGAGTGCGGGGTTTGGGGTTTTTTGGGGGGGAAGGTGGGTGTTGGGGGAGGGTTTGGGGGGAGAGTGCGGGGTTAGATGTTGGGGGGGAGGTGCGGGGTTGGGGGTTTTTGGGGGGAGGTTTCGGGGTTGGGATTTGGGGGGGGAATTTCGGTTGTTGGGGGATTTTGGGGGGGAGAGGGCGGGGGGGGGATGTTTTTGGGGGGTTTTGGGGGTTGGGGGAGTTGGGGAAGTGAGGTTTGGGGATGTTTGGGGGGAAAGGGGGTGTTGGGGGACGTTTGGGGGGAGATGCGGGGTTGGGGGATGGTTGGGGGGGAGGTGCGGTGTTGGGAGATGGGGGGAGAGTGCGGGTTGGGAAAGTTGGTGGGGGGAGCGGGGTTGGGGGATGTTCGGGAAGGGGCGGTGTTGGGAGAGGGTTTGGGGGGAGGTGCGGGGTTGGGGGAATTTTTGGGGGGGAGGCGGGTTGGGGGGATTTTGGGGGGAAGGGGCGGGTTTTTGGGGGATGTTTGGGGGGGAAAGGGGGGTGGTTTGGGAAAGGGTTTGGGGGGAAAAGGGGGCGGTGTTGGGATTTTTGGTGGGGAAATTTTCGGTGTTGGGGGTTTGTTTTGGGGGTTTAGGTTTGGGGGAGGTTTGGGGGGAGGTGAGGGGTTTTGGGGGGATGTTGGTGGGAGGGAGGTTTGGGGGATGTTTGGGGGGAGGTGAGGTGTTGGGAGATGTTTGGGGGGAAATGCGGGGTTTGGGGGGTTTTTTGGTGGGGGGAGTGCGGTGTTGGGAGATGTTGGTGGGGGAGGCGGGGTTTGGGGGATGTTGGGGGGGAGATGCGGGGTTGGGAATGTTTGGGGGGAAATTTTCGGTGTTGGGGGAAGGGGGGGGGGGAGAGGCGGTGTTGGGAGATGTTGGTGGAGAGTGTGGGGTTTTGGGGGTTTTTGGTGGGGGGTAGGGGGGGAGATGTTGGTGGGGGAGTGAGGTTTGGGAAAATTTTGGGAAGTTTAGGTTTGGGAATGTTTGGGGGGGGGTGAGGGGTTTGGGGGTTTTTGGGGGGAAGGGGAGAAAGTTGGGGGTTTTGGGGGAGAGTTTAGGTGTTTGGGGGGGTGGTTTGGGGGAGGTGAGGGGGTTTTTAAAAGGTTTTGGGGGGGGTGAGGGGGGTTGGGGGATTTTGGTGGGGGAGTGAGGTGTTGGGAGAGGGTTTGGGGGGAGAGTGGAATTTTGGGGTTTGGGGGGGGGTTTGGGTTTGGGAGAGTTGGAGGGGGGGGTGTGGGTTTTTGGGAGGTTGGGGGGGGAGTGGTGTTTGGGGTTGTTGGGGGGTTGGGGGGGGGGGTTGGGGGGGGTGGGGTTTGGGGTTTTTGGGGGGTGGGTGTTTGGGGTGTTGGGGGGGAAGTGGGGTTGGGGGTTTTTGGGGGGGAGGGGGGGTGGAGTGGGTTTGGGGGGGAGTGATGTTTTTGGGGGGGTGGGGGTGGTTTAGGGGGGGGGGGGGGGGAAAATTTTTTGGGGGGTTTGGGGTTTGTTTTAAGTTTGGGGTTTTTTTTAAAGGGATTGGGGTGAAATTTTTTTAAAAAAAATGGGTTGGGATAATTGGGGAAGTTAGCCTTAATTTTTGGGGGGGGGGGGTTAGGTAAAAGAGAAATTCCGGGGGTCCCGAAAGGATGGTATTGGGTTAAAAAGAAAAAATTTCGCCAAGGCGGCCTAGTTTTGAGGGGGTGAAATGTTTGGGTTTTTTGTAAAAAAATTTTGGGTTTTTTGGGGAGTATTAAAAAGAAAAATTTTTAGGTTTTCCCGGTTTTTCCCGGTTAAAAATGTTTTTGGGGAAAATTTTTTCCCTATTTTTGAAGAAATTTTTGTAATTTTTTTAATTTGTTGTTTGATAAGGGTTTTTTATTTTTTTTTTTTTTTTCCCCTTTTTTGGGTTTTGGGAAAAGTGTATTATTTTCCCATTGTTTATTTAAATTTTGTAATTTTTTTCCCTTGGTTTTTTTTGAAATTTTGGGGAAAATTTTTTTAAAAGTTTTTTATGAAATGTTTTTAATATTTTCCCCTTTTTTATATAAATGGTAAAATTTTTTCCCTATGTTTATATGGGAAAAGTGTAAAAATTTTCCCTAAGTTGTTATAAAATGTGAAAATTTTCCCCATTTGGATATTAAAAGGGGGTTTTTTTTTCCCTATTTTTTATTTTAAAAAAAGGGGGGTAATTTGGGGGAAATTTAAAGGAAGACGATTTGTTAAAAATTTAAAAGGAAAAAAATTTGTGTTTTCCTTGTTTACTTCATTTAAGTTAACAAGAAAAAAAAGTAAAAATTTTGGGTTTTTTTTAAGTTAAAAGGGGCGCAGAGGGACCCCAGCTTTATCAATTGTTGTGACCTGAAAGGTCATCACGTGACGTAAAAACCATGGGGTTTAAAAACAGGTGGGGGGACTCATGCTTTCAGGAAGTTCTTGGTTTTAGACATGTATTATTTAAAATAAAGTACCATTTTGAATGCTTATCCCCATAGGGGTGAACCCAAAAACTTGATCCGAGGAGGTGAATCAGGGATTTTGGGATGGGGTGGAAGTGGGAGGTGTGGGTGAGAGAGAGGTGTTGATCGAGGAGTTGGAGATTACAAGAAAATGAATTTTTTGGGGGGGGGAGTGGGAGATGGAGAGGGTGGTCTTGATTTGAGGAAGTGGAGCAGGGATATTGGATTTAGAGGGTGGTGCTGGTGGTGTAGGGTTAGGGAGAAGGTCTTCATCCAAGGAGATGGAGCAGGAATATTTGGGGTGGGGGTGGAAGTGGGTGGTGGAAGGTGTTGGGGAGGGTGTTGATCCGAGGAGTTAGATATTACAAGAAAATGGATTTTTTTTTATTTTGGGGCAATTGAGACAGAGGTCTTGATCCAAGGAAGTAGAGCAGGAATATTTAGACATAGAGAGTAGAAGTGGATGGTGGGAGGTGTCGGGGTGGAGGGTGTTGATCCAAGGAGATGGAGAGCACAAGAAAATGAAATTAAAAAAAATCGAGAAAAATAAGAAAAAAATTCTTGGAGCGGGGGCGATCCGGCTAGCGCTGCAGAAGGCGCTGCAGGGGCGGCACGGGCGCGGGTGGGCGCGCGCGCGGGCACTCGGCATGGGGCGGCATCCTTTGATGCACCGCTCTGTGATACACCTCTTGTGATATACATCTCTGTGATACACCGCTCTGTGATACACCATACAGAAGAAAACTTCACTACTACACACACACACATTTTATATATATATATATATATATATATATATATATATATATATTATATATATAAACACTGATCTCTGGCTGTAGGAGACTCGAACCTATGAACCTTGGAACAAGGTAAGCAGTGCTTTACCAATCTACCCACACTGGACCAATACCTTGGAGCCCAGCTTGGGCTAGACTTTGATCCAAGGCAGCCAGCTTTCAGGGAGAAGGCTTACAGCTTTTCATCTCATCCCCTGCATGCATCAGCCTTACTAGAGATATTAACAATGCAAGGAATTCGCAAGAGCAGGCGAAATATACACAAACACTGATCTCTGGCTGAAGGAGACTCGAACCTACGAACCTTGGAACAAGGTACGCACTGCTTTACCAATCTAGTGTGGGTCCAGTGTGGGTAGATTGGTAAAGCACTGCATACCTTGTTCCAGAAAAGAAAAAGTGCATGTACTACGAGAAGAGGTTAAGGGAAATCCTCCTGATGAAAGTGGAGGACAGGAAAGAGGGGGAGAGGGATGTGATAACAACATAAATTAATGAGAGGAATTGGTAAAGTAGACAGAGGCAGGATGCTCCAGAGACGGGACACAGCAACAAAGCATCACAATTCATAGCTGAAGATTCAAATGAGTCACGGGGAAGATAGGAAGTATGTCATCAGTCTTAGAGTTGTCAGGAAGAGAAATAGTATGGAGAGTGATGTAGTGGAGGCATGATCCATACGTATCTTTAAGACGAGGTATGGCAAAGCTCAAGAAGCAGTGATAGAATGGATCTAGTAGCGACCAGCAAAGAGGTGAGGCCAGGAGCTATGAATCGATCTCTGCAACCACAATTAGGTGAGTACAATCACACACACAAAGATGATGGGGCCGGATAACATTTCTCCATGGGACATTAGAGAGAGGGAGCAGAGGCACTCTGTGTACCACTAACAACAATCTTCAACACATCTCTAGAAACTGGGCGACTACTTGAGGTGCGGAGGAAAGCAAATGTATGCCCAATTTTTAAAGAATATTAGAGACAGACATGCAGCATTAAACTACAAACCAGTGTCACTGACATGTATTCAAAGTCATTGAGATGATTATCAGGAGAAGAGTGGTGTGCCGCCTAGAAAGGATTGAGATTATAAAGGACAACCAGCATGGATTCAAAGACAGGAAATCCTGTGTCACAAACCTACTGGAATTTTATGACAAGGTGACAGCACATGACAATAGAGAGAGAGAGAGAGAGAGAGAGAGCAGAGAGAGAGAGAGAGAGATGTGGGTAGAATGCGTTTTCTTGGGCTGTAAGAAGGCTTTTGACACAGTTCCACACAAGAGATTAGTGAAAAGGCTGGTGGACTAGGCTGGTATAACAGGAAAGTCACTGCAGTGGATCAGAGAATACCTAACGGTAAGGTATCAACAAGTCATGGTACATGATAAGGTGTCAGTGCCTGTGGCCAGCAGGGTTACACAGGGGTCAATCCAAGGACCTGTGCTGTATCTGGTATATGCCAAGGACATGACTGAAGGAATAGACTGATAAGTGCTCCTGTTTGCAGACGATGTGAAGTAATGAGGAGAATTCAGTCGGAGGAGGATAAATCAGGGCTTCACAGGGATTTGGACAGGCTGCAGGCCTGGTACACCAACTGACTCCTGAAGTTCAGTCAGATCGGAGAAGGGCAAACCATATTCAAGGAACAGGATTTTGGTTGTGTATAATACCGAGCACATCTGAGGCACACATCAACCAAATAACTTCTGCGGTACATGGGCAGCTAGCGAACCTGAGAATAGGTTTACTACATATTAGTAAGGAGTCATTCCAGACCCTGTACACCGTGTATGTCAGGCTCTAATTGGAGTATGTAGCTCCAGTTTGGAACCCACACCTAGCCAAGCACGTCAGGAAATTTGAGAAAGTGCAAAGGTATGCAACGAGACTAGTCCCGGAGCTAAGGGGCATGTCCACCTAGGAGAGGTTAAGCGAACCCTTAGAAGGGCAGTGCCGAGTGTACGAGCGCGTAAACACGTGCGTCGTTGCACGTGTCATCCTGATTGCGCCGCGCATCTTGATTCCTGTTCTTTAATTCTGATCAGTCACAAGCCTTCGCTGAGTCGCTTCAGCTAAGTGGTGATGGCATTTGCTGGCTTCCCATTGGTTGGGAGAGCAAAATATAAACGCTTGTGGCTTGGCATCACCCAGAGTGGGATTTTTCCATCTAGTGACACTAATATACTCCTTGATTTTACCCTCTACAATGTCGGTAAGTACTGATTGTTGTGTTTTGTGCATAAATGAATAGTGTAGGTATATTTTGATATATAAAGTCCGTGTGAAGCATAATACGAGTGTACCATGCAATTGAAAAAAGTGCAGCAAATAAGGCACGAGTACACTGGTACTGCCCCTTTTGCCCCATACTCCAGTTACAGTAAAATAAACATTTATAACAAAATTTATATTGCATATATGAATTCTGTAGTGGTGTGGATGTATACAGAACGTTTTTATTGTCCTTCCAGATCAATGAGAAATTGTCTTATGGGGAGCCCTCCAACACCAAGTCAAAATATCTCTGCACTTTGGAGGACAATGACTCAGAACCAGAGGTAGATGACCCAGAATTGCTTGATAGTGGTGATGAATGCTTGCCACTGGATGCAGAGGTGTCAAGTGATGATGAGGAGGAAGAAAGGCCAGCCAGAAAGCAGAAATTAGTCAAGAAAAAGAAAGGTATTACGATCGAGGAGTATCCTGATGAACAACATATTTATGACCACCTTGCTCTTCTAGGTGGCCCCCAGTGGTCCCAGGTTGACATCCAGAATGACTCTTTGCCTGTGTACGAACATGAACAGCCTCTTGAAATTAGGTCTCCATATGAGTATTTTTGTGATTTCTTTACTCCAGACATGGTAGATAACAGAGCATATCAAACAAATTTGTATGCCAAGCAAAAAAGCATAATTACTAATTTTGCAACAGATTCTGAAGAAATCATGAGGGTCATAGGTATTTTGTTGTTGATGGGTATTCTTACATTCCCAGAATCGAAGAATATTGGGCAAGTTCATTTAGGCTGCCCATGGTTGCAGAAGTCATGGAATCTAAGAGGTTTAGCTGGCTTAGACGTACAATTCATTTCAATGATAACACAAAAGGATAATAACAGATTCCACAAAATAAGGCCTTTTTTACACTGCACTAACTAATGCTTGCTTGAAAGTTCCAGCTACACTCAAGCAGTCTGTGGATGAAGTCATGGTTGCTTTCAAGGGTAAAACCGCTGGAAACCTAAGGCAGTACATCAAAACCAAACCAGACAAACTATTTTGACGTGCAAGTGAAGATGGAATCATACAAGATATACTCATGTATCAAGGCACACCAACTTTGACAGCCATCCCATAAAGCTTTCACAGGAAGAAACTAAACTACCAATAAGTTCAAAGATTGTTCTGGTACTTTCAACAGCTCTGAACAAGAACAAGACATCAGCAATCTATGCTGACAATTTATTTTCAAGTCTACCTTTGGTCAAGTTATTAAGAGATAAGTATAACTGCAGATGCACTGGAACAGTACGTGAAAATAGATGTGGTAAGCCAGATCTGACTCCTGCCAAAGAAATGGAAAAGAGCAGTGTGGACAAGGGCAATTTTAACTTCAAAACCAATGATGGTATCTTTGTTGTATAAGATGGAAGGACAACAAAGTTGTGACTTTACTGACAACTGATGTGGGGGTTAATCCTGTGAGTCTAGTTCAAAGATATAACAATGCTACAAAGACCAAAACCCAGTTACAGTGCCCTGTGCATGTGAACAAAACACCAATGAAACGTTGGTACATGTGATTGTTTGCCTATGTTCTTGATCTTTCAGTTGTGAATGCATGGCTTTTTTACTGCCGGGATTGTCGGTCACTAAATACCAAGTGCATGCAACTGAAGTTTTTCAGGAATGAAATCTCTATCACTGCAATGTCCAAAGGGCAAAAGTTTAGATGCAGCAACATAAGAACATCTACAAGAGTTTCACCAAGTACTTCCAATGGTGACAGTAATGATCTACCAAACTTGCAATTGACAATTGCTATGCAGTACCAACGTGCAGAAAGGCCTGATGGCAGTGTGAGGTTTGACTCAACTCTAAAACACTGGGGTGTGCTAGGCAAACTGCTTAGTTGCAAGTATTGCAGCAAAAAGAAAAGTTATGTCACAGCCTCATTCTACTGTTCTGTATGCAAAGTAAATCTATGCATAAAGAAGGATAAATTTGCTTCACATACTTTCATTCTAGCAATTAATAATATAGAATGATAGCTCTTCCTCAGGAATCTCAGGAATATGGGACTTGAAAGTTTTATCCCTTTGCAATGTGTCCTTGATGTCATTTGATTCATTTTTATATTTTTCTAATACTTACAAAATGTTTCGTTACAAGTTCTATTTATATTTTTGATATTGTCTATTTGTATAATAAATTTAAAAAATAGTTATTGGGTGTTTCATTAACAATTGTAACTTTGCAACATTCACATTTATACTCCCTATTTCGGGCAGCCGCTAGCACAGTCTGTCCTTGCAGATTAGCAAATTGTTCAAAAAATAACCATCAGAATTCCATTTATATAAGAACATAAGAACATAAGAAAGAAGGAACACTGCAACAGGCCTACTGACCCATGCGGAGCAGGTCCATGTCCCCCCCCGAAGAGCCCAATAACCCCCTCCCCCCCCGAAATATCCAAATGACCCACCCAGTCTGGTCACCTCCACTCAAGAATGGAGCACGGCACCAGACCCAGCAGCACAAGCTAGTCAGGTCCAACTCACAGGCACCCACACCCACTCATGTATTTATCTAATCTATTTTTAAAACTACACAACGTTTTAGTCTGAATAACTGTACTGTACGGTGACCAGAACTGAGCAGCATAGTCTAAATGAGGCCTAACCAAGGATATATAGAGTTGAAGAACAATCTGAGGGCTTCTATTATTTATACTTCTAGATATGAAGCTAACGAATTCTGTTAGCTTTATTGCGAACACTAATGCACTGTTGTCTTGGTTTTAGGTTACTGCTAACCAGAACTCCTAAATCCTTTTCGCAATCAGTAGTATTAAGATCTACATTATTTAGTTTATATGTGGCATGGTTGTTTAACTGTCCAACATTTAGAACTTTGCATTTGTCAACACTAAACTGCATCTGCCACTTCTCCGACCATTGCATTCAAATCATCCTGGAGTGCTCTAGTGTCCTCATTAGAATGAATAGGACGGCCTATTTTGGTGTCATCAGCAAATTTGCTTATGGGCTCATTCACCTTGTACTGAGAAACTCTCTCCACTCTAGGGAATTCTGTTCGAAATTCTTAAGCGAACTCGACCTGGCGACACTGGAGGACAGGATTGACAGGGGGCACATGATAACGACAAATAAAATACTGAGAGGAATTGACAAGGTTGAGAGAGACAGGATATTCTAGTGCAGGGACACAGTGACAAGGGGTCACAGTTGGAAATTGAAGAGTCAGATGAGTTACAGGGATGCTTGGAAGTAATTCTTCGGTCATAAAGTTGTCAGGAAAAGGAAGAGTCTAGAAAATGAAGTAGTAGAGGCAGGTATCATAAATAGTTTGAAGATGTAATATAACGGGTATCTAGTGCGACCAGAGCGGATCTAGTGGCGACCAGGAATCGTTCAAGACACTGTACACTGTGTATGTTAGGCCCATACTGGAGTATGCAGCACCAGTTTGGAACCCACACCTGGTCAAGCACGTCAAGAAGTTAGAGAAAGTACAAAGGTTTGCAACAAGGCTAGTCCCAGAGCTCAAAGGAATGTCGTACGAGGAAAGGTTAAGGGAAATCGGACTGACGACACTGGAGGACAGAAGGGTCAGGGGAGACATGATAACGACATACAAGATACTGCGGGGAATAGACAAGGTGGACAGAGATAGGATGTTCCAGAGAGGGGACACAGGGACAAGGGGTCACAACTGGAAGCTGAAGACTCAGACGAGTCACAGGGACGTTAGGAAGTATTTCTTCAGTCATAGAGTTGTCAGCAAGTGGAATAGCCTAGCAAGTGCAGTAGTGGAGGCAGGAACCATACATAGTTTTAAGAAGAGGTATGACAAAGCTCAGGAAGCAGAGAGAGAGAGAGGACCCAGTAGCGATAAGTGAAGAGGCGGGGCCAGAAGCTGAGTCTCGACCCCCGCAACCACAATTAGGTGAGTACACACACAAACAAACACACATACTCACACCAATCTTCAACGCTTTTATCAAAATAGGCCGACTACCTGAACTATGTGAAAGAAAGGTATAAAATACCGACAATATGAAAGTTAAGACACATGTGCAACATCTGGATATCTTTACTGTAGATGTTTCGCCATCCAGTGGCTTTATCAATACAGATTCTAGGACATAATTAGAAGGCAGTAGAACTATATACAAAAGATGAGGTAATCAGTCCCTCAACCTTGGAGTTAGTGTTCACAACATCGTGGTGGTGGAGATCCTGGAGCAAAGGCAAGAAGACTGGCTGTTATATAGGCGTCAGTGGGTAAGGACGAGTAGCAGACGAGGGCATAGTCACTGGTCGGCGGGATTTCCCAGTGGAAGTAGGTCCTACCAAAAGAGATGGGTTAGTTGTAGCAGCCGTGAAGAAGGTCTTGTAGATGCCCTCTGAACCAAGATTCCATGATGTTGCACAACTTGTCAGACACTGCAGCATCATGGAATCTTGGTTCAGAGGACATCTACAAGACCTTCACGTTTGCTACAACTAGCCCATCTCTTTGGGTAGGACCTACTTCCACTGGGGAATCCCACCTACCAGTGACTATGCCCTCGTCTGCTACACGTCCTTCTCCAATGACGCGATGTAACAGCCAGTCTTCTTGCCTTTGCTCCAGATTCTCCACCACCACGATGCTGTGAACACTAACTCCAAGGCTGAGGGTCTGATTACCTCATCTTTTGTATATAGTTCTACTATCTTCTAATTATGTCGAAGAATCTGTATTGATAAAGCCACTGGATGGCGAAACGTCTACAATAAAGATATCCAGAAGTTGCACATGTGTTTAAACTTTCATACCTGAACTATGGAAAACAGCAAATATAGTCCCAATTTTTAGAAAGGGAGACAGACACGAAGCATTAAACTACAGACCAGTGTAGTATACAAGGTCATAGAGAACATTATCAGGAGAAGAGTGGTGAAGTACCTAGAAAGAAATGAGCTTATCAATGACAGCCTGCACGGTTTCAGGGACAGGAAATCCTGGGTCACAAACCTACTGCAGTTCTATGACAGGGTGACGACAGTAAAACAAGAGCGAGAAGGGTGGGTAGATTGCATTTTCTTGGACTGTCAGAAGGCATTTGACACAGTTCCACACAAGTGATTAGTCCACAAGCTGGAGGACCAGGCAGGGATAATAAGGAAGGCATTACACTGGATCAGGGAATACCTGTCAGGAAGACCAGAGTGAGTCATGGTGCATGGCGAGGTGCCAGTGTGGGCGCCTGTAACGAATGGGGTGCCACAGGAATCAGTCCTAGGACTAGTACTGTTTCTGGTATTTGTGAACGACATAACGGAAGGAATAGAATCCGAGGTGTTCCTGTTTGCAGATGATGTGAAATTGAGAATTTAATCGAACGAGGACGAGGCAGAGATACAAAGGGATCTGGACAGGCTTCAGACCAGGTGCAGCATCTGGCTTTTGGAGTTCAACACCAAGTGCAAAGTCAAGAAGATTGTGAAAGGGCAAAGAAGACCACAGATGGAGTAGTCTAGGGGGCCAGAGACTACAAACCTCACTCAAGAAAACGGATCTTGGAGTGAGTATAACACCGGGCACATCTGAGGCGCACATCAAACAAATAACTGATGCAGCATGTGGGTGCCTGGCAAACCTAACAACAGTATTCTGACATCTTAATAATCAGTCATTCAGGACCCTGTACACTGTGTACGGTAGGCCCATATTGGAGTAAGCAGCGCCAGTTTGGAACCCACATGTAGCCAAGCATGTAAGGAAACTAGAGAAAGTGCAAAGGTTTGCAACAAGACTAATCCCGGAGCTAAGGGGTATGACCTACACGGAGAGGTTAATTAAGGGAAACGGCCTGACGACACAGGAAGAGAGGAGAGATAGGGGGTATATGATAACGACATATAAAATACTGAGAGGAATCTTCATGGTGGATAGAGACAGGATGTTCCAGAGATGGCCCACAGCAACAAGGGGTCACAGTTGGAAGCTGAAGACTCATATGAATCACAGGGATGTTACGAAGTATTACTTCAGTCACAGAGTAGTCAGTAAGGGGAATAGTCTGGGAAGTGATGTAGTGGAGGCAGGATTCGCACGTAACTTTAAGAAGAGGTGTGATGAAGCTCATTCAGCGGGAAGAGTGACCGAGTAGCGGCCAATAAAGAGGCAGGGCCAGGAGCTGTGACTCGACCCCTGTAACCACAACTAGGTGAACACACACACACACACACACACACACACACACACATACACACACACACACACACACACACACACACACACACACACACACACACACACACACACACACACACACACACACACAGGAGAAGAGTGGTGGAACACCTAGAAAGGAACGATCTCATCAACAGCAGCCAACATGGTTTCAGGGACGGGAAATCCTGTGTCACAAACCTACTGGAGTTCTATGACATGGTGACAGCAGTAAGACAAGAGAGAGAGGGGTGGGTGGATTGCATTTTCTTGGACTGCAAGAAGGCGTTTGACACAGTTCCACACAAGAGATTGGTGCAAAAACTGGAGGACCAACCAGGGATAACAGGGAAGGCACTACAATGGATCAGGGAATACTTGTCAGGAAGACAGCAGCGAGTCATGGTACGTGGCGAGGTGTCAGAGTGGGCACCTGTGACCAGCGGGTTCCCGCAAGGGTCAGTCCTAGGACCAGTGCTGTTTCTGGTATTTGTGAACGACATGACGGAAGGAATAGACTCTGAGGTGTCCCTGTTTGCAGATGACGTGAAGTTGATGAGAAGAATTCACTCGATCGAAGACCAGGCAGAACTACAAAGGGATCTGGACAGGCTGCAGACCTGGTCCAGCAATTGGCTCCTGGAGTTCAATCCCACCAAGTGCAAAGTCATGAAGATTGGGGAAGGGCAAAGAAGGCCGCAGACGGAGTACAGTCTAGGGGGTCAGAGACTACAAACCTCACTCAAGGAAAAAGATCCTGGGGTGAGTATAACACCAGGCACATCTCCTGAAGCGCACATCAACCAAATAACTGCTGCAGCATATGGGTGCCTAGCAACCTCAGAACAGCATTCCGACATCTTAATAAGGAATCATTCAGGACCCTGTACACCGTGTACGTTAGGCCCATATTGGAGTATGCGGCACCAGTTTGGAACCCACACCTAGCCAAGCACGTGAAGAAACTAGAGAAAGTGCAAAGGTTTGCAACAAGACTAGTCCCAGAGCTAAGAGGTATGTCCTACGAGGAGAGGTTAAGGGAAATCAACCTGACGACACTGGAGGACAGGAGAGATAGGGGGGACATGATAACGACATACAAAATACTGAGAGGAATTGACAAGGTGGACAAAGACAGGATGTTCCAGAGATTGGACACAGTAACAAGGGGGCACAGTTGGAAGCTGAAGACACAGATGAATCACAGGGATGTTAGGAAGTATTTCTTCAGCCACAGAGTAGTCAGTAAGTGGAATAGTTTGGGAAGCGATGTAGTGGAGGCAGGATCCATACATAGCTTTAAGCAGAGGTATGATAAAGCTCACGGCTCAGGGAGAGTGACCTAGTAGCGATCAGTGAAGAGGCGGGGCCAGGAGCTCGGACTCGACCCCCGCAACCTCAACTAGGTGAGTACACACACATTCTCTCACAAACACATACACACAAACACGCGCACACACACACACACACACACACACACACACACACAACACACACACACTCACAAACACATACACACAAACACGCACCCACACACACGCACACACACATACACACAAACACGCACCCACCCACCCACACACACACACACACACACACACACACACACACACACACACACACACACACAACAACACACACACTACACTCACGCGCACACACACACACACACACACACTCACAAGCACCTCTCTTTCCCCTCCCCCTCATCTCCTTTTCCTCTAGTCTCCCTCCCACTCTCCACCCCTCCACTCTCCCTGTCCCTCTCTAGACCTCTCTTCCCCTTAAAACCCTCCTCTCCCCCCCCACACAAACACTCCCTCTCCCTATTTCTCTCTATCTATCTATCTATCTCCATCTCTCTTTCCCCTCTACCTCTTCTTTCTCGCTCTTTCCCCTCTCCATTTTCTCTCCCTCTCCCTCCCCCCATCCCATTTCACTCTCTTTTCCTTCCATCCACCCTTTTCCCTCTAGTCTCGTTCCCAGTCTTTCTCCACCCCTCGATCACTCTCCCCATCCCTCTCCCCTCCTCTCTTCCCCCCTCACAAACACAACTGCAACACATAACCAATTAAAAAAATGTGGTGGCTCAGAGGGGAACTCAAAGGCCCAAGAGATCAGAGAAGAATGGTTCTGGTAAGGAAGAATGGATGGAAGAGCAATGCAAAAGAATGGAACAAGAGTGGGAGAGCAAACTGGAAGAGCTTCTTGTAAAAATGGACAAAAGGATGTAGGCAGAGCTTTCTGTAAAATTGGAAAAGAGGTTGGAGGAGGAGAAGAAGAATTGGGAGTCACAAGTCTAAGGTGCAATAGCCAGGATAAGGGTTCTAGATATGAGGTAAATAGGATGAAGCGAGTTATATGGGTATTGATCAGAGAAGACACAGCATCTGAAGCTGGTACACCCCTACTGAATGAGGAGCCCAACGGAAAGGAGGGAAACACAACTTACGTTAAGGCCCTATCAGCCCACCAAGCAAGGGTGGGGAATGAAGGGGAAGAGCAGCTGGGAGTGAGGATGGTGGTAGGGAACAGGGGTGAAAGTGGAGAGGAGGATAGGTCATATGCAGAGGCACGACCATGTCATCAATAGCTACAGAAAAAAGTGAGGAAGAAATGGCCATGTACAAACAGGAACCAATGATACAGAGGAAAAGGCTATGGGAGGAGGAGAGGGTGATGTCAGTGTTTATTCATGGGCTTCAGGAGAGCGAGGGAATCACACACAATGAAAGACGGCAGGCAGAAAGACAGGAGATTGAAAACATCATCAAAGAAATAGGTGCAAAGGACATGTCTGTGAATGCAGGGAGAGGACACAAACACGAAAGAAGCTAGGAAGATGGACAAGGACAGAATCAGCAGAGGTCATCCAGAGCAGAGCAGAGCAACAAGAGCAAGCACACACAGAACCATCCCCAGAACCCCACAACCAAACACATTATCCCAACACAGACCACAATCCACACTCACAGTCCCCACCCCACACTACACTGTAGAATCTCACAGCATATTGCCAGGTCCCCCACCTTCATAGACCCCCAAAACAGAGTGTTGGAGAGGAAACTGAAGGCATGGTACACCAACGCTGATGCAATAACGATTAAGTGGGAGGAGTGGCAAGAGTCAAAGAGACCTCACTGGACATCATAGCCTTCACAGAAACCAAGCTCACAGGGATGATAACAGATGCCATCTTTCCAAAGCGCTATCAGATCCTGAGGAAGGACAGAGGAAATAGAGGGGGTGGAGGAGTGGCACTGCTGATCAAAAACCAATGGGAATTTGATGAGCTGGAGAGAGGAGACAGAGGAGAAGCGAGAGATTACATAATAGGAACTTGTCAGTCTGGAAGTCCCACAGTGGTAACTGCAGTGATGTATAATTAACCACAGAATAACAGAAGGCAAAGGCACTGTATGATGAGAGTAACAGAGCGATAGTTGACACACTAGATGAAGTGGGCAGATGGGCTCACGCGATCAGGGCAAAACTACTGCCTATGAGTGACTTCAACCACAAGGAAATCGATTGGGAGAACTTGGAGCCACATGGGGACCAAGGCACGTGAAGGGTTAAAGTGGTGGAGGTGGAACTGGAAAACCTCATGTACCAAGATGTAAGGGACACTACCAGAGGGAGAGGAGAGGATGAACCAGCGAGACTGGACCTAGTATTCACCATGAGTAATGAAGATATTGAGAATATCACATACAAAAGACCCCTTGGGGCCAGTGATCATATGGTTCTGAGCTTCGAATACATAGTAGAGTTACAAGTGGAGGGGGAAGCAGGAAGGGCTGGACAAGTGAAGCCACACTACAAGAAAGGAGACTATGCAGGCATGAAGAACTTCTTGAACTGGGTTCAGTGGAACAGAGAACTGGCAGGGAAGTCAGTAAACGAGATGATGGAATGTGTGGCAACAATATGCAAGGAACTTGAGGAGAGGTTTGTACTCAAGGGTAACAGGAATAAGGAAAAAGCCAGGACGTGCCTATGGCTCACCCAAAGATGCAGGGAGTCCAAAACCAAGTGTGCTAAAGAATGGAAGAAGTAAAGAAGGCAAAGAACAAAGTAGAATAAGGAGAGCAGCCATAGAGCCAGAAGTGAATATGCACAGGTAAGAATGGAGACCCAAAGACAATGCGAGAATGACACAGCACCGATAGCGAAATCTGACCCGAAGCTATTGTACAGCCACATCAGGAGGAAAACAATAGTCAAGGACCAGGTAATCAGGCTGAGGAAGGAAGGAGGGGAGGTCACCATAAATGACCAAGACGTATGTGGAGCGCTCAATATGAGATTCAAAGAAGTGTTCATAGAAGAGACAAAAGGGCCTCCAGAAAGGGGAAGAGGTGGGGTGCACCATCAAGTGTTAGATACAATACATACAACCGATGAAGAAGTGAAGAGGCAGCTAAGCAAGCTAGATACCTCAAAGGCGATGGGACCAGATAACATCTCTCCATTGGTCCTGTGAGAGGGAGCAGAGGCACTTTGTGTACCACTAACAACTATCTTCGACACATCTATCGAAATAGGGCGACTACGGGAAGCATAGAAAACAGCAAATGTAGTCCCAATTTTTAAAAAAAGAGACAGACATGAAGCATGAAACTACTGACCGCAAGGTCATGGAGAAAATTATCAGAAGAGTGGTGGAGCACCTAGAAAGAGATGAGCTTATCAATGACAGCCAGCACGGTTTCAGGGGCGGGAAATCATGCGTCACAAACCTACTGGAGGTCTATGACAGGGTGACAGCAGTAAGACAAGAGAGAGAGGGGTGGGTAGATTGCTTTTTCTTGGACTGTAAGAAGGCGCTTCACACAATTCCAAACAAGAGATTAGTGCAAAAGCTGGAGGACCAGGCAGGGATAAGAGGTAAGGCATTGCAATGGATCAGGGAATTCCTGTCAGGAAGACAACAGCGATTCATGCTACGTGGCGAGGTGTCAGAGTAGGTGTCTGTAACGAGCGGGGTGCCACAGGGATCAGTCCTAGAACCGATGCTGTTTCTGGTATTTGTGAACGACATGACAGAAGGAATAGAATCCGAAGTGTCCCTGTTTGCAGATGATGTGAAGCTGATGAGAAGAATTCAGTCGACAAGGTGGACAGAGAGAGAATGTATCAGAGATGGGACACAGCAACATGGGGTCACAGTTGGAAGTTGAAGACTCCAATGAACCACAGGTATTTTAGGAAGTATTTCTTAAGTCACAGAGTAGTCGGGCAGTGGAACAGTCTGGGTAGTGATGTAGTTGAGGCAGGATTCATACATAGCTTTAAGACGAGGTATTATAAAGCTCATGGAGCGGGAAGAGTGATCTAGTAGTGGTCAATGAAGAGGTGGGGCCAAGAGCTGGGACTCGACCCCTGCAACCACAAGTAGGTGAGTACTCACACACACAAACACACACACACACACACACACACACACACACACACACACACACACACACACACACACACACCACACACACATCCAACAATCTGTTTGCAGACGATATGAAGTTAATGTGGAGAATTAAAGTAGGCAAGAATCTGATAGATCAACGTTAGGATGTGAACGGGCTGCAAGCCTGTTCCAAATTTGGCTCTTGGAGTTTAACCCTACCAAGTGTAAAGTTATGAAGCTTGGGAAGTGTTAAAGAAGACAGCAGACGGACTACAGCCTTGAAGGGTCAAAGGTTGCAAACGTCTCTCATGGAAAATTGTCTCAGGGTGTGCATCATACCGAGCACATCTCCTGAGATACACGTCAAGCAAATAACTGCTGCAGCTTATGGCCGCCTGGCAAACCTAAGAAAAGCGTTTCGACACCTAAGTAAGGAGTCAATCAAGACACTATGCACCGTGTACATCAGTAAAGAATGAATCCCCACCCGGAAAAGCACATCGAGAATTTATAGAAATTGCCAAGGTTCGCAACAATGCTTGTCCTATCAAGAGAAGTTAAGGGAAATCAATCTGACGACATTGGAGGAGAGGAGGAATAGAGGGGACTCGATAACGGCTAATAAACAAATACTAACGGTATTGAAAAGGTGGACAGGAACAGAATGTTTCGAAGAAGGGACATAGCAACAAAGGGTTACAGCTGGAAGCTGAAAACCCATATGATTCACAGGGATATTAGCAAGCATTTCTTCAGTCGTAGTTATCAGGAAGTGACACAATATGGAGAGTGATATAGTGGAGGCAGATTCCATATAAAACTATTAGAAGGGGAATGATAAAGATCTTGGAGCATTAAAAGAATGAACCTATGTTACAAAAAACGCGATTCTAAAAGCTTAGAGATCTCCAGTGAATACTAGAAAGGTCTGCCCTTCTAGCATTCAGCCTGTTACTGGGCTTTCGTAACAAGTAGTCAGTATCCTGGTCCAATTATCCATTAGAATTCAATAAGAATTAATAGTGCTTCAGGATTACAACTGGTAGGCTACTAACTAGAGAAATTAAAATTTAATAAATTTATTAATTAAGTTGTCTAGGCGTATATTAAATTAAATTAAATTAATCACAGTAATCAAAATAATATTAATCACTTCTCTCGTGTACAGTATTATTGTGCTGAAAGCACATATCACATTTATAAGTCTTAAGTACCGTCTGGTACATTAATATTTAATAATACAATATACAAATAAGTTTGTGTGTATGTGTGTAAGTGCTCTAAGTAGTTCGCTATGTCTCACGACTCGACTAGACTTAAACAAGTGACTGACAAAGTCCTCTCATAAACTAACTTCTTGACCGACTGGCAATCAAAACAGTCTGCTTGAACAATAAAAAGAATACTAAGCCCAATAGCAATATAACAAGCAAATGCGACACAGAATCAGGAACAAGGAGATAATATAACGACACTAAGTAGGGACCATAAGCAGATCCTCCACAAAAGTCACAAAACTCCCATACTACTGAATCTAAGTTCAGCATAAGAAAATACCCGACTGTGACAATACACAGATACCAGTACAAATTAGGTCAGAAGCTACAGCTCAGGACCTGAGTTGCTTAGAGTGTCTATGCGACACACAACCTCAGTACAACGTCGAAAATCACTAAATCTATACAAAGTTCTGTGAACAGAGTCTCCAGAACTAAAAATAATAAGACAGAGACGATCTTCCAACAAGGGCCAATAAGGGAGATTTAGGCTCGTCTTGTCAAGAATACGTCCAACCACCAAGCGAGTCTAGACCAGACTGAATACTTCAGGCGAGGTGTGATCACCCTCCCCACTCTATCACTTGATAGCTCCGTGGACAGTTGCTGCCCAGCAACAACGAGAAGCCGGCAGAGTGACGAGCCACAAGCGATAATTACAGTAGTTAGACAATCAAGACTTGAACTATGAGCACATATATGAAAGTTGCATCCTACCTGACATAAGCAAGTAAGTCAAATAATAATATAAAGCAATATATTTACGATTTAGTTATTATCACAAATATATAAAATAATATAAAATTATATGAAAAGGTAAAATACGTTATATACATATACATTATATACATCATATACATTGTAACCCATTCAGGGGTTGCAAAAACCTAGTTGCTATTAGCAAAGCAGGGGGCTCAAGAGCTATAAATTGACTCCTGCAACTACCAATAGGTAAGTACACACACACACACACACACACACACACACACACACACACACACACACACACAGGGAGAAAAGAAGCTATAACGTATGCAATGACTCAGACCCAAGTGAGGCCCGGGAAAAGACAGGAAGAACAGTAGGAACAAATGAGGGGACCAAAGACAATGAAGGAGCTAAGCTATACACAGAGGCTCTAATGGACAACTGCCGTGTCCAGGAACAGCTAAGCACAGGGTCACTGGATAGGGAAGAGACAGTAGGAAGAAACTCGTCAATGGCAGGAACTAATTCATCTGAGAGGATGCTCAGGAAAGTACAGTAGGCAAACGAAAGGGAGTGGGTAGTTTTTGTCTATGAGCTCCAAGAAATAGACGGGGAAACTTAGGAAGCAAGAAAACAGGAGAAAAAAAAGCGTTGAAAGCATCACAAAAACAATAGGAGAGGACATCATGACCCAGCTGACAAATTTTCGGAGAACTGGGTGGTTTGCGAGAGGAAAAAAGCTTCAGGTGAAAGTGATTTTCAAGGCAGAGTCAGCTCGAAACCGGATCCTGCAGGAGAAAGTGCGTCTAAGGGACAAACCGGAGTACTAAAGTGTGTACCTCGACTGAGACCGAATACAAGAAGAAAGGATGATACTGAGAGGGTGCAACGTCGCATGGAGGAATGGGAGCCAAGGAAGGAGGGGAGATGGAGAAACCATACCCAGGTGGAAGAATAAGCACAACCACCTCCAGTACCACCTAAAGAAGGAACCCAACCATGGCAACCCCAATGCAGTCAAACAACCTAATCCAAAACCCACACACTGTGCCCTCTGCCCCCATCCCCCACACCCCAAACCCCACACCCACAGTAACCCACACACTGTACCCTCTACCCCCATCCCTCTCACCACAACCCCCACCTCTACTGTAACCCCCGTATAGGTCTCTGCCAGGGCTTCTGCTCCCCCAACCCCACCATTCTCCCCGGACCAAAGTCACAGAAAAGAAGTTGAAGGTTTGGAACACGAACACGGATGGAAAAACGAATAAATGTGAGGAGTGGCATGAAAGAATCAAGGAGATGTCCCCAGACATCATAGCAGTCACAGAAACAAAACTCACTTGGACAATAACATATACAATCTCCCCACCTGGATATCAAATCCTAGGGAAGGACAGAAGGAGCAGAGGGCGAGGAGGGGTTGCGCTGCTTATTAAAAACCGATGGTGATATCAGGAAATGGAATGAATGGACGATATTGGAGAAAGGGATTGCATAGTAATTACAGTTCAGTCAGGTAAACATTATAGTTGTCATTGCAATGATGTATAACCCACCACAGAGCTGCAGGAGGCAAGGGAAAGGAAAATGAAGTGTGCAACAGAGCAATGGTGAACACAATAGCTGAGGTGGCAAGATGAGATCTCTCGAGCAGAGCAAAGTTACTGATTTTGGGCGACTTCAACCACAAAGAGATTGATTGGGAAAACCTGGAGCCACATGGGGGTCCCAAAACACGGAAAGCCACAATGATGGATGTGGTACTGGAAAACCTAATGCACCAACATGTTAGGGACACTATCAGAGAGAGGGGATGATGAACCAGCAAGACTGGACCTTGTGTTCACCCTGAGTAGCTCAGACATCGAGGACATCACATATGAAAGGACCATTGGAGCTAGTGACCACGTGGTTCTGAGCTTTGAATACATCATAGAGCTACAAGTGGAGAGGGTAATAGGAGTAGAAAGGAAAAAGACAAACTATAAAAGGGGAGACTACACAGGTATGAGGACCTTCCTGAAGGAGGTTCATTGGGAAAGAGAGCTGGTAGGAAAGTAGGTAAACGAAATGATGGACTATGTAACAATAAAATGCATGGAGGCAGAGGAAAGGTTTGTTCCCAAGGGTAACAGAAATAATGAGAAGGCCAGAATAAGCCCTTGGTTTACTCGAAGGTGTAGGGAGGCAAAAACTAAGTGTGCTAGACAATGGAAAGAGTAAAGAAGGCAAAGGACCCAGGAAAATAAAGAGATTAGTCGATGAACCAGAAACGAGTATGCACAGATAAGGAGGGAGGTCCAGTGGCAGTACGAAAACGACATAGCATCGAAAGTCAAGTCTGACCCGAAACTGCTTTACAGCCACATCAGGAAGAAGACAACAGTCAAGAACCAGGTAATCAGGTTGAGGGAAGAAGGTGGGGAGCTCACAAGAAACGACCAAGAAGTATGTGAGGAGATGAACACTAGATTTCAGGAAGTATTTACAATGGAGACAGAAGGGACACTTGGAAGACAAAACTGAGGAGTACACCAACAACAGATATATCAACAAGTGTTGAATGAAATATACACAACCGAGGAGGTGAAGAAGCTCCTAGGTGACCTTGATACTCTAAAGGCAGTGGGACCAGGCAACATCTCTCGGTGGGTCCTTAGAGAGGGAGCAGAGACACTCTGTGCCACTAACCACAATCTTCAACACATCCCTTAAAACTGGGCAACTACCTGAGGTACGAAAACGGCAAATGTAGTCCCCATATTTAAATTAAGAGACAGACACGAAGCACTAAACCATAGAAAAGTGTCACTGACGTGTATAGCATGCAAAGTCATGGAGAAGATTATCAGGAGGAGAGTATTAGAGCAACTGGAATGGAACAAGGTTATAAACGACAGCCAAAATGGCTTCATGGAAGGCAAATCCCGTGTCACAAACCTATTAGTATTTTATGACTTTGTAGCTGAAGTAAGACGTGAGAGAGTGGGGTGGGTTCATTGCATGTTCTTGGACTGCAAGAAGGCCTTCGACACAGTTCCTCACAAGAGATTAGCACAGAAGCTATAGCATCAGGAATGTATGCCAGGAAGGGCACTGCAATGGATCAGAGAATACTTGACAGGGAGGCAACAGCGAGTCATGGTATGTGATAAAGTATCACAGTGGGCTCCTGTGACGAGCGGCGTCCCACAGGGGTCAGTCCTGGAACCAGTGCTATTCTTGGTATATGTAAATGCCATGAGGGAAGGAATAGACTCAGAAGTTTGTCTGTTTGTAGATGATGTGAAGTTAATGAGGAGAATTAAATCAGATGCGGATCAGACAAGTCTACAAAGAGACCTGGACAGGCTGGACGCGTGATCCAGTAATTGGCTCCTAGAATTTAACCTCGTCAAATGCAAAAGTCATGAAGATCGGGGATGGGCAAAGAAGACCGCAGACAGAATATAGGCTATGGAGCCTAAGACTGCAAACTGCACTCATGGAGAAAGATCGAGAGGTGAGTGTAATACCGAGCACATCACCGGAAGCACACATATGGGGGCATATGGGGGCCTGGCAAACCTGAGAATAGCGTTCCAATACCTCAGTAAGGAATCGTTCAAGACTCTGTGTACTGTGTACGTCAGGCCCATACTGGAGTACACAGCACCAGTTAGAAACCCCACACCTGGTCATCCACGTCAAGAAATTAGAGAAAGTGCAAAGGCTTGCAATAAGGATAGTTCCAGAGCTAAGGGGAATGTCCTACGAAGAAACGTTAAGGGAAATCGGTCTGACGACACTGGAGGACAGGAGGATCAGGAGAATACACATACACAGTGTTGTGTGGAATTGATAAGGTGAACAGATGGGACACAGAAACAACGGGTATCAATTGGAAGTTGAAGACTCAGGTGAATCAAAGGAATATCATGAAGAATTTCTTTAGCCACAGAGTTGTTAGGAAGTGGATCAGTCTGGCAAGTGATGTAGTGGAGGCAGAAATCATACATAGTTTTAAGACGAGGTATGATAGAGCTCATGGAGCTGGGAGAGGGAGGACCCAGTAGCGGTCAGAGAAGAGGCGGAGCCAGGAGCTGAGTCTCGGCCCCTGCAACCACAATTAGGCGAGTACAAGCCCACCCACAGCATCTCCTCAACCCCTACCGCCACACAAACCAAACACAATAACAAGAACGATAGTGAACTCTACATCCACAGTTCTCATCTTCCCCAGCACTTATGCTGCCACACCAACAGACTACCATAATATCCAGGCCTGCCTACCACACCCACAACCAGCATCAACGTTGAGGCAAGCACTGAGACATCCCCAAACATTATACCAATCACAGAAATGAAGCTCACGGAATTCTGAGGAATGATAGGGATGGGGGGCA
This sequence comes from Cherax quadricarinatus, assembly GCF_026875155.1. Lineage (NCBI taxonomy): Eukaryota > Metazoa > Arthropoda > Malacostraca > Decapoda > Parastacidae > Cherax > Cherax quadricarinatus. The sequence continues at coordinate 94,452,867 of NC_069401.1, read as the reverse complement.
GCAGGGAGGAGTTGCATCGTGTCATCAAAAATCAATAGATTTTTGAGATTGGAGGACTAGTCAGAGGGGTAGCAGATGACTACATAGTAGGAGCACTTCATACTGGGGGCCCAAAAGTGATGATATCAATGATGTCTACCTCGCCACCGAACAGCAGGAGGCTCAGACAAGAATATAATGAGAGCAACAGAGTGAAGGTGGACACACTAGCTGAGACTGCCAGAAGGGCCCACATGAGCAGGGTAAAGTTACTCATCATCAGGGATTTATACCATAAGGAGATTCACTGGAAGAATCTGGAGCCATATGAAACGTGGAAAGCCAAGATGCTGGTGGCATTACTAGAAAACTTCATGTGCCAACACGTTAAGGACACAACCAGAGAGAGAGAGAGAGAGAGAGAGAGAGAGAGAGAGAGAGAGATAGCAAAAGGAAATGAATCAACAAGGCTAGACCTCGTTTTCACTTTGAGCAGTTCAGACATAGAAAGGTCTCTAGGCCCTAGTGATCACGTGGTCTTGAGTTTCGAATTCAAAGTAGAGTTAACAATGAAGAATGAAGCAGCGTGAGAAGGATGGGAAAAGCCAAAAGGGAACTATACAAGTATGAGACTAATTTTACATGAGGTGCAGTGAGTAACAGAGCTAGAGAGAAAGTTGACGAAATGATGGAAAACGTGACCACAAAATGCAGTGAGGCAGTGCAGTTTATATCAAGGGGCAACAGAAACAACGGGAAGACCAGAGTAAACCCATGGTTTTCCAGAGTCTTTGGAAAGGCCAAAGTATACCTGGAAGTGGAATATCCTGGAGAATGATGTTTCAGAGGCAGGATCCATACATACCTTTAAGAAGAGGTGTGATTAAGATCTTGGATCAGGGAAAGAGGGACTTCGTAACGACCAGCGAAAAGGCGCGGTCAGGAGCTATGACCAGACCACTGGAACCACAAATAGGTGAGTACATTCTCACATATACACACACAGGCACATAAAAACACAGACACATGCACGCACGCGCACGCACACACACACACACACACACACACACACACACACACACACACACACACACACACACACACACACACACACACACACACACACACACACAGGAACCTTACCTAGTTTTAAGACGAGGATTGATAAAACTCATGTAGCAGAGAGAGGAGCCAGTAACGACCATTGAAGAGGCGGGGCCAGGAGCTATAACTTGACCCCTACAACCAAAAATAGGTGAGTACACACAACAGGAAGGGCAGAACGAATAAAGGCAAACTACAAGAGAGGGGACTACACAGGCATGAAGAATTTCCTGCACGGGGTTCAGTGGGACAGAGAACTGGCAGGGAAGTCAATAAACGAGATGATGGAATATGTGTCAACAATATGCAAGAAAGGTGAGGAGAGGTTTATACCCAAGGGTAACAGAAATAACGAGAAATCCAGGATAAACCCTTAGTTCACCCAAAGGTATAGAGAGGCCAAAACCAAGTGCGCTAGAGAATGGAAGAATTATAGAATGCAAAAGACTCAGGAGAATGAGAGAAGTCGTAGAGCCAGAAATGAATATGCACAGATAATAAGGGAGGCCGAAACGACAATACGAAAATGACATAGCAGCGAAAGCTAAATCTGACCATAAGCTATTGTACAGCCACATCAGGTGGAGAAGAACAGGTAGTCACGCTAAAGAAGGAAGGAGGGAAGATCATATGAAACGACAGCGAAGTGTATGAAGAGCTCAACCTGAGATTCAAAGTGTTTACAAAAAAGACAGAAAGGACTCCAGAAATATGGAGTGGTGAGTACACCATCAAGTTTTGGACACAGTTAAGTGAACTAGATACCTCAAAGGTGATGGGGTTGGATAAATTCTTTTCACGGCTCCGAGATATATTCTGAAACAGGGCGACTACTTGAGGCACGGAAGATTGCAAATGTAGTCCCAATTTTAAGATGAGTGAGACACGAAGCAGTAAACTACAGACCAGTGTCACTGACGTGTATAGTATGCAAAGTCATGGAAAAGATTGTCATGAGAAGAGTGGTGGAGCATCTAGAAAGGAATGAGTTTATTAAAGACAGCCTGCACGGTTTCAGGGACGGGAAATCCTGTGTCACAAACCTACTGGAGTTCTATAACAGAGTGAAAGCAGTAAGACAAGAGAGAAAGTGGTGGGTAGATTGCATTTTCTTGGACAATAAGGCGGCGTTTGACACACACACAAGAGATTAGTGCAAATGCTGGAGGACCAGGCAGGGATAACAGGGAAGGCACTGCAATGGATAAATGAATACCTATCAGGAAGGCAACAGCGAGTCATGATACGTGGCGAGGTGTCAGCATTGGTGCCTGTGACCATCCTGGTTCCACTGGGTACAGTCCTAGAACCAGTGCTGTTTCTGGTATTTGTGAGAGACATGACAGAAGGAATAGAATCCGAAGTGTCCCTGTTTGCAGATGATGTGAGGTTGATGAGAAGAATTCAATCGGGCGAGGACGAGGCAGAATTACAAAGTGATCTGGACATGCTGCAGTCCTGATCTAACAAATGGCTCTTGCAGTTCAACTCCACCAAGTGCAAAGTCATGAAGGTTGGGGATGGGCAATGAAGACCACAGACGGAGTACAGTCTAAGGGGCCAGAGACTACAAACCTCACTCAAGGAAAAGAATCTTTGGGTAAGTATAACACCGAGCAAATCTCCTGCGGCGCACGTCAACCAAATAAGTGCTGCAGCATACGGGCGGCTAACAAACATAAGACAGCATTCTGACGTCTTAATAAGGAATCTTTCAGAACCCTGTACATTGTGTACGTTAGACCCATGTTCTAGTATGCAGCACCAGTTTTGAACCCACACCTAGTCAAGCACGTAATGAAACTAGAGAAAGTGTAGAAAGTGTAAAGTTTTGCAACAAGACTAGTCCCGGAGCTAAGGGGTATGTTCTACGAGAAGAGGACAGGAGATAGCGGGGATATAATACCTTGATATAATATACAGGATGTTCCATAGATGGGACACTGTAAAAAAGGGTCACAGTTGGAAGTTGAAGACTCAGCTGAATCACAGGGATGTTAGGAAGTATTTCTTCCGTCACAGAACTGTCAGGAAGTTTAATAGTCTGGGAAGAGATGTAGTGGAGGCAGGATCTAAACATAGCTTTAAGAAAATGTACGATAAAGCTCATGGAGCAGGAAGAGTGACCTATCAGCGACCAGCGAAGAGACGGGGCCAGGAACTGTAATTCGACCCCTGCACCACAACTAGGTGAGTACAACTAGGTGATTACACATACACACACACACACACAGAAACACACTCAAACACACACACATTCATATACAAACTCTATTACGAATTTATTCATGTGCCATTGAAAGAGACCACTATCTGATTCACAATGACAGACTTGTATGTATATAGAAATATTATTGCCAGTATTTGACTTCCACTGTAAATTTTACTATAACTCATGTGAACCTGAATTCTCTTCATCATGTACAGGAAGGCGAGATATGAATTATGAACAAGTTAATATAAAAAAAAGAATAATATTTGTCTACTGTAACTAATATTTACGTAAATACAAAATGAAACTCTATAAAGATTTCATTCGTTGAAAACAGTTCCTACTCACTGTTAAATCCTTTGATATGTAAGTGTATTTATTGACAAGTTGCAGCTAATGAGCGACATGCATATACAACTTGCACATTGTTAGTACAGATTTCAATATTAGTTTCATGCGAACCAAATATCCACGATACTTTAAATAATATATCCATGATAGACATGACTTTGTGCAACGAGAAGGAACGTGGAACAGAAGTTGCAGCCATTGTACACCACAAAATATTCCTAATTACTATGCATGGCAATATAAGTAGGTGTCCCTGAAGGTGCACCTTTAAGAGGATGCCGAATTGTTTTCAGTTTTTCTTCCTGCAACTCTTCATGTGTGTTTGGGTCATAACTCGATAATGCCTCAATAAATTGGCTTCTGATTTTCTACATTTGTGTACGTAAGGATCACCAGATTCCTGGAACATTGATCAAAGTCAGTGAACCCATTCTCAGCATCATCGACGGCTTGAATAACTTCCATAACCCTCATTGGTTTAGTTTCAGAGGTTCAAACAGATGCCAGAAAATACGAGAACGGACGACAGTATAATTCAGAAGTGTAGGTTCTTCAGATTTGACCACTTTCAATATAAAATTGTGAAAAAATTTATTCCGGTTAAACTATAAACATAAGAGAGGCGGAGCACTGGAGTAGGCGTGTTAGTCCATACTAGGCAGATCCTTCACAAATCCAACCCACTAGCAGAATGTATACAAATGATATACAATACGGAAAAGATGCAGAATTAGACACATGTGCAACATCTGGGTATCTTTATTTGAGAATGTTTCGCCAGCCAGTGGCTTTATCAGTACAATACATGGACATAATGTGAAGAATTAATTATATACAAAAAATGGAGTTGGTGAACAGCATGGTAGTCTTAAAGGAACTGAAGCACAGTCGTGGAGCTTGGTGCTTATATAGTGACGACAGGTGCAGGACGTGTAGCAAGTGAAGGCATTGTCAATGGTAGTCGAGGATCCCCATTGGAAGTAGGTCATACCCATGAAATGGGACAGAATTTAGAAATAAGGCTGTGTAGATGTCCTTTGTACCAAGATTTCATGATGATGCAGTGTCTGACAAGGAGCACACAAATGGTATACAATATCAACAAGATTCAGTGTCTAATACTGCACCTTGTCGGTATTGTATACCATTTGTGTACAACTTGTCAGACACTTCGATCCCATTCTCCGTGTCAGCATAGTTGCTGATCCCCTGTATATGTTTGTGTAGCATATATGAGTATCGTAGTTAGCATCATCTATATGTTTTATGTAAACGATCCCTTGCTAGGCTTAGGGGCTAGCATGTGACGTCACGTGATGCCACATGTGAGCGTCAGATGCCCTGTCCCTCTCTCAGTCCTTGGATAGACCTATAGGCGACTACAGGCAGGCTGCGCTATTCCCCTCACAGCTCTGCTAATATAAGTGAATACAACCCAACAAGTGTGTTTATCTCCAATAATTATATCTCCATGGAACCCTCCCAACATCCATGCTACCCGACAAATGTGAGTTGACTACTGACAACTGTAATTAGCAGTGTGGATCTGTTCTTTGCTCAGTGGTGTTCTGTACTTAGCTTGAGTGGTGATCTGTACTTAGCTTCAGTGGTGATCTGTACTTAGCTTGAGAGTTGATCTGTACTTAGCTCAGTAGTATTCAGTACTTTGCACTGTTACGACGTGTCTAGTTTACTTTCTATGAATCTGAACCAATATGTCCTCCATTGAGCATCTTTACCAGCAGCTTAAGGAGGAGCTTTGGGTGGCTAAGCTCGAGATATGGTGATTGATGGAGGAAAACAAGAGAATTCATAGTAATTCTCCTGTTGTGAATCAATCCAAGGAATGAACCTGGACAATTGCTGGAGATCATGGAACGGAGCTATCATGAGGACGGATGGAGAGGTAGATCTGAAGAACCATGATGCTACTGTGGAAACTTTGAACCATTCCCCGTGCTACCCAACGAATGTGAGGAAATTACTGGGAACGTCACAATGATGAACAACAAGAAAGGTAAGAACATTGTGCTTGCTGGGGTCAGATTAGGAACTTGGATAAGGCTTGAAGGATAGGTGTAGGAGACAGAGGGTTTGCTTTCCTGGGGTTGGGGTGGAGGATATCTTTAGCCGGCTTGACAACATCATGAATGGTAATGGGATCAATCCTATTATTTAATTCAGTGATGGAGGCAATGGCATAGGCAAGCGTAGAAGTGGCATTTTGCCAAGTAACAGTGTTGGAAATGAATGGTTGTCTAGAGCAATTGGTACTAATTGTTGGCTGGACAATCACTGTATGGATAATGCAGTACCATTCATTGACAACTGGGGCTACTTCTACGGTAGAAATGACATGTATGCCAGGGATGGAGTTCTCTTATCCAGGGCAGGTGTGGGTTATCTCGCTAGTTCAGTTGAGGGTGTTGTTAGGACTTTGATAAATTAGACACATGTGCAATTCTTGGGTATTTCATTGAGGAAACGTTTCGCCACACAGTGGCTTCATCAGTCCAAACGTAGGAGAAACTTGAAGAACAGGAGGAGAATGAGGTAATCAGTCCCTCAACCTTGAGTCGATGTGTTCAGTTTCTCCTACGTTTGGACTGATGAAGCCACTGTGTGGCGAAACGTTTCCTCAATGAAGATACCCAAGAGTTGCACATGTGTCTAATTTATCAACATGTCGGTTCTCTGAACCATTCATCTACAAATCTGTTAGGACTTTAAACAAGGATTAGTTAGAGGTATGGGTTTAGGAATGGAAAACATTGAGGGTGGAAATATTGACTTAGGCTTTGGCATTATGAATGTAACACCGAGTTATGATAATACCAAAAACTGTGTAAAAGCAAAGGTGAACAGGAAAAAGGTGCAGAAGAAGAAAACATATTAATGTATTTTATGCTAAAATTCGAAGTGCAAGAAATAAAAATTAATGAATTACCTTTGGTAGCATGTGCTGGGAACTTTGGTGTCATTGCAATAACTGAAACATGGTTATAATTTAAAGAATCGAGAAATGACTGCTGAGTGTTATATTCAAGGTGTTTCATGTAGACAGATATAATGGGAAACGGGGTGGAATTGCATTGTATGTACGAGAAAACTAAAATTGTTGCATAAAAACTGTCATATAAATAGATGAATTAGTAACAGAATCTGTGTGGACAGAACTTCTAGAATGTCAGAAAAACTTATTTTAGGTGTGATGCATCGTCCTCCTGGCTTATAAAACGATAGAAGGAGACTTCTTTGGGACGAAATTGCTAGAACTTCTAGACACAATAACGTAGTAATAGTGGAAGATTTTAACTTTAGTCAAATTAACTGGACGTATGTGTCTGGTAATCTGGACACCAGAGACTTTCTGGAAGAAGTTCAGGAATGATTTCTGAAAAAAAATGTGTAACTGTTCCTACCTGAAGTAATAATTTGCTTGATCTAGTGCTTTCAAATAAAGAAACCTTCATATATAATCTGGAGATAGCTGAAGAGCTTGGCAAAAGTGATCACAAATCTATTACCTTTAATATTACCTGCGAGTACGAAAATAAGGATAATGCATAAAAAGTCCCCGATTTTCGTTCTGCCGATTTCATTGGGCTTAGGTAACACCTGTCTAATCCCGATTGGGGTAATCTAGCTAATAATTTATTGACGATGATATAATTACGAAGGGATCTTCTATAATGTTCTTATAATACATGTGTCAGTGATATATAAATATTCCAGAGAGAAATATGTAAATAATAACGATCCTAATGGATACAGAGACTAAAACATCTAATAGGGGAGAAAAGAGGAATTTACACGCCCATCAAAATGGTAAAGGTTAACGTTATAGAACAATATGTTCAGATTAAAAGAGAAGTAAAAAAGAGGATTAGAAAGGCTAAATGTGACTATGAAATTAAAGTTGGTAATGAGTCGACGACTATTCAAAAAGAGTTCTTTCAAGTGTGTAGGACGAAGATGTGGGAAAAGTAGGACCTCTGAAAATTAGGAATGGTCAGCTGACGGATAACGAACTGGAAATGTGTTCCCTATTTAATGATTATTTTTTGTCAGTTTTTTTTTACAAGAAGACGTAAATGAGATTCCAGAAATTAACAATTATTCAGTTCCTGAAGAATTCAAATTAATTAATATTACTGTCACGTGAGACATGGTTATCAAACGTATAGATAAACTGAAACAATAAAAGTACCCGGGACCCGACGAGTTTTTTCCAAGGTACTTAAAGAATGCAAGATGGAACGTAGTCAGGCATTTACTAGCTCATTTAATGCGTCCATCCTAACTGGAGTTGTGCAGAGATGTGGAAGACAGCTAATGTAGTTCCTATATTCAAATCAGGGGATAAGTCCATTCCATCAAATTACCGTCCAATAATCCTGACGTCTGTAGTAGGCATATTATCAGAATAAGTTATAGCTTATATTGTTAGAAGTCACCTTGAAGAACACAATTTGATTAATGAATCTCAGCATGGGATCAAGAGAGGTCGCTCCTGCCTGAAAAAATTACTGACGTTCTTCAATAAAACATTTGAGGCAGTAGACAGTGATAAAGAATATGATATTGTTTATTTGGATTTCAATAAGAATCTTAAAGTGGCAGCTCATGGTATAGGAGATAAGGTTCTAGCATGGATAGAGGCATGGTTTACCAATAGTAAACAGATAGTTTTCATTAATGGGGTCAAAAATAAATGGGGATTAGTCACTAGTGGCATTCCACAAGGATCAGTTTTAGGCCCATTGTTGTTCATAATTTACATTAATGACCTTGATAAAGGAATTACAAGTGTCATGAACAAATTTGCTGATGATACAGAGATAGGCCATATGATTCATTCTGAGGAGGATACCAGTGAACTCCAGGAAAATTTGGACAAATTAATGTCTTGGACAGAAAAATGGCTGATGAAGCTCAATGTGGATAAGTGCAAGGCACTATCCTTTTTAATGAAAATAACCCACAAAGTTATAAACAAAGTGTAGTAGAGCATGCTCATACAGAATGTGAAAAAGACTTGGGAGTCATGGTAAGCAGAAATCTAAAGCCAAGACAATAGTGCCTAAAAATGCGCAAAAAGGCTGACAGATTATTAGGAATTATTTCAAGAATTATAAGTAACAGAAATAAAAAAACCTAATTTACAGCTTTATTTATACATCATTTGGATGATACCGCTCAGTTTTGGTCTCCTTTCTACAGAATAGATATAGATTCATTTAAGAGACGAAGAATGAGGGAAGATATCATCGAAGTGTATAAGTGGATGATGGGAATAAACAAGGATGTCTTTAAGGTTTACTATGTAAATAGTATGAGTCTTAGAAATAAGATAGAGGAGCTAAGATTACTTGGAAGTACAGGTAAAATAGATATTGTTGCTATAACAATAGATAGAGAAATGTCTTCTGAATGCAGCATAAAGGGTTATAAACTATTCCACACTGATAGTGTCAACAGAAAGGATGGTGGATTGGCGATGTATGTCAGAGATAATTTAAATTGTTGTGTTAGACAAGATGTAAGATTAGAAACATCGGACACAGAATCTGCATGGCTACAGTTTCTCGAAGATAGTGAAAAATTAATTTTGGGTGTGATTTATAGGCCCCCAAACCTTTATAGGGAGTGTGGTAGGTTGCCATGGGACGAAATTCATAAGGCGTCTAGATATGAAAATGAGTTAATGGGAGATTTAACTTTAGACAAATTGATTGGAACAATGTGACAGGAAATCATGAGTCTAGTGACTTTCTTGATACGGTTCAGGATTGCTTTTTAAAACAGTTTGTGACAGAACCAAATATAGGAAACAATCTACTTGACTTGGTTCTTGCCAACAAAGAATCACTAGTTAATAATCTTGAGGTTAATGATGAGCTTGGGGAAAGTGATCACAAATCACTTAGTTTCAGTATATCATGCCATTACCCAGATAACTGCAATCAAGTCGCTGTCCCAGATTTCCGCCTGGCCGACTTCATGGGTATGAGAAATTACCTGGGTGGGATAAATTAGAATGTCAGGTAGGTAGATTTGGCTGCCAATATGACGCATTTCAGATCATGGTGCTGGCTGCCCAGATGACTTTCATCCCGAGTAGGGAAATAAGATCTAGCAAAAATGATCCCAAATGGATAAACAATAGATTAAAACATCTCATTGGTGAAAAGAGAGGCATTTATAGGTGTATCAAAAGAGGGGAAGTGCAGTTAAGAAATCAATATATTCAATTAAAGAGAGAAATAAAATAGGAATAAGAAAAGCAAAAAGGGATTATGAGGTTAAAGTCGCAAGGGATTCGAAGACTAATTCAAAAGGGTTCTTTCAGGGACAAGATTGGTCCACTTAAAAGTAACTCAGGTCAGATCACTGACAATATAAGGAAATGTGTGAAATTTACAATACCTATTTCCTCTCAGTTTTTACTCAGAAAGATACTAGGGAAATTACAGAAATAATAAATTATATAGAACAGGACGATAATAAACTATGCACGATTACGGTAACTAGTGACATGATTCTCAGACAAATAGAGAAATTAAAACCTAATGAATCCCCAGGCCCTGATGAACTGTTTGCAAGGGTGTTAAAGGAATGTGAAGAGGAACTTAGCATACCTTTGGCTAATCTTTTCAATATATCACTACAAACTGGCATAGTGCCTGATAAGTGGAAAATGGCAAATGTAATACCTATTTACAAGGCAGGTGACAGGACCTTAGCTTTGAATTCTATACCAATAAGCGTTACTTCCATAGCTGGTAAATTTATGGAATCAATAATTGCCGATGCAATTCGTAGCCATCTTGAAAGGCATAAATTGATTATTAAATCTCAGCACTGTTTTACAAAGGGGACGTTCCTGTCTTACGAATTTACTAACTTTTTCACTAGAGTATTTGAGGAGGTAGATCATGGTATAGGATAAAATATTGTGTATATGGACTTCACTAAGGATTTCGATAGAGTTCCACTTTAAAGACTGTTGAGAAAACTTAAGGCACACGGAATAGGAGAATTTTTTCCTGGGTAGAGGCATGGTTGATAAATAGGCTGTAGAGAGTTTCCATAAATGGGGAGAAATCAGAAAGGGGGCACGTCACAAGCGGTGTTTCACAGGGGTCAGTTTTGGGCTCCTTGTTGTTCACAATCCACATAAATGACATAGATTAGGGAATAAATAGCGACATAAGCAAATTTGCTGATGACACCTAAATAGGCCTTCCAATTCATTCTATTGAGGACAGTGCACTCCAGGATGATTTGAATAGTCGGAGAAGTGGCAGATGCAGTTTAATATAAACAAATGCGAAGTTCTAAATGTTGGACAGGAAAATAACCATGCCACATATGAACTAAATAATGTAGATCTTAATATTACTGATTGTGAAAAGGATTTAGGAGTTCTGGTTAGTAGTAATCTGAAACCAAGACAACAGTGCATAAGTGCTCGCAATAAAGATAACAGACTTCTTGTATTCATAGCAAGAAGTATAAATAACAGAAGTCCTCTGGTTGTTCTTCAACTCTGTATATCTTTGGTTAGGCTTCATTTAGATTATGCAGTGCAGTTTTGGTGACCGTGTTACAGAATGGATATAAATGCTCTGGAAAACGTACAAAGGAGTGTGGCAAAGTCGATCCCATGTATCAGAATTCTTTCTTATGAGGATAGACTGAGGCCCCTGAACCTGCACTCTCTACAAAGGCGCAGAATTAGGGGGGATATGATTGAGGTGTATAAGTGGAAAACAGGAATTAATAAAGGGGATGTAAATAACATGCTGAAAATATTTAACATAGACAGGACTCGCAGCAATGGTTTTAAATCAGAAAAATTCGGATTCATGAAGGATATAGGAAAGCGCTGGTTTGGTAATTGAGTTGTGGACGAGTGGAACAAACTCCTGAGAACCGTCATAGAAGCTAAGACGTTGTGTAGTTTTAAAAATAGGTTGGATAAATACATGAGTGGGTGTGGGTGGGTGTGAGTCGGACCTGACTACCTTGTGCTACTAGGTCGGATGACGTGCTCCTCCCTTATGTGACATGACTGACCTAACTAGGTTAAGGCATTGGCTTAAGCCGGTGGGAGAATTGGACCTGCCTTGTATAGGCCAGTACACCTGTTGCAGTGTTCTTTCTTATGTTCTTATGAAAGAACCAGAAATCACGGTTTTAGGTTGGATAAATTTATATTTAGAAAGAGCATAGACAAGTAATTGTTTTCGAATAGTGTTGTGGATGCGTGGAACAATCTTCCGAGTAGGGTGATCGAGGCTAGGACTTAGGGTAGTTTCAAAAAGAGATTGGACAAATATATGAGAGGGAGTGGCAGATTTTGACTGGTGTTGTGGGTACAGGAGTAAATTCTTGGGCAGCTTTGTATACTGGTGGCTTTGATAAGGACCCAGTTTGTATTGGCCATTTGTCCTTCTGCAGTGTTCCTCCATTCTTATGTTCTTATGTTAACAGAGGACGCCCAATGCAACATAAGACAATTGAAAAAATAAACACAGAAACAATATAATGTGATCCTTCATGGACAACGTATCGCCCACACGATGGCCTTTATCAAGTCGCAAACAGATCTTTTTCTGACTTAATAAAGCCCACTGTGTGGGCGAAACGTTGTCAATAAAGGATCACATTATACTGCACAACCGCCACTCCACAACACCTCACCACTACCACGCCACTGCACCCCAGCCACACCACTATACCATTACCTCACCACCACATCACTACCACAACACAACATCAGCACACCACTCAACCACTACACCACCACTACACCACAACCACATACCACCCTATCACAAGCAACAATAACAAGGGAAATCTATAAGAGAGGAATGTAACTGTGAATCTCATCTCCCCGTCACATTAGCAAGACAAATACTGCTCAGATCTCCTACAGTAGAAGTAATCTAGGGCGTATTCACATAGTTGTATTTACCTATTTGTGGTTGCAGGGGTCGAGTCACAGCTCCTGCTCTCTGGATCGTGCCTCGACTACATCACAACCCAGGCTATTCCACTTCTTGACAGCTCTGCGACTGAAGAAATACTTCCTAACATCCCTGTGATTCATATGAGTCTTCAACTTCCAACTGTGACCCCTAGTTGCTGTGTCTTATTTCTGGAACATCCTGTCTCTGTCCATCTTGTCTATACCTCTCAGTATTTTATAGGTCGTTATCATATCCCCCACTATCTCTAGTGTCTTCCAGTGTCGTCAGGTCGATTTCCCTTAGCCTCTCCTCGTAGGATATACCCCTTAGCTCTTGGCCTAGTGTTGTTGCAAACCTTAGCATTTTCTCTCGCTTCCTTACATCCTTGGCTAAGAGAGGGTTCCAAACTGGCGATGCATATTCCAATATGGGCCTACCGTACACAGTGTACAGGGTCCTGAATGAGCTCTTATTTAGATGTTGGAATACTGTTCTTAGGTTTGCCCGGCGCCCGTATGCTGCAGCAGTTATTTGGTTGATGTGCGCCTCAGGAGATTTGCCCAGTGTTAAACACACACACCAAGATACTTTTCCGTGAGTGAGGTTTGTAGGCTCTGGCCACCTAGACTGTACTCCGTCAGTGATCTTCTTTGGCCTTACCCAATCTTCATGACCTTGCACTTGGTGGGGTTGAACTCCAGGAGCCAGATGCTGGACCAGGCCTGCAGTCTGTCCAGATCCCTCTACAGTTCTGCCTGATCCTCGTCGGATCTAATTCTTCTCATTAACTTCATATCATCTGCAAACAGGGACACTTCAGATTCTATTCCTTCCATCATGTCGTTCACAAATACCAGAAACAGCACCGGTCCTAGGACTGATCCCTGTGGGACCCCGCTCGTTACAGGCGCCTACTCTGACACCTCGACACGTACCATGACTCGCTGTTGTCTTCCTGACAGGTATTCCCTGATCGACTGTAGTGCCTTCCCTGTTATCCCTGCTTGGTCCTCCAGTTTCCGCACTAATCTCTTAAGAAGAACTGTATCAAACGCCTTCTTACAGTCCAAGAAAATGCAATCTACCCACTCCTCTCTTGTCTTAAAGCCGTCACCGTGTCATAGAACTCAAGTAGGTTTGTGACATAGGACTTCCAGTCCCTGAAACCGTGCTGGCTGTCGTTGATAAGCTCATTCCTTTCTAGATGCTCCACTACTCTTCTCCTGATAATTTTCTCCATGACCTTGTATATTGGTCTGTAGTTTAATGCTTCGTGTCTGTCTCATTTTTTATAAATTGGGATTACATTTGCTGTTTTCCATACTTCCGGTAGTCGCCCTGTTTTGATAGATGAGTTGAATATAGTTGTTAGTGGTAAACATAGTGCCTTTGCTCCCTCTCTCAGAACCCATGGAGAGATGTTATCCGGCTCTATCGCCTTTGAGGTATCTAGCTCGCTTAACAGCCTCTTCACTTTTTCCTCGGTTGTATGTCTTGTGTCTAACACTTAATGGTGCATCCCACCTCTCTGCCTTTTTTTGAGGCCCTTCTGTCTCCTCTGTGAACACTTCTTTGAATTTCATGTTGAGCTCCTCATATACTTCACGGTCGTTTTTTGTGACCTTCCCTCCTTCCTTTCTCAGCCTGATTACCTGGTCCTTGACTGTTGTTTCCCTACTGATGTGGCTGTACAACAGCTTTGGGTCAGATTTCGCTTTCACTTCTGTGTCATTCTCATATTGCCTTTGGGCATCTCGTCTTACCTGTGCTCTGGCTCTACGACTGGTCTCCTTATTCTCCTGGGTCCTTTGCCTTCCATACTTCTTCCATTCCCTAGCACATTTGGTTTTAACCTCCCTGTACCTTTGGGCGAACCACAGACTCATCCTGGCTTTTTTATTATTCCTGTTACCCTTGGGTACAAACCTCTCAACTTCCTTGCATATTGTTGTCACATATTCACTCACTTCCCTGCCAGTTCTGTGTCCCTCTGAACCCCGTTCAGGAAGTTCTTCGTGCATGCGTAGTCCCCTTTCTTGTAGTTTGGCTTCCCTCGTCCTGCCCTTCCTGCTTCTCGCGCCACTTGTAACTCTACTATGTATTCGAAGCTTACAACCACATAATCGCTGGCCCCCAGGAGTCTTTTATGTGTGTGTGTGTGTGTGTGTGTGTGTGTACTCACCTAATTGTACTTACCTAATTGTGGTTGCAGAGGTCAGGTCTCAGCTCCTGGCCCCGCTTCTTCACTGCTCTATCTACTCTATGAGCTTCATCATACCTCGTCTTAAAGCTATGTATAGTTCCAGTGTGTGTGTGTGTGTGTGTGTGTGTGTGTACTCACCTAGTTGTACTCACCTAATTGAGGTTGCGGGGGTCGAGTCCGAGCTCCTGGCTCCGCCTCTTCACTGATCGCTACTAGGTCACTCTCCCTGAGCCGTGAGCTTTATCATACCTCTGCTTAAAGCTATGTATGGATCCTGCCTCCACTACATCGCTTCCCAAACTATTCCACTTACTGACTACTCTGTGGCTGAAGAAATACTTCCTAACATCCCTGTGATTCATCTGCGTCTTCAACTTCCAACTGTGTCCCCTTGTTACTGTGTCCAATCTCTGGAACATCCTGTCTTTGTCCACCTTGTCAATTCCTCTCAGTATTTTGTATGTCGTTATCATGTCCCCCCTATCTCTCCTGTCCTCCAGTGTCGTCAGGTTGATTTCCCTTAACCTCTCCTCGTAGGACATACCTCTTAGCTCTGGGACTAGACTTGTTGCAAACCTTTGCACTTTCTCTAGTTTCTTTACGTGCTTGGCTAGGTGTGGGTTCCAAACTGGTGCCGCATACTCCAATATGGGCCTAACGTACACGGTGTACAGGGTCCTGAATGATTCCTTATTAAGACGTTGGAATGCTGTTCTGAGGTTTGCTAGGCGCCCATATGATGCAGCAGTTATTTGGTTGATGTGCGCTTCAGGAGATGTGCCTGGTGTTATACTCACCCCAAGATCTTTTTCCTTGAGTGAGGTTTGTAGTCTCTGGCCTCCTAGACTGTACTCCGTCTGCGGTCTTCTTTGCCCTTCCCCAATCTTCATGACTTTGCACTTGGTGGGATTGAACTCCAGGAGCCAATTGCTGGACCAGGTCTGCTGCTTGTCCAGATCCCTTTGTAGTTCTGCCTGGTCTTCGATCGAGTGAATTCTTCTCATCAACTTCACGTCATCTGCAAACAGGGACACCTCAGAGTCTATTCCTTCCGTCATGTCGTTCACAAATACCAGAAACAGCACTGGTCCTAGGACTGACCCCTGTGGGACCCCCGCTGGTCACAGGTGCCCATCTGACACCTCTCCACGTACCATGACTCGCTGCTGTCTTCCTGACAAGTATTCCCTGATCCATTGTAGTGCCTTCCCTGTTATCCCTGCTTGGTCCTCCAGTTTTTGCACCAATCTCTTGTGTGGAACTGTGTCAAACGCCTTCTTGCAGTCCAAGAAAATGCAATCCACCCACCCCTCTCTCTCTTGTCTTACTGCTGTCACCATGTCATAGAACTCCAGTAGGTTTGTGACACAGGATTTCCCGTCCCTGAAACCATGTTGGCTGCTGTTAATGAGATCGTTCCTTTCTAGGTGTTCCACCACTCTTCTCCTGATAATCTTCTCCATGATTTTGCATACTATACATGTCAGTGACACTGGTCTGTAGTTTAATGCTTCATGTCTGTCTCCTTTTTTAAAGATTGGGACTACATTTGCTGTCTTCCATGCCTCAGGCATTCTCACTGTTTCGATAGATGTATTGAATATTGTTGTTAGGGGTACACATAGCGCCTCTGCTCCCTCTCTCAATACCCATGGGGAGATGTTATCTGGCCCCCATTGCCTTTGAGGTATCTAGCTCACTCAGAAGCCTCTTCACTTCTTCCTCGGTTGTGTGCACTGTGTCCAGCACATGGTGGTGTACCC
Source organism: Cherax quadricarinatus (assembly GCF_026875155.1). Classification (NCBI taxonomy): domain Eukaryota; kingdom Metazoa; phylum Arthropoda; class Malacostraca; order Decapoda; family Parastacidae; genus Cherax; species Cherax quadricarinatus. Next base: position 94,436,277 of record NC_069401.1, on the reverse strand, counting down.
CACCTCTCCGTCTTTCTGGAGCTCCTTCTGTCTCCTCTGTGAACACGTCTTTGAATCTCTTGTTGAGTTCCTCACATACTTCACGGTCATTTCTTTTTGTCTCTACTCCTTCCTTCCTTAGCCTGATTACCTGGTCCTTGACTGTTGTTTTCCTCCTGATGTGGCTGTACAACAGTTTCGGGTCAGATTTGGCTTTCGCTGCTATGTCATTTTCATATTGTCTTTGGGCCTCCCTTCTTATCTGTGCATATTCGTTTCTGGCTCTACGACTGCTCTCCTTATTCTCCTGGGTCCTTTACCTTCTATATTTCTTCCATTCCCTAGCACACTTGGTTTTTGCCTCCTTGCACCTTTGGGTAAACCATGGGCTCATCCTGGCTTTTTCATTATTCCTGTTACCCTTGGGTACAAACCTCTCCTCAGCCTCCTTGCATTTTGTTGCTACATATTCCATCATCTCATTAACTGGCTTCCCTGCCAGTTCTCTGTCCCACTGAACCCCGTTCAGGAAGTTCCTCATTCCTGTGTAGTGCCCTTTCTTGTAGTTTGGCTTCATTCGTCCTTGCCTTCCTGCTTCTCCCTCCACTTGTAGCTCTACTGTGTATTCGAAGTTTAAAACCACATGGTCACTGGCCCCAAGGAGTCTTTCATATGTGATGTCCTCGATATCTGCACTGCTCAAGGTGAATACTAAGTCCAGCCTTGCTGGTTCATCCTCTCCTCTCTCTCTTGTAGTGTCCCTTACGTGTTGGTACATGAAGTTTTCCAGTACCACCTCCATCATCTTAGCCTTCCATGTATCTTGGCCCCCATGTGGGTCCAAGTTCTCCCATCGATCTCCTTGTGGTTAAAGTCACCCATGATCAGGAGCTTTGCCCTGCATGCATGAGCTCTTCTGGCCACTCTAGCCAGTGTGTCAACCATCGCTTTATTGCTCTCGTCGTACTCTTGCCTTGGCCTCCTGCTGTTCTGTGGTGGGTTATACATCACTGCTATTACCACTTTGGGACCTCCAGAGTGAAGCGTTCCCGCTATGTAATCACTTTCTTCTCCGCTGTCTCCTCTCTCCAGCTCATCAAAATTCCAGCGATTTTTGATCAGCAATGCCACTCCTCCACTCCCCCTGTTCCCTCTGTCTTTCCTCAGGATTTGGTATCCCGTTGGAAAGATGGCATCTGTTATCATACCTGTAAGCTTGGTTTCTGTGAGAGCTATGATGTCCGGTGATGCCTCTTTGACTCTTTCATGCCACTCCTCCCACTTATTTGTTATTCCATCAGCGTTTGTGTACCATACCTTCAGTTTCCTTTCCAACACTGTGGTTTGGGGGGCCTGTGAGGGTGGGAGACCTGGTAGCATACTATGGGATTCTATAGCTCGGTGTTGGGTGTGTGTGTGTGTGTGTGTGTGTGTGTGTGTGTGTGTGTGTGTGTGTGTGTGTGTGTGTGTGTGTGTTTGTGTGTTTGTGTTTTAAAGTTTCGTTGAATTTACACATGAAATTATACAGCTCTCCGTGTACTGACACACGTACCATGTACTTCTGAGTGTAGTTACTCTGAGAGATGTACACTTCACAGTCTATGTACACTGCGCAAGTACACTCTGTGCTACATTATTCTCTGTAAATTTATAATGGAAATTTTATATTTCTCGGTGTGTACATATTAGTTTAGGATTTCTTATTTAAGATATTATACACATCTTTCAGTTCCTAATTTTCTGTATGACATCTACGCATATAATAATATTCCATTTTGTATATCTGAGAATAATCCTAAATTATATTCCTCCCAAAATCTTAATACAAGAGATTGGAATAAATCCTGGAAGCTTTGTGATGATTTATATTTAGATTAAGTGTACACTTGATTGATTTCAACCTATGGCTTTCCATCGAGGCTAATTGATTTTCAGGCTCGTTCAGATGGCTTTCAAGTGAGACGTACATTCTTTTCAATTTGGCTAAGTGGCTTTTCAATGCGGCCAACATGAATTCTAGTGCTGCTAATTGGCTTTCAGAGAGCTTCCAACTAGCTTTCCAAAATGGTCGAATGGCTTTCCAGCTTGACTAACAGGTGTTCTATCTTGTGTAACTGGCAATACAGCCCAGCTAACTGGCTTTCGCAACTCTTCAGTGCTCAAAGCTTGCTTCGAAGCGATATCCATGGCACTAGAAGGTTTTGGGATATCCTCTTACTATACCAACCTCAAAGATATTAATGATATCACATCACACCATGCTGCATCTGTTAAGGAAGCCAGTGCGGCATATGTTCCAACAGATGATACACAGCTAACACGAAGAAAAAAGAAGAAAAGGAACTTGTCTCTGAAATTAAGACACATGTGCAACATCTGTGCATCTTTATTGTAGACGTTTAGCCATCCAGTGGTTTTATCAATACAAATTCCAGGATATACAGAAGAGGTAATCAGTCCCTCAACCTTGGAGTTGGTGCGAGGAGCACCATAGTCGTGGAGATTCTGAAGCAGAAGCAAGGAGCCTGGTGCTTATATACTAACGTCAGGTGGAAAGGGGACGTGTAGCAGACGAGGGCATAGTCACTGGTAGGCGGGACTCCCTAGTGGAAGTTAGGTCCTACCCGAAGAGCTGGGTTAGTAGTAGTAGTAGTAGTTGTCGTAGTCGTGAAGGTTATGTACATGTTCTCAGAATCAAGATTCCATGATGTTGTATTAATAAAGCCACTGAATGGCGAAACGTCTACAATAAAGATACACAGATGTTGCACATGTGTCTTAATTTCATCTTGTCGGTATTGTATGCCATTCTTGTACAACTTGACTCTGCTAATAATACTTCATATGCAGCAATTACGAGGAGCCAGGCAGATATTCAGAAGATTCTGCAAGCTTCTCAACAGCCTGTCTTCACCAATTCTATACCAGTTTTTGTTTAAGCACGCATGAAGAAACTAATTTGTACAAACTGTTCTCGCAAGCAGAATGTAGCACATCCAGGAACTTTCACTACAATGTATCATCAAACTATTCATACTCAACGACGTACTAGAGATGAAGTTCTGGGAAGAAGTTCCATCCAGTCAAACACTTAGGGCCATTAACTCCGACAACTCTTACAACAACTTCCTACCACCGCCACCTGGGCTAAACATCCGCATTCCACTTACTCTATCTTCAGCTACTGAACTTGAAGCTGTGGTAGAAATGTCCGACATTGCAGAGTAAAGTTAAGAAGACACTTTTAAATGTATTAGCAGCGTCGCTACCATCGACTCTACAAATTCTTGGACAAAATTTGAAGACAGTTGAACTATATACAATAGATGAGGTAATCAGTCCCTCAGCCTTGGAAACGACTTCCAAGGAATTCTCTGAAGGGAAGCATAAAAGCATCGTAAAATTATGAAGCCAGCAGACTATTTACACAGGGTACGAGATACCGCACAGTGGTGGAATATGTTGTCATAATACATATTTACCACCTTTCCTCATCGATCAGAACACCTTAGAGAACGCGCCGAGACACCATCTTGCCTGCTGATACCCTTCTCATCTCCGCTAGCATGAGCGAAGCTGTTGGGTTAAGGTCCTCTATATATTCTCCAGATCAGTAGTTTTGCGTGCATTGAAGGGACCTGTTAGTGTACAACAGTAATACTGCCTAGACAGAACAAGTGACTGAAAGAGAATCATAAATGACTTAGGCATCTCATGTTTTGAAGATTCTCATAATTATTCATCCTATCATTTTCTTCGCTGTTTTGATACTGGCACTGTTGTGGTCCTTGAAGGTAAGAACCTCTGAGTCCACCACATAAGTTTTCCTGTCTATTACGTGGTTAGAACTGGTCTAATACTCCGTCTAAGCTTTTAATTTATGTTTTCCATAACGGAGTATTTGAAATTTGTCTTCATTCAACATCGTATTGCTTTCTATGGACTATTTAAACACTTTGTTCATATCCACTTGGAGACTTATAAAGAATGGCATTCTCACGCAAATTCTACTGTCGTATGGTTTGCATTTCCGTCTATGTCGGATATGAAGATGAGAAAAAGGATGGTGGCGAGAACTGTATTTTGTGGAACAGAAGTTTTCACCTTGGCAGCCTCTGACTTAATCCTGTTTAATATTGCTCTTTGTCTTCTCTTAGATGGAAAGTTAAAGATCCATCTGTCCACTTTCCCAGTTATTTTCTTAGTACGCACTGTGTGCGCTTTTAAACCATAATCGCACTTGTCGAAGGTTTTTGCAAAGACTTTGTATACATCTGCATTCAGTTTGTTCTCCAGTGTACCCTAGACCTTGTCTTAGTGCTCTGAACCTATGCTGCCCTAGGATGTGCAAATGTTGGAAACAGATGTGGTTAGCGATCTTTCTACTTAAAATCCTTTCAAAAAATATTTTGATGTCAGACGTAAATCTATTGATCAGTAACTCTCTGTTGTTATTTTTCTACCACTTTTGTGGAGTGGAGCAAAATCCATTGCATTTAGCAACTGTTTGGTGACTCATCAGACAAGGCTCTCTCCCCATAACATATACAAGGTTTCTTCTTAAACAAGATTTACTTTGAATTTTAACCCGGAGATAGATAAAAAGATAGACTGATAAAAAAATATATCTATGATTCTATAAATAAATATGTCTCTATCTATAAACAAAATGATCTACCTATGGCAGATGATGCAGCCAGCCAGCCATAAAGCCAGGGAAACGGTGCACCCAACAATGAAAGAAGAGGCACATGTCAGGTGTGTAGTGTGTTTCGAGCACGCAACAGGGATGGCCGCATTTGTGCACACAATGGGTGTGTGGGATCACATGTGCCCCCAGCAGAAAGCAGCCCACAGCTTCCACAGGCAGATGACAATTCCAATGGCAACCTCCTGACTTGCGATGACCTTCTGTTGGCATTCAAATCCACTGCTAGCAGTACCCTATCCAACATCCCTAAAGCGGCTCGCCCATATGCAGCAGGGAAATTCACAGACCTTCTTAAGCAGATGAATGGAGGTTCCACCAACTTAGAAGCCCGAGGCACCATCCAAGCATGGCG